>CAWUFW010000389.1:0-600000 GCA_963921515.1 Calotriton arnoldi | reverse complement strand
CGTCGTCTCGGGCGTTTCCCAAGCTCTGTGGCCTTCCGCCCGACAGCTCCAGGGCCCCTGTCCCGTGGTGTCTCGTACTTGTAGGCCTCCAACCAGCCCCAGGAGTCTTTAGGACAGTCAAAGTAGTGAGTGTTCCCCTCAAGCATTATACGCAGTCGGGCCGGGAACATCAGAGAGTATTGGAGGCCCCCCTCTCGCAATGCCTTCTTGACCTCTAGGTATGAGGCCCGCTTCCTCTGCACCTCCAATGTATAGTCCGGAGAAAGGGAGACTTTACTGTTGTCCATAGTGAAGGGGCCCTCCGCTCTCACCTTTTGCAGGAGGAGGTCTCTGTCCCGGAAGTGAAGCAGTCGGGCCACCACAGGCCGCGGGGGCCTCCCAGGGGCCAACGGCTTGGCCGGTACCCTATGGGCCATCTCCAGCGTGTAAAAGGTGGACATACCCTCCGGTGCTACCACACTCCTGAGCCAGTGCTCCAAGAAGGACGCCATATCACTGCGTTCCGTCCCTTCCAGCAGGCCCAGGACTCTGATGTTGTTCCTTCTGTTGCGCCCCGAGGCATCTTCTGCCCTACGTTCTAACAAACACACCCTGTCGGTAAGGGCCCCCATCTGCTGCTCCAATGCCTTTTGTGCCGGCGCCAGTTCTGCGATATTAGACTCAGTCTCTTTAACCCTCTCCGACAATTTCTTATGTTCTTCCCGCAGTAGGTCGAGCCCCACCGCAACAGTGCTAATATCTTGATGGAGGGTAGCCTTCGTGTCCGCTATGGCCTCCAGTATTTTACTGAGTTGTTGTTGTACCGGGTCCTCCGGGGTAGATTGCGACTGTTTCTGGGCTCTGTCTTCCGGATCTTGAAGGGCCCCAGTCTGGCGGCCTCTAGGTTTGCCCATGATGCCGGGGTCTCACTAGTCCGAATCTATGCCCCCCACTGACTATGTTTAGTGAATTCAGGGCACCCTGTAGACGAAGGCCAGCAAGGGACGTAGGTTTCTCACCTCTATCCAGTTCACACTGCAACCCTCCAAAATGGTCCGTCCGGGCCGCCCCCTCACTTCACCGGTAGTCCTCGCCGTGCGTGGCGGGCCCCGTATGCTGTACCTCCTCTGGACCGGTAGCTCCGCCTGGGCCCCACTGGGATGTCTTCGCCCACGCAAGCCGTGGTCAGCGTGGCCTACCAGGCTATGGGTACAGCCGGCACACTCGATTCCCCGTCGCAAATTCTCCCGGGATTCACGCCGCCAGGCGATCCAGCGTGGTTCCGCTTTGGGCCGTTTCCACCACCTCTCTATGGTCCAAGCGAAACCCTTCAGACTGTCCAGGTACTTCTCTGGCTATAGCCCAACTCTGGACGGGCTCTGATCCGCTGGCATCCAAAGCCTTAGCAGCCGGACCTCCAGACCAAACCAACGCTGCCCGCCTCTCCAGCCGCGCTGGTAATCGACGAAATGCTGCTCCGGCCGGCCACACCCAGCCCTTCAGCGCTCCTGCCACGTTAGTCGGCAGCGACCATAATCTAGGGCAGGGGGGGCCACCACACCTCTTCTAGGCCCAGCTCTCAGAGGCACGGCCAGCCGTCACACCACCAGGCCCACAGGGAGTGCCCCAGGCACCGGCACGCCGTCTCCGGCCTGGGCCGCAAGTCCAACCGCCTCCCTCTTGGGGCTCTCAAGCGCCTCCCCGGTCCCGGCAGGAAGTCTGGTTCTGAAGAGGGCGCTCCAGCGCCGAAGCACAGCCCAGCTGAGCACTAGTCCCTCCACAGACGTTCGGCCCTTCAGAGGGGGCCCGCCCGCGGCACTCCGGTGAATGTCAGGCGCTCCTCAGGGCTGCAGCTTCCACCCAGCGCGCGGGGACCACCACCGCACCTCCCGTTGTAAATCCACTAGGTGCGCCACGATGCGCAGAGGCAGCAGCAGTCGTTCGCTCAGGGCCAGTCACTCCGCGCTCCCAGCCCTTCGGGTCGTCAGGGGGGCCCACCTGCGTCACGCCAGCGGCGGTCGGGCTCACCTCAGGGCCACAGCTCCCGACTCCCTCCTGGCACCGATCCGTTGGGGGCAAAGTCCGTGCAGCAGAACCCACAGGCCAGTCCAGTGCCGCTCGCTTTGTCAGCCTCGCCGGCGATCACTGCGACACAGCTCCGGCCGGCCTTGGCCAGCTCTCCTGTGCTCCTGCCACTCAGTCCGACTGGCTTCAGTTTAGGGCAGGGAGGGCCACCACAATGTCCAATGTCACTTTTAGGGCCGTCCCACAGGTGCCCGGTCAGCCGCAACACCCCGAGGCCCACCTGCGTTTTCCAGACGCCGATGCGCCGTCTCCGGCCGGAGCCTCAGGTGCAGTTGTTTCCCTCACGGGGCAGTCAGCCTTTACCGTGGTCCCGGGGGACAGTCCAGCCTTGTAGAAGGTGCCCCAGCGCCAAGGCCCTGCCAGGCAGCACATCAGTTGCTCCGCACTCCCGGCCGATAGGGTCATCGAGGGGGGCCCGCCTGCGTCGCACCAGCGATGTTCGGGGCTCGCCCCACGGCCGCAGCTTCCGCCCCGTACGCGGGGGCCTTCACCGCACCTCTCGCTGCCGTTCTACGGGGTGCTCCACAATACGCAGAGGCAGTAGCGGTCGCCCGTCTAAACCCCAGCTCCACACATGGAGGGGCACCCGGGCACCTCAACGTTATTTGCGGCCGCCATTGCTACGGCCTCCGCTGCGCGCTCCAAGCAGCAGATCGCTGCACCCAACTGGAGTCTCCGACAGACTTCAAACCCTTTCTGGGTGCGCCCCTCGGCTCACAGACTTCTGAGGGGCAGCTGAAAACTTTCCAGTCCGCCCTGGCTGCAAGATTCACGAGGATTAAATGCGGGCTGGTGCGGAGCCCTCGGCTCACACTTCCGCCATGATCCTCATCTAGGCCACGCCCCCCTGAACACCCCCACTCTATAGCTGAAATCAAATGAATCTTATATTTTACTGTACAATAAAATGTGCCAGATCTATCCTGAACTTGTACAACACCTTCATGCCACCAACTACCTTATGGCATGGCCTAACATTGCTTCCATGTGGAAAAAAACACATACATACAGACACACCTCTTTCTGAAACCTAGATGGAAATACGTTATTACAACAAAATATTTGCTCACAAGTAATGCTTTTCAATGTCCACATTCCACTACTCAGCTATCATGTAACACAACATATTTTTTTAACTACTCGACCACCGTTGTTCTTATGTGGAGTGTGATACAATCAGAAGCCGTTCTGCCAGAATAGCTATAAGACCTTTCAATAAGTAAACAATACATTTAGAGTGAAGGTGTAGGAAGCTGGGTCTGTATATGGTATGCCACTAGGTGGTTATACCATGCACAGAGTTCAGGGGTTCCCCAAAAGTGTATAGGGCTCAATGTAAAACCCAAAGTGCTCTATTAGTGGTAGTGTGGGTGAGCAGCCTCCTTAGGCCTAACACAGAGGAGTGTAAGACATTTATTGCACAAAATTGACCAATAATGGACACACAACTCACAAAGGAGATCCAGACTAATTTTAGAAAAATAATCTTTGATGGTACTTTATTTTAAAACCAAAGTCTTCGCAATAAGGTAAGCATGGTTTTAAATAAAAATATTTTCACTTTCAAAAGTCGACACTTGGAACAGTTCAATGTTATCCTATGGGGAAAACAATATCGCGGGTAAACAGGTAAGTATCACACTTACAGTTCCAGTCTTCGGGACCAAAGTTCAGCAAGGGTCAGGGTTCAGGTGAGTGCCAAAACTGCACCACCAGCGGCACATGGCGGTCAGGTGCAGAGGTCAAAATCGGAGTTCGGCCCAATGTGTTTCAGAGGAGACTGGGGGTGCTCAATGCCACAGTGCTTGCAGGTAAGTAAATCAGTTGCAGGGGCCAAACTTTGTGTGTTAAGGTAAGCAGGGGGGGGGGGCACAGAGCTTCACCAAACATACACCACCAGCGGCGGCACAGGGGAGGTAGGGTGCAATTTCAGCGTTGGGCGCCCAATGCTCTTCAATGGCAATTCTGTTGTTGACAAACAGGCTGCAGGCATTGCACTGGAGGTTGCAGAAGGGAGACCAGCGACAGCAGAGTTAAGTAGAGGTGTAGGGGGTTGTAGGGGCACCCTCCGTTTTGCTCACCAAGGCCCAGGGGCTTCAGGTGCAGGGGTGCCTTTTGACATCAGAGTCTTTTTACCGGAGCCGGTCGTGGTCAGGGAGAGCCTCTGGATTCACACTGCAGGTGCCGTCATGGAGGCCAGGATAGGTCAGCCAACGCTGGATTTGGAGTCAGGATTGCTGTGGAGACTTCACTGGACAGGTGAGGCACTCAGACTCTGTGGGCGTTGGGTGCAGAGTGGGCAGGAGTCACGGTTCCAGCTGGCTCCGGGGCCCTTGGAGTAGATTTCTTCTGGACAGGTCCGCTGTCCGCTGTCCACGGGAGACTGGAGTCTTTTTCGAAGGCAGCAGTCCTCCCAGGGGTTTTCAGAGGTCGCTGGCTGCAAGACAGGTTGCAGGTTTGTCGTAGTTGGAGACAGGCTGGTAGGGCTGGGGCCAAGGCAGTCGTCGTCTTCAGTCTTCTCTGCAGCGATGTCTTCTTTCTTCTTAGGTCGTCGCAGACCTAGTTTTTAGGTCTGAGGGAGCCACCTAAATACTAAATTTAGGGGCGTTTTAGGGGAGTAGCAGGTAGGGCAAATGGGCACCTTTCCAGGGGTGACTACACACTCAATTATGCCATCCTCCTGTGGAAGGGAGCATAGTCATAGCCCTGATTGGATGGGTTCCCCATCATCAAGATGGCGGGGACTGAAAGATGTGCTTCAACTCGCCTCCTCCACCTTAGTGGTGGAGTTGGTAGAGGTGGGCACGCCTCCTATTCTTCTAGGTTTTCCCACCAGTTTTCCCTCCCTAAGTAAGGGTGTAAACCGGAGGCTGCCATCTGCTGTTAGCAACAGAGGCTGGGGGTCACATTACAAAGACAGCAGACCTTTGAAGCTTCCCCTTCGAGCACTGGCCCATCCTGGAGGAGAAGGTGTTTCTGGTCCCAGAGAGCAGAGACTCTCCACCTAGGGGTCCAGAAAGAGGCCTGTGTGTGGCAGGCTGCCTAAAGCCAGTCAGTGCCCACACCAGGGTCAGTACGTTTTCAGGGGGCACCTCTGAGGTGCCCTCTGAGTACATGGTGTAATAAATACCACAATGGCATCAGTGTGGATTTATTACAAGGAGTTGTTTGGTACCAAACACTCCTGGTTTCAGTGAAGCCATCATGGTGCTATGGAACTCGAGTTGTCGAGTTCTCAGCCCATGTAATCTTCATGGCTTCACTGGCACTTACAATATTTAAAATTGACTTAAGTACTGTAGAGGCATAACTACTCATGCAGATATGCCCTCACCTGGGGTATAGTGCACCCTGCCTTAGGGCTGTAAGGCCCGCTAGAGGGGTGACTTACCTATACCTACAGGCAGTGCTGGCTGGCATGGCACCCAGGCAGGGGGCCATGTCAGGTGCCATGTCGACTTTGTTGTTTTTCCTTTTAGAAGGGTGAAGCTGTAAGGGCAGTGGCATGATCCTAGTGAGGGGACCATCTTTAGCTTGCAGGCCCTAGGTACCCAGGGTACCACTTACTAGGGACTTATAGGGGGCAGAAGTACCAATTGGGGATATGTTTTAGGAAAGAAGCACTGGCACATGGGACCTGGTTGGCAGGGACCCTGTGTACTACAATTGAAACCACATCAAAGCCAGACAAACAGTGGGGGCTAACCAAGCAAAAAGTGGGGGCTAACCATGTCAAAAGAGGCACTTTCTGACAGAAGGCAAAATAAGATATGTTTTGAGGCAGTAAGGATTTGCTTGGACAGCAAAGACACTGACAACTTTTTATCTAGCAACTTTGGTTAAGAATGTATTCCTGCTTGCTCAAGTAGAAAATGTCATTGGTGGTGTCGGTGTACACCTGACAACCTTCCTCTCATCAAGTGGAAGTAAGGTGTTTTGGCCCAAGATGACTGTCCTGGTCAAAAGGAAGTTTTGATATTGAGCGGTTTCTTTTGGAACCAAGGCCATGCATTTTCAAGAAATCCCCGAGGACCCCCGAACATACTGATTAGATGGTAGTGAACAGGATCAGCTAATGCAGGAACCAAAGTAAACCTTACATAGGTATATTTTCTACTAGCTTATGATTGGTTCAGACCAATGCGAAGATCTAGAACAAAAATGACATCTTTCAGTGAATCTGTCTTCTGACCCCATGCTGCTATTTACGTTAGTATCATCTATAAAGCATGGCACCTGCCCTAGAGCATCACTGTGCAAACTGATCCTAAGAGGCAATTCAAAGTCTAGGAAGGAAGCAGTAATTTTTATACTACAAGCCTAAACTTTACAAAAGCAGACTTGAGATGGATATCAATTGGTAAGGTGTTTCACAAGAGGGTCACTTGCACTGAGATGACCGTTCAACCCCATTGAGTCTTCAAAAGTGTCAGCATCATCGTTTTAAAGATGTTTTTGAACAGGATTCACAGTCAGACTGATACTATTTAAATGTGGCTACTAATTAAATGTGGCTGGTAGAAACTATGTGGAGCTAAGATACAATGCTTTATGTCTCACACACACTGCTGCAAACATTACAGCTCAATAGCATGCTGTTTTGGGCTATACTGGCTATTAAAGAGCGCTCCAGCATTAAAATTCACCACTTTCTATAACTTCTCCCCAGTCACACAACATTGAGGCCAGTATATTTTTGTAGCGCAAAGATTTGGGAGAGCAGTGGGGATCTAAAATATGACTATTTTGCATCCACATTTTAACAGGATCTGATCAAGCAGTGAGAAAGAACTGAAAGAGGGATGAATTTTTTAAAACACATTTTATTGGTATTTTGTAGCAGAACACAGTAGTCGCAACGTATGAATCAACCATACATTTAGTCCATATCTACCAGTTGCAATGGGCGGTCAACAGAGTAAACGCCGAAGCAGAGCTTATGTTGCTTGTAAGGGTTTGTGTACATACAGTAATACTTTTAGGTGCAGTGCTTTTCATAACAACTGAAAAAAACAACATTGGTTAATCAGACCCATGGGTCAAATCCTTAATCCCGCTCCCCTACCCAGCGTCCCGTCCAGTAGTGTCTAAGTAAAAGTGCACAAATGTTGGAACAATATTGCCTGCTTCTATGAGGAAATCAGGAGAATAAGAGGTGAGGGAGTGGGCCCAGCCAAGCCAGTATTGTAAGGAGCCTATCCAAAGGATGTATAGGTCAGGTGGCATGTCATCCGGGGAGGGGGTGGGGTTGAAGGGGAGGGGGGAGTGGTCTTCATGGTCAACATCCTCGTCCTGCCTAATGTCTTCCATCAGTTCCTTCCAGGCCCGGGCAGTTTCCATCGGGACCTCCCATGCTTGGCATCTCTCATTAGGGTCATACATTCATATTCAGTCCACCGTGTGTGGTCACTGGACCATTTTGCTAGCTGCAGGCCTCTTGCACTCTTCCAGTTGATGGTCTTGCCTCTTGGCTAATATCAGTGCAAGGACTATGAATTTAGTGGTCACTTTGAGCTTGGCCGTTCTAGGGAAAAGACCTAGAAGACACACCAAGGGGGAAAACTCTATGGTGCAGGCAGTGATGTCATTAGTAACGACCAGTACGTCCGTGCAGAACTCACAAGCTGCAGGCATTCCCAGGCCAGTGCAATAGTTCGGCCCCTTCCTCATTGCACCTAGGACATGCAGCCTGTGTGGCGTTAAAATAGCTTTTAATTTTGCCCAGCATGAAATACGCTCTATACAAAAAAAAAAAGTACTTGAACCTGGCATTCCGCGATATTTGGTAGGCAGTCGTAAGAATCCGTGCCCAGTTTGCCTCTGAAATCGGTGCACTGACGTCAGTGCCAATTTGTTTCGCAGGTCTAGTAGGGGGTAAACACATTTTACTGTAGGGCTGCATAAAGGACCGTGACAGCTTTACTTTTGCCCACGTTCATACAGATAACGTGACACCCCTTGAGTGTTACAGGTTCCTCAGTGTTGTTTCCCCCATCACCGACGCAGTATCGCCGAAAGCGTCCCTCAAACAAAGAACTGCCCTGCTGCTAGGTTGAATGCAAGCCGCAAGTCCTCAAAGGACTGCAGTTGCAGGCCAGCATATAGGTCACTGTCTCAATGCCCACCTTCATCCAATGCAGCAGTTGTGGTTGGGTCACCGCATGTAAGCGTACCGCAACCCAGCTGAGGAGCATCTCCAGAGTATAGGGGGTAGCTGATTCCGTTTTCTGCAGATAGCAGGTTCAGCAGTGCTTAGCTACAGATTGTAAGCTACCTGGCTCAGCCCTGACCTTCTTGGGTTCTAGAATCATTTGGGCTAACCACACAGATGGTGGTTTATTGGTTTCTCCCTCCATTCCCCACTGAAGGCTAGCCACTACCCAGCGCGTCACCCATTATATCTGGGCCGCCATATAATATGCCTCGAAGTCAGTGGCCACAAGGCCTCCATTAAGGGTAGGGTGTTGCAGTTTCATGAGAGCCACCCTGCGCTGGCCCTTGTTCCAAATTAGGTCCACCAACAGAGAGTTCATGTCCCTTAACTTACTTCGGGGTATGATGATGGGCCGTGTAGCAAAAGCGTAAAGTAGCCTGGGCAGTGCCACCATTTTGTTACTGCATTCCTACCCATTACTGATGGGGGAAGCATTCAAAAATCCCACTCTGGTTCGGAATGCCGCGATTACTTTCCCGATGTTACCCTCTAGGATATCAAATTCATTTCGATAAAGTTGGACCCATAGGTAGTGGAACAAGGTTCGTTCCCATCTGGTTACTTCAGGGTCTCCTGCCTATTCCTCTGTTGGTCGTAAGGGAAAGAAGCAGGTCTTCTGCCAGTTTACACGTAGACCAGACAGTGCTCCAAAGTCATCTAGGAGTTTAGAGGCCCTGGTAATGTCTGTGTGTCTATCATTAAGGAAGAGGAGCATTTCGTCCGTGTATTGTGCTATTTGATGTATCCTCCCGAAAGCTTCGAGCCCACTATAAAGTATGCCCTGCCGAGCTCTATATGCCTGCGGCTCAATCGCAGTGGCAAAGAACAGGGGGAATAGGGGGCACCCCTGTCTAGTGCCCCGCTCCACACAATAAGCGTCAGATACCACCCTGCGACCCTCGCCGTAGGGAAAGCATATAACAATCTAGTCCAGGAAATGAAGCTCAGGCCAAATCCCATTTCCTCCATTACGGCATATAGGTATTCCCAGTCCAAACTGTTGAAAGCTTTCTCTATGTTGACAGGCATTATCACTGCATTGGGACTTAGTTGTGGGGCAGCGAGCAGGATCACCATGACCCTTCTAATGTTTAGGGCTGTGTTACATTCCAGTTTGATCAGTGTAGATAATGTGCTGCATATAGGGTAAGAGTCTTGTGGCCAGCACTCTGGCCCAAATTGTTTTGCAGTCATCGTTTAGCATCGACAAGGGTCTATACACAGTGACATCACCCGCTGGTCGCCCAGTTTTAGGTAGCAGAACTATTAGTGCCTCCCTCGACGTGGTGTCAGGTATTGAGTGTCCTTCGCCGTTAGGTATGCCTCAAGGAGTTTGGGTACTAGTTGATCTTTATACATCGCATAAAACTCCACCGGGAGCCTGTCAGAGCCCCGTACCCTACCCTAGGACATAGCAACGATAGCAGCCACTATTTCGTCACTAGTTATGTCCGCTCCAAGTTTCTCCGCCGCCTCTTGAGGGAGGCAAAGTATGTGCAGCTGTTCTAGGTACGTGGACAGTGCCTTGGGCAAAGCGCAGCCATGCTGGGCATATGGGCCTGTTTAGTATTTCTTGCACTCCCAGTAATAGAAGCAGCAGAGTCATTCAACGAGCCCTGCCAGCGATTCCTGGGTCTCCAAAGGAGTATGGTGCCAATTGGGGTCTACATATCTATCTTGGTCTAGATGTTTAAGTGTATCCTCCTGTGAGGCTGCTTTACGTAAGAGAGCTTTGCAGACCCCACCCACTTGTGCTATGTACTGGCCCCTTGATCACAACTTTAAAGGCCTCCCATTTCATCAGAACATAGGCAGTGGTATGTGTATTCTCTGTGAAATATTGACAATTTCCCTCGTCTATTGTGTGTCGAAAGGCCAGGTCCTCCAGATTGTCACTTTTGAGGCGCCAAGTGGGGATCGTAGTAGGGTAGGGAACCCAACCCAGTGTTATGATCAATAGATTATGGTCCAATATGGTCCTAGCTAAATACTTTCAGCGAGTCACTAATGTGTGCACCAATGGTGTGCATAGAAAGGCATCCAAGTGCACATACAGGTTGTGTAAGGAGTGAAAGAAGTAGTCCCTGTCGTCCTGGTGGGTGTTTTTCCAGCTGTCCACAAGTCCCCATTGTGTTTGCCACCTCTGAAATTTATCCGCTAACTGCAGTACAGTGAAGTCCCTCAGTGGGGGATGGGAGCGGAGCGATCTAGTAGTGGGTCGGCAATGCAGTTAAAGTCTCCACCTACGAGAACAGGGTGAGGTGCAAGTTGTGACAGCACCAGGAATATTCTTTTGAGAAAGCAGGTCTGGTCCATGTTAGGGCGAGAAAGCAAATGACACACAATTGATGGACGGAATGCAGAACAAATCAAAACATTCACCCCCAGTCAAGAGATCTGGGTTAAATCCATCATTCTTTTGCTCACCATGCCACCCCAGTTTAGACCTGGCCATATGCAAATCAGTTTTGACCCTGTGCCTCATGGGAACAGTCCAGCCTGAACTGCCAAGCCAGGTCCTCCCTGGACCGGAAACAAGCATCCTAGGACCGGTTTCGGGGTTTCACCCCTCTTCAGCCAGGATAGCTTGATTCCAGTGGCACAGTGAGCCCAGGACCCACATCTGGGCATACCTGGCGCACTTAGGGCGAGAAAGCAAAAGATACACAATTGATGGACAGAATGCAGAACAAATCAAAACATTCACCCCCAGTCAAGAGATCTGGGTTAAATCCATCATTCTTTTGCTCACCATGCCACCCCAGTTTAGACCTGGCCATATGCAAATCAGTCTTGACCCTGTGCCTCATGGGAACAGTCCAGCCCGAACTGCCAAGCCAGGTCCTCCCTGGACCGGAACCAAGCATCCTAGGACCCGTTTCGGGGTTTCACCCCTCATCAGCCAGGATAGCTTGATTCCAGTGGCACAGTGAGCCCGGGACCCACGTCTGGGCATACCCGGCGCACTTAGGGCGAGAAAGCAAAAGACACACAATTGATGGATGAAATGCAGAACAAATCAAAACATTCACCCCCAATCAAGAGATCTGGGTTAAATCCATCATTCTTTTGCTCACCATGCCACCCCAGTTTAGACCTGGCCATATGCAAATCAGTCTAGACCCTGTGCCTCATGGGAACAGTCCAGTCCGAACTGCCAAGCCAGGTCCTCCCTGGACCGGAACCAAGCATCCTAGGACCGGTTTCGGGGTTTCACCCCTCATCAGCCAGGATAGCTTGATTCCAGTGGCACAGTGAGCCCGGGACCCACGTCTGGGCATACCCAGCGCACTTAGGGCGAGAAAGCAAAAGACACACAATTGATGGACGGAATGCAGAACAAATCAAAACATTCACCCCCAGTCAAGAGATCTGGGTTAAATCCATCATTCTTTTGCTCACCATGCCACCCCAGTTTAGACCTGGCCATATGCAAATGCTTGTGTTTGCTTTGTCCGCCCTAAGTTGGCAGGGTATGCCCAGACGTGGGTCCCTTGTTCACTTTGCCACTGGATTCAAGCTAGCCTGGCTGATGAGGGCTGTTAGCCCGAACCCGGTCCCAGGATGCTTGATTCCGGTCCAGGGAAGACATGGCTTGGCAGTTCGGTCTGGACTGTGCCCATGAGGCACAGGGTCAAGACTGATTTGCATATAGCTGTGTATGAACTGGGGTGGCAAAGTGAGCTAAAGAATGATGATGATTCAACCCAGATCTGTGACTGGGGGTGAGTGTTTGAAAAGTTTCAGCACTCTGTCCATCATCTCCTTGTGTTTGCTTTGTTCGCCCTAAGTTGGCAGGGTATGCCCAGACGTGGGTCCCTTGCTCACTTTGCCACTGGATTTATGCTAGCCTGGCTGATGAGGGCTGTTAGCCCAAAACCGGTCCAGGGAAGACATGGCTTGGCAGTTCGGTCTGGACTGTTCCCATGAGGCACAGGGTCAAGACTGATTTGCATATAGCTGTGTCTGAACTGAGGTGGCAAAGTGAGCTAAAGAATGATGATGGATTCAACCCAGATCTGTGACTGGGGGTGAGTGTTTAAAAAGTTTCAGCATCTCCTTGTGTTTGCTTGGTCCATGTTAGGAGCATATAGGTTAATGACCATGATATCTCTTCCCCCAAGTCTCCCACTAAGTACAATATATCTACCCTTTACATCAATTTGTACATCTAGGGTCTGGAAAGGTCCCCCTGGCCTCACCCATATAAGCACTCCCCTGGCAAAGACAAAGTAAGTAGTATAATAAGGTTGCCCCCCCATCGCTTATGGAGGACAGTTCCCTCTAGCATAGTCTGGTGAGTTTCCCGGAGCATGGCAATGTGGACACCCTTGCGCTTCAAGTAGGCCTGAAGAACAAGTTACTTACCCTTCGGTAACGCATTATCTGGTAGAGACAATATCAAGCTGCAGATTCCTTACCTTTGAATTTTCCAGGCGTCAGACTGGATACGGAAGCTTTTTGCATGAGCAGTACCCCTGCGCGCCGTCGGGTGGCTCCATCTGGCTCCGCGGGACATCGCTGGCATCGGTCGTGACGTGGCGGTCACCTATATAGGCGCCTGCTCCTTTTTACTTTTTCCACACCAGAAGTGCAGAGCTATGAAGTGAACTGACTATTGTGTGTTATAACTAGGGCCCTGCAAAGGGAGCAACCCTACACCCTATAAATGAGCCCATAAAGCGGGGAGGCATGGATGGGTCTGTAAGGAATCTGCAGCTAGAAATTGTCTCTACCAGATAATGCCTTACCGAAGGTAAGTAACTTGTTCATCTGATAGAGACTTATAGCGGCAGATGTCTTACCTTTTAATAGATTCCCCAAGCCATAAATCCTGGCGGTGGGCTGCAGACAGATTTTCTAGACTAAACAGTCCTGCAGGACCGAATGGGCGAAATGCCCGTCCCTACGGACCTGACTGTCCAGGCAGTAGTGTTTCGCAAACATGTGCAATGAAGCCCACGTTGCACCCTGACAGAGGTCCAGGACTGGAACTCCACGAGCAAACACCGTGGTTGCAGCTTTTCCCCTGGTAGAATGGGCTTGTAAACCTTCAGGAGGCTGCTTCCTAGCCAGGGCGTAGCAGATTTTAATGCAGATAACAACCCAGCGTGAAATGGTTCACTTCTGTACTGCCTGACCTTTTTTAGCTCCTACAAAGAGTTGGTCATACACCCAGAACTCTTTTGTGCGGTCAAGGTAAAATGACCTATTTACAAAAGGGTATTTGAACAAGGAGGGTTGGTCCGGCAGCCGCAAAAAAGCGGACAGAGCAGAAAGAGAACCCTTAAGAGTACCCAAAGCAGAGCCCTGCTGGGAAAGGGTAAGAATAAAAAGAAGAATATTAGACAAAGAAGCAGAAAGAGGGTCAATAGACTTTCCTGCACAATAATTCACAAACTTTGGTCAAATGCTATCAACTGTCACCACTCAATCTCCACGTAAGTAGGCGGAGAGTCGATAGGTTCAGGTGGAGGACCCTCCCTTGCTGCTGCGAGAGAAGATCCTCCCGAAGAGGCAGCCTCATCAAAGGATCAATGCTCATTCGAAGAAGTTCTGAATACCAGACTCTCCATGCCCAGTCTGGAGCCACATGAATGACTTGGGCCCGGTTGTTCTTTATCTTCTTGAGAACTCTGGGCAAAAGTGGTATGGGTGGATAGGTGTACAGGAGGCCTGAGCTCCAGTCATGCCGAAAAGCGTCACTGAGCGATAGCTGCCTTGTAAACTTCAGTGCGCAAAACTGCTGACATTGCGCGTCCTCTTCGGAGACAAACAGATCTAACCAAGGCTCTCCCCACTGCCAAAAGAGACCTTGCGCCATCTTGAACTGGAGACACCATTCGTGATCCACTAGGCATTCTCACTGAAATCCAGGATAGAGGTTGAAGCATTGGTATCATAACCTGAAAATCCTGGACTCACTGCTCGGGAGAACAAGCACGAAACTGCACTGTGTCCAGAACAGCTCCAATGAAAGGGAGCGTCTGAGGCGGAGTCAGGCACAACTTCGGCACGTTTATAGAGAACCCCAGCGAATGCTGGAAATCTGCTGTAGTCTCGAGGTGTGAAACGACAGCCTGGGGCGAGGACGCCTTCAACAACCAGTCGTCGAGCTAGGGGAAGACTGGCACCCCCGAACCTGCGCAGATGAGCTGTGACCACCGTCATCATCTTGTTGTACACCCGAGGGGTGCTGGTAAGGCCAAAAGGTTAGCACGGTGAGTTGAAAGTGCTCGTGGCCTACCATGAACCACAGGGTAACGCCTGTGAGCAAGCAGGATGGGGATGGGAAAATATACATCCTGCAAGTCTAACGCTACTAGCCAGTCTCCTTGGTCTAGGACAGAAAAAACCGGAGCCAACGTGAGCATCTTGAACTTCTCCTTTTTGAGGAAGAGACTGATGGTCCTGAGGTCAAGAATAGGCCTTAGACCTTTGTTCTTTTTCGGGATCAAAAAGTAGCGGGAGTAACCAACACTGCCTACTTAATAAATCGGAACCTTTCTTTTAGCTCCTTCGGCCAGGAGAGCTGTAACTTCCTCTTGAAGTAATAATTGATGATCCTCTGCCAGCCGTTTTTGAGTTTGCGGTAAAGGAGGAGGAAAAAAAAGAAAGGGAGAAGAATAGCTATCCTGAATGATCTGAAAGACCCATTTTTCCGAAGTTATGGATCTCCAGCGCAGGAGATGATGTTGAATTCTCCCTCCAACTGGAGTGGCATGGTCTTGCAGAACCTACTAGGAATGCTTGGGGGCTGCAGAGGGCTGGGTGGCAGATGACTTCTGGCTACCATTCGCACGAGGTCGGAATGCACCGCGTCCACGTCCTCGCACAACTTGGGGAGTCTGTGCAGGACGGGGGTTGGGATATGGTTGATGCGGTTGATAACCCCTTCCATTGCCGCGAAAGGTAGACTGGCCACGAGGTGAAACCGAGAAGCCCAAGGATCTGGCAGTAGTACGAGATTCCTTGAAGCGCTCCAAAGCCGAGTATGCCTTTTCACCAAAGAGATGAGTCCCATCAAATTGCATGTCCATGAGATTAGCCTGGACATAACCCGGGAAGCCAGATGTTCTCAGCCAGGCATGGCACCGTAAGGCCACCGTCGACAAAACCACTCTACCCAGTGAGTCAGTCGTATATAAGCCACACCTAATGGTGAACTTTGCTGCATCTCTCCCATCTTTCACTGCCTGGGAGAGCATGGCCTGGGCCTCCTCCGGGACCTGTGGCAGCACTTGGGCAACCGTTTCCCATAAGGTGTGCGAGAAATGGCCCAATAAGGATGAATTATTCACCACCTGCAATGCAAGGCTGGTGGAAGAAAACATTTTCTTCCCAAGAGCGTCCAGCCTCTTGGATTACCTATCCAGGGGAGCGGAAGGGAACGCGTCATGGGAAGTTTTAGCCTGAACCACCAAGCTATCAGGGGTGGGGTGTTGGCTGAGGAAACTTGGATCACCAGGTGCAGGGCGATGGCGGCATGCTTTTGTCCTGTTCACAGTAGCCCCTGTTCAAGGCTTGAACCACGTGCCTAGAAGGATATGTCAGTGTTTCATTAAAGGGCAAAAGTGGTTCAGACGAGGAAGTCCCAGGTTGAAGCACTTCAGTCAAGAGATTAGTCTTGACCTGCACCGAGGGCAAATCCAGGTCCAGGACCTCAGCTGCCCACCTCACCACTATGGCATAAGATGCCCCCTCCTCCGTAGCCACACTGGGCGGAGAGAGCATACCAGTATCTGGAGATGTGTCCAGTCCACTGGCCTCTCCAAGCTCCTTATACCAGTCCAATTGCTCACAAGGTGCATCCACATGTTGTTCCAAAGTGTCCAGAGACCCTTCCTATTCTTCTACCATGCCTGAAACCTCTTCAAAATGAACAGACAACGATGTAGAATCTCTGGGATCCGTCGGCGCCAGAGTGATTTCGACCGACATCGATCTGACTCTGAGTCATCAGGTATCAGAATGGGACTGGTTGCGACAGGGAAAGTTGCGTTGGCATGACTGGAATCGCATACATGAGACCCCACTGGCGCCGAGGCCAGAGCAGTCAGTGTGGAGCCTGGTGGGGCCTCTCCCGACCCCGCGGGGCCCGAAGGCGCACCAGAGGGGTTGGCATGCTCAAATACGCAGTGCTTGGCCTTGTAAAATTCTTTCACCTGAGTGGGGGCCGCTTCGGCTCCCGGAAATGGGGGGAGGCGTGGAGTCAAACCTGGCAACGATTCAGCAGAACCGTGCCTACAGCGTCGATGCTCCTTACCTTTCTCGTTGACGGACGACAGACGAGGTGAAGTTGAAGTCTGTTTGGACTTCTACTCATGCCTCTTCCCCAAGTGTCCCAAGGACCTTGAGTGCAAAGAAGAGGACTTGACGCTCCTGGAGCAATCCTGCGACGACCTCTTCTTCGATCGGGACTGGGACCTCCGAGTAGTCACACTGAATGTCAACTGCCGGGCTGCAAGGAGCTTCATGGATCGCTCCCGCAAGGCCTTCGGACCAATGGCCCGACATTCCGAGCATAACGTCAAGTCGTGGTTGCACTCGAGACACCACAAACAGACCAGATGGGGGTCGGTTTCCAACATGGGGAGGTGACAGGCGCTACACGACTTGAAACCTATCTGTCGGGAGGTCATCCTTCGACACACAAGAAAATAATCTCTCGATAAAATGTCGAAAAAAGCCTGTCAAAAAGAGACAGAGGGGTAGCTCTTCTCCGGATCAGCGCTAATTGGTGCGGAAAGAAAAGAACTGACAGTGTGCGCCTCGGTGGCACCTATATGGTGACCAGAATGTCAGACTGACGCCGGCAACATCATGCGGAGCCGGATGAAGCCACACAACGGCGCACAGGGTTACTGCTCACGCGAAAAGTTTCCGGATCCAGTCTGATGCCTGTGAAATTCGAAAATAAGGAATCTGCAGCTTATAGTCCCCAACAGATTCTTTTATCTTTTCGCCATGGTGTTGTGCCCCCTGACATTCCACGTAATCAGTTTATAGTCCATACTGGGTCCAGACATTGAGACCAAAAGAATAGCACTGGAGCAGGTAGGCCCTGGTCAGTCCCTCCCTCCAACAGAATAATGTAGTTCAGAAGGGCAATATGTCTCTGGACTTTGATAGGGAGTTCCCACCCCAGAACAGAGAGGCAACATCCGCCCCATCCAAACTAAGAGTAAAACAATCAACAATGCGTGAATAAAGCTCACACAGTGAACTCTGGGTGGGTATAGGCCAGTTTCGTGAACAAAAGCTCCAGGGTCTCTGCGTGCCAACAAGATAATAAATAGGACAACAACAGTATACCTCACGTGCAGGTGTGCTGCCCTAATGGTCCTCTCAGCTTTACCAATATTCAACATTGATGTTGCCCCCATACTCAGGTCAGGGGCCGGTCGTCGCTGCTAAATAATCACCTGGGAGCCACCGGTCAGCCCAAATTTGATCTCGGTGTGAACTGCAGCAGTTCAGTGCCTGAGGATATGTGGAGCGAGGGGTCCGAACCCAGGTCCGAATTCGTCTCCTCCACCAAACTCTGGCTCCCCACTCGGGGAGAAGGTGCGCCGGATATTCCAATCCAATACTAGCTGCTGCTTCCACTGCCCGACGGCGATTTTGTTGGGTCTGTTCCTTCGTGGGTAAGGTGTTCCCTGTAACCCTGCGCTTGGTAGCGAGGCCCAGTCGTCGTGGCCCCCTCAGAGAGGGTCACAGATCGCCCTCACCTCCTGGCAGTGTGGCCATCCAGTCCCACAGGTCCTGTGGGTTGGTGAAGAACCTGGTGTCGGTATCCATCATGACTTTCAGCTTTGTGGGGAAGAGCATTGCATATTTGATCCCCAGGCTACGGAGGCATTCTAAAAAAGTGTTGATATACAACATTTGTTGGCTGGACTAATAATAAGTGATCAGACGACATTCTTCACAAAACTCTGTGAAGGGACTGAATCAGTGTGAGTGGCTTTGGTGGCCTTAATTTCCGACACAAAGTTGAAGAGTTGTTAGCCAGATTTGGGGCACTCAGGGTTGTTTTGCAAGTACAAGCTTATTTACACAATGTTTTTTTTACTCTGATAGATGTTTCAATTTGACCACAGAATCAAGTCACATAACCAGATGGCTGATTCTCTTCTACTGATAAAGCCTCTTTATGTTGCCACCATTTCTCTGCGAAAGTCACTTATCTTTGTTGTTAAGCAGTGTAAGTCGGCACGCAGTTGGTAAGGAGTCACAAACCCTATAGGATTCATTTGTTAAAGGAGAGTGGGATCAGAGATAATAGGAAAGCTTGAATTATAAAATACAGCAACAGATTCAAAATGAGAAACTAACTTTCAATTTCGGTAAAGAAGATCAAACGTCTGAGGTGTCTCGGGCACTTTCATATGGTGCAGTGATTTAAAAAAGTATCTCATGATGATGTTGTGAGAAGCCTTTAATTTACCTTGTTTACAGTTTGTGCCTACGAAATCATGTTGCTGTGTGCCCCTTTATCGGTTGCACCGTACACATTTTGTGATATGTCCGCCACCACATAACTTCCATACCTGTGAACCAATAGGATTTTGTCTTGTGTACCCTCACATTAAGACCACTGAGGACCATTACTTTATAGCTCTCTGTAAGCAGGCCTGCTGGTGCTTTTATCACTACAGCAACTGAGCCACAATGGGCACTAGTAGTTCAATACATCAGAGAAAGTTTCCAGGTAAGCATTGGACTTAAATCCAGATTTACCGCTAGGAAATCTGTTAAGAACATTTTTCCTAATACTATTTTGTATTGAGAAAAAGTGAAAAAACAAACCTACACAACTATAGAATGATTACTGATAATATGCAATGAATCCCATCACAAAAATGAGAACCTTACTAACTCTCATAACCAACTTCCCCTCATTTTTTCATACCTAGCAAAACACACGACCAATGGGAAGGAGAAGAAAAAATAGAAGTAATTACAACATAATGAGGAAATGTAATTTTTTAATTATTGGCAAATGCATTATATTAACTAGTATTTGCAATGCAATAGGTCTCGCATTTGTTGGAGTTGGAGCTATTGGCATTGTAAATGGCAATATTTTTAATTTTTTTTTGTTTGCAGTGGAGTGATTATTTAAAGAAAAAAGTGCACACTATACCATATTATAAGCTTTCATAGCAACTGTACAGTAAAGCTACTGCTATGTTAACGTAAAGTAACTGGGCAAAGTACACGCAGCCACAGTAAACACTACTTACAGCCCAATTATGGACAACAGAGGTCAACCACAGGAATGCACTGTATGCAGGCAGCCATGGCAGATGATGTATATAGTTCACGCAGCTTCAACAGAGGAGCAAAACACAAGTATGCTCTGTTTAAAGACAGCTAGGACTCCAATGTTGCTGACTAGAAAAGATGTGTAAAGAATTGGGTGAGCCACTGCGCCGTAGAAAAGAAAGACTCGTGGCCGCCATTGTTGAAGATGAAGTGCGGCGTGCCGTGCTGCTTAAAAAACATAATATTTTTTTATAAGCGTTTGGTGAGCCACGCATAAGAAAAGACAGGCACACGGCCGCCATTGTTGAAGATGCACTGCGGCGTGCCACACTTGTTTGAAAATGACGTGCCGCGCTGCTTAAAAAAACATACAATATTTTTTAAAGAGTTTGGAAAGCCGCGCATATGAAAAGAAAGGCGCGCAGTTGCCACTGCTGAAGATGAAGCACGGTGTGCCACGCTGTTGAAAAAAATATACAATATTAAAAAATAGAGGTTGGCGAGCCGTGCATAAGAAAAGAAAGGCGCGCGGCTGCCATTGATAAAGATAAAGCACGGCGTGCCGCGCTGCTTAAAAAAAAAAATAGCGATACCATGGAGAGGCCGGCCGTGGAGTGAGGATGGGGAGGGAACGTCTTTAAAAGATAAAGCGTGGCATCCATGATCAGACACCACGCTGAGCCAGGAAAACACGTGGACTCTGCTTTGTGGAAGCAGGAGAGTGTGTTGTGCCTGCAGCAGCAGCTAGGAGAAAGTCATTAAGAAAATAGTGCTCACAAAGTGTAAATAACACATACTGAGAAACAACACATGTAACAGGGGCAGTCCTTATGGGAAGTTACAACATGGGAAAAGGAGGTACTAAGGAGGGACTACTAAACAAATTGCCCAATGGAAAAAAAACATTTAGAAAAGACAGTCACAGGAGCCAATAAAATACATGGTCGGAAAATGGGCGGAGCTTAAAGCCCATATTCAGAACACAACATGTCTCGAAGAGACAGTGCAAGCCTTGCCTAGGAGAGACCGAAAAATGGGTGGAAAAGTACTCAAAATCTAGCGACTAAAGAAAATAAGTTACTTACCTGTATGCTTAAATCATTCCCAGTCGTCGCAGTGGGAGTCCCAGTCGTCGCAGTGGGAGTCCCACGGTACATATAAAGCAGTAAGTAAAACCTTTTACACTGAAATTAATGCAAAATACATTTACTTTAATAGCTTGTCAGAGTCATTTGAAACAGCCCAAAGTCCAACCAATCAGTTCTCAGCACCCTTTAGAACGTTCACCACAGAGGCTTCAGACTCTCAGATTTTCTAGCACAAGTGATATATACCTATATATATACATAAGTAAACACATGAGAAAAACTGGGGAGCCTCCATGGGGAGGAAGGTGGGTCGCATGTGAATTTATGAAAGCTACCAAGACTGGAGAGCCACAGTTACAGGTAAGTAACTTAATTTCTTCTCCAGTATAGGATCTTTCATAGATTCACATGCTTGAACCAGAATAGTTAGCAGTCAGTGAACATTACAGTAGAAATACATGTATATATATATATATATATATATATATATATACACACACACACTTTGATAAAGGCTGGCACCAGCCGAAACGCTTCAGTACGGACACGATGACGAAAATACGATAAAATAAAAAGATTGATGACTTGCCTGGAGTGCCCACCTCTGCTCTTTTCTACGAGAGTTTTTGAAGAATATATATATATATATATATATATACACACGTAATCATAGTATTATTGAAGGTGGGAAGAAAAAGAGGCTCACCTTATTGGAACAGATAGAGTAGAACTACTTGTCCTACAGCTGCATCCGAGTTTTCTGCGGCATCAAGGCAGTAATGCTGAGTAAAAGTGTGCCTGTTGGACCAGGTTGCTGCTTGGCAAATCTGTTGAATGGGCACACCAGCAAAGAGAGCTGTTGAGGTGGAGACAGCTCTGGTAGAGTGGGCCTTAACTTTTGCAGATAACTGTTTTTCTGCTTGTCGGTGGCAAAATTGTATGGCTGAAACAATCCACCTTGCTCTAGTCTGCTTAGAAACAGGAAACCCTTCTCTGAGGTCTCCATAGGCTACAAATAGCTGATCTGCTTTGCGTATGCTGCTAGTTCAGAACATACGGAATGTGAATAAAAAAAGGGGGGGGAGGAAGAGGATAAACTTGGTTCGGCCTCCTCCTCAAGTAACTTATTTCAAACAAAATAACCCAGTTCTGTCATGAACAAAAATAATTCTCCACTAAAGAAAAAACATTTTTTTTCTCGTAAAACCCTCTTCCACCAGGGTTACCCCTTGGTGTCATGCTTCATCATAGGGTCCATCCCGTTCCCCTATGGATCGGGGCGTGCTGCGACTACAGATTACATGGGAGCACTATTTTCTTATACAATGATAAAGGATTTTATTTCGACTGGAGGTAGAGATAAAATAGGATACACCTACTAGCCAGGTATTTTTAAACTACTCCACCACCCCACTCTGCCCTCAAAACACCATCCTTTATCATTGTATAAGAAAACAGTGCTCCCACGTAATCCATAGGTTGCAGCACGCCCCGATCCGTAGGGGGAACGGGATGGACCCGATGATGAAGCATGCCACCAAGGAGTAATCCTGGTGGGTGAGGGTTTTACAAGAAAAAAAGTGGTTTTTTTCTTTAGTGGAGAGTTGTTTTTGTTCATGACATACAGAATTTGAGAATTTGCTTGACATCTAATGTGAGTAATGATTTTTCTGCTGGTGCATGAAGACTGGGAAAAAATGTCTTTAAAATGACAGGTTCGTTCAAATGAAAATCAGAGGGGACTTTTGGGATAAATTTTGGATTAGTTTGAAGAATGACACTGTCAGTTTTGAACTGGAGGAAAGATTGTTTTATTGTGAACGCTTGGATGTCGCTTACCCACTTAACTGAAGTAAACGCTAGAAGAAGCGCTGTTTTCCAAGAAATGTATTTTAGTTCTGCCTTATGAATTTGCTCAAACAGGTGTCTCATTAATAGTGACAGTACAATGTTAAGATGCCAAGAATGAAGAGGGAGTTTCACTGAAGAAAACAATCGGAACAATCCTTTAATGAACTGTTTTATTAGTCTTTAGGACCATAAAGATGGTGAGTTACTGGTGCGACGAGAACTGGAAATTGCGGCCAGATAGACCTTGATGGAAGAGTGAGAAAGACCAGATTTTGCTAGGTGAAGTAGATAAAGGAGTATCTGTTCTGGTGATGAATTGAAAGGATGGATATCTACGTTGGTACTCCCGATACAAAACCTTTTCCACTTAAGTTTATATCTTGTGTGTGGTCTGGCATCGGCAAGGACTTTGACAGTCGGATGGGATATCTAGGTTGGCAAACTCATGGAACTCAGGAGCCAGGCCAACAATTGAAGAGACATTGGCATGGGATGACGGACCTGGCCTTGATTCATCATTAATAAGGTCGGTATTGGCTCCAACTGAATGGGCTTCTGTTGCGAGAGGAGGAGGAGCTCCGTAAACCAGAAGCGGTGGGGCCACCTGGGGGCTATGAGAAGAACTTAACAGGGCTCCCTCTATATCTTTCTGAGCACTCTGGGAATCAGTGGAATTGGGGGAAAAGAGTATGCATAAATTCCTGACCATCTGATCAAATATGCATTCCCTGACTATCCTTTCTGTGATTGCCAACTAGCGAAGAACTGGCATTTGCAGTTCTCGCTCATTGCAAACAGGTGAAACCTTGGTTTTCCCCAGAGCTGGAAAAGGTGGTCCAGAGTTGGTTAGTGTAACACCCATTCGTGGCAGGCTGTGCCGGTCCTGCTTAGCGAGTCTGCAAGCATGTTGGATATGCCGGGTACATGTTCTACCCTGAGAGTTATCTTGTGTTGAAAGACCCAGGACCATATTTGTTGTCGAGGGATAGTGCTGTTGATCGTGTTCTGCTCTGTTTGTTTAGGTAGTGCATACGTGTGCTGTTGTCGGTTCAGATGAGAACTAAAGCTCCTGTGATCTTTGAGAAGAAGGACTTTAGGGGGAGCGAAATGGTCTTTAGCTGCAGAAGGTTGATATAGAGAGTTGCTTAATGGGCATTCCATTTTCCACTGACCGTCAAGTCCTGAAGATGAGCTCCCCAACCCTAGAGAGAGGCATCCGTGGGTATCACATATTCCGGAATGTCAGTCAGGAAGGAGAGGCCATTGGAGATGTTGGATGTGTTGGAAATTTTGCTCCCAATTTGAGTATTTGAGGTGGGAGCGGTGGCCAGTACTAGGAGGGTGTCCCTGTTTTTTTTTTTTTTTAAGAGTCTCTTCCTCTGTAGGAAGTCTTTCCTCTGGTGGGATGTCTATATGCAGCAGACGGTGGCTGTCTGTAGGACTGCTGGTGTTGGTGGATGCTGGAATATCGATTTTGTCCACGATAGGATTGGTTTTGTTAATATTGTTGGTAACCCCTCTAAAAGAGGAGACTCCGCGACCTCGTGCGCCATGAAAGGGCTGACCAAATAGTGATTCCCCATAAGGCAGGTCAATATTATTTGTCTGCACCTCCTGAAGGAAGTCGCTTTTAGCCATCCCTGGCATCTCAGAACTGCAGCCCCAGCTAGCTGCCGAAAACATGCGGATGATTATCTATTGCACAGTCAATTATTTCAGCTGAAATTCTTTCTCCCTCTTGCAAGACTTTTCTCGCCTCCAAACTTGTATCCTCTGGCAAGAGGGCAATAAATGGTGATATATCTGACCACATTTGCGGTCGTACCTTTCTAGGATTGGCAGGGAGATTGCAGGGAGAACTGTAGCAGCCGCCACGGCAGTGGATTTTTTCCCTATGGTATTGAGACGTCTTTCTTCTTTATCTGGAGGAGCGGCAAGAGGCGAGGAAGGATTCCTTGAACGACACTGGGCCGTCTGTGAGATGACCGAGTCTGGCTTTGGTTGTCCGATGAGGCAGGCCAAATTATCAGGTGCCTTGTACTTTTTCTCCAGTTTAGGGAGTACTCCTGGTATAAAAGCTAGAGTCTTCATGACCTTGAGGCCTTTTTCCCATATAAAGTCATCGATAGGTATAGCACGGAAGTTGTTTTTGCTTTGCTCCTTAAAAGCTTATAAAAAACAATCAGATTGTTTAGTGACCATGGGAAGCTAGAACCTTTTATCCGCTCTTTCCATGACTGTAAGAAAACCACATATGTCCTCTGGTGGGGAATCTACTGGCAGTGGAGTAGCAGGGGATGGTGTCTGAATTTGGAACTCGTCCCATTGTTCTCCGTCTTTTTTTTTTTTTTTTTAACACAAACTTTATTGGGCATTTCAATTTTACAGTATGTGGTAATACATTTTGATATACACAGTAACGGAGGCAATGTACCCATTATTGCACATAATCTGCATCGCGTACCCAAACATCTACCAGTACTTTATTATTTCAGTCCATTGTCCTTTGTGTGCGCTCACCAATCTCAACAAATAGTATCACAATGTACTACTCCGACATATCACACCATACACAGAACCCTAGGTCTGGAACCCAATGCTTCTATCCCACCCCCGTCAATTAAACTAAACCCGAACAAACCGTTGCCGTCATTGTGTTGTTACAGTACACCCAAACGCCGGATGACCTGTAATGCGCTCCAACAAGAGTGTGGAAAGGGGACACGGGATAAGGGAGAGGGGGCCGGACAACCCAGGGGGGGGGGAGTGGGGGGGCAGGCAGCCCAGAGAAGGAGCGGAATCAGGAGGGAGAATTCGCTCAGTTATCCTCTAACATAGGTCCAACCGAGTCACGGGGGGGGCACTCACTTCCTGAGAGACCGGGGAACCCACTGCATCTTCCTCCGCATCTGCCCCGAAAAGCTGTTCCAAGTGCGCCCAATCCAAGGAGATAGGTCGCTTTCTTAATCCCCTGTACTCCTCCCGCTGCAGCGCCTCCCGTTCTGTGGTAGGCCAACGGAGGACCTCTTCCTTCCAGCGGCTCACCTGTGGTGGCGTACAAGACTTCCAGCGCTGAGTAATCAGCCGCTTCGCCACTATCAGGGCTAAGCCCGCAAAGCGGCGCATTAACTTCGATTTCTTAGGGAGGGGGAAGTTACCCAAGAGACAGGCCCCCGCCGTATCCCAAGGCGTGCGCTCTGTCATTACGGTCATGCACTGAATAATCGCCCCCCAGTATTCATGCAACATCGGGCACGACCACAGCATATGAATAAAATCGGCCTCTGAGGAAGCGCATCTGGGACAGTTCGGGGAAGCAGTAGCATACATGGTGTGTAGTGTTTTCGGGGTTAGGTAGGCCCTATGCAATATAAATAACTGTATTACCTTCAGTCGGCAGTTGCGTGAAACCTTTCGAGGGTGCTCCAATATTAAGGACCAATCCCTATCCTCAAAGTCTCGCTCCATCGCCGTCTCCCATTTATGGCGGAGAGACTCCAACGGGACCTGTAGGTGCTCCCGCAACCCCCGATACAACCACCGCACGAGATGGCGGCCATGCCCCATAATGTGGATAGCCTTCAAGAGATGAAAGGTGGGAGGCTCCCTGTGATCGACCTGCCAGTGACGGCGAATGTAGTGTGTAATCGTAGCATGGAGGAGGAAAAGGGTATCAGGGACCGCATTCGCACGGACAAAGTCTGCATGTGGCATCAGATTGCTATCATGAAAGAAATCTCCCACCGTCTCAATCCCGGCCTGGGCCCATACCCGAATATGCGCTGCTGTAAGAATTCTGCGTGCCGTGGGTAGGCCGCAAAGGGGAACATTCGGGGCATATGGGGGTGATATTTTCGCTGTTTTATGCGCCTGTCTCCAATAATGAAGCGCTATGGTTAGCAGATATGGGGGTTTCTCCACTCTGCTTGCTCCCGGGCACAGCAGGGTTTGCAAAGTACCATACCGAAGCCGTTCCTGAGTATACTCAAATAGATTATGTCCCGCCAGCCACTGTAATTGCCCGAAAATGCAATACGCTGTAAAATCAGGCGCTCCCATTCCCCCTGCGGTGCTGGGAAGCTGCATCTTGGCCAACGCCATTCTATGTCTACCCGACCCCCAGAGCAAGGAGGCCAACAAAGAGTTTAGAGTCTTAAAAATCCACGCTGGTAGGATAACCGGGAGATTGACAAATTGGTAAAGGAGCCGGGGCAGCATGACCATTCTGGACACCGCTAGACGCCCTGCCACTGTAAGCGGCAGTGTATTCCAAAAGGAAACCTGGGAACGGAGGGAGGTAATAGTACGAACCACGTTACCAGCTATAGTATCAGCGGTGGTTCTGTAGACATAAATACCCAAATATTTAAACGTGATGGGTGCCACTTGAAACTGCCACCGACCGAAACTCAAAGTGGGAGCAGTATCCCGGTTAGTGAAAAAATATGCTAATGACTTAGCGGCGTTGAGTTGCAGTCCCGACAGCTCTCCGAACCTTGCGATCACATCTGCTACAGGCTGCATATTCCTAGCCATGTCCCGGAAATACAGTAACATGTCATCTGCGTAAAGTGACACAGAATGTACCGTATCCTGTATTGGGATGCCATACGGGGCCATAGCTTGCCGCAGATATTGGGCTAAGGGTTCGAGCGCCAAGACAAACAATATAGGGGACAGGGGGCAGCCCTGCCGCGTGCCCCGGTAAGTGTGGTACGCCGGCGATAGGATCGAGCCGGTTTTTGCCACGGCTGTTGGGTTAGTATAGAGTAGTTTGACCCATTGACAATACCCAGGAGGCAGGCCAAACTTGGTCAGGACCGCCAGCATGTAAGACCAGCTCAGGGTATCGAAGGCCTAACGTATGTCCAAGGACAGGCAACCAGCACGCGGGAATTGTACTGCGGCCGCATGCAAAATGGCGTCAAACCGCCGAATATTTAAAGAGGTGTTGCGCTTGGGGACAAACCCGCATTGATCCACATGTATAAGCTGGGGGAGCAGAGGGAGAAGCCTGGACGCCAGCAACGTACTGAGTATTTTATACTCAGTGTTTAGAATGGATAGGGGTCTGTAGGAGGCCAAGTCAAGAGGGTCCTTGTCGGGCTTCAGCAAGGACGTGACCAGCACCTCCCTAGTTGTAGGGGGCAGCGCACCTTCCTTGAGCGAGGTAGTATAAAGCTGCAGTAATTTAGGCACCAGCACCTCTGCAAAGGTAGAGTAAAATTCAATTGGGAGCCCGTCCGAGCCAGGAGCCTTGTTCCGAGCCAGTGCCCTAATCGCCATCCTGATTTCTACCGACGTAATCGGCGCTGCTAGATCCTGGGCCTCAGAGTTAGAAATCACTGGGAGATCTACCCCCGCAAGGAACCGAGTAGTATCATCAATGTGGTCCTGGAGAGGTGCAGCATAGAGTAAGGCATAGTAGGTCTGAAAAGCGGCGTTTATCTCAGTCTGTGTGGTGACCCGTATGTGCTGAATGTTATTAATTTCCATTATGGGAGTGGGGGTTTCAGGCGGCGCTATGAGCCTCGCCAGTAAAGTACCGGAACGATCTGCCTCAGAGTGTGCGCGGAGAGTATATGCATTAAAATCTAGCAATCGCAGGCGCTCCAGTATTTCCGCATAGTTGACCCGGGCCAGCTGTAAGCGCTCCTTCCCAGTCCCGTCTAATTGGGCCTCCACTTCGAGCCCCTGCAATTGGTCCTCCAGCTCCGTAATGTCCCTCACCACTTCCCTCCTAAGCCCCACCAGGGAACCCAAGGAGACACCCCGAACCGCCACCTTAAAGGCCTCCCACTCCAGGGAACGAGACGTGGCTGTACCTTCGTTTATCGAATAATACGTATCTAAGGCTGTGGTTAATGTGGCCTTATACACCTGATCTTCCAGTTGGATGGGTTGCATCCGCCAGGTCGGTATAGGCGTGGGGAAGCGCCCCCATTTAAGGTTTAATTCTATGGGGTTATGGTCCGCGATTGTCTTACCTAGGTAAGTGCAGTGTGACACTGTTGAGGAGAGCTCAGGGGAACACAGGAAATAATCCAGTCGGGTGTGCAATATGTGTGGGTGCGAATAAAAAGAGTATTCTCGCATTTGCGCATGTTGGGACCTCCAGACATCTATTAAGTTCCACCCCCGGGCCCATCTCGCTAAAGCCGCAGCCTGGGAATGCGCTGGGGCAGTAAGCAATGGGGGATGAGAGCGATCCAGGAAGACATCAAATACTGCATTTAGATCTCCCCCCAGCAACCATGGGCAATCGGACCAGTCCGATAGGGCGAGTGAGACCCGAGTTAAAAAGGCCTCCTGGTCCGTATTTGGCGCATAAAGGGACTCCAGCACCACCTGCGCCCCGTCGAGTGTTCCCCGCAGGAGCACATACCGCCCCTGCTCATCAATCCTGCTTTCCCTAAGGGAAAAGGGAATCCCAGCCCGTATCCATATTGCAGTCCGTCTAGAAAAGGCAGAGTACGCTGTAGCATAAATCTGCCCCCGCCATCGGCGCTGCAGCCTTGCGGTCTCTACGGGGATTAAGTGTGTCTCCTGCAAGTATACGATTTGGGCCGTCCGGCGGTGCGGCTATACGATGGCGCTTAGAAACGGCCCCCATCCCCCTAATATTCCAGGAAGTGACGGTGTAAGACTTGGGACTAGTCATGATCAAGACACTCTCACAGAGCCCACCCACTCCACCCCCAGCCCGCCCCCCCCCACGCATCAGAACACACGGCATTGTTACAACCAATAAAAGTATAACCCAATACTGGGTCCAACGATCCAACTTCGCTCGACCAAACTGTGCAAGAAACATGAACAACTGGCACATCAAACTGTTGCTGTCACTTGAGGGGAAGGCTGCAGAAGCGCTCCTAGAAGAGCTACACGAGGGAAGAAGAACACTCAGTGCGTGAAATCGCCCCGGACAGGCCGGGCCGGGGAGAACATACTATAATCCACCATCCCCAGTTGATAAGTGTAAGGAACGTATAAAACTGACTCACCGGCCACTGCAAAGGACCAATGATAATTACTATGTCAAGGATGGCAATTTGTACATCCCTAAATTCTAGTATGCTAACAGACTATGCAGACAAGGGGAACAGTTCAGACAACACATCAGGCTAACTTTCCAGAGGATCTTTGCTCAGCTGCGTAGACTCCGAGGGGAAAAGTAAGGCGCTGCCAACCGACTCCGAGTTGGTCCCAGCCGAGGGACTGGTACTGATGGGGGGGCGGGAGGGGCGGAAGGCCGCCGCAGATCGAAGAGCCTCCTGTCTACCTTCCATCACCAGTTGTGGAGGCGGAGAGCCCGAGCCCGTACTCTGTGTCATGAGACCCCTTCTATGCCTCCGAGGAGCACGCTGCGACCTTGGTTGTGTGGAGTCAATCCGCCTTGCAGGTAACACGTCTGGGAAGGTGTCATCTAGCCATGCCCAAGCGTCATCTGGTGTATCGAAGAAGAATGATCGTTGCTTGTAAATTACTTTCAGCTTAGCTGGGAATAGTAGTGCAAAGGTAAGTCCTGCAGCACGGACCCGGACCTTGACCTCCAGGAACGAAAAGCGTCTACGCTGGACTGCCAGTGTATAGTCAGGGAAAATGGACACACGTGCATTGTCGACCTGCAGTGGGCCAGTGTCACGGGCTGCCTGGAGCAGGTGGTCACGGTCCCTGTAATTCAAGATTCTGGCCAGCACTGGGCGAGGATTGGCCCCCGGAATTGGACGACGTGCAGGTACACGGTGGGCCCGCTCAACTGTAAAGTGTGCCGACAGGCCTGTCGGGGCCACACTACTTCGTAGCCAGCTTTCGATAATTCTTCTCTGTCTTTATCTGCGGAAGGGTGGTCTTCCACTGGAGGCTGAGGTAGTGGCATAGGTAAAGATGCCAATTGCGCCAGAGATGGTGCAAGAACTGGAGACGGATGTTTGGGAGAGGTTAGCAGAGGAGGTAGTCTCTGAAGAGGTGTTTGTGGAACTGAAGCAGCAGATTCTGAGAATCAGCAGAAATAGTCTAGCAACATGTATTGCAAGTGGGAGACTAATGATGCCGGCATATGAATTGCAGGTTCTTGTTGCTGCATTTAGTGATGGGGTGTATACTGTTGAGGATAATAGTGGTGGTCCTTGTCAGCCCCCTGACATTTAATATGGAGATCCGAAGGACCTTGTGCTACCCCAAACATTCCTTCATCATCCGAGTATACTTCATCATTGTCATCATAATCTAAGAGGTGACAGTTTTTTGAGAGGTATCACTGTCCTCATCCGATAGAGGGCATTCCATTATCGTAAGCTTCTGTAGCCACGGAAGGAGTCTAGCCTCTCTATCTCGCATGGTTTTCTGGGAAAACATGCAGCAAATTTGACATTCTCTCACCTAATGGTCAGGGTGCAGGCAGTAGATGCATTTCTTATGAGGGTCATCAGAGTGGACCCTCATTTTACCACAGGAGTCGCAGGGTCAAAATAATGTTCTCTTTGAAGTGGTAGACATGATGTCCCAGTGAGTAGAAGCTGGCTGAAGACCAAAAGTGCTGTTTATGAGAAAATAATTCTGTCAGAAAGGCCAGATATTAGAAATACTGAGCAGAGCTCAGGGAGACTCCCATTAGACGACGTGCGGTAGAAAGTCTGGAGCCTCTGTGGTGAAGGTTCTAAAGGGTGCTGTCGTCTGATTGGTTGGACTTTGGGCCATTTCTAATGACTCTGACGAGCTATTAAAGTGAATGACTTTTGCATGAACTTCAATGTAAAAAGTTTTACTTACACCTTCATATGTACCGTGGGACTCCCACTTCGACGATGGGGAATGATTCAAGCATGTGAATCTATGAAAGATCCAATACTGGAGAATATATAATTTGTTAAAGAGCTGCCATATGCCATTGCAACGTTTTATCTCCCCTCATGTAGATAAAGACAGCAAGTTTTCTTCCCAGCCATTGATTTATAGCTTCGTCTTACTCCAGGATTTTATTTTCTTTGCTACAATTAGACATCTCATCAGCCACGCCTGATTTTTCAACATTGACTAGTCTAGTGAAGAACTACTGGAAAGCTGCATCCCTTCAGTAAATATGTGATGCGATAGAGTTGGATCACTATCAACTGTAACCCATGCCTCAGAGATTCAAAACTCATCAAAGGCATCATCGGTGATGAGATTCTGAATTATGGCTGTGTTTTTATTGATTGAACAAGCATTCAACATACACTTAACTTGTTAAGACTGTACCCAGTCTATCTTTTTCTTAAATGAAAAAAGAATACAGAGTGAGTTTAAGGCCTTTGAATCAGGCAGGTTTTTCTCCTACTATGCTGCCTGATCGTTCTTTTGAAGCATGAAGCTTTGAAAGGGTTGTTAACAGGTCCTCTGAAAGATTTCAATGTGAGGTTTGTGCTTTTTAATTTAGTAATATTTCAAGACACTGGGCACATTACAGTCACAGACGGACTTGTCCTGGATGTGGCAATGGTATGCTAAACCACATAGTAGAATTACATTCACAATACAGGAGGGAATTCAAAATTACAGACTACAGTAAATAAGGGAAATGTACTAATGGCTGCCTTTAGGATTTCTAATCTAAACTGTTAAGTATAAAAAATGTATAACACATAATGAAGCCTAAAATACTTTGATGGAGCGTACACCTGGCAGACAAACTGAAGAGAAGAGAAGAAATTAACAAGAGTATTCTAAAAGGCCAGACCAGGCAGAGGAAATTACATTCTCGCTCATTTATCTACATCTGCTCTGAAGATCTGGAGTCTATGCAATCGCTCAAGACAGCGCTTAAAATGGATAGTACAGAACCCCAGAGAACGCACAATCTCTAAGAGAGCGTGCAGACACTATGCTGGTTCAAAGGTCCCGGTCAACTAGCTGTCTCATGAGAGGCAGCCAGACACGCTCACACCCACTGACACCAGAACAGGTGGAACTGATTTTTTTTTTATAAACAAAATTCAGTCTCTGGTCACTGGGAAGCTTTTCTTTTCAATAGTCGTAACTTTTAGATACTGGAAAGGCAAAGGCAAGATGATACTCTTTTTGGCTAATCTCAAAAAGTATGTGGAAAAACACCTGCTCTTAACAAAGCCTTCTCATTGAGATTGTCTGTAGTTAAAATCTATATTTATTTCTCAGAATTGACATTTATGAGGTTGGTCCGTCAATTGTAATGAATTTGGAAACATAAGAAGAAAAGGGGAAGTATCAACGCCTAAGGACATTTTGAAGTTGGTGACTCTTTTCGTGTTAATCACTGATGTTGCACCACAAAGTGGCCCGACAGTAGTGCCACTGATGTCAACATACAAGTGACAAATCCTTTACTGTGCGGCTGTGAATTCGAGGTCATAGCTATAGGATTCTGCTTTGGATTCTAAAACCACCTCTTCAGTCTATAATAGTGAGAATCCTCAGGATGATGTGAGACTCTTGAGCAGGGTAGGTTGTTAATTGCCTGACGGGACTACCTTACCTTTTACAAAATCAAATTTGTTTACAACACACTAACTTTTTGTGTGATTCCTATGACCATAAGGTACATCAGCAGAAGCCCCAACTGTGATATAATTTAAAACTGTTTTTTCTATGAGTTGCAGGTGAAATGCACAACTAATGTACCACAGTCAATACAACAGCCAATGAATACTGTGGTCTATCCATAAAAATAAAACTTTGGCTAAATAATTTCAGTCCATCTGGACATCAATTCCCTTTAAAGCGTGAACTCTACCAGAAACAAGCATTTGCAATGCAATAGGTCTTGCATTTGCTAGAGTTTGAGCTATTGGCATTGTAAATTTAAATGCTTTTTATTTATGTGTGGGTTTTGAAAACAAATAAATAAAAGGCATTGTCATTACAATGCCAATAGCTTAAACTCTGGCAAATGCGAGACCTATTGCATTGCAAATGCTTGTTTACTAATGCACCTTCAGAATCACCCTGGGAAGGGGGGAGGGGCAGAAACATAAACACAAGTCCATATTATGATGTGCATTAAGTCAAAAGATAGAATGTAGCTTCTACCGATAAGATGGAGGCACTACTCAGCTTGAAAAGCACTGCTAAATGCAGCACGGTGTCTTCTATATATTTGTTGGTTTATGCATTGAGTGAATGGAATTGGTATACAATGAGTATGTTTAGTTGGTAGTAGACCATGAGAATTTCTAAAGGTGAAATGAAGCAAAAAAAAATTGTGAGAGTTACTTAACATGCGCTTCCTGCGAGGCCTTGGCGGGAACCCGATTGGCTTTTGAATCAAGGTGACGGTTGGCCTCGCGCGCCCCACAACAGGGGGGCCAGGCGCCCGCTCACCTCTTTTGATGACATGCATGTCGGCGGCAACTGAGGCGGGTTGCTCGGCCTGGGGAGGCGAAGTGGCGGCAGTAAGCTGGTGCTGGGTGTCGGCACGGGTCTCCCTCTGGTAGCAGTCGAGAGACTCGGCCTGCTCTGGCGGTGGCGGTGCTATGGCGTCTGTCGCACAGGCTGTCCTTCGGGAACTGACTTGCCAGCTCCCGCTCAGCTGTCACCACACGCCTGACAACAACTGACTGAACCCGACTCCCGCCAAAGCTTGCACCAAATTGAACAAGGCGGAAGAGTCGCCGTGCGCGAGAGTGCGCACTCGCCTGACTGAACCCGACTCCCGCCAAAGCTCGCACCAAATTGAACAAGGCGGAAGAGACGCCGTGCGAGAGCCAAATCTCCAGTCCGGGTGGGCGAGCCGGAAAGGAGACAGGGAGGGGACCAAAAAGCCTCTCTCCAAATGAAATGCGAGCGTTTTACATAAAGTATGACGTGCGCAAATGAAAAGCGGAGGCGGAGCTTCCACCCCACTTCCGAAACAAACCCGACGACAATAGATCTCGCAGAGCGAACAGCGCATGCGCTGTGATGCTAGGCGAGACCTAAAAAGGCCCTATCAGCTGGTTCTTCAGCACTAATCTAACACACAGGAGAGATGCAAAAAACGTAAAAATGTTCTAGGCAAGAACAAATATCTATAAAGCGGTACATTGAGTCTTGAAAGTAAACAAAAAAAGTGCATAATTGGAGATGTTTCTTTGCTGACTTTCTTTCTTTCACGGCACAACTAGTGTCCTTTTGCAGCACAAGTTGCAGCATTTGCATTAGGAGTTGCCACTGGGTCCGTTAGACCGGAAGGCCTCTATGCTGGGAAATTAAATAGAACAGTGCCCTTTACAGTAAGTGACAGAAAGACAATTTGTCACAAACGCTTCTTAGTTGGGGTTAAATTAGAGAGTCACAGCTCGGATCAACATAAGGAAACAGCAAGCAGTGTTGAGCATGTGCAACCAGATGACCATAGGAATGCCAGTGCTAATGGGGATGTGTGCATGTTAGAGGAAGCAATAGTACACAATCACCAACGTTTGATAGATATTTAAAGAAAATAGCAGAGCAAAACATGCATTTGTGAAAATCATAATATGTGCGTGGCAAAATGGGGTAATTTCTAAAACAGTTTTAAGGATGATATAAACAAAGGTATCTGAATAACAATTTATGCCAAGTCTTTTACTTGGTGTCACAGAGCACTTCTTGCTATCTTATAGGAACAATTTAGATACTATTACTGCGATGAGTACTTTTAGTGTTTTTTATAGTGGGTAGTTCAACCCTGATATAGCATTACTTCTGAATTCTGCGAGCATTTTTTTCTTGCACTGTACAGTTTGAAGAGATTTTAAAAGGCACAAGGTCAGTACACAGCACTGTGCACAGACACAGTCTTTAAAACTAGTGTTACTTCTGCTGACATGGTTTTTTGACAGGGTGGTTTTGTTAACCGGCTCGTACACAAATTGCTGCTAATATAGAGAATAAACCACCACTATATCGCATAAATATAATATTGTATACACTACATCGACCTACCCACTACTTTGTAGGGTAACTATAAGTAAGTAGACGTGGATGAAAGAAGAGTAATTATCTACATACACTGACAATGTAGTGGTAAGGGATCTATTTGGTGCGTAAGATCAAAAGCATCAAACTCGATATAGCACCATAAAACTAATGCAGAAAAAACTTACTAGAGAGATTGGTGGGAGCACTTGAAGTAGTTTAATAAAATAATTTAATGTTTTAAAGCTCCTATAAGGCTTCTGAATGCCTGTAGCCTGATTTTAGTGGCTATAAAGTGGAGTTTGGGTTTTGCAATTTTTATGTACAGTCAAGTGTCCTTTGGGCACTTTGTCTTGTATGCAGTTATTTTCTTCATGGTGAGGATTCTCTGATTAAGTTGTTTCTACTTGTACTGTCTTGCAGCCATCTTTCTGAGTTATGGCCGTCCAATTGCTTCTGTAATGAGGGTCTTGCACATTAAATAGGCTATTTCAGTGATAATTTAAAGTTCAGTTGGTATAATCCAAGGATTGGATTCAGACTGAGTGGGACTGAAAGCAGCAGTTTACATAGACTAATTTATTTGGTGGCATTATTTAGAAAATAAATGCTTAGCTGCCACTGGCCCCACGATTGTGGGTCTCCCTACATCAGTGGTCCCCTACAGATGGGCAGACCTATTTCTGATGGTTGAGAGAAAATTAAAGGTAGACTTGAAGGAGAACATTGTGAATGTTGAGAAAAATTGCAGGATGTGACACCAGACTAAATACTTGAGCGTGTTCTAATCGAGTTCTCAGGGACATTATTTTGTAAAACCACTGCCCCAATTCTTTCGTGCGTGGTTATCCCCAACATCCCTCCGAAGCCAACATCAGTCGACAGAGCTTGATTTTTTGCTAATTGTGCTGTAAATTATACCAGTTGGTCCCGTTTCTTTTAAATTTCTCTCAGGGGAATGCTGCCCTCCCCCCTTGAATTCCCATACGAATGGTAGGGCACGAGCACTTTGCTCGCTTCCGTTTGCGATATGGCTCAAAGTAGGTGCTATTTTTTTCTGGCTATTCCCCTAGACAAACAATGCAGTATGTAGTCATCCTATGAATATGTGCAGCTATATTCTTTATGATTCTTTCAAAAGTATGAAGTTGCAGCATTCTTTGACAAGAAAAACACAATGTAAGAGCAGAGCAACACCAACTAAAGAATATATTACTGCACTGGAATGCTCTGCAATACTCACTTTCTCCACATTGCTATAAAAGAATGCACAGAGACGAATCCCGTCCGTTCTCCTCCTGCAGCGTTGAACATGGGGGCCTTCCAGTACAAGGGACAGCCGCAGGCCTAAAAAACAACAACACAAAAAAACCAAGGTGGTCACAGAGCGAGAGGATAATACATAGACTGACAAGCCATTCTAGGCACACATAAATTGATTAGATTACATTGCCCCAATATGTTCCCCGCACTGGGACAAGTTACTTACTAGGGAAGTCTCTTTGTTTGGACCAGTCAAAAGATAGAACACAGCAGTTGGCCCTTAAATCTTAGGCCTTAGTATCTCTGCTTCTGAAAATACTGATACCGCAGATATAGGTAACTGTGGGAGTCGGTAATACTGGGTACTCTGACTTTGCCCGCAAGGCTCTACTAAGAAATACAGACATTACTGTGGCAATCAGGAATACCGCACCAATCCCACCACAAATTTTGCCTTTTGGCCATTTCCCCACCTGGTTATCAGATTAAAATAAATTACCACAGTACAAAGGAAGATAACTGCCCTGTATGATCACCTCTGCCTCTTCCGAAGATTAAATGTTGAAACCTAGGGAAAACGTTGCAGAGCTGAGCAAGGCATGATGGAAGAGACCTGCTGATATGAATGATAGTAATGCTTAAGAGGAAATATCTTACTTATTTGAGCAATGTTTTCTTTTTTTTATAAGTTAAATCCTTCAGATTGCAAAATAGTTTGGAATGAATTGAAATGCAGAAAGAAACAGCGTGACAAGACAACAGTATGGGGCCCAACTGTTCACAAATTCACAAGTTGTAATAAAGAAATGAGTGAATCCAGAGCTACCATCTAGAGAGTTATGATCTGAAAAAACTGAGGAGAGAAGTCAATGTCACTGTCACCCATATTTCACTGAGAGAGACATGCTTTAAGCACACGTTGGTCCCGGTGGATGTTGACTAGGTTCCATTTTCTAGATGGATGAGTCGCCATTGAATCTTATATTAGTGATTTAGAGAGACACCCTATCAGGCATTAAAGTTCTTGGCAATCTATCGGGACAGAACATACCTCACACAGATTACAAAGATTGTGGCAAAGAAATTTCGGCCTCATGGATGAAATTTCCATTCACAAAAAGTGTTCGGAAATTGCACACTAGCGGTTTGTGAAGAGAAAATAATTCTGCAAAAGGACCCTTGTGCTAAAAGGTCGGTCACAAAATTCCATATCATAATGGTCGCAATCTGACCAACCTCATCAATATTCATGAAGTAGGGCGCAAATTGCGACTTACTCCAATTGGATGGAATCACAAGGATAGGGCCTGCTGGGGTCAGCAGACCGCCATGTCTGTGATTACATTTTAATAAAGTTATTAAAAATATAAAAGCAGGCAGTGTTCCTTAAAGGAAACACAACTGCATTTAAAAAGAAAAGATTTTTTTTTTTTAAATTGCTGAAGAGTAGGCAGTAGTCCCATGGAACTCTGTCTACCTCTCAACAACTTTTTCTTTTTCTACATTTACACACCGCATTATGGTTGCAAAATATTGATGCATACCAAAACAAAGTGCTACTTGGAAGGGATGCCCTAAACACATGCATTCCAAATAGTGATTCATCATACTTTTCTAAACCCATTTTGGAATTTGGTAACATGTTAGTGAATTGCAAAATGGGTTTATTCGATTTTTTAAAAGGCCATTTGGCAGTCACAAACCATGTCATTTTGCGAATCGCAGGCTTTGTGACTGCAAAATGTTTTTGTAAATCAGGCCCTTTATGTTTCATACTTCTGGATGTGGTGTAATAGGGGTCTCCATTCACAATCAGGTGTCTTTAAAATTTGAATTTGCACTAAATTATCTGTTCACAAGACAAATTCATTAAACTCTAACCAGAGGTCGACTTTATGAAGGTGCATATACGTATGTATGTATGTGGTATTACTGTAGCATGAACCAAGCCAAAAGGCAGCGGAGCGCTGTACATGGTCAAAGTCCAGCACAAAGTAAACGAGTGACAGGGGACATAGTTGGTCCGTGGTTACTAATGTGTATTTGCTTTATGGTTATTATGCATTGTGATGTTGTGTTCTTTAAACCCGTGTGCTTATTTCCTAAAAATATGTGCTGCTGGGTTAAGATATTTTGACTGCTGTAAAAGGGAAAAACAATACCAAAACCTTTTTCTAGTGTATGCAAATCAACAGTGGCTAACATATGTTTGACCCACGTGATGTTTATTTACCACCTTTTACATAATCCCTCCATTAGAAGTCTTCACTAATTTGTTTCCTCTTTTTGCCAATTCCTCAAAGCCTTTGGTAACCCTCTGACTTGATTATATGACGTTTTTAAAGAATCCTTCCTTATCGTATTCGATTTCAGTACTGCAGTCATATTTGGCATTGGAAACTAAATGTGATATTCACTGACTTGGGAATTTGATGGCTCTGAATCTTCCTATGTTGTTTTCAGTTTGGAGCTTTTCTTTCTGAATTATTTATTGATTTGCCGTTCTCGCATTAAACCCCTCTTCCTAATTACTACTATGATGATGTCATTAATTTCGGGTCATTCTTAAACTTTTACCTTACTTTTATCCTATCCCGAATCATTCTATTATAGGCCTCAACTTGTAATTTAGCCCCACTAGCACTCTATTGAAGAAAACCTCACAAATGCACTGCTAAGGTTGCTTTGTCTATACAGGACTTGAAAATCAATAGATTATTAAAGTAAATTAACGGGGGACTATATCTGCATTAGCTCTTTGTTAGAAATCTGGTTACTGGTTGACTGGGGTGTGAGCCCTGGTCAAGCAGCAACCACAACCCTAGTCAGAGTAAGGTACAAGCAAACCCTAAATTAACCCATGCTCAACCCCCTGCTAGCTTGGCACAGAGCAGTCAGGCTTAATTTGGAGGCAATCTGTAAAGTTATTTGTGCAACACTTCAAACAGTAAAACAGTGAAACCACCACACAAAAAGTATCCCACACCAGGTTAGAAAAGTAGAGCCTGATTTAATAAATAAAACAAGCCCAAATTACAATAATCCTATCAGTGGAACAGGAGCTATGAATTTTTAAAGAATAAAGTGAAATATAGTGCCTACAAGCATAAAGCGTCAACCGCAGCTATCTGGTTGCGCTGGACTGGGTCAAAGTCAAAAGTTCATGTCGACCACGATGGAGCGCGACTCGGATACAGTCCCAGGTTAGTTCTGCTGAAGTTTTACCTTCTCAAGTTTTGTACCAAGAGTCCCGTTTGCGTTGGAAAGGGTCGCCAGGAGTAAGGAGAGCATCGCGGAGGCAATCGGCGTGGTGTGAAGAGCAGGCCGTCACGAACGGGCAGGCTGGAGCTTCGCGTTGGCGGGGCTTGCGCTGATTTTACGTGAGAGTGGCACGGTTCCCAAAGGCTCTGCGCTAGGAGGCCTGAGACATGTTTAAAGGGCTACTTAAGTGGGTGGCACAATCAGTGCTGCAGACCTACTGGTAGCACTTCATTTACAGACCATGGGCACATGTAGTGCACTTTACTAGGGACTTAAGTAAATTAAATATGCAAATTGGGTATTAGCCAATGTTACCATGTTTTAGTGAAAGAACAGAAGCACTTTAGCACTGGTTATCAGTGGTAAAGTGAGCAGAGTCCTAAGGCCAGCAAAAACGAAGTCAGCAAGAACAGGAGGTCTGAATGCGAAAGGTCAGGGATGCCAGGTTTAACACTCTTGAATTCCATTGTTTTTCTTAATGTCCCACAGTAACTGTCAACAATATGCCTAATGTGGTTTGCAAGTCACTGTACAGCTAGTGATTCACAAACCTCTACTGAGATTAACTGCAAGGTATTCAAGGAACTTTGTAGTGGGTTGTTTTTGCCCATAGTCATAGAAAGCATGACTACTGTCGAGTCCCTTGCACAGTGTGAGGAGTTTGGTTGTCAGAACGGGTAGATGAGTTGGAAAGACCCTGTCTGTAGAAGTGCTTACTAAAACAATTTTAAGTTCGGACACAAAAATGAAATGTAATTAACCCCCCCCCATAACCCCTCCCCCCCCCTTCCCAGAGAGAGTACCACCTTGGCTGTTTTCGTAAGGAAGTGCCAGGACTGTATCCAAGTAGTGCTCAGTTCGGGACATCGGGCAAAAGCGATCTGGCAAATTCAAAATAAAAGATTCATGAGTGAACGAAAAAAAGCTTTGAATACTACCCAGGAATGTAATATGTGTAGGCAGCACGAATGTGTGATATAAAGTTCAATGTCATGGTATATAACATTTGCACTGGTATTCCGAGAGAGAATCAGTTCTGGCACTCAAAGTTCTGTCTTCATTTCGGAGACCAAACATTCCACAGTTTATCACAATGAACAACGCAATATACATAGTCCATTCTTTGAACAGCTCTTGTTTCTGTTCTGGCTTTCCACCCTTGAAGTGGACTGGAAATGGAAAAGCAAAGCCCTGGTATAGTGACCTGCAGTAACAGAAGACGAGGGATCTGATCTAACTTCCGACAAACTGGAAACTGCAACTGAGAAAAGTAAACCACAAAAGTGCAAAGGATTAAAACTCTTCATCTCTCGCATATTCAGAGGAACATGGAGGGGAAAATCTGTTGGCTTAAGAAAAAGCAGCAACAACTATGGATTGATGGCAGAAATCTGAAAAAATACACTTTTGCTGGGCGAGGGCCATTGTGGACCATTATGGAGTGACTTGGAGAACATTTTCTAGAGAGCTACCAAACACTGGCACAAGCAAGGGGACCCTATAAAAGAAATGTTAAGATTAAATTATCTTTTAGAGACAAGAAAGTTATATAAGGGCTCTGAGTAAGTCTCATTTTTTTAGGGACATCGGTGCATGATACCTTCACAAGCATCAGGAGGCATATTTATAACAGGTGCCATGCGGCTGTATTGTGAGGAGTGGAAACTTCATTTTTCGATTTCATTAAAAGGAAAGAACACATGATGATGGGGCCTAACTTCATCATTACGCATAAATTAGACAACATATATTAAAAAGACTAATATAAAACAAGACAGGCAGCTTACTATTAAAAGTACTGAAGTCATTTTTGTTATGTCTTGCTTCAGCTAAGACCTTAGGATAGTACTAAAAGTAGATATAGAATATATTTGCTCATAGTGGCTTTCTTCATTCATTGGTCTGTAATAAGTCATTCACACTTTGGTTCCGCCCACCACAGCATACGAAATGGGGTACCGGGTCCGCCATTTCAGCAAGTGATTTACCTATTATCTGTCACTGCCAGCATTCCGCTATTGTAAATTGTGCATTTTCACACGAAACGTAGTTCCCTTGTACAATTTTACAAAAAACATTAGCAAAGCAAAAGTCGGTAGCCAACGCCAGACCTATTGGCTTGGTCAATGGTTGTTATAACATTATTTTACAAATGTTTTAGGAGTAAACTACAGCCTAACATTATATAACTGAGATATATTGAATATAACTTTTATGCTACTGATCTTTTGGAGAGTTTACTGTAGGATTAGATAGTCGAAGTCAGTGTCATCTTAAGGATTTTGGGGGCCCCTGTTTGGAACAACCATGAATTTCATTACTCATTTTCTGGTACTGCAAGCCCGAATGGCGCCAAACAATACTATATTATAGTTAAAACATTCAGAAACATGGTCACACAAAAGCGGTTGAAACATGTCTTGCCCATTGGCGAAAATCCTTAGGATGAAGCCAAGAAGAGAAAGACACAGGCAGATGTAGAGGTAGGCGGGATGAGAAAAAGAGGTTGAGCTACAGAAATAGACAGATGGGGAATAAAGTGAAAGTTTGCTTTTCCATGGAGCCCCCTGGAAGGAAGGGGCCCTGGGCAACTGCCCGCTTTGCCCATGCCTTAAAACGTCTCCGGCCGAAGCAGTTGAAAAGGGAAATTCCCTGGATGAAGTAGCTGGTGCCATACTGGTGATCAAAGGCTAAGTGATGTCTTCTGGTTTAAGAGTGAGGAGTAAAGCCAGATCGCACTACAAAATAAAATTCTTGGCTGTGTGCCCTAGATATGCATGCAGTGTACACACTAGTTTGGTGACAATTAGCCAAAGATGACAAGGAAAGGAGTGCCTTAGGGGGCAAGGAACGGAATCAGGAGGCCCTGAGAGTGTATTAGCAGCTGAAGAAAAGCATCAATCCCCCCAGTGAAATGAGAGTTACAGAGGCAGGGTATGAGTTGGTAGGACAAACAGGGGGTGGCAATGCAGGAGAGAGTGTGTGTGGGGTGGCATGTGAAGAAAGACCTGTAGCAGTGGGACAGGATATCACACTGAGGTTGTCCCCTGAGGCCTGCCCGTATGTTGTTGTATTGTCCAATGTCCCACACCTAGCAGAAACTGCAGGGGAATCATTTGACCAGCTTAAAAACAAAAAAATGCATTGGCTATGCTCCCAGGGCGGTTTTTCCTTTACAGATGCCTGTCAAATTTTGATAGTTAGGAGACTCGCTTGGATAGGCCCTATGCCTAAGTCCTACAAGGGGTGATTGTATTGTTGTAAACTTCAGGGACCAAGCAATTGTCCATTGTTTACTTACCTCCAGTGTACATCCAAATCAGCTAGGATCAAATATTGTTGTGCAACCTCTGGGCTTCTTCTATCGACACTTGAGCGAGAGGAATGGCCTTGATTAGCAGTGGCCAAGAATAGGACAGCATAGTGGACCCCAGGGGGCAGATGCTGGCCCATGTAGCAACTTTGCTTCATTAAATCCCCCTTCCCCTCTATTAGAGGTTGATTGACTCCCACTAAACCAGTATTGCCCCAAAATAAATGGGGGGGAGGGCATACAAACCACAGAAGCATTGCCTACTCCATCTAGATTGATGTGTACTGTGCAGGAGCAGGAAGGGCGTTTGGGTATTATGGGTGATGTGATTGATCCTGCTGCTGCCAGATCAGAAATGCCTTTGCCCAAGTAAAAGATCCGAGGATAAATGAGCGTATGGCACTATTGTGTCAACCTAACTCTATATCGCCCTAGACCATCCTGCTAAGTTGGAACATTGCAGGAATTAGGGATAAGTTAGAAGAACTAGTCTGGGGTATTTTTGTGGATAACTAAGACATCTGCCTCTTTAAGAAAACCTGGGCGGTTGAGCAGGTGAATAGGTGTGGATTTAGAAGCTACTATATCCTGGCGACTAAATCAAGTGTTAGGCGCCCCGCAGGTGGGCTCTTGGTGCTGGTACGGGACACTCTCACCTACATAGTTACGCCTCTGCACCTGGATTCCCTGCATGTTCAAGCGCTGCGATTTACAGGGTCCAACTTAGCTCCCCTTATGCTTATAAACATATAAAACAGGAGTACTAGCCATAGGCAGGAATCCCATGTACTACAGCTCATGGATAGATTACTTGGAGAGTATGTAAACTCTCACCAGGTGATCATAGCGGGGGATTTTAACTTGACATTCGAGCCAAGTAGCTTGGCTAGCGATTTGACTAGAGACGATAACCTTGTGTGGGGAATCCCAGATCTAGTTCCTTCTAAAGGGCGATCCCTTTCAAGAGCAGGTCTTCAGGTTGTAGACCTTGTCATTGCCCATGGAATTAGGTCACACAAATGACGCTCTTCATCAGACAAACTTCTCAAACCGACCTTTAGAAGAGGGACCTACCAGAGCACAATTGACTACATCCTCCTTAATGTAAGAATGAGGAGCAAGTTAGACAATATGATTTTTGTGGAAAGAGAAGAGAGTGACCACAATCCATTGACGTTAAGGCTAAACATTTCAATGACTTTTTCTAGAGATGCAGATGCGGGCAAAGGTCATGGGCACCTTGTAGTTACAAACAACAGAAGGAATGTGAGATGGGAAGTAGTAAGTGCCTCGCCTGAGCAGGTTGGGGCCCTGTACTCTTTTTTGGCTACCCACATGGAGAGGTTGTATGTGAACTGGGTGAAAAACAACCTGGTCCTGGCTGAGCACCTTGTGGCCTTTGACAAACTAAAGAGTGTTCTAATTAAAGGGGGAGATCCTAAAGCATGAATGGGATGGTTTAATGACCAGTGCAAAAATGCCAAGGTAGATCTCTTGCAGACTATAAAAAGAGAGGACACCAAAGCCCTCAGGGAACATAGGGTGAACTACTGGGCAATTGTGAGAGAAGCCAAACTAGAGTGGGATGAGGATATGCAGGCGGACCTACTGGACGCTGCAGTCATCATCATCAATTTACTTTATTTGATCCAATTAAAACATAGATGATAAAAGTTTGAAACAAGTTAAAAATAACAATGCAAAAGATCACATTAACAAGTATAAAGATACCAAATATAAAATATACAGATTAGTTAGCCTCTAAAACATCTAAAGATCTCCACTACCACAAACTCATCTGTCCCATACAGACCCGCACAAATATGCCTTGTAATAAGCAAGGATAAATACATCAATTATGAAGGAATTCGCAGCCGGAATATTTTAAAAATGGGATGTAATCAGCACCGCCATCATATTTAAAATCCATGTGAGCAAATGCTGAGTGTCTCATTAGAACATTTGTTTAGTTAAAAGACATACCCTCGCGAGATTCCTTCCAGATAATCCATGATGTACAACACCATTAATTCTGACGCCAACTAATAAATCTCTAAGCCAAGAGTTTCCTTCTTCTTATACATTCCCACAGGAAAGTTGCTATCAAAAAACATATAAATGGAGCGTTACGTTTTTTAAGAAAATACAGTGCAGGTCGACATTGTCTAAAATTATGGCGTCTTAAAATTGGTAAAATAAATCTTGCTATTTCTTCCTTATAAAAACCACAAAATAAAAATAGATGAAGCTCTGACTGCTCTGAGCTGTTGTCACATGGGCAGGTTGTCAGTTCAGTAAACCTAAATCTCCTTGCGGGAAAACCCAACATAAGCGGAATTAGGTTCAGACAAAACCTCAGCAGAATAAATCTATGCTGTAGGTTCCCGATTCTCTCTAGATACGAGTACTCTCCCACTAATATGGGTCGGATCAATTGATATAACAAGGTTACAAAAGAGAAGCACACAACGGTTGACCAAGGTTAAGCACTTCAATCCCAGTTGCTTTTTAGAGTGAGTGTTCTGTGCATCAACTTCCAGCACTCGCCGTCGTTGAGTGCCACTGTCATGAAAAGATTCTTTGGAAAGGAAGGTGCACCAAGAAAATGTTCAAGAGAACAAATTGAGTCCGTCAGTCTTCTTTATTCAAAACAGCAAAAGCAGCTGCCGCTTATCATGCCGTTACCTTCATCCGCTACTGCGCACAAATTCTAAAGCTGGGATCGGATTAATCTCCCCCCCCAACTGAGAGTGTAATTCCGGGACTACACATATATTTTTTCTCTACCCAGCACATGGATGGTATATGAACACTCCTGAAGAAGGGAACCCCCTTTAAAGAGACAAGTTAAGGTCAGGGAGAAAAGGGGAGCAAATACAAAAAACAACATGAATAATATACCTCCCTTGCTACCTGTATTTCTTCAGCATAGAGAATTAATCTGAATGGGTTAAATGTACATTTTGTAGATCCTTATGAAAACAACACCATATTGTTATTCAAAACATTTTATTTATTCATTTTGCTTTAAGAATTGCATTTGAATTAAACATCAGAACAAATAGAATTAGATCTGGAACAAACTAATTCATCTATTTTTTAACAAAGTTTTCTTTTTTTGTATTTTTTTATACAATTTTTTTTTAAAGAAAAGAGCCAACAATTTGGTATCTTTATATACATATATAAGTTCAGTGCTGTTCAATAAACCCCTATATTGACAACATACACTCTAATCAAAATGACAAGTTACCAATCACCCTCCAATCACACCAATCTATCTACCATACAACCCAAAGACACATACACATCCTGGTCAGAAGGGGACATAGATGTAAAAAATCTCCATGACCATGTTGTGGGCTGAGCACATACTAAAAGGTCGACGCGCGTTTCGGTGGAGTATGTTGAATGTGCACCACCTTCTTCAGGACCTTCCCAAATGATACGTCATTCACTGAATAGTAGGGGTACCTACAAATATTTAAACAGTGTATTTCAATAACCCATGTCATAAGCAAAACATTTGAAAACTGATTGGACCATAATATCATCAGAAGGATTGCCAAGTGTGTGGTTAAACAGTTAACCAGAAATGAAAAAGATAATGAAAACAGTGTATGCGACCTTATATTCCCATTTGTTAACAACAAATGACTTCAAAAGAATTCTCAAAGCAACTACGCCACCAAGATATAAAGAATACAAGTGAGAAGTTCATGTGAGAGATCATAGAAGTATAAAATAAAAGAGATTTTTCTATATAGCCAAAGATGTCTCACAGCCATGGTTTAACACCGCAGTGTCATGCTTGCCACAAGATTGGCATGAGATTCATAAGAATGATTCATAAATCGCTTACAGCTAAACTTAATGCAAGGGATATTCTCAAGTAGTGATCGCCTACAGTCGGCTAGGCTATGAATAAATCTTCTGAATCAGAAATAGATGCCTGCCACAAAGGTCAGACACTGTGTGGCGTTTGTGAGCTGTTCTCCAAAAAATAAAAGCAAAAAACAGTGACACATTATAGCAGACATAAGTAAGGATTCTAGTGCAATTTATATATTATTTGTTTCCGTTTACTCCCAAAAGAGGTGCCTTACCAAAACAATTTTCTCTCTGCTTAGTCTTCAAACAAGGAGCTTTTCCTTTTTCCTATTGTCAGACATACTCAATTGTGAGGCGATATAACTGCCTGTAAATGAATTATATTGTATTATATATTGACAAAAGGCATAGCGTTCCTATTTAAGGCATGACCTGAGTGAAAAATTGCCTTTAGAAGGGCCAAACGCACCTATGGTCCATATTGGTGGCACCACATTAGACGTAGATTCACGTGGGCAATCTTTAAATTTTACTATATTCGATCAAAGTTGGCTCAGGCTTCCATAAATTGATTGGATCCCTAGAATAGAAAGCAACAGAGAACCTAAGTCTTCGTACTAACTATAGTTATATAGATTGTATCTCAATTCTTAACATCGTAGGAGTAATGGCATCTCATTATACTGTGTGGAGGCCAGGATATCAGACTGTTAAGTCACGAGGCGAGAACACAATATAGTTACAAGCTGACACTATAGTTGACCCCCCTACTTAGGAACATTGCCGGCGTTCCATTGGTTTAAGTTTGATTGTTACTTATGAATAAAGTATAAAACTGTACTTACAATCGCCAACGCTTGACTAGTGAAGTAGGAGATCATAGTAAAAGTGGCAGCAGGCAGCAACCCACGCCATCGGCTGCACGCTGTATATTGGCCTGTCGACTGAGGTTCAAAACGCATAATACATAGTGCGTAATGACGAACAAACCTCATATGGGCTAGCGGACCTGTGCTTGTACTGGAGCTTATATCGAGGTACAATTGAAGCGCCATATTGGAATATGTTTCTTTACAATCCATCTAAGTTACCAGCAACTCACTATGCTGGACAAAGGCCGAAGTATCGGACTATTGGACTACGAAACAATAACAAAGTGGCTGCAATTTACCACTGGGGCTGACCCACCTCATTTTAAATACGTTAAGCATACCAAGAGTTTATCTGTGACTAACGCTTATACAAAGAATGTGAATGTGTACTTACAATCACAGACGCTTTACTAGTGTGGCCGGAGACCTTGACGAACGTGGCAGCAGGCAGCAACATTCGCCATTGACTGCACACTATTTATTGTCCTGCCTTCCTACAGGAGTATAAGACACGTGATACACAATGCGCGATGACAAACAGACCTCGTGTAGGTGGGCGGACCTATCCTTATACTAAAGCCTGGGTCTAAGTCCAACGTCAGCGCCATATTGGAATGTATTACTATACAATTAAGTCGTATCAACTTGGTACATAGTGTGATACTGCAATATATCTGAAACGAGTGCAGGATATTACTCCAGTGCTTGAACTCGAGAACAAACGCAGTGTATTGATTTTTTTATATGTCCGATCACACATATATTAGAAAGTGATCTTGTGGGTATTACCCAGCATCTCCATAGCTGAATTGTACACAATGTTATTACTATTATGAAAAACCAAGTAAATGTAGATGGAAACTAATGTACCTAAACTATAGTGCTGCTAAAAAATGATTCAAATGATGTAAACATGAGCTACATGTAATAACTAATTGGAAGAACTGTGCCAAACCCCAAAGTATGGTACTCTATATGAGGGGAGCCAATCTTATTAAGATAGAGTGTCTTTTAACATTTCAGATGGATATTAAGCATGGCCAAGGCCCAATATAGAATACTGCCGTGACTGTTGGTTGTACAAAGCACAAGAAATTATATCATTTATGCGTAATGTTCCAAATAATTTCCTCATTGAGCCCTGCCTTCACACTATTGAGAGTGAAGATCCAAAAGGTTTCCCTTTTCTTACGGGTTAGTTCTATAGGTGAGCCGGCCTGCAATTTGACCTTTTCTAAGATGCACCATCTTAATTCAGTTTCCATGTTTTTTATCTAGGCAGTGTTGTACTAAAGGGGCTGTTGTCCTACCTGTACGAATAGCCGATTTGTGCTCACTGTACCTGACACAGAATTTCCGACCTGTCTCTCCAATGTAAGCCAGTTCGCAAGGGCATAATAACATAAAGATGATATTCTGACTCCTGCAATTGGTAAGGTCCTTGAGTTTACCACTCTTACCAGGATATGTCCAAGTTTCCGTAACCATGGCTGTTTCGCAAGCATGGCTGGAGCCACATTTGTGGTTACCCAAAATCAATGGTAACCCTGTGATGGTGCCTTGATTATATTTGTTATGTGTTTCGTGCCTTGTATGCACTAACATGTCCTTTAGATTTCGGTTTCTCCTATAGGCTATTACTGGAGGTTTCAAGTTTTCTTCGTGATCGTGTACATTTAATATCTTCCAGTTTTTGTATAATATATTCTTGATTTTATAGTTCAATTGCGAGTGACTGATTACACACACAATTTGGTCTTGGGGTTCACGAACGGTGCCCTGGATTAGTGCATCCCGATTATAATATAAAGTCTTGACCAGTCGTTTTTCAATAAATCCCCATGTCTGTTAAAGTCCTGTATATTGGTGCAGTTTCTGCGAACCCGCAGGAACTTACCGAGTGGTATTGAATCCTTTTGGCTTGTGGGGTGAAAGCTCTGATGTTGGAGAATAGTGTTTTTGGCAGTGGGCTTTCTAAAAAAGCTAACCTGTAACATTCCATTGAGGCCAGAAATTAGTATATTCAAAAATTCTACCTCTATGGTGCTGTACTTAGCTGTGAATTTGAGATTGTCGTCACTCGCATTGAGCCATGCGATATATTCCTGTAGCGTAGCACTGTCGCCACTCCAAATAAAGAATATGTCGTCAATAAAACGTTTCCACGTTCTGACATTCTCATAAAACGGTGCTGCTTCATTGAAAATGTTTTTTAATTCGTATTCACCCATATAAATATTCGCTATGCTCGGCGCACAGGAAGCCCCCATGCTCGTGCCTTTAATTTGTTGCCACCAAAATGGACCATAGGTGCATTTGGCCCTTCTAAAGGCAATTTTCCACTCAGGTCATGCCTTAAATAGGAACGCTATGCCTTTTGTCAATATATAATACGATATAATTAATTTACAGGCAGTTGTATCGCCTCACAATTGAGTATGACTGACAATAGGAAAAAGGAAAAGCTCCTTGTTTGAAGACTAAGCAGAGAGAAAATTGTTTTGGTACGGCACCTCTTTTGGGAGTAAACGGAAACAAATAATATATAAATTGCACTAGAATCCTTACTTATGTCTGCTATAATGTGTCATTGTTTTTTGCTTTTATTTTTTGGAGAACAGCTCACAAACGCCACACAGTGTCTGACCTTTGTGGCAGGCATCTATTTCTGATTCAGAAGATTTATTCATAGCCGGGCCGACTGTAGGCGATCACTACTTGAGAATATCCCTTGCATTGTTTTTAGCTGTAAGCGATTTATGAATCATTCTTATGAATATCTCATGCCAATCTTGTGGCAAGCATGACACTGCAGTGTTAAAGCATGGCTGTGAGACATCTTTGGCTGTATAGAAAAATCTATTTTATTTTATACTTCTATGATCTCTCGCATGAACTTCTCACTTGTATTCTTTACATCTTGGTGGCGTAGTTGCTTTGAGAATTCTTTTGAAGTCATTTGTTGTTAACAAATGGGAATATAAGGTCCCATACACTGTTTTCATTATCTTTTTCATTTCTGGTTAACTGTTTAACCACACACTTGGCAATCCTTCTGATGTTATTATGGTCCAATCAGTTTCAAATGTTTTGCTTATGACATGGGTTATTGAAATACACTGTTTAAATATTTGTAGGTACCCCTACTATTCAGTGAATGACGTATCATTTGGGAAGGTCCTGAAGAAGGTGGTGCACATTCAACATACTCCACCGAAACGCGCATCGGCCTTTTAGTATGCGCTCAGCCTACAACACGGTCATGGAGATTTTTTGCATCTATGTCCCCTTCTGACCAGGATGTGTATGTGTCTTTGGGTTGATTGGTAGATAGATTGGTGCGATTGGAGGGTGACTGGTAACTTGTCATTTTGATTAGAGTGTATGTTGTCAATATAGGGGTTTATTGAAAAGCACCGAACTTATATATGTATATAAAGATACCAAATTGTTGGCTCTTTTTTTATAAAAACAATTGTATAAAAAAAAATACAAAAAAGAAAACTTTGTTAAAAAATAGATGAATTTGTTTGTTCCAGATCTAATTCTATTTGTTCGGATGTTTAATTCAAATGCAATTCTTAAAGCAAAATGAATAAATAAATTTTTTTGAATAACAATATGGTGTTGTTTTCATAAGGATCTACAAAATGTACATTTAACCCATTCAGATTAATTCTCTATGCTGAAGAAATACAGGTCGCGAGGGAGGTATATTATTCATGGTATATGAACACTCTTCATATCATTAAGAATCCAAGCCGGGATCCGATACTACTTCCCCTCCATGTGACTTGAGCCCCCGGATTACATTGATATGCCTTATTGGTTTCTATGGTGAATACTCTACAGCTTATTTCAAGCCCTGATTAAGTTCCTTCTGCACAAAGGAACGAATCGCGTTGGCTGTGTGCCAGTTTTAAACTATGTTTTGAATAAAGAAGACTGACGGACTCAATTTGTTCTCTTGAACATTTTCTTGGTGCACCTTCCTTTTCAAAGAGTCAATTGATATTACAATACTGATGTTTTTGCATGATTTTTTTCCCGTCTATCATATTCTGCCTTAGATAAAAAATATAGCCTTTACTTCCTTTTTCGTAATCGTCAGAATAATTCCGCTAATCCCAATGCAGTCAAACTTGACCTTACATACAGCAACCATGTGATTTTATGAGTGTTATCCAGTTTCAGACAATTTTTTATTATAGTTTGTGTTAGATTAACCGTGTCCCTACGCCATATTGCGTGCCACAACAATATTGGTGCAAGCCTTATGGTGTCAATCACATATGTTAATACCAGTTCTATGTGGCAGATATAGCTGGAGTAAGAACTAGGGGGTGCACAACCCACTTTAAGAATCTATCCTCTAGTTGTTGGAGAAACCATGGGGGGCATACCCCACACCCCTACCCCATATGTTGCAGCAGGAATGGTCTTCACACAATATACCTTTTTTATCGGCTCAATTGGTTTTGATCCCAATCTTTTGGCAAAGCTAAAGAAGGCTGCCATACTTCTCTCCATCACTAGGGCCCTGTTTTCTACCATGTTTGACCAGGACTGTTTTTTGTCAAATGAAACCCCTAGATAAGGGAAGGTATCTACCACTTCTACTCTACAGGACCCTATATAAAAGGATGGCACTCTTTTAGAGGGAGGTACCTCTGTTATTAATACAAAAGATTGTGTTTCATTTACCCTCAGGTCCAATGTTGTCATAAAGTTCGCATAAGCTGTTATTAGGTGTTAAAGAGCCATCCCATTCTAGCAATTAAAACTGCATCCTCTGCGTAGGCCAGTATCGGGAAGGTAAGGGAATCAAAAACAGGAACATCTGGTGTTGAGCCAGCAAGTGCTGCCACAACCCCATTTGTATAGCTCGAGAATAGAAAAGGAGCGAGAACGCACCCTTGTCTGACTCACCTTGTTATCTGAAACGAGCGTGTACACTCCCCATTTTTACCATATCGTACACATGCCGTAGCTTGGGAGTACAGTTGACGAATGAAATTAACTATTACTGCATCGATCCCCATCATTTCCATTATGTTCCACAATTTAGAGTGGCTCACGCAGTCGAACCCTGCTGTAAGGTCCATAAAGGCCATGAAAATCTGGCTGCCCTTAGCTCTAGTGTATTTTGCAATCGTCAGGCTCAGGTTCAGACACTGATCTATTGTTCCTCTGCCTCTTTGAAAGCCATACTGAGCCGGGATCAGAATTTTGTTTCTCCCTTGCCCACTCTTCCACCCTATGTAACAATAAACGGCCCATCAGCTTCGAGGTACTATCCAGCAGGGAGATCGGTCTCTAATTCTGGGTTTTCGCTGTCTCCCTGTTTGTAAATTGGAACATTTATACTGGTTTTCCAGGAGGCTAAGTGTTCAGACTTAGCTACCGCGTAAAGTACATTTGTTAGGAGTGGGGCCCACAAGTCTTGATGCACTAGAAAGAAGTCAATTGGTACCCCATCAGGCCCTGGAGCCTTCGCACCACTGCAGTTGCTCAGCCTGTTTCCTACTTATTTTAATGTGAATAAAAGATGCTCCGTTGATACTGGAGCTACGCTGACCGGGTCATTCAAAAATGTATCCTTTGGTCCAAGAATCTGTTCAAAATGACCACCCAGGCATCTTCGCCAACATGGGTGTCCAATGTTGACTCTTTGGTGTTTTTGAAAAAAGGGGCATTAATCACATTCCAAAAATCTCTACTATTTTTGGTAATTGCTGCCAGTTCCAGATTTCCCCATGCCTCATCCCTCAGACCCGTTTCCCTCGACTTCCTGGCTGCTTTGTATGCCTTACTCAGTGTCTTTATCAAAGCCTCGTCTCTAGGTTGCGTTTTAAGAGCTCTATGCAAATCTTTTAAAGATTTTGAACAAGCTTGGTCAAACTATTGGTTTGCTGGGGCTTTGTTTAAGGATTAAGAACAAGTCAGAGCAAGTTTAACTTCCTCAAGTAATTCAGAGCACAGTAAGGGCAGTATTTCAGGGTGAAACTTAGAGTCCAGACACTTTAATACATTCTCCATGTTATAAGATAACATTTGTGGGACTACTTTCGACTTAGCGATTTTTTCCCATTTGAATTGATAGCCGTTTTTTCTAGCCAAAATTGGTTTCTGTACTTTTAGTGTTGTCAAAGTACAAGGAGCCTCCAGTGTCATCAGTAAAAAAAGAATTGCATGGTCACTAAAACTGGAGAATTGGGTATCTGCATGTATAATCTTTCCACGTAGAGATTCAGAGGCTAATACAAAATCAATTGTGGACTCGTACTCGTTACGAGTAAAAAGTCTTTGTAATATCTGCCGTGGATGGGTCTACCCTATTAATTATCTCCAAATTTCGGGCAAATAAGAACCTGTTTAGACTATTGCCATATTTGTGATGTGTGAAGAGATGAATTGCATCACCCACCATATCCACTAGACCACGAACGGTATTCGTTGTATATTTACATGGCCGGACATTAAAATCGCCTACCCACACGATGTTAAAACATTTTTTCACTAAAGCTCTGCTAATTTTGTTAATCTCTTTATCCATTAAAACCATGACCGCCTGCATATTCCTGCCTAAATTGTGGTTATAAAAATGTATTAAAAGCCAATCATGATCATTTTCCCCCTCAAATAACAAGAAATGGAAATAAGGACACTGGCTCACAAATTTCTTAATTCTTATGGGCAAGGTGTTCGCTATTAAGGTCTATAAACCACCTCTCGCTCTGCCTGACAGAGATGGAGTTGCTTCCGTTTGAAACGAATGATACCCATCTACAAATATCTGGTCTATGGCCCAAGTCTCCTGTAGGCATAATATATCCTGGTTCTGTCAAAAAGTCAGCCAGTGTGCAGTGCCCACCTGTGAACCAATGCCCGCCCCATTCCAGGATGCTATCTTTAGCCTCACTTTATGTTCTCCTAAGGGCAGCTCTTGGGGTATTACTCCTCTTGTGGAAGACACCTTAGCTCCCTCATCCACGTTTTGATTCAGATCATCCGATATTAGTCAGTCACAAGACTCTAAATCTGTTAGAGGGGTCAATCTGTTCTCTAGCCTCATCCCAATTCCACCCATACTGCCCGTGTTTACATTAACATTGGGGGGAAGTCTATTCCTACCACTAAAATCTGTTCTAGGCTCGTTAGATGGCAGTAAAGTGGGTCTATAGAAATACTCCAACGGTTGCACAAAGATCTGGGTCCTAGGTAAAAGAACGTTAGAAAGTTGTCTCAGCAAGTGCCTAACTACATATTGATCATTAAAATTAATTACAACACAATCCCCCATTGACTCATTTTTTGAAGGACCCACCCACCCCACTCTCCTTGCCATAATAATATATCTGTCCAAACCTCCCTCATCTCTTCCTACATGATTCCTAGCATGAGTAGTCAACCAGTGGAGAGTTTTATCCATAAGCTGTTCTGTTGTTTCCCTTTGACCCTCTCTCAATATTGGGACATTTATCAAAACCAGGGCAAGAGGCGAAGCGGTGGGGGGGGGGGGGGAAGGTCTAATGTCTGATACAATTGCTTATTGTGTCCTACCACTTCTCCATATGTCCTCAAGGCCGCAGTCTCTGTTGTTTCTCCCCTAGCTTCATTTTCACTCTGATTAACATTCAATCTAGACAGTTTAATTTCTTCCCCTTCCGCAGATTTATCATAATATACAAGGGGTTGGGGAACTGGGAGGGGGGCTTGGGTGAAATTAACGACAACTGGGAGCGGGCCGCCAGGTTTGATTAATTTTATGGACTGAGGATAGATTCCCCGCCTATTACGTTCCCTTGTGCGCACAGACCACTCCCTGAAACCAAGGTTGATGGAATATTCAAACCTCCCACCCCTGTAAACCCATTCTTAACGAGGGTATCTAGACTTTCCTTTATCCTCGTTAGTCTACGTGATAACGGCTGGAGCAAGAGGGAAACCATATTTGCTAACCTTAACCATGCGTCCTCATCTTTCATTAACAGTGCGTCTTTATCAAATGTGGTCAACTCTGTGTTCTTTGCCCCTTCTGTTGATCTAGATGCTCTTGTAGGTTTTGGCTTTACATTCCTTCCACCCCTTTTCCTCTTGACCACTTGCTGGATAGTTGATTCAGATAGTGAGGGGGACCCAACTTCAGGCAGACTCGCAGAGGGACTGCTAGATGGACCAGGAAGATCCTCACTCCCACTCATTACAGTAATTTCAGGTCGGGCTTCAAGAAAAGGTATTGTCGGGCCCAAGCTTCGTCTGCCCTCTTCCAGAGAGACATTATAAAAATGGGGTAACCCAAAATTGGTCGTGGACCTGGGCTCAAATTGATACGAAAAACAGTGGTCCTAGACCTCAAATGGAGAAATATGATTCAATCAATACATAATAAACCTTTTGCAGTTTGGAGCATGTGCGAAGTCAGCTCACAGTACTTAATACAAAACAGTATAAAGATGTGGAACAACCGAGTTCCAAATTGGCGCAAGTTTTTATTTAGTCATAATCCAAAATAGCAGTAGGTATCTTACTGCATAAAAAAGGGAGAGTTTAAGAAAGGTTGCTCCAGGGGAACGTGCGAAAAGGAGGTGCTCTAGTGAAAAGGAAAATAGGAAAGAATTCCACTTAGTGTTCAGGAAAAAGAAGGAAATTAAAACAATTCGAATGGTGGATTGATAGACTGATATCAATCTCTACATATAGACTGACCGCATGTGATTATTTGTTCACAAAATTTCATTTTGCATATACTTTCAAAATACAGAAATGTATTGTTTAGCACGTTTTGGTTTTGGGGCTTGCGGGCCAGGCTACGGTGATGTGGGCGTCGATGTTTCGACCCGACTTGGGGCTCAGAGGGTAATTCGGGGCCTCGGCCTGCGGGTCTTCCTCAGAACAGGGGTGGGCAACCTGGGAAAATGTGTGGCTTCCTAGTTCCACACCCACAGGGAATAGTGGAGTGCGGGGATAAGTCTTCCGGGTACTCGAGGCTAGTGTCCTCATCCGTCAGTGAAGGGTAGAATCAAATTGAAGTCTTAGCACTTAATGCTGGGACGTAAAATCTCCGCACACAAGTTGCAGGCTCCTGCAACCGGTTTGAGCTGGACTATGCACGGGGACACCAAATGTGCCCCCAGTGCAGACTTTCTGGCACTCTAAGAGTGCACCCACCCAGCCCCAATACACTAAAGCCTGTCTGGGAGGTGGTCACACCTCCCTGTGACAGGAAACCTATTGTCAGGCCTTCCTCTGCTCGAGCTTGGCTCAGCAGCAGGAGAGCAGACTCGTGTCTGTGGCTGGCAGCATCCATTTTGTGCTGCCCAGGTCGAGAAAGCTGGTACCGGGTAGACCGGGGCCCCATAGTAGTGGTACTACAAGGGAGGAATCATACCTCCCACACCAGTTACTGGTGTGGAGGTATGATTCCAAGGTGTTTGACACCAAACACGACATGTTTCTAAGCAGCCGTTTTAAAATTAGCATTTACCGCGAGGTTATAATGCACTTAAGTATATATGGTTGGCTGCATCACAGACAACCCCGGAGAATAGATTCCGAAGGCTGCAGAGGGGCTCTGCTCATGCAGGGGCACCCTCTCACACAAAACCCAGCACCCTGCCTTCAGGATTGATAAGGCCTGCCATAGGGGTGACTGATGGTTTTTATGTGCAGTGATTTAGAATAGATATAGTAAACCTATATCTAAGTAAGGGGTGCATGCACCACCTTACACAGGCTGCAGTAGCAGACCTGTGGTGTCATTTTGAATGGTCTTTAAGGGGTGGCATAATAAATGCTGCAGCCCCTGGGAGGCCGCTGGGGTACCTAGGCCCTGGACATGGTGTACCATATACTAGGGACTTATAAGGGTATCCCAGTATCCAATCTGGAGTGTACCTAAGTACATGCAATCAATTTAGAGGAGAAAGCAGATAGGCTGGGGTCCTGGATAGCAGGATCCCAGCCAGTCTAAGTCGAAAACAGTGATACATCAGCAAAAAGTGGGGGTAACTATAAGAAGCAGATCCTAATCTCCTACAAGCGCAAGCCAGGGGGCAGCACTTTACGGGCCGGAACTATGGGGTTACGCAAACACTAGTCCCTTAACTACAACGGAAAACAACTTATTCAGCGGACTGTTGGGTCTAGGAAAGGCCAGACCACTGGTTCCCCTCCGTCTAGATTTAGGAATCCACAAGTTAACAACAGTGCTTTTGCTAAAACCCTTGTTGTACTGGACCCGAGTGTGGAGCACTGATGAATGGTGCCATCTTAAGGGGAGGCTGACGGATGTCATCTCGGCCAATTGGGCAGGGAGAGTTGGTTGGTTAAGGGCGCTTAAATAAAACTGGCTTGATGTGGGCCTAGGAAAATTCTGGAGTGAGCCCCATGCTATTCGGGGAAGGGATGCCACTGTAGTAATAAAGAGGGTGAAAGAGAAAGTTAGCTGCCTTAGAGACTAAAGTGTAGAATTTGACAAGCGCGTAGCTCCTTCACAAGTCTGTGTGTGAGGGTGAGGAATTCTTGGATTTTATACACCCAGCCCGGGCACAAACCTTATACCTACAATTTAGTTATGGGTGTTTACCCGTAGCAGCCTTCACCACAAAGTGGAGATAGGCAACCCAGAAATCTGACTGCAGGCCATGCTGCTAAACCACTTGTGAAAGTGATGAGCACGTGTTGTTCTTTTGTCCCCTCTATGCGAAACCAAGGTCCAAATGGATTGTCCCTATGTGCAGGTCTTTCTGCCTATTGACAAGGGGAGAGGCATATAGAATATGTAATAGTGACACAACCTCGATTGTGGTGGAGGCTGTTTCCAAATTTCTGTATTCAGCATGGATAATAAGAACTAGTGTTAAAGGCTATTCACAGCTAGGTTGTGAATGCCCCCTTTTGCAATTAGAATGCTCTGATTGACTACGGTATATGGGTTTTTAACGATTTTATTGTTGTTTTTATGTGTTCTTATGTTTTAAATTGTTTTAAAATGGATGTATTTTTGATTAAGAAAGAAATGTTTCGATATATCAAATAAATGATGTAATTCTGCCGCAGTGGTGTTTTTCTGCATAATTATGGATTTGCAGCATATGCTACATAATCCATCCTCTGCTGCAAGAATTGCAGATGTAAAAAAATTGCAGATTCAAACGGATAAAAAGTTATGGTGACAAGTATTGATGTGCAGTGGAATGAACTTCACAAAGGTTAACTGGTCACTTTTCAATTGCTTATTGCTGTTTTTGTGGGGTGAGCTGCTCCTAATCGGATGAAACCTTTTCCCCAACAGTGTTAGCATAAGTAAAAATGACAAAATAATGAAGTAACCCAATCCTAAAATATGCTGTATTACGCTGCATAATTTGTCTTTTCTTGCTGCATTATATCGTCTTTCCCTGTCGCACGATTCCAGTGGCCCTGTGCAAGAGATATGGGAATCAGACAATGAAAATTACCTGGCGAGTGCGCAACCCGCTTCCTGTAAGGAGACCAGAGGAAATTGCAGCAAAGAAAAAAAATGAAACTATCTTGTTACATTAAACTGAAACCTTAAAATTTAAGACAATCTTAAATTTTTTTTTTTTTTTTTAAAGACATCCCAGTCACGGTTGGTTAAAATGCAACCACAACTTCTCTTTCTAAAACAAATGACAGTACAAATTGAAATTATATTCTGAGTTAAAATTATCTTTAACCGCTAGGTGGCAGGAAAGAATAGAATTTAAGCAAGCATGCTTTAGCACAGCGCTCATGCTCAACACTATAGAGGAAGCACGTGGTAAATTAATCAAGAAAAAACAATTTTCGTAATGACTTTGAAACAAAATTAGCCACCTGGATCAGAGCATGGGGAGAAAGTGGGCAGACTGAATGCCTGATAATTTTGGTGTTTACACTTTTGAAGTGGCAAATCAAAACGTACATTACCCGCTCGCAAGGCTACCCCTGTTGTAGGAAGGTTCAAAGAGACATGCATTCAGTTTATGGTGAAGGGGATCAATGACAACTGCAGACTGCCACTAAGCCTTTTGCCAGATCTGCAAACTAGAAAGAACTGGTAGGTACAAAAGAGACAGATAGTGAAACAGACTCGTGCTGGACATATTGCAGACAGATAAAACATAGCAAAAATGTGTTTTAGGTCTCACTAAAGAAAGCTTTAGTTGTCTGTCACGGACGTGCTGTTCTCCAATAAATTATACATACGAAAGCAATCTGACGACCATCTACCCAACTCTATGATAATCCCTTGGCCCCAACCCTGTCGACACGCTTCTGTCGCACCCCCGATTCTAAATGAGTGGGTTCCAAAACCAATCGGGTCCACTCCAATAGACCTTAGAGCCTTGCGCAAAACTGCCAACTGGAACGAACTAACAGGCTTACCACCCACGTGCTTAAATACCTTTCCCTCAATAGCTGACCCAAGCAGTAGTGCCTCAGCCCAAGTACCGGGCAAATGGCCGCCGAGGGGTTAAGTCTCAGAAGCACGTTTCTCCACTCCTTCCTATGGTCAGTCTTAGACTTTTACAACAAAATGTAAGCCTTCTTCCCTGCATTGCACCGCCTCCCACAGCAAACCCCTACTCCCCTTACCCCAATAGCTCAGATACCTGGAAGGCCCCAAAAAACATCCAGGACATGAGGGTCGAAAACAGAACTCTGTCCTTATTCCTTGAGCACACTGTCCCGAGGGATTCAATTGCATCATTCAAAACATCCAGGGTGAGAGGCCTCCGTATCTGGGCCCCGTGCCCCGCTACCCTCACTCAACCCTCCAAAATACTTTTCCTAAGTTCTCCAACTTAAGGGGCATGACCAGGGTCGGATTGGTAACGCGGGCACTCGGGCAATGCCCAAGGGGCCGGTATCTGAATTCGAGCTGTAGGCTGCTTTTCTGAGCAGCCTAGGGGGCCGATTTCGGCAGTTTCTGCGTCGTTCGGATGCTGCCAGCGGGTGCCTGAGTGGCCTTTTTGGAGGTAGATGGGCGTCCATTACCTTTCTTTTATCAACGGGCAGAGGTGTAACTCCCTTTCTCTCGCTGGGCCGGCCGGCCTGCCCATTAATATATGCAGATTGAGCGGGGCAGGGGGCCTAAGCAGAAGTGGCCTCACTTGTTTTCAGGTACGTGTCACCAGTGTAAACTAATCCGTGCATTTTTTTATCCCCCTGCCCCTTTTTTAAAAATAAAATTTCGCCGAAGCAGTGTTTTGCGGAAAGGCAATATGCAAATGTGGGCCACTTTTGTTTAGCGTGCCCGGACCGATTTTTAATCCCAATCCAACCCTGGGCATGGCCCCATAGGAGCTTGCCCATGAATGAAATAACCGGTAACTTGCATGAAATTTTTCCTTCGACTGCCCCTTCTCTATGAGGGGGGAGTATGAATTGTGCAACGTCCTCTACCCATACCCGCAACCTCCATGCGGCCCCCGATAAAAATTCAGACCACTAGGTGCAGATGGGTTAAATGACCCCCCTTCCCGCCACCAGTTTTGGACTTCTTCCTACGTCTCATTATCATCCCTCAGTTCCCCTTCCTCTAAACTACCTTCTTCATAATCGAGCATTGACAGCTCAGTCTGTGCTCCAAACTCTCTGAGCGCTCCACTGTCTATCCACCTCAGAAGGGGCTCATTCGCATGTAAAAACTGTTCAAAATGTCAAACGTCCAGGGGGGGGGGGGGGGTACCTTGCACTCCCCACCTTTCTAACGATGCAGGACGCATAGTCCTGTACTCTGTCCTGAAGGAGGAGGCTCCCAGTCCTTCCGCCAGTTGCACTGCGGAGGTCACACCGGACTTTCTTGTGGCCGTGATCTAGACACCCCCGATGGATTCCAGCTACCCGCACGGGCCACGCTGTCTCTTCACCTCAGGCCGTGGAGCCGCACGTGGCTCTCCAGAGTCTGGCCCCCCCAGCTAACCTACCAACCTGGAAAAAAGAAGAAACATGGTCTGGTGTGCTGGTAAACCATGCATAAGCTCCTCGTCTAACCTTCTACCCAAACTTTCTGAGGCCTCACGAGTCCTCACATGTGCCTCCCCTGCACCGCAAGATAACCGCTCGCATGGGGATGCGTTCCCCTCACTTGCCCGCACTCCCCCATATCAGCCCCTGCCCGCCCACCTTCCTGGGGCTGCTCTCCTCGTGCAAGAGCAGCCCAGTTGGCTCACCTGCTAGAGGAGGCCGGAGCTGGCACGGTGAGTAACAGGCAACACGTCGGCAGCGACCCTGTCAGCTGCCTTCCGCACTGGCCTCCTGCGCTGCTGGGCCCCATCGGCCAGGAGGTCCAGGCGCCCAGCCACCACCAATAGCCTCATGGCTTGGGCCACCTTGTCTTGACCCACAGTACCGGCCATCATGAACGCAAGTGCCTCCCAGAAAATGTTAACTGCCTAACTGTCACTAATGTCGCTACGAGCACAAATGCACTACCAAGGGACAAAAGCCTCTCACCAAGTTACAAAAAGCTCCTGCCTAGGTACCAGCCACCGTGTCACCAAGACAAAATGGTGGCTGGCACCTTAAAATAGCAGTCTATATATTGTTTGGGCTACAAAAGTAGCCCAAATATAGCACCAACCCCCGGTGCAGTCGCTGGACTGCATCACTTCACCTAAACCTCCGGGGGCAGACCTCCCTGTGGTTGGCTGCCCCCCAAGTCCCCATAGGCTAATGCCAAGGCAAATAAGTATTGGCAAAGCCAATTGGCTGTTACAGTGCTTGTTTTTTAAGGAGAGTGTCTCATTGCTTTCATTCTAGCGCTCAAAGTCATTAGTAATCTTGCGTGGATCACCTTTGGGGGTGAGGAAACCTAACCCCCATTTCTTTGACGTTCTAATTTGGTTTGGGTTGGAATTAAAGTCAGAATATATGATGCGCAACACTGAAATACATTTTACAGCCAGAAATGCTGAAGAACCTCTGTTATTTATCCATATCACATGTATAGTTTCAATCATGCAAACCTTTTTACTGAAAATGGTATGTTAAAAACACCAACACCACACCTAACTCTTTTCTGATTTCGGTTTGCTCAATATAGAAATTGCTCAATCTGTGAGCAATACATTTCAATGCCTATTCATTCGTTAACATCTTGTAAACTGACGAAGCTTCTGACAATTGTGTGTAAATCATACTGCAAAAAGTCTCTTAATACTAAAATGGGTTTGAGCTATCTACACAAGAGCACTGTTGGGAGTGTTACGTGCTATGACCAGGAATCAGCCCTTAATTTTGTGCTGGTGCCACAGATGCTCATTTTTCGGGAACTGGACTACTTTTTCATCAGACTTTGACCCAAACAGAGAAAAGGAAGAGAAAAAGAAGAAATGAAAGATAGGAAAACAGTGACAAATGGTGAAATCTGGGATTATATAGAACATACAAGAGGAAGATACAGAGACAGAAAATGTAGGGTGGTGCAATAAAGAGGTACGAGGTGGAATCAAAACTAGGTAGCACTGATACTCAGAAATCCCTGCTAGCAGCGAGATACTATGAAGCATTTCGAGTCCCTGTACTTATTTATTTTACAAATTGAGCACTGCCAAGAACAGTTTTATTAAGAGAACTGGGGCTATGAGGGTACTGAGGGTGGACAGGGGCAATTTACCATATAATCTCATGATCTGGTTGGGATGTGGTACTGTTTGGCCATGCATATATCGACAAGATTGGGTGAGGGGCGGGCAAGACTGCTTTTCTTTTGCTTTACTAATAAAAGTGTGTTATTAAAAAATCAGAATGGTCTTATTAAAGTTTCCAAAATATCGACAAAAGAGCAGAAAAGTACATATAAATCAACTGAAAAAAAGAAGGAAAACAATAACATGCAACCTAATAAAAGCCAGCAGCAGCAATCTCAATAGAAACACTAGAGTGAAATATTATGAATCCAGAGATTCGCAGTTTTAATTTGCCTGTGAAGGGAGTTTCTTTGGTTATAGAAGTTCTGCAAGATATCCATGAGTGATGGCATTACTACTAGCACCGAATCTGAAAGCAGGAAGTTGGACATGCCTTTCAGAAGAAGTTAGCTTTTGAGTCTGTAGAAAAAGCGATTTACGAGTCTAGAATAACCTACTTTCAGTTTAGAGGACTTCAAGGCAAAGCAGAGCCTCATTCATTTGTACAGAGACCAGCGTGAATGAGTTTTGGCAGCCTTTCTGGTTTCTAATCTGCAAAGTGAGGTGCTTGGTATAAAAACAGTGAGGTGCTTGGTATAAACATTGGAGAACAGCAATTGGCACTGCTGCTAATAGTGCATAGAGGTTCGGAGGTCACCTGCTACTTATTTTTTCCACTACTGGAGTACCAAGTTCTGATTTTTGTTCATCCTGGAAGAAAGAAACACAATACTACCAGGAAGGATAAGGATGGAATGTGATGTGCTTGGCTCTTCCAGTCCTTGCTGCTTCCTCTGCAAACCTGCTTGCTGCTGGATAACTCTTGTATGAACAAGGGAATGTCTCCAGTGATGATTTGTTTTTGCTATCGCTATGTGCCAGTCCATACCACAAACGGCAAAATCAAAAAGCCTTTCTGACTGGTTAACAGTCCACGTCTCCAGGTAAGTGTTACACTGTCTGGCCAGGTGATAGTCTGGGGGACAGGTAAAGGGATGTACAGTACACAATGCAGATATATAAGGACATGCTTCGCTGATGGACTATGGGGTGAGATGCTAATGGGATGCTATGATGAGAGCCAAAGGCTGACAATGCAGACGAGGAACAATATTCGTGAACCAGACTATATCGATTGGGCTTTATACTGAAAGAGGACCAGAAAGGAAGAGATGGAAAGAAATCAATGGCAAGAAAGGGGAAGGACAACAAACAAAACAAACACTAGTAAAAAGCAAAGTAAAAGTTAGTGGCGGAAAAAAGGAAATGCATGAAAAGAAACCTAGATGAAGTTAGTTGAGCGTAATTATAAAGCATATGATCTTAACATAGTTGGGTGGGTCTAAGAAGTTATGTTAAAATGGACAATTGTATTCCCCTCAACTTAAGCACAAACTCTTCAAGGGAACGCTTGTTTTATTTCTGAAGCCATATGGAAATACTATTGGCTACTGTAGGAAGGTGGAGTATTAGGTGGTGATGCTGGTTAGGCTTCACCAAGCAATACTCTCACGCTACCCTAAAGATTGTCCTTGGATTCACAATAGTAAATCCTTAGCTAAGTCCTGGCAGAGTAGCAAAGAGCAGTCAAGCTTTACTAGAGGAAGATGTGTTAAGCATTTCAGAGTGCCAACATGGACGATAAGTAATTGACACGACTCAAAAGAAATCCAACACAATTTATAAAAGTAAACAGATTTGTATGTACATTTAGACACCAAAACAAAGTAAATCAGGTAAGTATAACCAGAAATATCAATTTTAGATGCAACATTAAATCAGTGCAAAACTTTATCATTGCGGTCAATGGGAAAAAGCACTAGTGACAATCGGTCACTTGCAGGTCGAGTTCAGTGGAACCCAAGGAGGGTAAGGGTGATGCAGGCCCCAGGACCAAGACACAACAGTCAGTTCGATTTTAGTTGGCTCGAGAAGCCTGGTGCTGAAGTGGGAGCTGTGAGGGAGCTGGTTTTATCACTTACACAGTGCTGGTGGGGAACAGAGTGCAAAAGGTCGACAGCGAAGCCACTGCTGACGTCAAATGAAGATTCTGCAGAGCTCCCTCAAGGCACAGCATTGAGTAAAGGGGGTGGTTGCTGCACTGGCGACCGACAAGCCTTGGCAACGGTAAGCTCAGCAGAAAGTTATTTCGACCTCCAAAGGAACATGGTAGCTGCCTGAAGGTTTGTGGAGGTCAGAACTACGTTTCCCACAATGAACTGGACCATCTACTTTTGGGCGATCACTCGAAGGGCTCAATGGTCAGCGAATCTTTGGTTCTGGTATGTTTTTACCTGCGGAGTGCAGGGGACTTGTGCCACTGGTCCAGCAAAATCTTGAGTTGCCTTTGGCTCTCAAAAGGGTCCCTCCATCTTTGGTCTAGGACGAGTCGCAGTCGTGCAGTTCAAGGAAGGTTGCCACAGATGCAGAGTATCACGTCTTTGCTTTGTGTAGCTCGGGCTCTTCTTGTATCTTTTGTAGCAAGTCAGATCACAACTGAGGTTCTGGTGTAAGGGTTTAAATCCTAAATGTACGGGTGTTACGGGTGTGGGTGCAACAAGCCAATGGGCTACTGGCCTCAGCGGCTAATTCGCCCGAGATGACCACATCCAGGGGTGTAAATCACATTTTCTACCCAGAGCCCTTTATTCTACCACTTTTAAAAATGGCAGAAGTGTTCCTCAGCTGTACAAACCAGGTATCCCACTCTAGAGGTGTGGCTAGCCTTCTGGGGTTGTACACCTCCTGAATTTCTCACCTGCCCAGGTGCAAATGTGCCTGGGGGCAGGAGGAGGTTTGTTTCCTCCTTTGGGAGGCAACCTTGCTGTATATCACAGGGGGTGCAGCCTTGGAAGCTCACCACCTTGATGTATCACTTCACTAGCCATCCTGTCTAGGAGGGCTGTGTGACCTCTTTCCCGTCCAGGCCATTGTTTCCGATTCCTGGGAAAGTTCACTCCTCCTGGCAGGGGGTCAGATTCCTGTCTTGGCAACAGCAGCTGCGGGCAGGTAGCCAGAGCACAGGAAAGGCTGGGGCAACCAGGTAGCAACCTCTTAGGTAGCCATCAGGGTTCATGTCACATCGTCCTCAACATGAGATTCGTGTCAGGGGTGATGAGGCATGTTGTTTGATATCGAACATGACATATTTAGGCAATACCGTGATGGAGTTGCCAACCTCTGGTTTGCCCAGGTGCCAGCCCATGTTATCCCATGGACGGTCTATGACTTAAAGTAGCCTTTAGTGGAAAAGGCCACTTTAGGGACATATAGGCTTGCACTTACATGTCCATACCTTTAATAAAATGCCTCCTGGGCTATGGAGGCCTTCTTTAGGGGTGACTGGCATATATTAAAAATAGTGCATTGACTTGGTCACGCTTGGTCACGCAGGCCTGCTTTACTTGGGTCACTCAGGGTGGCACAAATAGTGTTTCAGGCCCTGGTGACCCTTCTAACCCCTATGCCCTGGGTACCACTGGTACTAGAGACTTATAAGGTGGTTAAAGTCCTGTCAATTGGGGTTACCAATTCACACATATCAGTTTTAGGGGGAGAGCACTGGCACTTGGGCCTGGTTAGCAGGCTTCAGTGCACTGTCAGAGTCGAAAATCAGCATCTATTATTCTACATGGGGGAAAAACGTGGGGGTGACATCTGCAAAAAGGTCTGTTTTCTTAAAGCTACTACTGAAGATGTTCCTTTCATTCTTTTTCAAGAGGTCTTTTGCATCCTGCGTTCGATAAAACGTTTAATTACCCAGTGCAACTATAGCTCTTGTTTCATTCCTCTGTACACAGTACCGTAACTGAAAACCCTTGTTCAACTATTTGTTGACAGTCTCAGTCGCATTACCCAAAGGTTCGCATTCATCTGCTTGCTCCCTTGCCGACGAAGCAGTCTATACTACGCAAAGTCAGAAAAGAGAGTAGAGGTTTCCGCACCAACCAGAGAGGCGTCTGTGTATTATGTATACACACCTGGATGCATTAAGCAACCTGCACCATCCTCTTGGGACTGGTTCAGGCATCCCAAAGCCATGCATCAAGACAGCTCAGGTTTATAAGGTGATGAGCAATCCCAACAGCCTTACACAAGCATGACTGTGCACTCCTGGATATCCTACAAGTGCTATATGCTCCTGGATATCCTACAAGTGCTATACAGGTTCACAACTGGCGGACATCTGCTATACGAACAATGGCAACATAACATAAAAATAATAATACCTTTTGAATTTTGGATAGTAATATCTGTAGGTATCAAATGAGTAAGCATTATTAATAGGGCTTCCTCAAATGCACAAAGTCACAGACTGTTCAAACACGTAATTCACAGAGGAAACCACATGAAAGAATGATGGCAAAGCCTGTTCGGGAAACTTTATCTTGGACACCGTTAAACCTGAAGGGTGAATGTGCAAAACTAGTAACTCACACATTTAGGAAACATTTCAAAGATGAGCTTGTGGTTCACTTTCCCTGACGTATTATCAAAGGTAGAGCTGGCCTACGAAGGGGGATAAGAAGAAATCTTGAATATGGCTCTGCTCTTTCTGGTGTGCAATGTTCTATACTTTAGAAGTATCTGAGATTAATTTGACTGCAGAACATTGAAAGAGTAAGACAAAATCACTGAGGCTTCATCTTAGGTCCTGGGACTTCATTGAGGGTGGGGGGTGCTTGGGGAGAGGGGGATTGATGGAGAACCAAATGATGGTACTAAACTCCTAGAGGATGGTACTGAGAGCAATAGGTGAAGAACTGGATGTTTAAGGGATACTGCTTATAACCCTCTTACAATGTTGAGGGAAGGGACTAGGGTGAAGGGCACATATACTTTTGAGCAACCTCAGGGCTGACTAGCACCTTCTTGAAGAAATGGGCTAGGGAACCGTTCCTCAGTACTGACAAGTACAGAATCATATCTAGAATAAAGATCTGGCATAAAAAAATGATGCCAGGTTTTTTTTATCTAGGGCTTGGAGGTGTTCCCTGGTGATAATCAATGCTGCATCGGTTCCTCTCATTGCTGAGAAGCCTCGCTGGTGATCATATAGGGGATGGTGTCTTTCTGCACAGTCTTGTTACTTCACTTTACAATATATGGTTCAAGTATGGAAAAACGTAATTTGGCTAGTAGTTGGGAAGGTCTTGGGGATCCATGGAGGACAGGAATCCCGAAGAGTAGTTTACCAACAGCACGGTTTCCCATCCTACAAGTTGCCAATAAGTAAAGGGAATAAAGAGTAAGTCAGGGACAGTCTGATCTCAAGACACAAAAATATGTAGTTATTGCCATGGATGATACAAGCGAAATATAGAAAGTAGAATTGGAGAGCAAGATGGCGCAGACAGATTGTGCAGAAGATATCCACAAAATGACCAACTCACAGAAGAAGGGTTCACAGAGACAGATCACAAAAGGGCTAGGGAAGAGAGAGAGAGAAAGGGGAACAGACAGAGAAAGCCAAAGATTGAAAAGAGAGGCATTTGTTATGGATCATAATCAGAGACCGACCTCACAAAAAGAAACAATAGAAATATCTGAGAAACTGATCAGATAAAGATGCATCAGAGCCAAAGATCTGAAGAACAGACCCACAAGCAGGACAGATTGAGGAGATAGATCAGACATGGACCTACAAGAAGGAATAAAGACCACACATCAAGTGAGACTTATCACATATAAAGACACAGGAGATAAAGGTGGGAAAACAGATTAGCGACAGATGATCATGGACACAGATCTATGATATATCACCGAAACACATCTAAATTAAAGAGAGATTAAAGACAGATCCAGTATGTAGACGCAGATCAATCACAGATGAAACAGTGATAGATAATATTCATAGACCTAAGAGACACCACAAAGATCAGAGATACAGGTCTAAAAGAGTTAGGCCTTAGTCACAAATAAGAGGTTGATTAGTGCGGAGGCGTAACACAAGCCCCTGCAGCCACTGCGTTGCAGTGAGGCCCACACCCCTTCAGAGGCCCATTAACCCTTTGGGGGAGGGGGGTCCCAATTCAGGCCAAGATCAATTTATATTTGTGCGATATGGGAGACTCTGGGGCCACTCATCACATTCTGCAGGGAGGCCCCTTGATTTTGCGCTATGCCACTAGATAAGTGACACATAGGAAACGCTGCCCTTAAATAACCATCAGATACAAACCAGAGACTTAAATCTTGAAGAGAGAAATAGGGGACACATATCTAAAAAGTAACAGATCAAAGAGAGAGTGAGAGAGAGAAATTTAAGAGTCACGAAGTAGAGGCACGCATGTAAATAGGAGACAGATTTTAGTAAGAGGCACAGATTAGAAAGAGACATAAAAAAGCAGGCTTGACATAAGGATCAGAGAAGTAGGTCTACCGTATACATCTCACTAGGTGGACTGAGACAACTCAGTGAGAGACAGATTTGAGGGACAGATCACAATCACATATCTAAAACAGACGGATCAGACGACAGTTATCAAACAGAACGAAGATAAGGGAGTCTGTTAGTAGTATGAAGACAAGCCCCCCATAACAGAATTACTTATCCTAACAATACAAGCAAATAAAAAAATACTGCTGAATACGCAAAATGCGCACATGGGAACTTTCGGTAGTAATACCAAATAAATTGCTTCTTGGGACTAGCAATAAAACAAATCACACTAAAATTCATAACTCACAAACTGCTTGTCACATATTTGCAAGAATGTGAACAGAGACAGAATCAGAAAATGACAGTGATCCAGACGATATCAGCAATCAGCAGAAAAAAAGTGTCACACAACAATAAATACTTGGAATTACCTTAAAAGCTCTATGAACATATTTTCTATTACAGTTTTGGGTCTTTTTGTCTGTGGGTTAGTGTAAGTGTACTCTTGGGTGATCTTGTTAAGCTAGTGTATATCATTCTTTTTAAAAACATATTTCATTGCTTTTAAACAACGGAGGAAACAAAATAGTAATAAAGTGTAAATAATAAAATATCCCAATGGCCAAGTACATTCACTGACATTAACTGAATCCCTTCCAAGTTTTCATAAAGCTAATCCAATCACTACAACTATGTACTGCTCCCCAGCATATCATTTCAAGTCCACCACTCACTCAAGCTCTCCTTTTGGGCACCTCTCCCAGTCATCACTATCCACGCTCGATTTTCCTTCTGTTGCAGTTCCATCATTCTTCAAATAAGTGCTCTCAGGGCATCCTGGCACTCATATAGAAAAGTGAGATAAGGGAGAACCCTTTCCAAGGTATTTACCACCATACACAAGTCAGTAATCAGTTTCTCTCAAAGCTGTGAGATGTAACTACCAACACGTCTGATTAGGATTACCTGCCGTGCTGAGTATTGTCCCCTCCGCCCTATTTAGTGAACCAGGGCTCTAAAAACACAGCATACCACTGCATACCACTTCTGATGGTACCCTGCCTAGTCTGCCACTATACAACACTATACAACCCTCCACTCCCTTTTTGGCTAGGCCTGCATGTAGGAAACCTGCCTTTTCTGCATGGTCACCCCAGATTTATTGCCTTTTTCTCTACCCTGCTAGACCTAAACCTCTGTGCACGGTTACCCCTGGTAAACAAGAGTAAAGTACCTGTGGCTCCCCATTTAAACATGGTTAAATCGGAATAGCCCTGAATTAAATATTTCACTTGCTGATAAGTCCCTAGTATATGGTGTAGAAAATGCACCCAGGATATGGAAGTTAAATGTCACCTGTGGACTGCAGCACCTATTGTACAATTCATAAAGTGGGCTTGTAAACCATGGGTTCAGGCCCAAAATGTGTAGCCTGATTGTAGCATCTTCAAACCTGCTGTCAAACCTGTCAAAATAACCCTTTTTGACAGGCAGGAAACCCTGCTTTTAAATATTAATGTCACCCTTAAGCCATCTTATTGCCCATTAAGTAGGGTGCCTAATATTTAAAAGTGGAAGTGGAACAAGTGCGAAATTAAAGTTGCCATGTTCCTCTATTGACTAGACCCCAAAAGCTATTTTCACTGGCAGGGCTGTAGCTGGATCCTAGAAAATGGCAAAGTACAGATTGCAAACTTTAAACTGTAACTTTTGATAGAAACCGACTAAAATAGGGATTAAAAGAATATTTTCCATATTTATCGAAAGTACAGTTCATTGGTGACATAGAATTTTTAATAAATACTTAGGATAAGCAACTTTTCAGAAGTGGCTTTTTCCCACCTATACATTAGCTCTGGAGCAGCTGCCCAGAACATGTATGACCTTAAATACGTGTGAAAATTGCTCCAAGAGCAGAACAATGGCTTAGGCTTGGTGATGTGATGGACTGGGTGTGAGCGAATTGGTCCCTATCAGCTCAGGAAAGACAGTTGGGGTAGGTCTGGGAATGTAATTAATGTGAATGAGACAGATGAAGCTGCCCAGTCATAGTTTAGTGTAAGGGGAGACGTGAAGCATGGACAGTCTTTGTCTGCAAGGCTCAAACTAGCCGGGCTGGCGCAAAACCCAGTGGCAGGTTAACTACCCCAGAACTGGTTTGGAGTGGGCATATGGGAAGGGGGCTGCTCATTTCTCTGGCCACACCTTTGAGTGGACACAAGGGCTCTGCACAAGGGAAAATAGGGTTCCCCATCTTGGATTTTAGGAGTGAGGGGCACTGTAGTATTGTTTGCAGAAGGGCAAACAGGAACTGCTGAAAAAGTGGGTAGGGTTGTTCCTAGGACTTTTTTTCCCATTGGTTAGGGAGTGTCCAGGAGTCACTCCTGCCCAGTGACTAGTGGCAACCAAAAATGTAGTAACCTGAAGAACGCTCCTCAGAACACTCTTTAAACCCGAGCAAGATTGGAAGAGGACTGGACCCCCAAGGACAATGACGTAGACTCCAAGGGGCAGTCGGCTGACCTCCTGTGTGGCTACAGGGACACAACAAGCTGCAAAAGGCCTTTTTCCTGAAGTGAGCAGTAGACCTGCACCAACTAGACCTGGACTAGATTTTGCTGGTGGCCTTAGCTAGAGTCATTTCTCCCAAGTGCTGTCCTGGAGATCTAGGGAGACTTAGAAGTGGCACAGGAGTTGCTCCAGAAATCCTGAAAAGTTGGGACTTGGAAAAGGTTTGGACTTTAAAGACCTCAGAGCTGTCAGGGGACCTTGGAGTAAAGAGGTCTGATTTTGATGCTCCTTTCTTTTTTTTTTATATTTCTTTTTATTAAACATTTATTGACATATAGAATACAATACAGAGGAATCAAGTACATTTTCAATTAGCGAATACAATGATAAACAGAATTTCGCAACAGTACACTGTAAGGACATTTTACGGGGCGGGGGAATCGTCCGAGTCAATGCGATGTGGCGGGTTGCAAATATTCCCTCGGTAGGAGTTCCAGGGGCTCCATATTTGGGACCATTTTTTAGGGCAGCCCCGGGCTATATAAACTGTCTTTTCTCTATACATACACCAATCTAGGTCTTCTTTCCAGGCCTCTACTTTAGGCGGTTGCAATGCTCCCCACAATTGTGCAATATTCCTCTTTGCCAACATTAATCCCAATGTGACCCACTGCGTGTGGTGACTATTCAGGTCTGTAGGTTCCCATATATTCAAGTGGCATCTATGTGCTTCCGGGCGGAGGACAAGCGTGAGCACTTCACTTAGTATGTCGTGTATTTTGCGCCAATATGATTGTATGTAGTCACATTCCCATATTATGTGCATGAATGTGCCTTCTTGACCGCATTGTCGCCTACAATCTCCTCTCTCAGCCCTACCCATGAGTACCAGACAAGGCCCAGTAACGTACACTCTGTGGAGAATTTTGAGTTGAACTAGCCTGAGTCTCGCAGAGATTGCTACCACTCTTGGGGAGGACACCGCTTCCTGCCACTCTTCATCGTCTAGTTCAATGCCATCCCTTACCCATTTCTCTCGTAGCGGCTGGAGGGGTTCTGCCGTATTATTGATCAATTTCTTGTAAGTTAACGATATAGCTTTCTCAGGCAGGTGGCCGTCCAGCAGTCTATCCTCAAGTGGAGAGGATTCTGGAGGGGAGGAGCCTTTCGGGAGATGTGACTGTAAGGCATGGCGGATCTGTGTGTATCTGAAGTGTTCTGAGTCAGCTAACTCGTGTTGCTGCTGCAAAGAGGCAAATGTTTTCACTTCACCCTTCCCCAACATATCCTTGATTTGTGAGATCCCAATGAGTTCCCACCTATCGAACCCTTTCGACCTCCACAAATTACCCAGCTTCTCGGAATCCCATAAGGGGGTTGCCAACGTGAGTGTTCGCTCCCATCCTAGTGTTTTGTTTGCGGCGTGCCATATTTGGACCGAGTGTTTAGTTGGTCCGGTCAAGGGGTATCGCTTGGGTTTTGAATAGAGTGCCCTATTGTAATTCCCTCCCGGCAGGAGCAACCTGTCCATGGCATATCCCGGGTCATCCGGGCGACCATAAGTGCCATGATTAATGGCCGCGAGATGTGCCGCCCAGTAGTATTTTTTGATATCCGGGAGGCTAATCCCCCCATCATACCAATTCAGTGTGAGCTTGGTCAATGCTATGCGAGGTTTCCCATCCCACAGCAAGTCCCTCTGTAGGCCCTCGATTTCCTTAAAGTATGCCACTGGAACTGGGTCTAGTGAGTTCTGCAATGCATACAAAAAGCCGGGCAACAACATCATTTTGAAGAGGGCTGCTTTGCCCAGTAGCGAGAGCGGAAGCGTTTTCCAACTTGCTATGTCACGTTTAAGTCTCTGCAGTGGTGGGAGAAGATTGTGATTAAAACGGAGTGTTTGATCCAGGGAGACAAAGATACCTAGGTACTTGAAGCCCACTGTGTTGATTTGGATTGGGAAGCCCTGCGGTGGAGTGGGTGGGTCCCCATTGAGGACGTACAGGAGGGACTTACTCAAGGTGATGGAGAATCCGGAGTATCTGCCAAATACTGCCAAGATGTCCAGAACTCTCACCAGTGACATCCTTGGGGAGGCTAGGTATAACAGAATATCGTCTGCGAATAGGGAGATGCGGTCCTCCCAATCGGGGGACCAACGCAGACCTCGTATTACTGGGTCCTTACGAATCCATGCCGCCAGCGGTTCCAGGGCGAGGGCGAACAGGAGAGGGGAGAGAGGACATCCCGGACGGGTCCCCCGACTCAGTGTGAATTTGACCGACTTCTTGTTGTTGACCACGACCTGTGCTAGGGGCTCCGAATACAAGATCCATACACACTGGGTGAAGCCTGGACCAAACCCCATTTTCGCAAGTACTGCCAAGAGGTATGGCCATTTGATGGTGTCGAACGCCATGGTTGCGTCTAATGATACAATTATGGCTGCTTCTTGGATCGTAGCTACTCTCCCCAGTACCCCATGTACTCTGCGCAAGTTCAACGCCGTGTTGCGGTGCGGCATGAAACCTGACTGGTCAGGATGGACAAGTCCGCCAATTACCTTAACTAGGCGGTTCGCGAGGAGCTTGGCTAGGATTTTGGGCTCTGCATTTAGTAGGGAAATCGGCCTATAAGAGGCGCAGTCAGTCTTGGGTTTACCCTCCTTATGGATAGTGACCAGTGTAGCCACCCTTTGGTCCACTGGTAGTATCCCCAGCTCCTTGCTCTCTTCAAACATGGCCTTCAGGTATGGGGCTAATTTGTCGGCCCTGAGTTTGTACAATTCAATGGGTATGCCATTGGGGCCAAGGGCCTTCCCTGAGTGTAGTGATCTAATGGCCTGCGCTATTTCGTCATTTGTCAATTCACTTTCTAAGTAGTGTCGGTCTTCTTCTGACAGAGTGGGGAGCGCTATATCTTGCATTAGCTTGTGGGAGTCATCCTCGGTGTATGGTGCACTAGTTTTGTATACCGTACTGAAGTGATTGGCAAATTGATGTGCAATGTCTTGTGGGTCGGTCGTCGATCCGCTATCCGTACCTATTAGTTCCGGTACCAGTCTACTAGCCCATTCCTTTATGTCAAGCCATGCGATTAGTTTCCCCGCTTTGTCTCCCAGGTCGTATATTCTGCCCAACTTTTCCCTCCCCAGACTTTTGGTCCTGTCAGTTGCTAGAGCTTTGTAGTCGTCTTGCTTGAGGTGTAATGAGTGGAGTTTCTCTTGTGTAACCTCAATTTCTAATTCTTCCTCTAGCCGGCGGATTTCTGCCTCAGCTTCCACATTCTCTTTCTGTCTGTCTTTCTTCATCCCAGCAATTAGAGACAGTGCTTGGCCCCGTATTACTGATTTAAAGGCCTCCCACAAGGTCTGGGAGGAGTCTTTGATGCTCCTTTCTTGGAGGCAAATTAAGACTTGCAATGTGGGAGGATTTCAAACTCCATAAAAAAACTAAGTCAGAATCTTTGAAGGCAGAACCCACTTGGTGTATCTGACCGCTCTCCATCGTGGTTGGCCTGAAACAGCGCATAGATCCAGGTCTACCGCTTGAATAGACTGATATTGGCACATACTGCTTTCTGCTGCTATTTTTGCCTAATAAGTTAAAACTTCATAACTCGGTTCCCCTTATTGGATTTTAGATGCTTTGGTGTCCTTTTGTTGATATTTTACTCTATTTTACTAATTCAGTTTGGGATTTTTATTATATGATGTTTTCACTTTATTATTGTTTTGCAACTGCATAAATACTTAGCACTTTGCTTGACGTTAAGTCTATCTACTCAGTGCCATAGCTACCGAGGGTTGGGCTCAGGTTAATTTTGTGGTTCACCTTGGCCAAGTAGGTATTGTTAGTCCTTGAATTGGGCAACTGTTAACCCCAAATATAAAGCCATTTTCTTACATTACAGTATAGAATTACCACATGTAATGGACAAAGACTTCACCAGGATAATCAGTGAATATTTAAATTTATGGATTGAGGACTGTGTGACATTTTCCAATTAGTCAAAGTCTTTTTAGGTGCAACATGTCAACAATGGGCAACATATAAGCATTTGTCCTAGGGCAAACATGTCACTTCGGATGAAACTTTGAAACTACTGGAGATGTACTGGCTCTGAAGGTGATGCACACTGATTTTCAGTAGTGGTGACTCCTGATCTCTGTGCTGCTGCTCGCTGACTTTTGCAGCCGTAACCATCCCGAACTGACTAATTTATTCAGTCAGGTGCACCAGAGACTATACATTTCTTTGGGATTTGGATCTTTTTAGACCGATCTAAATTAATGGTATTATGATCTTATCTATCAGACCTGACGATGACCTTTCATTTCATCTTAGGCTGAAACGTCGTCGATGATTGTGACAAACTGATTACTGAATTTGATTTCTTTTTTAATTTGGACTCTGCTTTGATCTCTTTGTACCAATGCTGGCAATTCATTGTACAGTGCACTGCTACTTTTCATCATACACACCTTCTATGAATGAAAGCAAAATATTTGGAATTTTAAGTCAGTTATATTGACCATACTGTCCTACACCCGAAACAAAGACCAGAAAATCCAACTAGTCATAACTGTTAAGCACAGTACAGTTCTTTCAGGGAAGACAAAATTATCCAAATTCACACTCCTATTCAAAAGAAGCATATTTCAACAAATAATTTATTATCTTATTCTTGCACAATTTTTAAAAACACTTCTACAAATATACACAGCATTGTGTCTCAAATCCAATAGCTTGTATCTCAAATCCATTTATAGAAAACCATTTTCGTAAAATACAGTTGAAAAATCATGGGTTGATAATCACAAAGTACAGCCTTTTAAGTTTGACGTTTTCTGTCAGTCAACACGTGTTTCATGGGTACTCCCGCTTCGTCAGGGCCAAAGAGAAGTAAAAAAATTCTCTCTATTTTCTCCTCCAAGGTTTTAGCTATTATGTGTGATCTTCCACTTTCACTTGATCATATACAGGTTTTCCTCATGTGCATAATTAATGCAAGGACGCATTTATTCCAACAAATATAAATCAATTCAGAAAGTCTGTCACTTTGAAGGAGGCAGGGATTTATTCAATCACAACCTGGAATGCTCTTCAAGCGAAAACAAACAGTTTCCACAAGATCCCCCAAATAAAAGCAGCCCTCTTTTCATTTCCAATAACTGAGTTTCACAAGCACACCTGCGATCATAAGTTTGACTTCCCTGTGAATGCTTTTATGTATGCACCGTGTAATCACTTGAGCACTGACCAAAGATTCTGATGAAGTAAACTTGTTGTCCTTTGTTGGCAACATAAGGTCGTAGGTGATGAAAGATGCCTTTTGTGAAATGTTACTCATGCAATGGTGTTATTCTGATTATATATTAGAGTATATTACAATAAGGGGCCTTTGCTCTTTATTGTGTTGATACTACATTATGCATTTGTTGACTTTTTGACTGACTTTGATGCAACAGAGTGCTACCAGTTGAAAATACTTAAGTGGGCAGAACTGCACTGTCTGATCTTTCTAGTAGTAACTGGGCAAATATATGGCTATCTGAAGGAGGACAATATTTCAACACGGTCAAATGCACACAAGGCATGTGTCAGGCTTGTACGGTAGCACTCATTCTCTTACCGGTCCATACCAGTGATTATGAAAATGCGGTGAAAAAATTCATTCTAATCCCCTAAACAGGCAGGTGATATTATCAGAGCACTATATTGAGCATATGGTGTAGTTATCTTTGATCATACTAAATTCGAGTTACAAAGGCATTTGGATGCTCAACTCTATTCAATTGTTTACTGATTACCTTACAGACAGAGATTGTTACTTTTGTGAGAGTGAAAATAGATCTTTTTGACATCTGAATTGGGAAGAAGGTTGCAGACAGGTAAGGAGTAGTGCTACTTCAAGTTGTTTGAATGTTGTCCAAAGACAGACAAAGTATTAAGAAGCTAGATATCTTATAAATGCTATCAGATATTTTTACAAGTATGAAGATTACTCGACTCAGAGACAAAAGGATTCTTCTGGCTCAATTATTTTAAGTAGTTTCATAGAGAACCCAACTAGTTTCCTGAATCTCACATTAACTCCGGTGCTAGGGAAGTGCCTTTGTGAAGAGAGATTGTTGGGGTGGGCTTACCTGCTGATCAAGACATTGCATCTATACAGTTATCTCAACACTGCCCTCAATTATTTAGTTTGGCTCTGATAAAGAAAGTCTGCATCCTCAAATGACAAGAAGACCATGAAATATTGGATTACTTGTTGGTTAACTGTATTGTATTGTATTTATTTATGTTTTTAGTCAATAAAAACCATTACACAATCATTCATTCCTTACATTTCATAAAATTTAAGCTTAGGTTTCTGACAAATCTTTTAAAACGTACATCTGACTCCAAGTTAAAAATGAATATATAGGGGGGCGTGGCCGGGCAAGATGGCCGAACGGACGTGATCCGTGTCGGCTCCCGCACCGCGCTGGCCTTACGGACATATGAACGCAACCTACCAGCACTGCCACTGCTGCCGAGCATAGCCCCCGAGTCCCCTCAGTTCAGGACATGTGGGGAGCTCACGCTTTGGGTGCGTGCTAGCCCTGGAGGGCTGCTTCGAGCTCTCCCTGCATCGGCCTCGGTGACGGACAAAATGGCGGCCGCCATCTTCTAAACCCGGCGGGCTGCCGATCAACGGGGTAGTGAGCGCGCAGCTGAGCCGTTGCTGCGACCCCGACAACCTCCTTCTTGACGGCGAGCCATGCTGATGAGTGGGGGGACCCGGCGCCGGCGGTGCGAGGTCAACCGCAGAGGAGGATGGCCGACGGCTCATCCCGGTGAGTCCTGCGGCGCTAGAAGACGACAGGAAATGTCACGCTGAGAGACCGGGGCCCCCACAGAGCATCACACAAGGGAGGCGCGGCAACGATGACAGGCTGTGACCCGACTGTGCAAGTTGACGAGATCTGCGCCTTTCTCCGGTAAAATACACAGCGTGCCTAACTCTAAAATGACGGCCCGGCTCAGACCAGGCACCCGCGAGTGAGCTGACTCTGTCCCAGTACGCTCAGTGAGTGCAGGGCCAAACACACTGCTACAAGGCGATTCCCCTTGACTGTTTGCTGCTGGTGGTTGGGGCGAGATTGCCACTGGCCGGGAGACACCCTTCGGGCCCGGGGTGGGTTCGCACCAACACGTGGGGCAGCGCCTGTTTTGGAGGCCAGCATGAATACTGCGTCTTCTGAGGCGGCTGGACCGGCCTGATGCCCGACGCCGGAACATAATCTACAAGTCTACCTCCTGCCCACTGGCCAATGATACGCCTGGATCGACCCTCGGAGCCCGGGCACTGCTGGTGGCCTGAGGAGCGTCCCTACTCCATCTCGGGGACGCCGTCCTGGGGGGCCGTCAGCGGGGGGGAACCCGGCCGGTGATCCTCTTAGAGCCTCTATAACCACCTACAAGGGAGGAAAGCAGTGTCGCCCGGTGTTGCGCCAAAGGTTGTCCCTAGCTACACTGGTGGGGGTCAGGTTGGACCCGCCCCTATGCCGCCGAAGAAGACGGTGTCCAGAACATCGAACAAAGTCTCCAATTTTTTCTCTCCAGCGTATAAACGCTTACCAACAGAACAAGACGAGGAGTTGGGCACCATGGTGCTTACCAAGAGTGACCTTATGGCCTCCTTGCGTGAATTTAAAACAGAACTGCGGATGGAATTGAGCCAAGATATCACGAACTCCATCGACCAATTGAAGTCTGACCTCAACGCTCGGATGGCTACCCTCCAACACGACGTGGACTCTGTGGGCACTAGGGTGGTGGAACTGGAAACACAAACACAGGAAGTTGACAAACGCATCTCTGAGCTGCAGGAAAATGTGCTTGCCCTCCAGGACCAGCTTCGCCAAACTCAGTTAAAAGCAGAAGATTTAGAAAATAGAGCGCGCCGGGAAAACCTACAAATTCGTGATTTGGAGGAGGGAGCGGAAGGGCCAGACCATGAGGCGTTCCTCGTGGGTCTGTTCGCGGAGATCATCAGCCCACAGACACTCAAGATCAAACTCGATATTGCACCGGGTTGGAGGCACATCGACCGGAGACCGGAAGCGGACGAGAGATGTCCTTGCGAAATTCCACTCCTATTAGGTAAAAGAAGCGATCCTCCTGGCGGCTAGAAAAAAGGGCAACATTTCCTTTCAGGGGCACTCCTGCACCATCTATCAGGACCTGGCACCTGCAACCCTGGTGCGGAGACAACAATTCCGACCCATCACGTCCAAACTACGCGACGAGAAAATTAAATATCGATGGACCTACCCATTTGGCTTGACCTTCGATTACCACAACAAACAAAGGCACGTTGTAGACCTGCGAGAGGGTCTGGATCTATTAGGTCTCTCTGCAGGGGACTCTGAATCCTCACAAAACAAGACACAAAGTGCTCGGAGCACTGGCTCTCCCACGCCACAATGGTCTGTGAGCCCGCGAGGACATCACAAATGACACAAACAGGAGGTGCTGTTATGTTTCCACCGCAACCAGTGACACAGGCTGCCGAGGGGCGACGCTGCCTAACTAAGAGACGTTTCAGATTGGGAGCGGATAACAAGCCCCCAGAAGGGGGACGGAAGGGCCACACCGCGCCCGGGAACACAGGTGCCCGCGAGCCAGTAATTTTGGACTATGGCGGCCTGGGGAGGGACCACGCAAAGGGACTGCATCTAAGCGCAGGACCACCTTTGGCCCAGAATTCTGGGGGGTTACAACTTTTACTGCAGCGTGATAGAAGACTCAGCAATGGAGCCATATGCAATTGGACTTCCTTTGCCTCTTCCAAGAGTTGGGGCATATAGGACGGCCCCGGGGCCTGGTTACGCTGGTAAGGTGTTCATACTTTTTCAGAGCGTCCGGTGTGGACGCGGGCGGGGACTAAGGTCACGCTGTCCCCGCATCACGTGTCTTTGGGTTTTCAACCCACGTTCGGAGGTCTACCACCGATCCGAGACTTGATGATGTTCCTATTGTTATGTTTGGGGGTTTTGAGTTTGTTGGGGGGGGGGGGGGAAGGGGGAGGGACTGGTGGCGGTTTTTTAAACACTTTTTGCCAGACCATGTATTGTTCACGATGCACTCCACACGACAGATATACCCTGGTGGGTCGCACAGCAGAACTTTAACTGCAGGGAAAATGAGATCAACACACAGGTACGGGAGAGGGCGGGGGGGTTCACCACAGGACGGATGGTACTCGCTGTAGGCTCCTGGAACGTGAAGGGTCTTAAATCGCCGCAAAAGCGACAAAAGATCTGGAAATACCTTACAGATCATCACCTAGATATAGTGGCCATCCAGGAGACGCATCTCTCTAGAGCAGAGGAAACACGTTTTCGCCACAAACAATACCCGCTGATATACAGGGCTTCCGCACTTACTAAACACAGGGGTGTTGCAATTCTTTTCCATGCTGCTACGAAATTTCAACCCACTGACACTCAAGTGGATAAAGACGGAAGGTGGATTATGGTCAAGGGCATCCTGATGGGTAAGCTTTGCACGTTCATTGCGGTCTACGCGCCCAACGCGGGTCAGGCAGCCTTTTGCATACACTAATGGGGAAAATACAGGACTTCGCTGAAGGACCAACAATCTTATTAGGGGATTTCAATTTGACCTGGCAGACAGACCTCGATAGCACACACCCCCACAGACCGGAAGCTAGCTCCTTCACCCCAGAGACTAAACGACGACTGCAAGACATGGGCCTTAGAGATACATGGCGCACCCTCTATCCCCAGACACGAGACTATACTTTCTACTCTCATGTACATCGCACGTATTCCCGGCTTGACTACATCTTTACTAGCCAAAACCTACTGGGAATCCTCCGGGAGGCCAAGATCTTCCCACTTTCAATCTCAGATCATTGTTTGGTCTCGATCTGCCTGGAGTGGGGCCACATCAAGCCCACCACTCCCAAATGGTACTTCCCAGCTTCACTTACGAGGGCTAGGGTACTCTGTACTGGACAGGATCGCAGAATTCTTTGCTATGAACGCACCCGCTGACACCTCAGTATTGAACAATTGGGACGCCTTTAAAGCGATTGTTCGTGGTAAATGTATAGTACTCAACTCCACTCTGAATAAACAACGGGCCAAAGAGAGAGTAGACTTAGAGGCTGAGTTGGCACTAGCAGAAACGAACCACAAACGCAACCCCACTAGACAATCCCTGCGCACGCTTAATGCTTTACGGGGAAACTTAGAGCCATCTACAACAACAGGGCAGACAGAATTCACACTCCTGAAATTACGTCAACTCTCCTACTCCCAGGGCAATAAGATAGGTAGGCATTTAGCTCGACAGCTGAAGGAAAAACGGGAACGGGAATACATAGGAGGAATCCAGGACGGGCAGGGAGGGCTGACCCACAAAGACGCGGAAAAGGCCGATATTTTTGGCTCCTTCTACAAGTCCCTTTACACAGAGGAAGCACGAGCTACTGACAGACAGCATAGCTACCTTCAGAATCTGCAGTTCCCCCAGGTCTTGCGGGAATGGAATGACAAACTCACAGCCCCTATAACAACAGAAGAGGTCAATTTAGCTATCTAGTCCCTAAAACCACATAAAGCCCCAGGCCCGGATGGGTTTACGGCCCAATTCTATAAAACCTTCGCTCCGGACCTACTGCCGCATCTTACACACCTTTTCAATACAATGGCAGAGGAGGGCGAAGTCACCTCCTCGATGGCAGAAGCTGTGATCACAGTTATTCTCAAGCAGGGGAAGAACCCGCAGATGTGCGCTTCATATCGCCCCATTGCACCTTTAAATCTTGATGCAAAACTTTACTCGACTATTCTAGCGGCCCGGTTGAATGGTCTAATGCCGGACCTCATCCACCCTGACCGGCCTTATTAAAGGTCGCCAGACCCACGATAATACCAGACGTATTGTACATCTTATCGAGAAAGCCAACAAACGAAAGATTCCAGCAGTCTTTGTTGGGTTAGACGCTGAGAAGGCTTTCGACAGGGTGGATTGGGCTTTCCTTTTTAAAACACTTACGCACTTTGGGTTCACTGACAAATTTATTACCATGATTAGAGCTAATTATGTTCGACCCCGCTCTAGAGTGCAGGTAAATGGTATACTATCGACTCCCTTCTTCCTGACCAGGGGCACCCGCCAGGGATGCCCGTTGTCACCCCTCTTGTTCGCCCTTAGCATTGAACCGTTGGCCATGTCCATTCGTGTAGCCCCAGAGATAAAGGGAATCCCTTTTAGTGGTGAGTCCCATAAAATTACACTCTTTGCTGACGATGTGTTGTTGTCCCTGACTGAACCGGCCACTTCTCTCCCCACGCTTCAAACTGAGCATGCAAGGTTCGAGGATGTAGTGGGGTTTAAGGTCAATATAGATAAATCCTATATACTCAATCTCACAATCCCAGAGAGTGAGGTCAGGGAGTTACAGGCGCACACCCTGTTACACTGGACATCCCGTTCTATCCAGTACCTGGGAGTGCACCTGACACCGCAGGTGGACGGGTTGCATAGGGCCAACTTCCCACCTTCCCTCTTACGACTCCAGACAGACCTTGTACGCTGGAAGCCACTCTTTATATCTTGGCTAGGCCGCATACACGCAATCAAAATGACAGTGCTCCCTAAACTCCTATACCTTTTTCAGGCACTACCCATTGAACTTGACAGGGACTTCCTCCCTAAAGTGAGGTCCATGATTACGCGGTTTGTATGGCAGGGAGGACGAGCGCGCTTCTCCTTTTCACTCTTGAGGAGACCGAGGACTGAGGGGGGAGTGGGGAGTGGGCCTCCCGGACTTTAGCTTCTACTATAAAGCGGCACAATTACGGGTGGTGACGGAATGGGCCAAGTGGGAGTCGGAGAAACACTGGCTACATATGGATAGGGCTATTGCAGGAATGTCGATCTGGGACCTCATATGGCAGCCCAAGAGGGAGAGACCCGAGAATGCCTACATCAGTACCCCTACCCGGACCACCCTGAGGGTTTGGGACTCCATATCAGGGAACGATCAGTGGACCACATTCCCCTCACCATATACACCTCTTCATTTTAACCCAGCTTTCCCCCCGGCTCGCCAGGAAGGACCTTTCGACACTTGGAGGGAGGGTGGATGTAGGGCACTGACCCATCTATTCCATAACTCTGATCTTTTAACTTTCGACAACTGCATGAGGGATTACGGCTTGGCACCTACAGAGCATTTTCACTACATTCAATTGAAACACTGGGCCCTCACACCTCATATACATGCAGCGGCCACGCGCCCACTCACGAAATTCGAAACATATATACAGAATGTGGACTCTATGAAAGGAGTAATTTCCTTCTTATATAATTATCTCCTTACCTCTATACATTCCCCGAGACCGCGTTACATGAGCATGTGGGAAGGACTACTACACCGCGACATCCAGGATAGGGAATGGACAGGGCTCTGGTCCGACATCACGAAATTCAATCACTCCACTGAGCTCCGGGAAGCCCACCTTAAAATAATGATGGATTGGTACCTGTATCCCGCTAAACTCAAAAAAATATTCCCAAACACACCAGACTTATGTTGGAGGGGGTGTGGCCTCCTGGGGGACTTCCAACATATATGGTGGGACTGTCCAACCATACGACCCTTTTGGGAGGAAATCCTTGCGCAAGTTAAAGATATGTTAGGATATCCTATTCCGACCACTATGGCAGAGACTCTCCTGGGCCTTCGTGACCCCTCTCTCAAATACCAAACCAAGGCTGATAAGGCTATAATGTGGACCTGCATTGGGGCTGCGAAGGTAGCGATAGCGGCGGCCTGGAAAAAGAGAGAAGCCCCCGCCATCTCGCTATGGCATTCCAGGCTCTGGAGGCTATTATGTCTTGAGAGAATGGCGGATATATTTCGAGATGATTATAAAAATTTTGAATATCGATGGGGCCCGCTGGTTACTTTCCTCACAAGGGGGTTGCCACTGGCAGTTTGTCCCGCCTCTACTAGAGAAATGCATCTCTTTCAATTTTAATCACCGTATGCATGATACGATTCTGAAATACATTGGAGTTGGATGGCCGCCACCAGTTTTTGGGTGGGGAGGGAGGGAGGGAGGGAGGGAGATCATGTTGTTCTTTTACATGTTATTCTTGGGGAGTTCTACACCTGAGGTTCTTTCATTGGGGGAGCACCTTCCCCGCTGGAAGGCATAGAGATTAGACGTGTCGCAAAAGAAAGACTGGTTGAAGGTATAGTTTCCCCCCTTAGGATGAGCTTATTCCTCGCCTGCATCATTTTGGAATCTGTACTTGTTCTTGTAGATCCTTTTCATTTTTGGGATCAGGCGGGGATATGTGTCTAGTAGCATGCATCTACCTTGGATGCTTTAAACTGCTATGCTGTGTTCGCATATTTTTATGTACCATCTGACTGAACTGTTTCGCAGTATATGTAAAATGCCAATAAATATACGTTTGACAAAAAAAAAATGAATATAAAAATTGCATTAATGCAGTTCTTGTGTGGCCTTAACTTGAATAATTGTTCTTTTAAAAGGGCTTTGTGCGATCCCATTATTCAATGTGCAAGATCTAGTGTTTAAAGTGCTATTGTGCTGAGGTACATTTTAATTCAAGTGTCTTCCTTCTCGTTATCCCGGGTTTTAAAGTGCGCCGTCTTTGTTCTTTTGTTCTAATTGCTCTTTTAACACTAATTTCTATTGATTTGACCTTCAGTTCTTCAGCTCAGAGAAATTACTGTTCTTCCTTTGTACGTTACGTAAACCCTGAGTTAAAGTGCAGATGCAATATACTTCCCAGTTATAGTTCTTTGTCAAGGTGCTGGTGACCTAAATTGATTGCTCTAAGGCTTTCATGTTTACTTTTACAAATTTTACTCCCCGGCATATAAGCGGTATAGAGGAGCCACCCAGCCAATGGGTTACAGCTTGCCTGCATGTTCGTATTTCTAGTTCTCTGAAGATTCTTTTCAGCATTATCTTTCTTTCTGTCAGGTGACTCGGGCAAACGCAGAATATATGTGCAAGACTTTCTTCCTTATATTTGCATAAACGACATTTTTTGTTCGATGTCTGATCCTTCCAGGATGGCATTAGATTTTTTGTTTCCCATTTTCCGAAACGGTACTGCATAAACTGGAGTTTTATTTTTGGTGAAAAATGTGCTGTAAGGTAATCCTGGTGCCGTAATTTTTTATAGGAATTTATCACTGTCCAAGCGTGACGTCTGTGTGCAAGGCATGTCTTATCTGATAAGTATGAAAGATGCTTGTTTGTAGCTTTTATCACTTTATAAAAAGCCTGTTTCCCAATACTAGCACTCCAGGTGTCTTCTATTCCAAGTTCCTCGATAGCCTATTTTGGATATAGCCCCCAAGAATCTTTTTTATTTTGTTGTATTTGCTTCTCCATTTCCTTCCAGCACATATGGTTGATTGACCCTCTTTCCGACGCGTGTAATCTCCAGCATAGTTTTATAAAGGCACTTTTACATTGGTATTTTTGGTTCAGCAGCCCAAACTCTAAACGCACCTGTGTTGGAGATGCAGTTTTCGTGATGCTGAACACAGATTTATATACTCTTGTTTGGATTTTGTTTAAGATGCCTTCCGCGCGTCCTTTCAATGTTTCCATACCATAAGTCACTGTTGGCATTAACTGAGCACTCATCACTGTTAACCCCTTCCATGCTCATGACGGAATGGTGCCCCCCATCTGAGGGGCAGATGGGGGCAGTAGCCCCCAATCTGCCCCCCCGGGGGGGCAGAAAGCCCACTAGAAACCAGGGTTTAAAAAAAAAAAATTATTGACGCTGGGGTGGGGGCTGCCCAAAATGGGCATGACAATGCCCCCACCCCCAGTGAAATTCCAGTCTTTTTGCCTCCCCAGGGGGGCATATGGGGGCAGTGGCCCCCAATCTGCCCCCCGGGGGGGCAGAAAGCCCATTAGAAATCAGGGATTTTTTTTTATTGATGTAGGGGTGGGGGCTGCCCAAGATGGGCAGGCCAATGCCCCCACCCACCCAAAAAAATATGCAACAGTCTTTCTGCTCCCCCCAGGGGCAGATGGGGCAATAGCCCCTGATCTGCCCCCCGGGGGGTGGGGGGGGGGCAGAAAGCCCTCTAGGCACCAGGGATTTTTTTTTTTTTTTTATAATGTAGGCGTGGGGGCTGCCCAGAATGGGCATGATAATGCCCCCACCCCAAAAACAATTACCACAGTCTTTCTGCCCCTCCCCGGAGGCATATTGGGGCAATAGCCCCTTATCTGCCCCCGGGGGCAGAAAGCCCTCTAGCCCTCAGGATTTTTTTTTTTTATTCAGGGTTGAGGTCAGCCCAAAATGGGCATGCCAATGCCCACACCTCCCCAAAAAATGCCACAGTCTTTCTGTCCCCCCGACGGGCGGATGGGGGCAGTGGTCCCTGATCAGCCCCCGGGGGGGCAGAATGCCCACTAGGCGCCAGCGATTATGCTGGCTTTTTTTATGCGTGGGGGCTGCCCAGAATGGGCATACCAATGCCCCCACCCCCCAAAAACATAGCCACAGTATTTCTGCCCCCCTTGGGGGCATATCGGGGCAACCCCCCCCCCCCCGATTCCCCGCCAGGGCGGCTGAAAGCCCACTAGGCACAGACTTGTTTTTAGCAATGTGCCTACCTGTGGATTTTGGGCCCTAGCGCAGCCGGCACATAGGGAAACCTAGCAAACCTGTACATTTTTTTAAACTAGACACCAAGGGGAATCCAGGATGGGGTGACTTGCGTGCCTCTCACCAGGTTCTGTTACCCAGAATCCCTTGCAAACCTCAAACTTAGTTTAAAAAAACACATTTTCCTCACATTTCTGTGATGGAAAGTTCTGGGATCTGCGTGGATCCACAAAATTCCACCCACCCCGCATTCCCCAAAGTCTTCTGAGAAAAATGGTACCTCACTTGTGTGGGTAGGCCTAGTGCCCGCAACAGGAAAAGGCCCAAAACACAACGTGGACACACCACATTTTACAGTGAAAACTGACACTATTTTGCAAAGTGCCTAGCTGTAGATTTTGAACCCTAGCTCTGCCGGCACCTAGGGAAACCTAGCAAACTTATACATTTTTGAAAACTAGACACCCAGGGGAATCCAGGATGGGGTGACTTGTCTGGCTCTCACCAGGTTCTGTTACCCAGAATCCCTTGCAAACCTCAAACTTTGTAAAACAAAATACACATTTTCCTCAAATTTCTGTGGTGGAAAGTTCTGGAATCTGCGTGGATCCACAAAATTCCACCCACCCCGCATTCCCCAAAGTCTTCCGAGAAAAATGGTACCTCACTTGTGTGGGTAGGCCTAGTCCCTGCGACAGGAAACGGCCCACAACGCAACGTGGACACAACACATTTTCACAGTGAAAACGGACCCTTTTTTTTTCTCCAAAGTGCCTAGCTGTAGATTTTGAACCCTAGCTCTGCCGGCACCTAGGGAAACCTAGCAAACCTATACATTTTTTAAAACTAGACACCCAGGGGAATTCAGCATGGGGTGACTTGTCTGGCTCTCACCAGGTTCTGTTACCCAGAATCCCTTGCAAACCTCAAAATTTGTTTAAAAAAAACACATTTTCGTCACATTTCTGTGGTGGAAAGTTCTGGAACTTGTGTAGATCCACAAAATTCCACCCAGCCCGCATTCCCCAAAGTCTTCCGAGAAAAATGGCACCTCACTTGTGTGGGTGGGTCAAGTACCCGCGACAGGCAAGGGCCCAAAACCTATTGAGGCGACTTCAAAATTACCCATCATAAAACAACCTGGTTTTGCAAGGGGGGGTCCCAAGAGTTTTTGGCCCCGGGCTCGGCGGCCATCTAGGAAACCTACCAAACCCACACATTTCTGAAAACTAGACACCCTGGGGAGTCCAGCAAGGTATGGCTTGCGTGGGTACCCCAACATTTCCCTACCGAGAATCCCCTGCAAACCTCAAATTTAGCTGAAAAAAATCACTTTTTTCTCAAATTTCTGTGTGGGAAAGTTCTGGAATCTGCGTGGATCCACAAATTTCCTTATACACAGCATTCCCCCAGGTCTCCCGATAAAAATGGTACCTCACTGGCGTGGGTGGTTCAAGTACCCGCGACAGGCAAGGGCCCAAAACCTATTGAGGCGACATCAAAATTACCTATCACAAAACAACCTGATTTTGCAAGGGGGGTCCCATGAGTTTTTGGCCCCGGGCTCGGCGGCTACCTAGGGAAACCTACCAAACCCACACATTTCTCAAAACTAGACACCCAGGGGAGTCCAGCAAGGTATGGCTTGCGTGGGTCCCCCAACATTTCCCTACCCAGAATCCCTTGCAAACCTCAAATTTTGTTGAAAAAATCTATTTTTTCTCACATTTCTGTGTGGGAAAGTTGTAGGATCACCGGGCTGACACAAATTTCCTACCACCCAGCGTTCCCTCAGGTCTCCCGATAAAAATGGTACCTCACTTGTGTGTGTAGGCATAGTGGCTGCAACAGGAAATGGCCCAAATCGTACTGTGGAGACTTCAAAATTACCTATAACAAAACTACCTGGTTTTGGGGGGGGCACCTGGGGTTTTGGCCCGGGGCTCGCAGCCATCTAGGAAAACCTACCAAACCCACACATTTCTGAAAACTAGACACCCTGGGGAGTCCAATGAGGTATGGCTTGCGCGGATCCCCCAACGTTTCCCTACCCAGAATCCCCTGCAAACCTCAAATTTGGCTGGAAAAAAAACACATTTTCCACATATTTTTGTGTGGAATCACCGTGGCGGCACAAATGTCCTACCCCACAGCGTTCTCCTTAGTGTACCGAGTAAAATGATACCTCACTTTTTTCTCAAATTTCTGTGTGGGAAAGTTCTGGAATCTACGTGGATCCACAAATTTCCTACCACCCAGTGTTCCCCCAGGTCTCCCGATAAAAATGATACCTCACTCGCGTGGGTGGGTCAAGTACCCACGACAGGCAAGGGCCCAAAACGAATTGAGGAGACATCAAAATGACCTATCACAAAACAACCTAGTTTTGCAAGGGGGGTCGCCTGGGTTTTTGGCCCCGGGCTCGGCGGCCATCTTGGAAAACTACCAAACCCACACATTTCTGAAAACTAGACACCCGGGGGAGTCCAGCGAGGTATGGCTTGCGTGGGTCTCCCAACGTTTTCCCACCCAGAATGCCCTTCAAACCTCAAATTTAGCTGACAAAATCACTTTTTTCTCAAATTTCTGTGTGGCAAAGTTCTGAAATCTACCTGGATCCAAAAATTTCCTACCACCCAGCGTTCCCCCAGGTCTCCCGATAAAAATGATACCTCACTTGCGTGGGTGGGTCAAGTACCCGCGACAGGCAAGGGCCCAAAACGTATTGAGGAGACATCAGAATGACCTATCACAAAACAACCTGGTTATGCAAGGGGGGTCCACCTGGGTTTTTGGCCCCGGGCTCGGCCGCCATCTTGAACAACTACCAAACCCACACATTTCTGAAAACTAGACACCCGGGGGAGTCCAGCGAGGTATGGCTTGCGTGGATCCCCCAACGTTTTCCTACCCAGAATGCCCTGCAAACCTCACATTTAGCTGCAAAAACCTCATTTTCCACATATTTTTTGGTGGAATCACCGTGCCGGCACAAATGTCCTACCCCACAGCGTTCCCCTCAGTCTCCCGAGTAAAATGATACCTCACTTGTGTGGGTGGGGCAAGGGCCTGTGACAGGGAAGAGCCCAAAACATAGGGAATAAGGGTATAGCACCGGGAATTCTAAGCGCTACATTTTTTTAAAAATACGTTTTTAGCCAATTCTGCATTGGACACCCACACAAGTGAGGTATCATTTTACTCGGGACACTAAGGAGAACGCTGTGGGTTTAGGACATTTGTGCCGCCACAGTGATTCCACACAAAAATATGTGGAAAATGTGGCTTTTTCAGCTAAATTTGAGGTTTGCATGGGATTCTGGGTAGGGAAACGTTGGGGGATCCTCGCAAGCCATACCTTGCTGGACTCCCCAGGGTGTCTAGTTTTCAGAAATGTGTGGGTTTGGTAGGTTTCCCTAGGTGGCCGCCGAGACCGGGGCCAAAAACTCATGGGACCCCCCTTGCAAAACGAGGTTGTTTTGTGATAGGTAATTTTGATGTCACCTCAATAGGTTTTGGGCCCTTGCCTGTCGCGGGTACTTGACCCACCCACGCGAGTGAGGTACCATTTTTATCGGGAGACCTGGGGGAATGCTGTGTAGAAGGAAATTTGTGGATCCACGCAGATTCCAGAACTTTCCCACACAGAAATTTGAGAAAAAAGTTATTTTTTCAGCTAAATTTGAGGTTTGCAGGGGATTCTCGGTAGGGAAATGTTGGGGGACCCACGCAAGCCATACCTTGATGGACTCCCCAGGGTGTCTAGTTTTCAGAAATGTGTGGGTTTGGTAGGTTTCCCTAGATGGCCGCCGAGCCCGGGGCCAAAATCTCATGGGACCCCCCCCTTGCAAAACCAGGTTGTTTTGTGATAGGTAATTTTGAAGTCGCCTCAATAGGTTTTGGGCCCTTGCCTGTCGCGGGTACTTGACCCACCCACACAAGTGAGGTACCATTTTTCTCGGAAGACTTTGGTGAAAGCGGGCTGGGTGGAATTTTGTGGATCCACACAGATTCCAGAACTTTCCACCACAGAAATGTGAGGAAAATGTGGTTTTTGTTTTTACAAATTTTGATGTTTGCAAGGGATTTTGGGTAGCAGAACCTGGTGTGAGCCAGACAAGTCACCCCATCCTGGATTCCCCTGGGTGTTTAGTTTTCAAAAATGTAAAGGTTTGCTAGGTTTCCCTAGGTGCCGGCAGAGCTAGGGTTCAAAATCTACAGCTAGGCACTTTGCAAAAAAAGGGTCCGTTTTCACCGTGAAAATGTGTTGCGTCCACGTTGCGTTTTGGGCCGTTTCCTGTCACGGGCACTAGGCCTACCCACACAAGTGAGGTACCATTTTTCTCTGAAGACTTTGGGGAATGCGGGGTGGGTGGAATTTTGTGGATCCACGCAGATTCCAGAACTTTCCACTACAGAAATGTCAGGAAAATGTTGTTTTTTTTTACAAATTTTGAGGTTTGCAAGGGATTCTGGGTAACAGAACCTAGTGAGAGCCAGACAAGTCACCCCATCCTGGACTCCCCTGGGTGTCTAGTTTTCAAAAATGTATACGTTTGCTAGGTTTAGCTAGGTGCCGGCAGAGCTAGGGTTCAAAATCTACAGCTAGGCACTTTGCAAAAAAAGGGTCCGTTTTCACTGTAAAAAAGTGGTCTGTCCACGTTGCGTTTTGGGCCGTTTCCTGTCGCGGGCACTAGGCCTACCCACACAAGTGAGGTACTATTTTTCTCGGAAGACTTTGAGGAACGCGGGGTGGGTGGAATTTTGTGGATCCACGCAGATTCCAGAACTTTCCACCACTGAAATGTGAGGAAAATGTGTTTATTTTTACAAATCTTTAGGTTTGCAAGGGATTCTGGGTAACAGAACCTGGTGAGAGCCAGTCAAGTCACCCCATCCTGGATTCCCCTGGGTGTCTAGTTTTCAAAAATGTATAGGTTTGCTAGGTTTCCCTAGGTGCTGGCAGAGTTAAGATTCAAAATCTAGAGCTAGGCACTTTGCAAAAAAAGGGTCCGTTTTCACTGTGAAAATGTGGTGTGTCCACGTTGCGTTTTGGGCCGTTTCCTGTCGCGGGCCCTAGGCCTACCCACACACGTGAGATACCATTTTTCTCTGAAGACTTTGGGGAACACGGGGTGGGTGGAATTTTGTGGATCCACGCAGATTCCAGAACTTTCCACCACAGAAATGTGAGGAAAATGTGTTTTTTTGGACAAAGTTTTAGGTTTGCAAGGGATTCTGGGTAACAGAACCTGGTGAGAGCCAGTCAAGTCACCCCATCCTGGATTCCCCTGGGTGTCTAGTTTTCAAAAATGTATAGGTTTGCTAGGTTTCCCTAGGTGCCGGCAGAGCTAGGGTTCAAAATCTACAGCTAGGCACTTTGCAAAAAAAGGGTCGGTTTTCACTGAGAAAATGTGGTGTGTCCACGTTGCGTTTTGGACCGTTTCCTGTCGCAGGCACTAGGCCTACCCACACAAGTGAGGTACCATTTTTCTCGGAAAACTTTGGGGAACGCGGGGTGGGGGTAATGTTGTGGATCCACGCAAATGCCAGAACTTTCCACCAAAGAAATGTGAGGAAAATGTGTTTTGTTTTACAAAGTTGTAGGTTTGCAAGGGATTCTGGGTAATAGAACCTGGTGAGAGCCAGTCAAGTCACCCCATCCTGGATTCCCCTGGGTGTCTAGTTTTCAAAAATGTATAGGTTTGCTAGGTTTCCCTAGGTGCCGGTAGAGCTCGGGTTCAAAATCTACAGCTAGGCACTTCACAAAAAAAGGGTCAGTTTTCACTGTAAAAATAAAGTGTGTACACGTTGCGTTTTGAGCCGTTTCCTGTCACGGGCACTAGGCCTACCCACACAAGTGAGGTACCATTTTTACCGGGAGATTTAGGGTAACACAGAATTGTAGAGCAACTGTTATTACCTATTGACTTTCGATGCATTTCTGCCTTCCAAATGAAAGACAATTTATAAAAAAGAAGTCATTTTGAAAAATGACCTATAATTCTCATGCTAGTATGGGTACTCACAATTTCGGAAATGTGAAAATATCTGTTTCTAAACTCTATATTTTGTTCCAGTTTCAGAAATACATAGGTGTCTTTCATACCGATTTTTCCATGTATATATTTTCCCAAATTAATTGCTATATACCCGGTACATAATAAAAAACCATTGCAAGAAGCTGCTCAGTTATTGGCTCTGGTTTCGTCGGGTTCTTGGTGAACCTACAAGTCCTATATATCCCCACAACCAGAAAGGTCCAGCGGATGTAACGGTATATTGCTTTCAAACAGCTGTCATAATTAGAAGAAGTTACAGGTGAAAACGTTGACACAAATGGCTGTTTTTTTCAACTAATTTTCAATTTTTCCTATATTCAACGGTTAGTTTCTATAAAGAAACGTTGAAGGATCTACACAAATGACCCCTTGCTGAATTCAGAATTTTGTCTACTTTTCTAAAATGTATAGCTTTCCAGGATCCATTATTGCTTCCATACCCATTTCTACCGTTAACTGGAAAGAGGTTGAAAGCACAAAAAATAGCAAAAATAGGCTATGTCCCAGAAAAATGCCAAAACTGTGTAAAAAATGTTGGTTTTCTGACAAAAGTCTGCTTGTCCCTGAAAGCTGGGAAGATGGTGATTTCAGCACCACAACCCCTTTTTTGATACCATTTGCAGGGAAAAAAACAGACGCTTTCATCTGTAGCCCTTTTCCCCCATTTTTCCCCCCCAAAATTTTTTACCTCTATTTTGGCTAATTTCTGGGTCCCCTCCAGGGGAATCCACAAACCCTGGGTACCTTATAATCCCCATGATGTTGGAAAAAAAGGACGCAAATTTGGCGTGGATACCTTATGTGGTCTAAAAGTTACAAGGGCCTAAGCGCGAACTACCCCAAATAGCCAAAAAAAAGGCTTCGCACAGGGGGGGAAAAGGCCTAGCAGCGAAGGGGTTAAAAGATGGTTAAATGAAGGATAGCTCAATTTTGTTCTTAAAGTTCTGAAGCCGTAGTTTAAGGATTGCGCTTTTGCCTGCATTGTTTCTATGTGTTGTTTACCTTTCATTTGATGCTCCACGATGAATCCTAAATATTTGTATAACTTAACTTCCCCGACTTTGTTCCCTTCCAAGAACCAGGTGTACTTCTTGGTCTTCAAGTCTACCAACCGAACCACTTTGGTTTTCTTCAGATTTAGCTCTAACCCATTTATATTCATGTATGCTTTTACGGCGTCCATAGTTAGCTGAAGTCCTATTGGTGTTTGGCTCAATAAGACGATGTCGTCGGCGTACTGTAGGTATTCTGTTTCTTCTTGAGCCAGTATGGGCAGGTGAGCGTTGATGTTCCCTATTGTTTGTGCTAGGTATGCTAGATATATATTAAAGAGGCATGGGGCCAATACACACCCCTATTTTAATCCTTTATTTGTGTAGACTTTGTTTGTTACACTCTTGCCATCTCCAATTTTGACCTGGGCCCAAGTTCCTGTATATAGTTCTTTGATTGCCTTTAATAGGCTATTTGGTACGCCCCAAGCAGCCATTTTTTTCCACAAGTCCTCCCGTGGCACTCGATCAAAGGCAGACTTGAAACCTTCAAAGCAGGTAAATAGTTGTGTTTTCCTTATTTTGGCCTTTTCTGCTAACAGTGTCAGGGCTGTTAGACTTGTTAAAGTTCCCATTCCTGCCCTAAACCCTGTTTGTAGTCGGGGCAAAATGTTGTTTACTTCTAGCCACTATTTCAGGTGCTGTAGAAGACAGGCTGCATACAGCTTTGCTTTCACATTCGTTAATGCTATGAGTCTATAGCTTGTTGCTATTCGAGTATTTCCGCTTTTATATATGGTCTGGAAAGTGCTGCCTTTCCAGGAATCTGGAACAGAGTTCGTAATAAATAGCTCATTAAATAATGGGGTAAAGTATTCTGCCCAATAAGACGGATTTTCTTTAAAAAGAGCGTTGGGTATACCATTCGGTCCTGCTGCTCCCTCTGATTTCAGATTCTTTATAGTTTTTTCTTAGTTGATCGATTTTCACAGCCGGTGTGAGGTTCCCAAAGTTGTTTGCTATTTTCATTTTGTCCCTTTTATCATTTGGTGATGTTACCACGCTTGTTGATGCTTGACATATACTCGTTTTGCTATCACTCACCATGTGTTCTTGCATTCCTTTTGACGCTGTATCGGCGTATATTTCCCACACGTGTTGTTCCCACGTGGCTGCGTTTATACCTGAGTTTTGGTGTTGTGTGTGCCCTAAAGACAGGCCATTTATCAATTGCCAGAATTGTTCACTATTCCGTTGTCGGCTTGCCAAGAGCAATTTGTTCCACAGATCAGTTTGATATCTTATTTTTGCTTCCCAGCAGTTATTTTTGTACTGGGTTCTCAGTAACCGTAGTTTGTTTTTATCACTTCTTTTCCCTTGCTTAGTCTGTTTTATTAGGATTCTGCTTTCTCGTAAAATTTGCATTTTTTCTATGCACAGTTTTTTGCTGTACCATATTTGCTTTTTTATTCCTTTGTTTTGCTTTCTGTTCGGATTGATCCCACTTGTCTGCTTTTTTATGGTGAATTTTTCTAGTAGTGTGCTTATTAATCGTTCCCATGCTATTTTTAAATCCCCTTCTTTTATTTGTTCATTGTTTTCCCTTTTTTGTTTATTTTTTTATTGTATCTGGAGTACCAGCGAGCGTATATACCTCCTTCAGTATCTTTTCTATCCCTTTTCCCCTCCAATTCAAACTTTTTAGATTATATGTTACGGGGGCCGAGAGTAGGTCGTTAGATGCGTGATACAGCTCTGTCTTATATTTTATTCCAATGATCTGTGGAAAATGATCACTCTCCATACGGGGACAAATTTGACATACCTGCTGCATTGTGGCTTCACTTACTAGGGAGGGATCTATGGTTGAACTCTTATTTCCACTTAAAAATGTGATGGTTAAGATTATTGCACCTTGTCAGGTTGTTTTATAATGAGCTCTCATCTAATAAGGATTTTAAGCAGTCAGTGACTGCATTCGTCAAACAAGTTTTGCGCATAGCTGTTTTTAGAATTAGCTTTTTTTTTTTTTTTTAAAGAACGTTTTCCTCATATTGTAGAGGGTAAAAAGCAAAGAGTGGGTCAGCATTATGTGTTGCCACTTTTGTATCCGGAAAAAAGGAGAAAATATATGTTGTTTTTAATCTTACCCTTCAACAATATCAAGGGTGCTTTGTAGGGAGTTCCTTGCTCTGAGACAATGAGAATATTATACGTGTTTGAAGAGGAAACGAATTGCCATTTTACATCTCACATCACTTTAATAGGACTCTCTGGCAGGTATGGTCTTGCAATTTATTTTTTGGATATCGAGCCTCCAGTGAGCTCAATGAAACTGAAATATTGAATGTCTTGAGGATTCTGACAAGAGTTTATGTTACTGAGTAGAATGCTAGATGACTATTCTCAATTTGTGATGAGTCAATAAAGACATTTTGTATTATGAAAAGAGCTATATAATGATTGTGGCCTACCTTTGAATGACCCATTACTTTCCCCTGTGCGTCCATTTAGTTGTCATTATATTATGACCCTGATTATTTGATATCTTAGGCTACTGATGTATTTGATAAAAAATACTTTTCAATTTTTACAGGTTTTCGTTTACACCTAAATAAAAACCATTATTATTCAATTGGAGCATAACAGAAGAGAGTAAATATTTACAGTTGATTAGCGACTTGAAATATTTTAGAAACTTGGCTAACACTTTGGCTACCACAAATATGCATAAGCTCCTTTAACATGACGATCAGAATGTTGACACATTAACCAGTTATACTTTTTTTGCAAGAACCAATGTTGATTTCTAGTGACCATTTTACATGAACCACCAATATGTTTCCTAGGGATTAATGTTTTATTTACTGTAATGACAAGATGATTGTATTTACTTCTAGGGTAGAAAAAGTACAAATTAAATGCTGAAAAGAACTTTGGTGGCTCAGGGTCTATCCTGACACTTTAAATTCAGTGATACTGTGTGATATGAAAATAACAGGCAGTAATCTGAAAGGACCTGTGCTCCAGATGAAGCGGTAGTGGAATCCGAACACTTTTAAAGACCAGTTTTTCAGAGGTTGTTGTTTTGAAAAGCAAAAGGTTTCAGTGTTTGATGATGTAAAATTTAACACTGTACTTATATGAACCAATTACCTGCCATTCCAGAGCGAATTTGAAAATCTAATGTGATTGTAGCTATCCCTTATTTCAAAGACTAAATTAAATTGTGGTCACACACAAAAAGATGAAAGCAAATAAGGAAACAAACTTCCAGGATTTCTTGACTTCAATGATGTTTGAGCACCTAGCACCCGATTCTCACACATAAATGCTGAACTAAGTCCACCTTTGTGGTGCAAATAAATGAATTTGCAGTAGCAAAATTCCAATCCTGATATTAGGATTGGTATAGATGTAGGGTTTTGAGGTCGATTGACATTACAGGGAGTGCCTACCTGTGCAAGCAGGTGAATCCCCACAACCTATGTTTCTTGGAATTGAAATACCCTTTGGATTTAGTTTCCCATTAATACACAGAATATTCTACCTGCTGGGAACTGCTCTTGCATTAATATTCACATGTGATTACTCCTGGTAAACTATATCTGTCATATTTTCACAGGTCTCCCAAAAGTGTTTGAGATTGCCTTAAAAGTGGGAAATTTGCTTCAGACATAGGAGTAAAGCTACAAGAGCAATTTTCCAACTTCTTTACCATGCCTTTTTAAGAGTCATATTGGGATAAAACAGTTTTTTTCCAAATAAGAACCATAATCTAACTTGTTCAAAATATTAACATGGAGAACACTGCACAAGCAATTGACTAGTGAGTGGTCACCTGAGTCCAGGAAAAGGGAAAATATGGTTCACAGCTTGGGGTGGGGCTAGTAAAAGCAGTCTTAGATAAATGCTCCAAATGTATTCTTTTTTTGTGGAGTTTTATATAGCGCGAACTCGACCCGAAGGTATTGGAGCGCTTTACATGAGCACCAGTTACGTTACACAAGAACACATTCATTTTTGTTAGGCACGGGGAGATTAAGTGATTTGCCCAGAATCACAGAATGTTGAGCGTCCCTGCCGAGACTCGAACCCGGTTCCCCAGCTCCGAGGTCGACGAGCCTAGCCATTAGGCCACATTCTCTCAAATGAGATTACGTTGTTCCAGGGGGAGTACCTGGAGGGTGGGAAGTCTTACAGGGCCCAGCTGCCAACAGCAAAAATAATGGTGTTCTTAGGTGAAGGCTAATTTTCAAAGGCCTAACAGACATTAGGAATGGAGGCCAAGACACACATGAAAGATGAGACTGCCTTAAAAGAGCGAATGTAAACTGGCTAGTAGCAACTCTAAGGTATAGCCTGGCAGAAGTTTTTCGAGGTTAAAGATTTTCTTAGGATTAGAAAGATTGGATACAAATAACTTTGCTTGGGTGCACACAACAACCATGAGAGCAAAGCTGGGTCGTAAACAATGTGTTAGATGTAAATTAACTGACTGAGGTATTTCTGTTCCAAAAAACTCTGCATTTGTTTTGGCTTGCTTTATAAATAAGGCTCCCTGTTTTCCGTTTTTACTGATTTTTACAGATAAATACAAACAGAAAACGTTTATTTTCTTGCCTGTATTTATTTTTAAATGTGGATAAAAACGTAAATTGGGTTGCTTTTTTAGTAATTCTAAATACTGTCTGCCATGACTGCCAGGCCAATAGCTGTGTGGATTGACAGAAAAGTGGGCTAAAAAGAAAGGAATTTTAGTAAAGAGGCTTTAACAGCAGTAGATATACACAAGTTTGATATTGAAATTTGCATATTTTCTTATAAGTGCATTGATTTTTTGTCTGTGGGTGTTTACAGCATTGAAACCTGGTAGGCATTCAAGCATGAGTGCATATTTACTGATTAAAAAATTTGAAAATATACTAATTTCAGCTTCATTTTTCCATAAAACCCAAAATAAATATGGATAAATACAGATAAAATTAACAAAAACATAAATATGGATAAATACAGACGGAAATGTCCAAAAAATAAATACCATAAAACCGGGAGCCCTATTTATAAACAATCTGTCTGCTGCAAAACAGAATAAGAAAACAACGGTTCCTGTGGGATAATATGTATCTGTATATAATATATAGGTGCACAATCGCGATAAAAAGGGTTTATAAGGATGTCATAGAGAGAAAACCAAAATACCAAGGATTTTTGTTATACACATATATTTGTATTATTCACACCATATACAAAAATTATACAAAGGCATTTGTGAAGAAGTGTCCCAAGTGTAACATGAACCTAACAGTTGAGTGACACAATGTGACAATATTTACAAGGTTTCACTATTTATCAAACGACCATATCTGAAATTTATACATCATATATAGCAACTTTATACAATAATAAGTGCTATGTCAGTGGTTCGTTTTTCATCAAAAGGTGTCGACTGCGTTCGACCCTCTCTAGAATGTGGGGTCTCATCAGGACCTATGATACTGGGAACATCTAGATTGTCAACCGCGCAATTCTGGTGAGGAATATTGTGTGCCAACAGTGAGTGAAATAAAAAGGAAATACTCACAGGGAGACCCTGCTGGGTTCCCTGTTGAGGGTATGAACTGGCGATCACGATGAGGAGGAAGAAATGTAGGTCAAGATCTAGGGCGGAACGAAGAACAGACACTGGGATGTCCGCTTTGAAATTGTTTCCTAAAGGGAATAATCGTTCCGCGGTGCACGGTAATACGTGCTTACAGCAAAACTGCACAGTCTGTTTGCCGATGGTCGGTAACCGACCATCGGCAAACAGACTGTGCAGTTTTGCTGTAAGCACGTATTACCGTGCACCGCGGAACGATTATTCCCTTTAGGAAACAATTTCAAAGCGGACATCCCACCAATTGCTGGCCCGCATTCTTTATTAGTCACGATTCAGTGTCTGTTCTTCGTTCCGCCCTAGATCTTGACCTACATTTCTTCCTCCTCATCGTGATCGCCAGTTCATACCCTCAACAGGGAACCCAGCAGGGTCTCCCTGTGAGTATTTCCTTTTTATTTCACTCACTGTTGGCACACAATATTCCTCACCAGAATTGCGCGGTTGACAATCTAGATGTTCCCAGAATCATAGGTCCTGATGAGACCCCACATTCTAGAGAGGGTCGAAACGCCGTCGACACCTTTTGATGAAAAACGAACCACTGACATAGCACTTATTATTGTATAAAGTTGCTATATATGATGTATAAATTTCAGATATGGTCGTTTGATAAATAGTGAAACCTTGTAAATATTGTCACATTGTGTCACTCAACTGTTAGGTTCATGTTACACTTGGGACACTTCTTCACAAATGCCTTTGTATAATTTTTGTATATGGTGTGAATAATACAAATATATGTGTATAACAAAAATCCTTGGTATTTTGGTTTTCTCTCTATGACATCCTTATAAACCCTTTTTATCGCGATTGTGCACCTATATATTATATACAGATACATATTATCCCACAGGAACCGTTGTTTTCTTGTAATACTCAGTTACCCTGGTTCCGTAGTGAGTAGGGTTCCCTTGTCCTCCCTTTTCGGCAAAACAGAATAAGGAATTATTATTATGCTAAAAATCACTTTGAAGTAACCATTTATTTACATTACATCGTTCTTTTAGCGAGCCTTCTAATCACTGTTAGACAAAAGCATTTTATTTCCAAGTAGTGGTGAGTTCTCAAATAATTAAAGTACAATATTTCTAATACGGTTGTTTTCTGGTACAATATTTAATTTACTGCAGTCTTTCAGGACTGCTAACATGCATTAACTTACATTTTCTAAATGAGGAAAGCTTACCATGAATTAGAGTTTCAGTTTGATTGTAGTTTAAGTTGTAATGGTCTGGCTTGACAGCGCAGCTGTTGCCCGACAATTATGCGAGAATCACCAGGAGAGGGGCTTTGTCTCTGCCCATACGTTGGAAGCCAGGAGTACATGATTTGAATGGGCAGAAGTTCTGTGCTTCCAAGTGATTGCCCTCCAAACCGATGTGATCATTTTGGTTATTTATCCAGCTCACGGAGCCTGAACTTTCAGGGGCACCCACATAACATTGTAATGTGATTAAAGTGTCTTAGATAATATTTCTCTGACAGCAGCACAGATGGAATGAGGTAAATCATTAACCTATATAGATTTTTAGGTCTGTCTTGACTGTGCAACTGTCACCTGACCATCTCTTAAGCTATAACCAATATTATTCTACCGTTCCTTGCGTCCACACAAATACATATTCATTCTTATTTGATCTACATGTAAAGCTTCAGATTACCGTACAACACCCCTTTAAAGCCAGACCTATTGGCACTGTCAGTGCTTATTATCTTATTCTAATCGTTGTTTTTATTTAGTTTAAGAGCTAGGCATGCTGCTAATCTCTTTAATAGCACCAAGCATTGCTTAACTTAAATGTCTCCAATAAATTTGCAAACAATTATAAAAACTGTCAAAAATATATATAAATAATATAAATATATATATATAAGCTTCTTGAAAATATCCATATTTCTTTCTAACGACCAGAGTTGAGCCAAATCATACAGAGCATTCTCTTGCACCTGGTTATCCGATGACAAAATTTCTATTGAAAAATGCTGTGAGGATCTTAATACAATAATAATGACATACTGTAAAGTGCATTTAATAGAAATGTGCTATTTACAATGAAAGTACCTTAATGTATTTTTCTTTTTCATATGTTGAACATGATATCCCCCAATCTAATTATAACCTAGATGACATCGGAAATAACATAAAACAATGGTGGACACCTGCGATGGCTAGAGGGAAATATAAACTGGTATTCCAATTGTATTGAGCTCCTCTTATCACTTCTCCAATAGATGAAAGATTCACTTTCTTGCTTAAATTTTAAAATGACCCAAACACCTGAAATCTTTTATATTATTCAGATTCTGCTCTACACATTTACTTCATGCAACATACATGGCAATAGGTCATTCAGCGACGCCTTACCTTTGCAATTTTCCCCATTTCATAGATGTCTGCTTTTTCATCCTCCATTTCAGAGAAGGCAGCTTCGGCCCGGGCGAGGGACTCATCCACAGTGGAGCAGGGGTTTGGAAGGCCCTTTGGGAAGTAGAAACGTGGAATGTTTATAGCTATTGGAGCACTGACAATGACATGATTCACAGAAGGTGGAGGAGAGGCGGGGCGAGGACTAGGGACAGGGATCACTGGTGCTGGGGGCGGGGTGCCAGGCTTCTTTTCTTGTCTGCTTTGAACCTGTGAAGAGAAAACAAGAAAAATCATGAAAATAAGTTCGATGTACATGACTTGCATTCACTTCTTTTTTCACAATTTCCTGTAACTGTATTTCTAAGCCCTGAATCCTGCTAGAGCCAAACATGCATATCTTTACAGGGTGGCTTGAACAAGTTTCCAAGTAATCGACACTAAAGTGGCTCCTTTGACCTGAACTAATGACATCCTCTTGACTGACCGCTAGATGATTAATCTATGTATTGGGTCAACCTACTACCTCTCCCCATGGAGGAATGGCCGTTGCTGTAGACCTCCTTCTAGCCACAAACTCCAGAACACAGGGTTGCAAAAGCTGATCATTTTGATGCTGTTGAAAACAGATACCGTGGAGCGAATATAATAGATCCTTCAACTCCTTAACATTTATCCTACAAACTACAAGATTGAAAACCATGTTTCTAAAAACGAATCAAAAATTAGCTAAGGATACAGCTTACAGCTCTCTCTGAATTTTGATTATAATTTATCTTCATGTCTCATTGACCCCACTGTCATTACTGTGTTTTCCAAAGTAGACGACAATTGGCCAGAAAGTGACTGCCATGTGGCTATCTAGGATTCTGGCATTGCCTCTCAAGTGTCCTACCTCGCTTCCCCAAATGGGAGCAACACAACTCCACTGCTTTATCCAGCTCCTCCCTTTTAAGTTTTCAGTTACTAATGAAATGCAGCTAGCTGAAGAAGCAGCTCTACTTCATATTAAAATAACATGCACCATATTATTGAAAACTAAACAAAGCAAAACATGCAGACAAAAAGACAAAGGGCTTTTATCCAAGAATGTAAATTTATACTCTTAGGTTTACACAATACACATAACGGTATATCTATGACTAGACATACATTTCCAACTAAATGTAATTCAGTAACTCCAGGCAGAGATTTAAGGCATGTTGTAGGAGTAGGTTTAGGAATATGTGTCAAATTGAAAAGAATAGGAAAACAGGTGTCACCTAATGGAAATACAAAACTAATAAATATTACTACTGGAAGCACATAAATAGAATCCGCAACCTGCGCTCCTATCTTGCGCTGCAAGACATTATGGAGCTATGACTGTGTTGTGTGACATTGTGGATGTGTGTGTTTGGGATATGCAATGTGTTATGGTGTGTCTGAGTTTTTAGAATAGTGTTAGATGAGTCATGTTTGTTTAAAATTCATTAACAATGTGCATATATATAATTCTCTACATATGTGCATCTATTATGCTAACATTTATATAATGTGATTAGCATATGTGTCTGCAATGTCTAAAGGTATATGACTACTTTTTACATTTTCAGTTTTGTATTGTTTCTACAGTTGTACAATATGATGCATACAGGTGTGTGAAAGCTCGAAAATTAGATTTTCTTTGCTTATGCTTTTGTATATAGATTTATGCAGTGACAAATGGAAGATGACTGTTTTTAACTTTTATTATTTACTTTTTTTATGTTCGGAGCTTTGTGCTGGTAGTATTATTCTATGCCTCCGCCCATTTGCTTGCGACTTCCTAGCTACCTGTGAGTGGCCATTTGTGGTGCGTTTCTTGCTCCAAGGCTTGGCTGGAGTAGATAAGGGCACATTTGAGCTGTAACTCTACTGGAGTAGATACGAGTGTAACTTAAGTGAACTGCAACTGGCTTGCCTATTTGTAGATGTGTTTTTGTTATTTGCATGTTCCTCACTCTGACCCTCCATAATTCTTCTTTTCCTCCTTCTGCTTTGCAGTAGACATTTCACGTTTTCTAGCAACTCCCACATTCACACCTAAAGCGTAGGACTACCTGTCCAGAGTCCTAAAAAACTGGTGGAAAACTGCACACTTAAGAGACAGAAGAAGCATAGGCGATGACTTCCCTCCGTGCCTCAGCTAACTGCCTTTGTAAGTATGTAAAGTCACACTACATGAGTACTATTCAGATTCAATAATGTCTTCGTGAAAAGGCTCTAAAATGTGCATGCAAGTGAATACACCCCAAAAATGTTATTCCCTATCAGGGTCTGCAGATGCCCACTTGTCAGACCGACCACTTTTTTGCTCGGTTTTCTTTTTTTGTGAGAAACCACAAATCGGTGTTTCCAAAAGCTATACTGAATTGCCTAACTGCCTCAATGAACGTCATCAATTAACTAACCGTGCCTGACTTGCCATCTCTCATTTCCACTGTCAGAAAAGTACCAATTATTTCTGTACCCATTTCTTACGGCCCTTTCAAAAGATCTCCTCGCCATGTGAAAATTTACAAAACAAAATCAATAAATACGCTATTCAACTGCTTAACTAATTAAGTAAACAAACAGGACACCAGTTACATCATTAAACTTTGAAAAGTTAGGCATTTGTATGATACCCATGAATGCACCTCATAAGCTTTCTTAATGAAAGCTTATAATATGAAAGAAAAAATCAAAGTGAGGTAACTCGTCCACGAGCACCAACCTGAACTGACCACTGACATAAAGCACAAGGTTTCCTTTTATTTCAGGAGCGTTGACTGCTTGCCCACAGCTTTTCCTCATCGCAGACTAGCATGGTATGCTCCTAAGCCTTGATTATGTGGGTGGCAGAATGGGTATTTACCGAACCCAGTAAATACTGATTGCCCAGGGTAAGGTATGGAGAGTACCTCCTGAGTATGGTGAATACCTCCCACTTCGAGTCTTGGCCCTGGAAATGAAGCAGAAAATGCAGATTCGATATTCACACGGGAATCTGCAAGTGTTGTCCTTTTAATCTGACCTTTTTTTGTCGATATCACCAAGTTTTACCATGCGAAATTTATCATGTGAAAACAGCGGTGGGTGCGATAACTATCCTACAACTTGGAAGTGAAAGGAATTTAACCGCAACCACAATCAGAACCTTAGAAGCTTAAAATTCCTTTACTCCGAGCTACACAATGGCACATGCCAGCCTGCGTCACTTAGGCCATGGGTAATGAAGGGCATCAGTCCAGCACATATGGATCCTAATGCAAACAGTATTCAAAAATAAACATTTTGCGGCTTGTCAGCTAATCGAAAGCCAGTCTGCAGTTTAGAAAAGTAATCCACACTATATGAAAACCGGAGCTGGTCTTGAAACCTATTTGACTGTACATGTAAGAATGTGAACATGAGACCCTGTAGAGAAGGAAATATTAGTGCTTCATTGTGCATAAGACTTGTAAACTGGGTCTATAAATAATTTACCTAATTTATCGATATAGGCCAATGTTGTGCCGCCCACTGATCACTATATCACGTGATATACTGAACGGTAATAATATCCTATCTACTGCATCGAACTACCACTACATAGTACTCTTCAAAGGCAAATGCGGGTGAAATTATGAAAGAAAATACCTAGTTACCTGCAATGAAGTGGGAGGTTGATGTAGCAGATACATTACTATTGATGGAGCGGGGATTCGCAAAAAGAAACCCACTTGTATTGAGTACCCCTATAATACGTACTAATTTTAAGTAGTAAGTATATTAATATGCAATCACACACCACATGTGGGAAATTCGCTTTGCAATATGCATGAAATTAATCTTAACAATACGTAAATAACCGAAAATGTAATAATATTGTGTGTAGAACGTGTTATGGATGTTTTGCTTGGTAAATTGCATGTTAATGCAGTAAAACGCATGACGTATGTTGCTTTGTCATAATAATTAATGCCAATTTCCTGCTTATGCTATGCTAGTTTAACTGCTAACATGGATTAGAGTTAAGGTGGGAGGTTAACAGTGGAAATTTCATTATCACATCATTAATAAATGTCTGTTTTATGTTCATTTAGTAAATGGACGAGTCTCCATTTTGGGTTAAGTTAGCCAAACTGTAATGAATGAAACTTGCGGAGCGCACAGACCACGTGACTGAGTGGCTGAAATGCTGAACAAGCGTAACACGGTGAAGGACATGACGCTTGACGTGCAGCCAACTCCAGTGACTTTGTGTGAAAATCCACAAAATGTTGAATGTACAAAAATGTGTCCTTAAAATTGTTACAAAAACCTCATGAGAGAACAGGGATGTATATTATATATTTGGGAACGAAAACCCAACAACGGGGTAGTCAAAAGGGGTATGATCTAATGGTAGGATGACCATCCGCCTCTCATTTTTTAACCAATCCAGTAGCTAGAATGGGTGACTTTAGTAACTTTGGTGGGATGGACATGTATTGTAAGGGTATAAGGAATAGGTGATTTAGGGGCGGAGTAAGAGTGAGGGCAGCAGATGCGCTGCTGCTTTAGGCGTAAGGAGAGAGAGGGTGTGCTGCTGATTGTCTGGTTACAGAGAGGCCTAGCTGTTCCAGTCTTATCCTTGTCCTGATCTTAGAGTCTTTGATCCCTGACTCTCTGTCTGGGGGGTCCTTTGCCGCTACCTAAGCCTGGGTGGTGGTTTTCCTCGTTCTTATTCTTTGGGTTGGTATCCTTGATAACTCGAAGTTTATGTTTGTGTACTTTTGTCTCTTCATCTATTCTTCTGAAGTGAGAATTTATTAATACAAATGTCTGATGTCTCTTCATCTATCCCCTCCATGCAACATATGTTTCTTTGAGATCGATTCTGATTGTTTAGAATGTATTCTCTCTCATGAGGTATCTTAAGATTAATGCATTAAGTTAGATAAAGTTTAACAATTTGCAAACGAAGAGTCTGTGGTTATTTTTGTCTGTCTATTGATTTGAATTACGGTTGCCTTCAATTTTTCAACTAATTGGTCCATCGACCAAGAAGATGGAAATTTGAACGAAAGGGTTTATTGTATAAATTGAGAAATGTCTAAATATTGAACAGCTGAATATGAATTGATAAGAATATTACAAACTTGACCCCAGCGCAATAGGGACTTTGGGTGTTTGTGTATGGGCCAAGGTAAATGAAGTAATTGGATGTTCGTCCCTGTTCAAATTATTGGGTCCGCGCTGGATCAGTTCTTGGTAGCAGAGTTATGGTTTAATTATTGATTAATTTTGTAATTGTTATTGAATATGCATTATATGTTTTAACCTGAAGAGTTAGTGTTTTCGTTTATATGTTGTCCAGAAGTACAGGTACAAGAAGTGCCTGAGGAATCCCGGGAAGGAATTGGAAGAGTGTGGTAAAGTAATCACACTGCAGAAGTACTTTGTCTGTTGTGATAATACTGAAAAGCTAGGTAGGGCTGTCGGTATTATGTTTAGGGAAATTTCAGTGTGAAAGGGGAAAGTTTGTAATAGTGAAGGGACACCGTTTTTGAAACTCTGGTAAAGGAATCCGAGAACAGTAACAGGACAACCCTCTTTGTATGTCAAGAGGCCCTCTTGTGATACCTCGGTGCGATCTTGAGAGGAGTAGATAGGTCATTCCGGAGCTTGACAAAAAAGTGAGATAATGCTGGTCGTTATTGTTGCTTGCAGTGTATGAAAATATCTTTGAAAAGTGAAGACTATATCTTTATTTAGTGGAACAGACAAGGTAGAATTGTCTTTTTATGTTGTGACTAACAAAATTTTGATTAAGAAAATTTAGAAAAATATTGCCGTAAGATTTTGTAAAGGGAGGGTCAGTAGCAGGAGTGATTCTGACGTCACAAGGTGCCGCACTGGTATTGGAGAATACAGCGGGTGTGAAACAAAGAGCAGATTGTACAGGGAGGGTCAGTAGCAGGAGTGATACTGACGTCACAAGGTGCCGCACTGGCATTGGTCAGCCCGCGGAGGTGAGTAGAGTGGTGATTGGGTGACTAGAGAGAAACATGTTGACATTGGACAAGACTGAAAATACGTAGTTTATTGTGATTGGTTAGATAGTGTGAGACGCGCTGGGATAGGGTAAAAGTTGATAACTGGGAAAAGAGGAATACGGAAAGGTTTTGGTGTTTCAATCGGGTAGAAATTTGATAATAGAACAGCCTGGAGATGGGTTTGTGGAAAAAACTAAAGAATCTCTTTAATAAGGACAGACCAATTGTGACAAGGGAGGGAATTCCTATTCCGCCCCCAAAAACGCCCGCATCTTATATGATGTTGGAGCGAGGGTATCATACGTGTGTTTGGTTAGAAAACTGGAGAAAATATACAAAGGATGATGGAGTGTTAGCTTTTCCTGAGTTTGGTACGTTTAATGTAAGGATCTTACAAAATTTGAGAGACAAGATGAACTCTTTGGAACCAAATCCTAGACTCACACAGTACGAAGCATTGGAAGACTGGGAACTAGAAGCATTTGAGAGAGAGAAAGATCGGGGTGGTAGAAAAAATAGAATATTTTTTGCAGGTTACCCATTTGAGGGCGAGAGGATCAAATGAAAAGCTGGAGAAAAGCTGTAGTAACCGCAGGGTTGTACCCAGTTTTGACGGTAGAGAGTCAAACAGGAGCTTAATGCAAGGAAAAATTGAAAAATTTGGAAACTTCCGGAGGGGTTTGGATGAAATTGATTATGAATTATTAGAAGAATTAATGATAAAAAGACCACCGCCTTATGAAGAAAATTCAGGGGGTAACCCCAAGTGCCCTGCAAATAGTAAATGTAACTCCATTAACTCCTCAAGTCACTGAATTAGCTAAACTAATAAGAGAGAATGAAGTAAGTCTGTTAAACAAGGCTAGAATGGAACAAGTACAGAACCTGAATCAATTGAACTTGAATGCAGAAGCCTTGACAGTACCCGTGACCATTGGTCCTGTGGTCCCGCTATTTGGGGAAAATTCAAATTTACAGAAAATGCCAACTTTAGCAGTCCCAAGAAATAGTGTAAGGAGTAACATAATTAATATAACGAATAATGAAAGTCAAAATGGCCAAAATAACACACTGTTTGATCTACCAATTGGAGATTTTATGACTGAAACCCCAAAAAGAAGTGCTCAATTAAAGCCGAGGAAAATAGGTCAAATTATCTCTCCAATAGCTGAGAGTTCGACGAATCCCTCCCCAGAAGAGTTTAGCAGTTGGATAAAAGAATTAACTAAGGCAGATACACAGTCTAAAAATGTGAATGTGAGTCAATTGAAAGTAGATTTAGAAGAAATGATTATTGGAACGATAAGTCCAGATAGACTGGGAACTTATACTGATGAAGAGTTGTTGTTTTTGTGTAAAAGTATTACTTGGAGAGCAAAGAACTTCCATGAGAAATTGTCAGAAGTGGTTAATGAATTTGGTCTAGATATCGAGAAATCAAAGGTGTTACAGAAGACGTACCGCATGACTTTCACTGACAAAGATTTAGAGAATTTGAATACGTCAGGGAGAAGATTGCAGATAAAAGAATTAATGAATATCTTGAAGAAATGGGGGACGATAGAAAAATGGAGGAGTAAATGGGTGAAAAAGAAGGAAGAAATAAGTGGAAAGGGAACATCCATGTTTCCATTAAAAGAAACCGAGCAGGTAGAAAGAGTTTGTCCCATGAGAGAAGTTCCAGGTGGAGGATCTGTTCATGTACCCTGGACTAGACAGGATATATTGTCATTTACAAATGATTTTCCCAGATTGCGAGAAAAACCAGTTAAATGGTATAAGCAAGTGGACCGATTTGTAAAAGTTTCAAAGGTGTTGTTGAAAGATTTAGATGGCCTTTTGAGATAGTGGTTCCAGCTGATTTGTGGACAGAATGTAAGATTACTGTTGATTGGCCAAAGGATGAGTATCCTAGGGATGCTAAAACAGGTGCCCCATCTGAGGAGGTGATGAAAAAGTACCATCAAGTCATTACCTTTTTAAAGGGAAAAATATCTCCAAAGGAAACAGATTGGGTTAAAATTGACAGAACGACCCAAGAGCCTAAAGAGTCAGTTCACGCCTATTATGAAAGGTTGTTGCAGGTGTTTAAGCAGTATAGTGGGTTTGAGAATATTGGAGATAAGGATATGGGACATTTTGTGTATCGGTTTGTATATGGATTAAGACCTGAAATTAGTGCAATGATACAGCAGCATATGCTGTGCTGGCAGAGTAAGTCGATCGACGAGATTCTAAGATATGCCAAGTATTGTAGCGACGATATTGAATCTCGTCTTAAAAAGTTAAAAGAGAAAATGATGTGGGCACAAGTGAAATTGGCAGAACAGCAACAGGAAACTAATAATTTTCCACAAAAACAGAGTCAGGAAGGACAGGCAATTAGTGAAAATCGAGGAAGTTTAAAATGAGTAAGGAAGAGGCTAAGAAGAAATATCCTTGTCATGCTTGCGGGAAGCTGGGACATTGGAAGAACGAGTGTAGATCTGCACAAAGGGTAACGGAGTAAATCAAAATTTGAATCCACAGATGCAGAATGAAGTGATTGGGAAGCAGCAGCAACAGGTAGTTACATCCCAGTTACAGGTGCCACAACCACCCATTCCTCCCAATGTGAATGCTCACATGCAGATGTACAGTGCAAGTTCGGGATTTCGAGGAGAAGAGCAGTTTGGTAAGAATCCTTTAGTTTCGCAGTATTTGGTGCGTTGTAGTGAAAGTGAGTTGGATACGACACAGTGACGGTGCCTGAGGGGGGAGGAAGAGTGCGTACTTGGCGCATCTTTAGTGGTAGATCAGTCAGGTCCATTTATTGATGGAAAGGTAGAAGGAAAAGACATCACCTTTTTGTTGGACACTGGTGCTACCCGTTCCACTGTGAGAGCAGCGGAAATCCCAAACCTACCCCTCTCGGGAGAAACTATCCAAGTTGTAGGCGTTGCAAACAAACACATTAGAACTCCTGTCACAGCCCCAATAGAAGTTCACATTGGAAATTTTAAAGACATGCATCGGTTTGTAGTGTGTGATACTAGTCCGGTAAATCTCTTAGGCAGAGATTTGTTGTGCAAAATGAATTGCACTATTTATTGCACACCGGATGGTGTTGCAATAATGACACCGGATGAGGATGTTGAATATAAAATATTGATGGCCCAACGAGAGTCAGAAGTAGGTGAATTATATTCACTACTGACAGAAGAAGATTTGCCAGAAGAATTAAAGGGTACAGTGAGATCGGATGTGTGGGATTTCACAGGAAAAGAGATTGGATTAATGAAAAACGTGGACCCCATTCAGGTAATAGTGAAGGATGGAGCAGTGTATCCCAATACCCCTCAGTACAAAATGAGTCCAGAAGTAATTGCTGGAGTCACGCCTGTGATTAATCAGATGATTGAACAAGGAATTTTAAAAGAAATAATGAGCAGTCCTTGTAATTCTCCCATTATTGGTATCAAAAAGCCCAACGGAAAATATAGAATAGTTCAGGATTTGAGAAAGGTGAATAAACTTGTTGTGCCATGTTGTCCGGTAGTACCAAACCCTGCTGTAATTCTGTACCAGATCCCATGTGATGCCGAATGGTATACAGTTATTGATTTGTGTCAGGCATTCTTTTCCATCCCCTTGCATCCGGAAAGCCAATATTTATTTGCCTTCCGGTTCGGAAATCGTGTTTTGGCATGGTGCCGAGTTCCTCAAGGGTATACTGAGAGTCCATCAATCTTTAATCAGATCTTAAAAAATGTTTGGAAACTTTAAAACTGCCTGGAAATTCTGTCCTGGTCCAATACATTGATGACCTACTGTTGGCATCAAAAACACGAGAGGCATGTGTAACAGACTCCATTGCTTTATTAAACCATTTAGCTGAAGGAGGACACAAGGTTTCACCATCAAAGTTACAGTACTGTAGACAAGAAGTTCAGTACTTAGGTCATAAGATTGAAAAGGGACTAAGAAAAGTGACCCCAGAAAGAATCAGTATAATCAAGAAAATGTATCCACCTCGAAATCAGAAGGAAGTGAGGATGTTTTTGGGAATGGTTGGATATTGCCGACAGTGGATATGTGGTTTCTCGTTGATTGCAAAACCTCTACAGAGGTTAACACGAAAAGATGTGAAGGATCCGATTGTACTGGATGAAGAAAGTATGGAATCTTTCAATCGATTGCGAAACAGTCTTTGTCAAGCGCCAGCTTTGGGAATGCCAGATTATTCGAAAGAATTTGCGTTGTACTGTTGTGAAAGAGATGGTTGTGCGCTTGCAGTTTTAACTCAGAAACATGGAATGGCAAGACGTCCAGTAGCATATTTTTCCGCTACTCTGGACTCTGTGGCCGCTGCATTGCCAGGCTGCTTAAAAGCAGTAGCTGCCACTTGTGTAAGTTTGGAACAGAGTGAATCAATTGTGATGGGTTACTCAGTGAAGGTCTATGTACCTCACTCTGTTGAGATACTTTTAACTGGTACTCGAACTCAACATATGACAAATAGTCGGCTGACTAAATATGAGAGAGTGATCCTAGGTGCTGAAAATGTGACAGTGGTAAGATGCACTACTGTGAACCCTGCCACATTGTTACCAAGTTCAAGATGTGAAGAGGTGAAAGAAGAAGCAGAACATGATTGTTTAGAAGTGACTGAGCTTTGCACTAAACCCCGCCCAGATATTGCAGATGAACCGTTGGAAGAATCTGATTGTGAGTTTTTTGTAGATGGGTCCTGTATGAGGAACGAAAGGGGTGAATTGTGAGCTGGTTATGCTGTCGGTACCTTGACCTTGACTACCCTGGAAGCATCTTGTCTGAAAGGCATAAATTCTGCCCAAGTCGCAGAGCTGGTTGCTCTCACTAGAGCTTGTAAATTGGCAAAAGGTCTAAAAGTAACAATTTTCACTGACAGTCAGTACGGTTTTGGAGTCGTACATGACTTTGGTCAGTTATGGATGCAAAGAGGATTTATGACTTCCTCTGGTTCTCCAATTCGAAATGGGAAAACTGTGAAGGAATTATTGGAAGCTTTGCAGTTGCCAAAAAGAATTGCAGTTGTAAAATGTGCTGCACATCAATCAGGAGATGATAATGTAACGAAGGGTAACAGATATGCGGACCAATTAGCCTGTTACTGTACTAAAAATACCCTGGCAATAAACAGACTCATAGAAAAAGGAAATACCGAATGCCACCTTATGTTCACCACCACATTTGAGACTTGGGATGAGGTGAGACAAATGCAGAAAGAAGTCAGTGACAAAGAAAAGGAAGAATGGAAAAGAACAGGTTGTAGGAAAAACGATGAAGAAATATGGGTTTGTTATGATGAAAGACCAGTACTACCAGATTCTTTGCTTTCTCACATGGCCAGGATGTACCATGGACATGCACACATTGGACGAGATGCCATGGTAAGAATGTTCAAGCAGTCCTGGTACAATCCTAAGTTTAGGATAATCGCTGAAAGTCTGTGCCAAAGGTGTGTTATCTGCCAGAAGCAAAACCCAGGAAGAAAGACAGTTGTAAGTTGGGGTGTAATCGGGAGAGCAGGAGGACCATTCACTAGACTGCAAATTGATTTTATCGAACTGCCTCCATGTAATGGACTAAAGTATGTCTTAGTCATTGTTTGTTTGTTTTCTCGCTGGGTGGAAGCCTACCCAACGAGAAGGAACGACAGTCTTACTGTGGCAAAATTGTTGTTGAGAGAATTGATCCCACGATTTGGTTTTCCAGTCACTTTGGAATCAGATAGAGGATTACATTTTAATAATGAAATAATTCGAATGATCTGTGCTGCTTTGCAAATTGAACAGAAATTGCATTGTGCCTACCGACCAGAGGCATCTGGTATTGTGGAACAAATTAATGGCACAATAAAATCCAGATTAGGAAAGGTGTGTGCATCCACCACACTAAAATGGCCTGATGCTTTACCCCTTGTAAAGATGAGTCTCAGAAGTGTACCTGACAAAAAGACCGGATTAAGTCCCCATGAAGTGTTGATGGGAAGAGCAATGAGACAAGCATACATACCTGCAAATAAATTGATGAACCTATCTGATGATCGTGTGCTGGACTATTGTAGAGGAATGGCTGACCTGGTACGTTCTGTGTCTCGCCAGGTTGGAGGAGATGCCACACCGACACAGCGAGACCAAGCACACGACCTGAATCCTGGAGAGTGGGTCCTAGTGAAGAAGCACGTGAGGAAAACCTGTCTAGAACCCCGTTGGAGCGGCCCTTACCAGATCATATTGGTGACGACCACAGCAGTGAAGTGTTTTGGTTTGCCAAATTGGATACATGCAAGCCATACCCGTCTGGTCCCAAGTCCAATCGAAAGACCTGAAGAGCAGCAACTGAGAGACAGAAATCTACAAACAGTAGCTGAAGTAAGTGAAGCTGAGGAGTCTGGAGTGACAGATACTAATGAACATATTGATGATACACAGCCACGCACAAGTCGAGCAGAATGGGCATCAGATACTGGGACAAAAGAGACTGCTGTTGAGTCAGAAGAAGGTGAGGCTGCTATTGATCCAGGAGAAGCTGAAACAGCTGTCGAGACAGAAGAAGAAACAGCTGAAATTTCAAAGACCATTCCAGAAGAAGATGAGCTCACAAAAGAGTTAGAAGAGGGAGAAATAACTAGTGAGTCAGATTCAAGCACTGAACCTACAGAGACTGAAAACCAAGAAAGCCAAGAAAAACAAATAGAAGTAAGACAGAATAAAAGAAATGGTGAACAGAACACAGAAGGTGATAAGATAGTTCGGGTAAAGAAACCTAGAAAGGGAGACTGTTGGCCAAGTGGGGTCAGGAAATTGAAATACAAATTAGTAAGAAGAAGATTAAGAAGAAGACCACAACAAAGCAACAAAATCTCTAGTCAGACAGAACAGGCTGATTTAGTGAAAAGCACAAGAAGAAGATCGAAAAGAACAAGAATTCCCTGTAGAAAATACAAATCCCCTGAATGGACTTACGTGATTCTCGAGGAGTTAGAAACTTTAGGCCTAAGTGAGGAACACGAGAGTAGTGATACTGAAAAGGAGGATGAGAACAAATTAAGACCACCTTAACAAGAACTGAAACAATTTGAGGTGGAGAAGAAATTTTTATCTTTGTCAGATCAAGTTATCAATGGACTCAAAATAACCAAAAGGAGGTGAAGAAGAACGTCATTGTGTGTAAGGATTACACCACACTTATATATATATTTTTAGATAAAAGTTCATTTAGATTTTCTTAGGCCCTAACACAGAGAAATTGTTAGATTTTTCATTTTTGTAGAGAACTAAAATTGCAGGAAATGAAGTGACTGGACAACCAAAATCTAAACTAAAACGTAGATGTGTTAAATTTTGCTTATGTAATGTTTTTCTACTAATATTTATGTGGATTTTATTAATTGTTGTCATACCAATCTTTAATGTAAATAACCCTGGAAATAACACTAATGATGTGTCTATTAAAGGAATGAAAGATGTTGCTAAACAATTAACGAATACTAATGAAGAACAATTAGATGGAAGCATTTTCCATCATGATGAATCAACTAATGATTTATCCTTAAATGTGTTTACTAAACTGTTGTATGAATACACTAACACTATGAATGTGAGTGATTGCTATGTCTGCATGAAACTACCATTGTCTGTCTCTGAAGGCATAACCTACCATCATCTTTCTTTAACATATGCTGTTTCTTGTAGCGTTCTTAGTAGTCTATTTTAGATGGAAGGTAAATTGGAGTATCAATATACAGATGTAGACTTAGTATTTTCCAAAGTACCGATTATAAGAGAACTAAACAAGGTAGAAAGTGGTAAACATGCACGTTATATGGGTGAATTTTTCCATATTACTAAACCATTAGATTTAGAATATGCTTATAAAAATAATTTAACATGCTGATTGCATATTGAAGAAAAACTGTTCTTGGACATGGTAGAACATAGAAGAGAGAGTTTCCAGAAGAAAGCTGGTAAACAAAAAACACAAGAACCACCTTGGGCATTTAGAGAAGGAAATTATGAAAAGGGTGAAACTTATGCTGCAATGTCTCTGGACTGGTCACAGAAGGGGAAGTTATGTTTATTGAGATCAAAGACTAACTATAACAATTATTTTATTGGCACTAGTGAATGTGAGCATACTTTCCAAATTACTGGAGGTTGGGGATTAAAGGGTGGAACTGATCCTGTTTCTCCAGGGATATATTATGTATGTGGTAGGAAAGCCTATTACAGGTTACCTGCCCACTGATATGGGAGTTGTTACATTGGGATTGTCTTTCCAAAGGTCTACCATATAGACCGAAAAGATTATAGTGTCAATGAAATAAAGCTAGGATTAACACGTAGTAAGAGAGCAAGTTTTTCTGAACTAATAGGTGACTTATTCACTGCACTGATACCCTCAGTTGGGGTAGTTCTAAATGCACATAAAATTCGAAAACTGTCTACAGTGGTTGATCATTTATCAACAGATACTGCTGGTTAATTTTTGATGATAGATACCGAAATGGTGGCAATAAGATCAATGGTTTTGCAAAATAGACTTGCCCTTGACATTATCTTGGCAAAAGAGGGTGGAGTCTGTGGAACGTTAAAAATACAACATTGTTGTACCTATATCCCTGATAAAAGTAAAGGGATAGAAGGATATATTAGAAATATTACAAAGTTACATAAAGATTTAACCCAACTGGAGGTTGACGGTGTTTGGGAAAGAGTTGGTAAGAGTATTACAGAGGTGAGAAATTGGGTTTCAACGTTTGGAAAAATCTTTTGGGAAAAATAGTAATGCCCGTACTTTCAATAGCAGTAACAATTTTAGTAATAATAACAGCGTATAAATGTTGTAAGTGCATGAAAGGAAGAAAAGTTATAACAGATAAAAGGAATAGAAAGAAAGGAGCAAAGAGAAAAAGAAATGAATTAGAACTTGAAGAAATAAATGAAATATTATGACATGATGAAAAGACTAAATGAGAGTGCCATAAAAGAAGAGAGAGATACTAAACTCTACATAAATTATAAGGTGGCACTCGGTAAGGTGAGTATTTATGATGGCTTAAGAAGCCATCAGAGGGGGGAATTGATGGAGTGGGGATTCGCAAAAAGAAACCCGCTTGTATTGAGTACCCCTATAATACGTACTAATTTTAAGTAGTAAGTATATTAATATGCAATCACACACCACATGTGGGGAATTCGCTTTGCAATATGCATGAAATTAATCTTAACAATACGTAAATAACCGAAAATGTAATAATATTGTGTGTAGAACGTGTTATGGATGTTTTGCTTGGTAAATTGCATGTTAATGCAGTAAAACGCATGACGTATGTTGCTTTGTCATAATAATTAATGCCAATTTCCTGCTTATGCTATGCTAGTTTAACTGCTAACATGGATTAGAGTTAAGGTGGGAGGTTAACAGTGGAAATTTCATTATCACATCATTAATAAATGTCTGTTTTATGTTCTTTTAGTAAATGGACGAGTCTCCATTTTGGGTTAAGTTAGCCAAACTGTAATGAATGAAACTTGCGGAGCGCACAGACCACGTGACTGAGTGGCTGAAATGCTGAACAATAGCGTAACACGGTGAAGGACATGACGCTTGACGTGCAGCCAACTCCAGTGACTTTGTGTGAAAATCCACAAAATGTTGAATGTACAAAAATGTGTCCTTAAAATTGTTACAAAAACCTCATGAGAGAACAGGGATGTATATTATATATTTGGGAACGAAAACCCAACAACGGGGTAGTCAAAAGGGGTATGATCTAATGGTAGGATGACCATCCGCCTCTCATTTTTTAACCAATCCAGTAGCTAGAATGGGTGACTTTAGTAACTTTGGTGGGATGGACATGTATTGTAAGGGTATAAGGAATAGGTGATTTAGGGGCGGAGTAAGAAGTGAGGGCAGCAGATGCGCTGCTGCTTTAGGCGTAAGGAGAGAGAGGGTGTGCTGCTGATTGTCTGGTTACAGAGAGGCCTAGCTGTTCCAGTCTTATCCTTGTCCTGATCTTAGAGTCTTTGATCCCTGACTCTCTGTCTGGGGGGTCCTTTGCCGCTACCTAAGCCTGGGTGGTGGTTTTCCTCGTTCTTATTCTTTGGGTTGGTATCCTTGATAACTCGAAGTTTATGTTTGTGTACTTTTGTCTCTTCATCTATTCTTCTGAAGTGAGAATTTATTAATACAAATGTCTGATGTCTCTTCATCTATCCCCTCCATGCAACATATGTTTCTTTGAGATCGATTCTGATTGTTTAGAATGTATTCTCTCTCATGAGGTATCTTAAGATTAATGCATTAAGTTAGATAAAGTTTAACAATTTGCAAACGAAGAGTCTGTGGTTATTTTTGTCTGTCTATTGATTTGAATTACGGTTGCCTTCAATTTTTCAACTAATTGGTCCATCGACCAAGAAGATGGAAATTTGAACGAAAAGGTTTATTGTATAAATTGAGAAATGTCTAAATATTGAACAGCTGAATATGAATTGATAAGAATATTACAAACTTGACACCAGCGCAATAGGGACTTTGGGTGTTTGTGTATGGGCCAAGGTAAATGAAGTAATTGGATGTTCGTCCCTGTTCAAATTATTGGGTCCGCGCTGGATCAGTTCTTGGTAGCAGAGTTATGGTTTAATTATTGATTAATTTTGTAATTGTTATTGAATATGCATTATATGTTTTAACCTCAAGAGTTAGTGTTTTCGTTTATATGTTGTCCAGAAGTACAGGTACAAGAAGTGCCTGAGGAATCCCGGAAGGAATTGGAAGAGTGTGGTAAAGTAATCACACTGAAGAAGTACTTTGTCTGTTGTGATAATACTGAAAAGCTAGGTAGGGCTGTCGGTATTATGTTTAGGGAAATTTCAGTGTGAAAGGGGAAAGTTTGTAATAGTGAAGGGACACCGTTTTTGAAACTCTGGTAAAGGAATCCGAGAACAGTAACAGGACAACCCTCTTTGTATGTCAAGAGGCCCTCTTGTGATACCTCGGTGCGATCTTGAGAGGAGTAGATAGGTCATTCCGGAGCTTGACAGAAAAGTGAGATAATGCTGGTCGTTATTGATGCTTGCAGTGTATGAAAATATCTTTGAAAAATGAAGACTATATCTTTATTTAGTGGAACAGACAAGGTAGAATTGTCTTTTTATGTTGTGACTAACAAAATTTTGATTAAGAAAATTTAGAAAAATATTGCCGTAAGATTTTGTAAAGGGAGGGTCAGTAGCAGGAGTGATACTGACGTCACAAGGTGCCGCACTGGTATTGGAGAATACAGCGGGTGTGAAACAAAGAGCAGATTGTACAGGGAGGGTCAGTAGCAGGAGTGATAGTGACGTCACAAGGTGCCGCACTGGCATTGGTCAGACCGCGGAGGTGAGTAGAGTGGTGATTGGGTGACTAGAGAGAGACATGTTGACATTGGGCAAGACTGAAAATACGTAGTTTATTGTGATTGGTTAGATAGTGTGAGACGCGCTAGGATAGGGTAAAAGTTGACAACTGGGAAAAGAGGAATACGGAAAGGTTTTGGTGTTTCAATCGGGTAGAAATTTGATAATAGAACAGCCTGGAGATGGGTTTGTGGAAAAAACTAAAGAATCTCTTTAATAAGGATAGACCAATTGTGACAAGGGAGGGAATTCCTATTCCGCCCCCAAAAACGCCCGCATCTTATATGATGTTGGAGCGAGGGTATCATACGTGTGTTTGGTTAGAAAACTGGAGAAAATATACAAAGGATGATGGAGTGTTAGCTTTTTCTGAGTTTGGTACGTTTAATGTAAGGATCTTACAAAATTTGAGAGACAAGATGAACTCTTTGGAACCAAATCCTAGACTCACACAGTACGAAGCATTGGAAGACTGGGAACTAGAAGCATTTGAGAGAGAGAAAGATCGGGGTGGTAGAAAAAATAGAATATTTTTTGCAGGTTACCCATTTGAGGGGCGAGAGGATCAAATGAAAAGCTGGAGAAAAGCTGTAGTAACCGCAGGGTTGTACCCAGTTTTGACGGTAGAGAGTCAAACAGGAGCTAAATGCAAGGAAAATTTGAAAAATTTGGAAACTTCCGGAGGGGGTTTGGATGAAATTGATTATGAATTATTAGAAGAATTAATGATAAAAAGACCACCGCCTTATGAAGAAAATTCAGGGGGGGTAACCCGAAGTGCCCCGCAAATTAGTAAATGTAACTCCATTAACTCCTCAAGTCACTGAATTAGCTAAACTAATAAGAGAGAATGAAGTAAGTCTGTTAAACAAGGCTAGAATGGAACAAGTACAGAACCTGAATCAATTGAACTTGAATGCAGAAGCCTTGACAGTACCCGTGACCATTGGTCCTGTGGTCCCGCTATTTGGGGAAAATTCAAATTTACAGAAAATGCCAACTTTAGCAGTCCCAAGAAATAGTGTAAGGAGTAACATAATTAATATAACGAATAATGAAAGTCAAAATGGCCAAAATAACACACTGTTGGATCTACCAATTGGAGATTTTAAGACTGAAACCCCAAAAGAAGTGCTCAATTAAAGCCGAGGAAAATAGGTCAAATGATCTCTCCAATAGCTGAGAGTTCGAGCGAATCCCTCCCCAGAAGAGTTTAGCAGTTGGATAAAAGAATTAACTAAGGCAGATACACAGTCTAAAAATGTGAATGTGAGTCAATTGAAAGTAGATTTAGAAGAAATGATTATTGGAACAATAAGTCCAGATAGACTGGGAACTTATACTGATGAAGAGTTGTTGTTTTTGTGTAAAAGTATTACTTGGAGAGCAAAGAACTTCCATGAGAAATTGTCAGAAGTGGCTAATGAGTTTGGTCTAGATATCGAGAAATCAAAGGTGTTACAGAAGACGTACCGCATGACTTTCACTGACAAAGATTTAGAGAAATTTGAATACGTCAGGGAGAAGATTGCAGATAAAAGAATTAATGAATATCTTGAAGAAATGGGAGTACGATAGAAAAATGGAGGAGTAAATGGGTGAAAAAGAAGGAAGAAATAAGTGGAAAGGGAACATCCATGTTTCCATTAAAAGAAACCGAGCAGGTAGAAAGAGTTTGTCCCATGAGAGACGTTCCAGGTGGAGGATCTGTTCCTGTACCCTGGACTAGACAGGATATATTGTCATTTACAAATGATTTTCCCAGATTGCGAGAAAAACCAGGTAAATGGTATAAGCAAGTGGACCGATTTGTAAAAGTTTCAAAGGTGTTGTTGAAAGATTTAGATGGCCTTTTTGAGATAGTGGTTCCAGCTGATTTGTGGACAGAATGTAAGATTACTGTTGATTGGCCAAAGGATGAGTATCCTAGGGATGCTAAAACAGGTGCCCCATCTGAGGAGGTGATGAAAAAGTACCATCAAGTCATTACCTTTTTTAAAGGAAAAAATATCTCCAAAGGAAACAGATTGGGTTAAAATTGACAGAACGACCCAAGAGCCTAAAGAGTCAGTTCACGCCTATTATGAAAGGTTGTTGCAGGTGTTTAAGCAGTATAGTGGGTTTGAGAATATTGGAGATAAGGATCATTTTGTGTATCGGTTTGTATATGGATTAAGACCTGAAATTAGTGCAATGATACAGCAGCATATGCTGTGCTGGCATAGTAAGTCGATCGACGAGATTCTAAGATATGCCAAGTATTGTAGCGACGATATTGAATCTCGTCTTAAAAAGTTAAAAGAGAAAATGATGTGGGCACAAGTGAAATTGGCAGAACAGCAACAGGAAACTAATAATTTTCCACAAAAACAGAGTCAGGAAGGACAGGCAATTAGTGAAAATCGAGGGAAGTTTAAAATGAGTAAGGAAGAGGCTAAGAAGAAATATCCTTGTCATGCTTGCGGGAAGCTGGGACATTGGAAGAACGAGTGTAGATCTGCACAAAAGGGTAACGGAGTAAATCAAAATTTGAATCCACAGATGCAGAATGAAGTGATTGGGAAGCAGCAGCAACAAGTAGTTACATCCCAGTTACAGGTGCCACAACCACTCATTCCTCCCAATGTGAATGCTCACATGCAGATGTACAGTGCAAGTTCAGGATTTCGAGAAGAGCAGTTTGGCAAGAATCCTTTAGTTTCGCAGTATTTGGTGCGTTGTAGTGAAAGTGAGTTGGATACGACACAGTGACGGTGCCTGAGGGGGAGGAAGAGTGCGTACTTGGCGCATCTTTAGCGGTAGATCAGTCAAGTCCATTTATTGATGGAAAGGTAGAAGGAAAAGACATCACCTTTTTGTTGGACACTGGTGCTACCCGTTCCACTGTGAGAGCAGTGGAAATCCCAAACCTACCCCTCTCGGGAGAAACTATCCAAGTTGTAGGCGTTGCAAACAAACACATTAGAACTCCTGTCACAGCCCCAATAGAAGTTCACATTGGAAATTTTAAAGACATGCATCGGTTTGTAGTGTGTGATACTAGTCCGGTAAATCTCTTAGGCAGAGATTTGTTGTGCAAAATGAATTGCACTATTTATTGCACACCGGATGGTGTTGCAATAATGACACCGGATGAGGATGTTGAATATAAAATATTGATGGCCCAACGAGAGTCAGAAGTAGGTGAATTATATTCACTACTGACAGAAGAGTTGCCAGAAGAATTAAAGGGTACAGTAAGATCGGATGTGTGGGATTTCACAGGAAAAGAGATTGGATTAATGAAAAACGTGGACCCCATTCAGGTAATAGTGAAGGATGGAGCAGTGTATCCCTCATTAGAAAATGAGTCCAGAAGTAATTGCTGGAGTCACGCCTGTGATTAATCAGATGATTGAACAAGGAATTTTAAAAGAAATAATGAGCAGTCCTTGTAATTCTCCCATTATTGGTATCAAAAAGCCCAACGGAAAATATAGAATAGTTCAGGATTTGAGAAAGGTGAATAAACTTGTTGTGCCATGTTGTCCGGTAGTACCAAACCCTGCTGTAATTCTGTACCAGATCCCATGTGATGCCGAATGGTATACAGTTATTGATTTGTGTCAGGCATTCTTTTCCATCCCCTTGCATCCGAAAAGCCAATATTTATTTGCATTCCGGTTCGGAAATCGTGTTTTGGCATGGTGCCGAGTTCCTCAAGGGTATACTGAGAATCCTTCAATCTTTAATCAGATCTTAAAAAAATGTTTGGAAACTTTAAAACTGCCTGGAAATTCTGTCCTGGTCCAATACATTGATGACCTACTGTTGGCATCAAAAACACGAGAGGCATGTTGTTAGACCTGGCATCCTTGGCGTGGGTCTCCCTTCCATTTTTTCGTAAGGCCTCCACTGTTGCCGATATGTTTTTGCTGGACTAGATGCTCATGGGCACTTTGCCGCTGCTAAACAGTGCCAAAGTGCAAGTGCTCCCTATCGTTAATTGACCTATGTATTAGTGACTCCATGATTGGATGATTGGTTTACTTGTCAGTCCCTAGTACAGTGCACTCAGTGTGCCCAGGGCTTGTAAATCCAATGCCGCTGGTGGGCTCGCAGCACTGGTTGTGCCACCCACAGAAGCGGCCTGTAAAATGTGTCTCAGGCCTGCCATCGCAGAGCCTGTGTGCAGCCTCGGGCTGCCATGTCGACTTGGTGAGTACACCCACTTACCAGTCCCTAAACCTTCCCTTTACTGCATGTTGGTCACCCCTAAAGTAGGCCCTAGGGCAGGGTGCATTGTAAGTATAAGGTAGGACATGCCCTGGTGTGTGTGGCATGTCCTAATAGTGAATTACAGCCATTTTCGTTTTTCACTATTGCAAGGCTACCTGCTCCCCATAGGCCAGAATGGGCAGACTGACTATTACACCTTATAGTCAGAACTGACCCAGGGGACATGGTAGAAAAACGAATTTAGTATGCCTGAACTCAGGATGATAAAATACATCTTTTAGTGAAGTTGGTTTTAACATTCTGTGTTTGAAAATACCACTTTTAGAAAGTGGGTATTTTCTTGCCTAACTATCCAAGCCTGCCTCTGCTAGGTTGTGTATTCCTTGTCTGGAGATTGAGTGACAGGGGCTGGGGGTGGCTACGGGAGACAGGGTGAGTCAGCGCAGGGCTGAATAGAAAGATCTGCATCCAGAGTGGAGGGAGGAGTTGCACCTGGGTCTGAATAGGGCTGTGCCTGCCTTCCACAATGCTGGCTCCACCTCCTGCCGGGCGGCTGAGCACTCTGCCCCACATTCTGAAAGGAAAGAAGGAGTCAGAAAAACAAAGTGCTCCAGGACTGACCAGAACTGGTTTTGGACTAGGCAGAGGCCTCTCTGCCTCCAGAGAACAAAGAGAATCAGGGTATAAGAGGGGTACCCAGACCCCAGGAAAATTAGATCACTTTTGGGAACAAGAAGAAACCTTTGCTGAGGAGCGGAACCAAGAAGAAACTGAGGAGAAACTATCCCTAAGCCTGAAGTGCTGCTTGGGGGATTGGCCTGCAGTGGTTTGCCTGACTGCCAAAGAGAGGAGAAAGGAACTTTTGCTTTGCTGTGACTTTCATCAACTTGTGAAGGATCTCCAAGGGCTTGGAAGAGAGCTTGCCCCCTGACCGAAGTCCCAGGACCATTGGACTTCACCCCCTTTGTGAATTGCTGCTGGAAACTCTGTTTCAGTGGCTACAGAGGTAGGGAGCTGTGACCGACTCTCACGACCGACTCGGTGTCCTGCAAGCACCGCATCGAAGCACCGTCTCGCCCTGCAACGCACGGCCCTGGTCTCACCGACTCCGTCAACGAGCCGCTGCCTGCACCGCATCGAGGGACAACGCGTCCTGCAACGCTTCGCTACGCCGAATCGAACTGGTCCGACCGACACGGTCACTGCTGCTGAGTTCGAGTCCTGTGACCGCACCGGAGTTGGGCACCGCTCGCACGCTTTGCGACGCACCGCCCGACTCGCACCGCTGTCCGGACTGATCGACGCCAGCTCCTGAATCCGGCTCCGTCGCCGCACCGCAACCTGCCAGCACCGCATCGAAGCACCGTCTCGCCCTGCAACGCACGGCCCTGGTCTCACCGACTCCGTCTCGACGACGTCAACGAGCCGCTGCCTGCACCGCATCGAGGGACAACGCGTCCTGCAACGCTTCCATTTTTGCATCGCGACCGCGACGAACCGCCATCCGGCTCGCACGCCCGTGCCTGCCGCTTCAAGTAAAGGTACTGTGACCGAGTCTGTCTACGCTGTGTTGGCCCGTCTCGACGCGGTCAGCTGGATTTGTTAGACTCTGTTTGTTCTCGACATCGCCGTAGCCGGAGGAGGCTACCGACTCGCACAGAACCTTGAATTAAGCCTTTTTGATCAGAACTAAGTATTCTTAACAGTATTGTGGATTATTTTTGTCGTTTATGGTCTTGTGATAAATCTATATAAAGTATACCTATTTTTATAAATATATAACCTGTGTGGTGTCCATTTGTAGTGTTGTCACTTGATTACTGTATGTGTTCACAAATGCTTTACACACTGCCTCTGAACTAAGCCTGTCTGCTCGTGCCAAGCTACCAAGAGGGTGAGCAGGGGTTATTTCGGGAGTGTACCTACTTTCCCTGACTAGACTCAAGGGTCCCTATTTGGACAAAGGTACATACCTCTGCCAACTAGAGACCCCCAAATCTAACATTGGTGGTCAGCGGTGAGGATTCTGGACTTGCATTTGTGACTCATGTACAGTGATTGGTGAACACTACTTAGTGAGTGCAGACCAAAACGCAACCACATACTTTAATAGCATTTTTTCTGGGATTTCCTATTTTTGCAAATGCCAAGTTCAGTCACTATGGAGAAACCAGCATCAGTAGCCTCTGTTGAAAGTGATTGGGAAGAAGAGAGGCTAGAATGCTACACCCTTAAGCAGCTCAAGCAATTCTGTAAAAAGTTTAAAGTGTCCATGACCGGGATCTCCAGGAAGGAGGACCTCCAAAAGGCGCTGAGGGCCTGGGTCGAATCAAGGAGTGCCCCTGTGGAGGGGGCTGAGAATGCAGAAGGGCAGCTGGAGGGGCTATTGGGTCTAGGGGATAAAAGACCACCTTCCCCAGTAGGTAGCAGTGTTTCTGCCAGAGGACTGTCTCCAGAGGAGTTGGAGGACAGGAAAGAGAGTAGGATGCACGAAATAGAGCTGACCAAACTCAAGCTGAATAAGCAGTTAGAATTCGAAATGCAAACAAGGAAATTAGCCCTAGAGGAAAAGAAAATGCAGTTTGAACATGAGAAAGTTTTGAGGGAGTTGGAATTGAAGGCCAAGAGCTTAGAGATTACTCCCTCTGGTGGCAGTGTACCGCCTGTGCCTGTTGAAGCTAGGGTGTATATTCCCAAAGATGTGGTGAAGGAGTTTTTTAAAAATGACGACATAGGGCAGTGGTTCAAAGCCTATGAGGTAGCCATGTCTTCCCACCGGGTCCCTGAGAAGGATTGGGGAGCGGGGTTGTGGGGACGGTTCCTCAGTGAGGGGCGGGATACCTTGTTGGATTTGCCCTCTGAAGTCTATAATTCGTACAGCCACATGAAGGATGCCTTAATGACTAGGTATGGTTTGACCCCTGAGCTTTATAGGCAAAGGTTCAGGAACTGTAGTAAGATTGAAAGCAGTACCTGGGTTGAATATGTGACCTTCTTTTGCAGAGCCTTGGATGGTTGGGTAAAGGGTAGCAAAGCGACTGATTTTCAGGCGCTCTTTGATTTAATTGCCTGGGAGCACTTGTCCGGTAATTGTTTTCCTGAGCTACGCCAGCACCTGATTGATAGTAAGCTGACTAACCCTAGGCAGCTTGCTGAGGAGGCGGACCGCTGGGTGAGTACCCGGGTCCACAAGGGTCACGTGGGAGACTCCGCCAAGGGTGGGCAGGGTCCCCAGCAGAAGAGTGGGGGGGACAAGGGTAAACAGAAGGAGTTCCATAAAGGGCCCCAAAGTAGACCCCAAGGGAACCAAGGGAAAGGTTCCCAGCCTCCCCCTGAGAAGAAGCCAGTGGCCCTGACAGGCCCCCTGTTCACCAGGGACCCCTGGTATGTTACAAGTGTGGCGCCCCTGGCCACAAGGCAAACGATCCTCGTTGCCCTTTGCATGGAAAACCAGCACCCACCAGTGCAGTCCCCCGGCAGTTGGCTAGTGTAGCCCTGGGGGAGGAGTTGGGTGCCCAAGGTGGGGGGATCCCACAGTGTTTTCCCTTGTCTCCTTAGGAGACTCTGAGATGGTCCCTAGGACCCCGCTGCCTGAGAACACTAAGAAATACAGGCAGTGGGTGACCATCAATGGCCATAGGGTGGAGGCTCTGAGAGACACAGGAGCCAGTGTGACAGCTGTCAAGTGTCACCTGGTGTCTAAAGAGCAGGTTATCCCTGATGCATTCTATCCGGTTGTTGCCGCTGACAACACCGAGAGTCACTGCAAGGTGGCTCAGGTTCCCTTTGAGTGGGGGGTCTCGGGTACTCTTCAAGTAGCTGTGAGGCCAGCCATGCCTGTTGACTGTTTGTTAGGGAACGATTTGGAGAGCTCACCTTGGGCTAAGGTGGAGCGGAGTGCGCATTTAGAAATGTTGGGCTTGCCTGATTGGGCATGTGTGACCACCCGGTCAATGGCAGCTAAAGGTGTTCAAGAGGACCTGGAGCCTGAGAGGGAGGCCCAGGTGCCTGCCGGAGAGAGAGGAGGCAGGGGGCGCGGGAAACCGGCCCCCGAGGTTCCCACGGTCCAGGAGGAGGCAGACCCTGAGGGGGATGCCCTGGAGCCTACAGGGGAACAGGTAGCTGAACTGGGGGACCTACCTGAGCTGACCCATTGGCAGCAAGAAGGAGGACCCTCCAGGGAAGAGTTCTGCAAGGAGCAGAACACATGCCCTTCTCTCGTGGGTCTGAGGCAACAGGCCACAGACCAGGCAGCAGGTGATCAGTCTGGATCACATTGGGTTTACTGGGAGAATGGTCTCCTGTATTCAGAGCCTAAGGTTGCTGAGCCTGGGTCAGCCCGTGTGCTGGTGGTACCCCAGCGCTTCAGAGCCTTCCTACTGGGGTTGGCTCATGATGTACCGTTAGCGGGACATCTGGGGCAGGACAAGACCTTTGACAGGCTTGTTACCCATTTCTATTGGCCCCAGATGCGCAGGAGTGCCGCCACTCACTGCAGAACATGCCAGACTTGCCAGGCAAGTGGAAAGAGTGGGAGGAAGCACAAGGCTCCTCTCCAGCCATTCCCTGTGGTCAGCACCCCCTTTGAACGGGTGGGTATTGACATTGTGGGGCCACTGGACCCCAAGACAGCCATGGGCAACAGGTTTATCCTGGTCTTGGTGGACCATGCCACCCGGTACCCTGAAGCCATCCCTCTGAGGACAGTGACGGCCCCCGTGGTGGGACGGGCACTGATGGGAATTTTCTCACGTGTGGGATTCCCTCAAGAGGTGGTGTCTGACAGAGGTACCAACTTCGTGTCCAAGTATATGAAGTCCCTGTGGCAGGAGTGCGGTGTAACTTACAAGTTCACCACTCCTTACCACCCTCAAGGAAATGGTCTGGTTGAGAGATTCAACCGGACCCTCAAGGGCATGATTATGGGTCTGGAAGAACCCATGAGGCGTAAATGGGACGTCCTCTTACCATGCCTGTTGTTTGCATACCGGGAGGTGCCACAGAAGTCTCTAGGGTTCAGTCCCTTTGAGCTCCTCTATGGACACCCGGTGCGAGGACCTCTGAGTTTGGTCAAGGAAGGCTGGGAGCAATCTCCCAGGAAACCTCCCCAGGATGTATACAGTTACATGCTGGCCTTCAGGAACCAGACTAGGCGTTTCAGAGAGCTTGCTGAGGCAAATCTGGAAGCCAGCCAGGAGGAGATGAAGCGGTGGTACGACCAGAATGCCACTCTGGTAGAGCTTCAGCCTGGTCAGAAAGTGTGGGTCATGGCCCCTGTGGAGCCCTGTGCGCTCCAGGACAGGTGGACCGGCCCTTTTACGGTGGTGGAGCGCAAGAGTCCAGTTACCTATTTGGTGGACTTGCAGTCTCCCAGGAACCCCTTGCGGGTCCTGCATGTGAACCGCCTGAAGCCCCACTTGGAGAGGTCCCAAGTGGGCATGCTCTTAGCGACAGATGATGGAATGGAGGAGGAGACCGAGCCTCTTCCTGACCTCCTGTCAGCCCGAGAGCAAGATGGATCAGTGGAGGGAGTGAACCTCTCTACCTCCCTGACACCTGAGCAGCAGGGTGACTGTCGCCAACTGTTGGGACAGTTCCCTGACCTGTTCTCCCTGGTTCCCAGTGTCACTCATTGGTGCGTCCATGATGTGGACACTGGGGACAGTCTTCCTGTGAAGCACAAGGCTTACAGGGTGACTGACAGGGTCAGAGCCTGCATCAAGGAGGAGGTCTCCAAGATGTTTGCGCTAGGGGTGATTGAGTCCTCTAACAGCCCATGGGCCAGCCCCGTGGTCTTGGTTCCAAAAGCTGCCGCGCCTGGTGCCACACCAGAACTCCGGTTCTGTGTGGACTACAGGGGACTCAATTCCGTCACCAGGACTGACGCCCACCCCATCCCCAGAGCTGATGAGCTCATAGATCGGTTAGGGGCTGCGCGGTACCTCAGCACGTTTGACTTAACGTCTGGATACTGGCAGATCGCCTTGACTGATGGGGCAAAAGAGAGGTCAGCATTCTCCACACCAGATGGGCACTACCAGTTCCGGGTGATGCCCTTTGGGATGAAGAATGCCCCTGCCACCTTTCAGAGGTTGGTCAACCAGGTGTTGGTTGGACTGGAGGATTTCAGTGCCGCCTACCTGGATGACATCGCAGTGTTCAGTGCCCGTTGGGAAGAGCATCTGCGCCACCTCTGGGAAGTGTTGATGGCGCTGCGGAGGGCAGGCCTCACAATCAAGGCGAGTAAGTGCCAGATTGGGCAGGGTTCTGTGGTGTACTTGGGACACCAGGTTGGGAGCGGCCAGGTGGCGCCCCTCCAACCGAAAATTGATACCATTCTGGCTTGGGAGCCCCCAAGACCCAGACAGAGGTGAGGGCCTTCCTAGGACTCACCGGGTATTACCGGAGATTCGTCAAGGGGTATGGCAGCATTGTTGCCCCCTTGACCGAGCTGACTTCCAAGAAGCAGCCCAGGAAAGTGATTTGGACTGACGCCTGTCAACAAGCTTTTGACACCTTGAAGACTGCCATGTGCACGGCGCCTGTGCTCCAGGCACCCAACTTCTCCAATGAGTTCATTGTTCAAACCGACGCTTCAGAGCATGGTGTAGGGGCTGTTCTATCACAGATCAATGAGGAGGGCCTAGACCAACCTGTAGCCTTCATCAGTAGGAGGTTACTTCCCGGGAACAGAGATGGAGTGCTATTGAGCGTGAGGCATTTGCTGTGGTCTGGGCACTGAAGAAGCTGAGACCATACCTGTTTGGGACTCACTTCCGGGTTCAGACAGACCACAGGCCCCTCAGATGGTTGATGCAGATGAGGGGTGAGAATCCAAAGCTGTTGAGGTGGTCCATTTCCCTACAGGGGATGGACTTTACGGTGGAACACCGCCCTGGTACAGAACACGCCAATGCTGATGGACTGTCCAGATTTTTCCGCCTTAGCGATGAGAACTCCCTAGGGGTAGGATAGTTCTCCCCACATTTCAGCTGGAGGGGACACGTGTTAGACCTGGCATCCTTGGCGTGGGTCTCCCTTCCATTTTTTCGTAAGGCCTCCACTGTTGCCGATATGTTTTTGCTGGACTAGATGCTCATGGGCACTTTGCCGCTGCTAAACAGTGCCAAAGTGCAAGTGCTCCCTATCGTTAATTGACCTATGTATTAGTGACTCCATGATTGGATGATTGGTTTACTTGTCAGTCCCTAGTACAGTGCACTCAGTGTGCCCAGGGCTTGTAAATCCAATGCCGCTGGTGGGCTCGCAGCACTGGTTGTGCCACCCACAGAAGCGGCCTGTAAAATGTGTCTCAGGCCTGCCATCGCAGAGCCTGTGTGCAGCCTCGGGCTGCCATGTCGACTTGGTGAGTACACCCACTTACCAGTCCCTAAACCTTCCCTTTACTGCATGTTGGTCACCCCTAAAGTAGGCCCTAGGGCAGGGTGCATTGTAAGTATAAGGTAGGACATGCCCTGGTGTGTGTGGCATGTCCTAATAGTGAATTACAGCCATTTTCGTTTTTCACTATTGCAAGGCTACCTGCTCCCCATAGGCCAGAATGGGCAGACTGACTATTACACCTTATAGTCAGAACTGACCCAGGGGACATGGTAGAAAAACGAATTTAGTATGCCTGAACTCAGGATGATAAAATACATCTTTTAGTGAAGTTGGTTTTAACATTCTGTGTTTGAAAATACCACTTTTAGAAAGTGGGTATTTTCTTGCCTAACTATCCAAGCCTGCCTCTGCTAGGTTGTGTATTCCTTGTCTGGAGATTGAGTGACAGGGGCTGGGGGTGGCTACGGGAGACAGGGTGAGTCAGCGCAGGGCTGAATAGAAAGATCTGCATCCAGAGTGGAGGGAGGAGTTGCACCTGGGTCTGAATAGGGCTGTGCCTGCCTTCCACAATGCTGGCTCCACCTCCTGCCGGGCGGCTGAGCACTCTGCCCCACATTCTGAAAGGAAAGAAGGAGTCAGAAAAACAAAGTGCTCCAGGACTGACCAGAACTGGTTTTGGACTAGGCAGAGGCCTCTCTGCCTCCAGAGAACAAAGAGAATCAGGGTATAAGAGGGGTACCCAGACCCCAGGAAAATTAGATCACTTTTGGGAACAAGAAGAAACCTTTGCTGAGGAGCGGAACCAAGAAGAAACTGAGGAGAAACTATCCCTAAGCCTGAAGTGCTGCTTGGGGATTGGCCTGCAGTGGTTTGCCTGACTGCCAAAGAGAGGAGAAAGGAACTTTTGCTTTGCTGTGACTTTCATCAACTTGTGAAGGATCTCCAAGGGCTTGGAAGAGAGCTTGCCCCCTGACCGAAGTCCCAGGACCATTGGACTTCACCCCCTTTGTGAATTGCTGCTGGAAACTCTGTTTCAGTGGCTACAGAGGTAGGGAGCTGTGACCGACTCTCACGACCGACTCGGTGTCCTGCAAGCACCGCATCGAAGCACCGTCTCGCCCTGCAACGCACGGCCCTGGTCTCACCGACTCCGTCAACGAGCCGCTGCCTGCACCGCATCGAGGGACAACGCGTCCTGCAACGCTTCGCTACGCCGAATCGAACTGGTCCGACCGACACGGTCACTGCTGCTGAGTTCGAGTCCTGTGACCGCACCGGAGTTGGGCACCGCTCGCACGCTTTGCGACGCACCGCCCGACTCGCACCGCTGTCCGGACTGATCGACGCCAGCTCCTGAATCCGGCTCCGTCGCCGCACCGCAACCTGCCAGCACCGCATCGAAGCACCGTCTCGCCCTGCAACGCACGGCCCTGGTCTCACCGACTCCGTCTCGACGACGTCAACGAGCCGCTGCCTGCACCGCATCGAGGGACAACGCGTCCTGCAACGCTTCCATTTTTGCATCGCGACCGCGACGAACCGCCATCCGGCTCGCACGCCCGTGCCTGCCGCTTCAAGTAAAGGTACTGTGACCGAGTCTGTCTACGCTGTGTTGGCCCGTCTCGACGCGGTCAGCTGGATTTGTTAGACTCTGTTTGTTCTCGACATCGCCGTAGCCGGAGGAGGCTACCGACTCGCACAGAACCTTGAATTAAGCCTTTTTGATCAGAACTAAGTATTCTTAACAGTATTGTGGATTATTTTTGTCGTTTATGGTCTTGTGATAAATCTATATAAAGTATACCTATTTTTATAAATATATAACCTGTGTGGTGTCCATTTGTAGTGTTGTCACTTGATTACTGTATGTGTTCACAAATGCTTTACACACTGCCTCTGAACTAAGCCTGTCTGCTCGTGCCAAGCTACCAAGAGGGTGAGCAGGGGTTATTTCGGGAGTGTACCTACTTTCCCTGACTAGACTCAAGGGTCCCTATTTGGACAAAGGTACATACCTCTGCCAACTAGAGACCCCCAAATCTAACACATGTGTAACAGACTCCATTGCTTTATTAAACCATTTAGCTGAAGGAGGACACAAGGTTTCACCATCAAAGTTACAGTACTGTAGACAAGAAGTTCAGTACTTAGGTCATAAAATTGAAAAGGGACTAAGAAAAGTGACCCCAGAAAGTATCAGTATAATCAAGAAAAAGTATCCACCTCGAAATCAGAAGGAAGTGAGGATGTTTTTGGGAATGGTTGGATATTGCCGACAGTGGATATGTGGTTTCTCGTTGATTGCAAAACCTCTACAGAGGTTAACACGAAAAGATGTGAAGGATCCGATTGTACTGGATGAAGAAAGTATGGAATCTTTCAATCGATTGCGAAACAGTCTTTGTCAAGCGCCAGCTTTGGGAATGCCAGATTATTCGAAAGAATTTGCGTTGTACTGTTGTGAAAGAGATGGTTGTGCGCTTGCAGTTTTAACTCAGAAACATGGAATGGCAAGACGTGCAGTAGCATATTTTTCCGCTACTCTGGACTCTGTGGCCGCTGCATTGCCAGGCTGCTTAAAAGCAGTAGCTGCCACTTGTGTAAGTTTGGAACAGAGTGAATCAATTGTGATGGGTTACTCAGTGAAGGTCTATGTACCTCACTCTGTTGAGATACTTTTAACTGGTACTCGAACTCAACATATGACAAATAGTCGGCTGACTAAATATGAGAAAGTGATCCTAGGTGCTGAAAATGTGACAGGGGTAAGATGCACTACTGTGAACCCTGCCACATTGTTACCAAGTTCAAGATGTGAAGAGGTGAAAGAAGAAGCAGAACATGATTGTTTAGAAGTGACTGAGCTTTGCAATAAACCCCGCCAAGATATTGCAGATGAACCGTTGGAAGAATCTGATTGTGAGTTTTTTGTAGATGGGTCCTGTATGAGGAACGAAAGGGGTGAATTGTGAGCTGGTTATGCTGTCGGTACCTTGACTGCCTTGACCTTGACTACCCTGGAAGCATCTTGTCTGAAAGGCATAAATTCTGCCCAAGTCGCAGAGCTGGTTGCTCTCACTAGAGCTTGTAAATTAGCAAAAGGTCTAAAAGTAACAATTTTCACTGACAGTCAGTACGGTTTTGGAGTCGTACATGACTTTGGTCAGTTGTGGATGCAAAGAGGATTTATGACTTCCTCTGGTTCTCCAATTGGAAATGGGAAAACTGTGAAGGAATTATTGGAAGCTTTGCAGTTGCCAAAAAGAATTGCAGTTGTAAAATGTGCTGCACATCAATCAGGAGATGATAATGTAACGAAGGGTAACAGATATGCGGACCAATTAGCCCGTTACTGTACTAAAAATATCCTGGCAATAAACAGACTAATAGAAAAAGGAAATACCGAATGCCACCTTATGTTCACCACCACATTTGAGACTTGGGATGAGGTGAGACAAATGCAGAAAGAAGTCAGTGACAAAGAAAAGGAAGAATGGAAAAGAACAGGTTGTAGGAAAAACGATGAAGAAATATGGGTTTGTTATGATGAAAGACCAGTACTACCAGATTCTTTGCTTTCTCACATGGCCACGATGTACCATGGACATGCACACATTGCCATGGTAAGGATGTTCAAGCAGTCCTGGTACAATCCTAAGTGTAGGCTAATCGCTGAAAGTCTGTGCCAAAGGTGTGTTATCTGCCAGAAGCAAAACCCAGGAAGAAAGACAGTTGTAAGTTGGGGTGTAATCGGGAGAGCAGGAGGACCATTCACTAGACTGCAAATTGATTTTATCGAACTGCCTCCATGTAATGGACTAAAGTATGTCTTAGTCATTGTTTGTTTGTTTTCTCGCTGGGTGGAAGCCTACCCAACGAGAAGGAATGACAGTCTTACTGTGGCAAAATTGTTGTTGAGAGAATTGATCCCACGATTTGGTTTTCCAGTCACTTTGGAATCAGATAGAGGATTACATTTTAGTAATGAAATAATTCGAATGATCTGTGCTGCTTTGCAAATTGAACAGAAATTGCATTGTGCCTACCGACCAGAGGCATCTGGTATTGTGGAACAAATTAATGGCACAATAAAATCCAGATTAGGAAAGGTGTGTGCATCCACAACACTAAAATGGCCTGATGCTTTACCCCTTGTATTGATGAGTCTCAGAAGTGTACCTGACAAAAAGACCGGATTAAGCCCCCATGAAGTGTTGATGGGAAGAGCAATGAGACAAGCATACATACCTGCAAATAAATTGATGAACCTAAGTGATGATCGTGTGCTGGACTATTGTAGAGGAATGGCTGACCTGGTACGTTCTGTGTCTCGCCAGGTTGGAGGAGATGCCACACCGACACAGCAAGACCAAGCACACGACCTGAATCCTGGAGAGTGGGTCCTAGTGAAGAAGCACGTGCGGAAAACGTGTCTAGAATCCCGTTGGAGCGACCCTTACCAGATCATATTGGTGACGACCACAGCAGTGAAGTGTTTTGGTTTGCCAAATTGGATACATGCAAGCCATACCCGTCTGGTCCCAAGTCCAATCGAAAGACCTGAAGAGCAGCAACTGAGAGACAGAAATCTACAAACAGTAGCTGAAGTAAGTGAAGCTGAGGAGTCTGGAGTGACAGATACTAATGAACATATTGATGATACACAGCCACGCACAAGTCGAGCAGAATGGGCATCAGATACTGGGACAAAAGAGACTGCTGTTGAGTCAGAAGAAGGTGAGGCTGCTATTGATCCAGGAGAAGCTGAAACAGCTGTCGAGACAGAAGAAGAAACAGCTGAAATTTCAAAGACCAGTCCAGAAGAAGATGAGCTCACAAAAGATTAGAAGAGGGAGAAATAACTAGTGAGTCAGATTCAAGCACTGAACCTACAGAGACTGGAAACCAAGAAAGCCAAGAAAAACAAATAGAAGTAAGACAGAATAAAAGAAATGGTGAACAGAACACAGAAGGTGATAAGATAGTTCGGGTAAAGAAACCTAGAAAGGGAGACTGTTGGCCAAGTGGGGTCAGGAAATTGAAATACAAATTAGTAAGAAGAAGATTAAGAAGAAGACCACAACAAAGCAACAAAATCTCTAGTGAGACAGAACAGGCTGATTTAGTGAAAAGCACAAGAAGATCGAAAAGAACAAGAATTCCCTGTAGAAAATACAAATCCCCTGAATGGACTTACGTGATTCTTGAGGAGTTAGAAACTTTAGGCCTAAGTGAGGAACACGAGAGTAGTGATACTGAAAAGGAGGATGAGAACAAATTAAGACCACCTTAACAAGAACTGAAACAATTTGAGGTGGAGAAGAAAATTTTTATCTTTGTCAGATCAAGTTATCAATGGACTCAAAATAACCAAAAGGAGGTGAAGAAGAACGTCATTGTGTGTAAGGATTACACCACACATATATATATTTTTTAGATAAAAGTTCATTTAGATTTTCTTAGGCCCTAACACAGAGAAATTGTTAGATTTTTCATTTTTGTAGAGAACTAAAATTGCAGGAAATGAAGTGACTGGACAACCAAAATCTAAACTAAAACGTAGATGTGTTAAATTTTGCTTATGTAATGTTTTTCTACTAATATTTATGTGGATTTTATTAATTGTTGTCATACCAATCTTTAATGGAAATAACCCTGGAAATAACACTAATGATGTGTCTATTAAAGGAATGAAAGATGTTGCTAAACAATTAAAGAATACTAATGAAGAACAATTAGATGGAAGCATTTTCCATCATGATGAATCAACTAATGATTTATCCTTAAATGTGTTTACTAAACTGTTGTATGAATACACTAATACTATGAATGTGAGTGATTGCTATGTCTGCATGAAACTACCATTGTCTGTCTCTGAAGGCATAACCTACCATCATCTTTCTTTAACTTATGCTGTTTCTTGTAGCGTTCTTAGTAGTCTATTTTACATGGAAGGTAAATTGGAGTATCAATATTTTATCAGCATTTTCCAAAGTACCGATTATAGGAGAACTAAACAAGGTAGAAATTGGTAAACAAGCACGTTATATGGGTGAATTTTTCCATATTACTAAACCATTAGATTTAGAAGATGCTTATAAAAATAATTTAACATGCAGATTGCATTTTGAAGAAAAACTGTTCTTGGACATGGTAGAACATAGAAGAGAGAGTTTCCAGAAGAAAGCTGGTAAACAAAAAACACAAGAACCACCTTGGGCATTTAGAGAAGGAAATTATGAAAAGGGTGAAACTTATGCTGCAATGTCTCTGGACTGGTCACAGAAGGGGAAGTTATGTTTATTGAGATCAAAGACTAACTATAACAATTATTTTATTGGCACTAGTGAATGTGAGCATACTTTCCAAATTACTGGAGGTTGGGGATTAAAGGGTGGAACTGATCCTGTTTTCCAGGGATATATTATGTATGTGGTAGGAAAGCCTATTACAGGTTACCTGCCCACTGATATGGGAGTTGTTACTTTGGGATTGTCTTTCCAAAGGTCTACCATATAGACCGAAAAGATTATAGTGTCAATGAAATAAAGCTAGGATTAACACGTAGTAAGAGAGCAAGTTTTTCTGAACTAATAGGTGACTTATTCACTGCACTGATACCGTCAGTTGGGGTAGTTCTAAATGCACATAAAATTCGAAAACTGTCTACAGTGGTTGATCGTTTATCAACAGATACTGCTGGTGGATTTTTGATGATAGATACCGAAATGGTGGCAATAAGATCAATGGTTTTGCAAAATAGACTTGCCCTTGACATTATCTTGGCAAAAGAGGGTGGAGTCTGTGGAACGTTAAAAATACAACATTGTTGTACCTATATCCCTGATAAAAGTAAAGGGATAGAAGGATATATTAGAAATATTACAAAGTTACATAAAGATTTAACCCAACTGGAGGTTGACGGTAATAAGAACACTATCCTGTGCACACGTAGTTGGGATAATAGATCAAAGCAAAGTATCAAAAGTTGCCCAATTCAAGATCGACATCAGTTGTGTGAATCAAGATTATTTAATGATGAAACAAAGCAAAAGGAAGAACCAGCCGACACGTGTTTCGTCACAATGGGTGGTAGTCCCGTGACTGTTCAGGGCTGGGAAAGATACAAAGTATATCAAATGATGAGGAACACTCATACACACAATGTGTATCTGCGTAACTAGTGACAACGACACGCACTATCACCAGAAAAAGTGGAGGAAACCCCAGGGGAAATACATGAAGTGAATCGAGGTACAAAAAAACAACACAGCAGAGGAAAGCCTAAAATACAAAGAAACATGGCTAAATGACAACAGACTGTGGCTGTGCAACTAGACACAGTGACAAGGGTCGTTGGAGGTGCTAGCAGTGAAAAATGGAGACCGGTATAAAAACAGATGGTGACGCTGCATGGACTGGTCAAAGGTGACCAAACAAGGTGAAACAAGCATCCTGGAAATGTAGTGCGAAGGCACAAGAGAACCATCATGTGTTGCTATCCATGTGGAAGTGAAAGACATGGTGTAAAACACAGAACTGTGTCAGTACACAGATAAATCATATCACGGAGACGGTGTTTAGACGGAGTCAGAAAGGTGACCAAAATTGCAAGCACAAAAAAATAGTGGTACACAGTAGATACTGATAGAATGAATCACATGACATGCTACAACGGAATCGCAGTGAGAAAGAACGCATGAGTAGAAAGTAATTGTTCATACACCGTATCGTAATGCACAGTCTACTGGAAAGAAATTAGTAAACGGCGAATGTAACCAACGGAAAATACTGAGCTAGACGATGGTCACAGAGTACGTGAGTATGGTTCACAACAAGGGAGTAGGTGAAATGATGATAGGGTCGAATAGAAGTGGTGAGGTAAAGGGAAGAAAACAAAACAAAACAAAACAAAAGGGAAAGGTAACAGCCGAGAGATGGTACAAGTGAGGAGAAATGAGATGGCATGGGAAGGAAGTGACTGGACAACCAAAATCTAAACTAAAACGTAGATGTGTTAAATTTTGCTTATGTAATGTTTTTCTACTAATATTTATGTGGATTTTATTAATTGTTGTCATACCAATCTTTAATGTAAACAACCCTGGAAATAACACTAATGATGTGTCTATTAAAGGAATGAAAGATGTTGCTAAACAATTAACGAATACTAATGAAGAACAATTAGATGGAAGCATTTTCCATCATGATGAATTAACTAATGATTTATCCTTAAATGTGTTTACTAAACTGTTGTATGAATACACTAATACTATGAATGTGAGTGATTGCTATGTCTGCATGAAATTACCATTGTCTGTCTCTGAAGGCATAACCTACCATCATCTTTCTTTAACTTATGCTGTTTCTTGTAGCGTTCTTAGTAGTCTATTTTAGATGGAAGGTAAATTGGAGTATCAATATACAGATGTAGACTTAGTATTTTCCAAAGTACCGATTATAGGAGAACTAAACAAGGTAGAAATTGGTAAACAAGCACGTTATATGGGTGAATTTTTCCATATTACTAAACCATTAGATTTAGAATATGCTTATAAAAATAATTTAACATGCTGATTGCATATTGAAGAAAAACTGTTCTTGGACATGGTAGAACATAGAAGAGAGAGTTTCAGAAGAAAGCTGGTAAACAAAAAACACAAGAACCACCTTGGGCATTTAGAGAAGGAAATTATGAAAAGGGTGAAACTTATGCTGCAATGTCTCTGGACTGGTCACAGAAGGGGAAGTTATGTTTATTGAGATCAAAGACTAACTATAACAATTATTTTATTGGCACTAGTGAATGTGAGTATACTTTCCAAATTACTGGAGGTTGGGGATTAAAGGGTGGAACTGATCCTGTTTCTCCAGGGATATATTATGTATGTGGTAGGAAAGCCTATTACAGGTTACCTGCCCACTGATATGGGAGTTGTTACTTTGGGATTGTCTTTCCAAAGGTCTACCATATAGACCGAAAAGATTATAGTGTCAATGAAATAAAGCTAGGATTAACACGTAGTAAGAGAGCAAGTTTTTCTGAACTAATAGGTGACTTATTCACTGCACTGATACCCTCAGTTGGGGTAGTTCTAAATGCACATAAAATTCGAAAACTGTCTACAGTGGTTGATTGTTTATCAACAGATACTGCTGGTTAATTTTTGATGATAGATACCGAAATGGTGGCAATAAGATCAATGGTTTTGCAAAATAGACTTGCCCTTGACATTATCTTGGCAAAAGAGGGTGGAGTCTGTGGAACGTTAAAAATACAACATTGTTGTACCTATATCCCTGATAAAAGTAAAGGGATAGAAGGATATATTAGAAATATTACAAAGTTACATAAAGATTTAACCCAACTGGAGGTTGACGGTGTTTGGGAAAGAGTTGGTAAGAGTATTAGAGGTGAGAAATTGGGTTTCAACGTTTGGAAAAAGTCTTTTGGGAAAAATAGTAATGCCCGTACTTTCAATAGCAGTAACAATTTTAGTAATAATAACAGCGTATAAATGTTGTAAGTGCATGAAAGGAAGAAAAGTTATAACAGATAAAAGGAATAGAAAGAAGGGAGCAAAGAGAAAAGGAAATGAATTAGAACTTGAAGAAATAAATGAATATTATGACATGATGAAAAGACTAAATGAGAGTGCCATAAAAGAAGAGAGAGATACTAAACTCTACATAAATTATAAGGTGGCACTCGGTAAGGTGAGTATGGCTTAAGAAGCCATCAGAGGGGGGAATTGATGGAGTGGGGATTCGCAAAAAGAAACCCGCTTGTATTGAGTACCCCTATAATACGTACTAATTTTAAGTAGTAAGTATATTAATATGCAATCACACACCACATGTGGGGAATTCGCTTTGCAATATGCATGAAATTAATCTTAACAATACGTAAATAACCGAAAATGTAATAATATTGTGTGTAGAACGTGTTATGGATGTTTTGCTTGGTAAATTGCATGTTAATGCAGTAAAACGCATGACGTATGTTGCTTTGTCATAATAATTAATGCCAATTTCCTGCTTATGCTATGCTAGTTTAACTGCTAACATGGATTAGAGTTAAGGTGGGAGGTTAACAGTGGAAATTTCATTATCACATCATTAATAAATGTCTGTTTTATGTTCTTTTAGTAAATGGACGAGTCTCCATTTTGGGTTAAGTTAGCCAAACTGTAATGAATGAAACTTGCGGCGCGCACAGACCACGTGACTGAGTGGCTGAAATGCTGAACAAGCTGAAAGAGCGTGACACGGTGAAGGACATGACGCTTGACGTGCAGCCAACTCCAGTGACTTCGTGTGAAAATCCACAAAATGTGGAATGTACAAAAATGTGTCCTTACAATTGTTACAAAAACCTCATGAGAGAACAGGGATGTATATTGAATATGTGGGAACGAAAACCCAACAATGGGGTAGTCAAAAGGGGTATGATCTAATGGTAGGATGACCATCCGCCTCTCATTTTTTAACCAATCCCGTAGCTAGAATGGGTGACTTTAGTAACTTTGGTGGGATGGACAAGTATTGTAAGGGTATAAAGAATAGGTGATTTAGGGGTGGAGTAAGAAGTGAGGGCGGCAGATGCGCTGCTGCATTAGGCGTAAGGAGAGAGAGGGTGCGCTGCTGATTGTCGGGTTGCAGAGAGGCCTAGCTGTTCCAGTCTTATCCTTGTCCTGATCTTAGAGTGTTTGATCCCTGACTCTCTGTCTGGGGGGTCCTTTCTGCTACCTAGGCCTGGGTGGTGGTTTTCCTCGTTCTTATTCTTTGGGTTGGTATCCTTGATAACTCGAAGTTTATGTTTTTGTACTTTTGTCTCTTCATCTTTCCTTCTGAAGTGAGAATTTATTAATACACATGTCTGATGTCTCTTCATCTATCCCCTCCATGCAACATATATTTCTTTGAGATCGATTCTGATTGTTTAGAATGTATTCTCTCTGGGTGTTTGTGTATGGGCCAAGGTAAATGAAGTAATTGGATGTTCGTCCCTGTTCAAATTATTGGGTCAGCGCTGGATCACTATCATAGGTAAATATTGTCAATCTTGCCATAGTGACATACAACTGTTGCAGACATATACGTAAAGGACGAACTCAAGCCCAAGTAAGATGAACATTGGACATCTCTTCCTTGACTCCAATTTTTTTCTCTCCTCAACCTTGAGTCCAATCTCTATCTTCTCTCTTTGCTGCATAGCCAACCTCGCTCTTCTCCCTCCCACTATCCTATCCTTGTGTGCTGGATCATGCCAGCCTCATCCAGGTGTGTGCTTTCCCTTCTCTTGCCATCTTCGACTTTATGCGATTGGCTTTTGTACACCCGTTCTGTATCCTGAAAATGGCCACTTCTGGAGACCCGCGATGGGAACAGCATCTCTGCTTCTCATCTTTTCTGTGCCTGGTGGTCATGTCAATGACATGGCAGGTACTCTGCATACTGGAAAGTGAGAGTGGATGACAGTGGTAGCTGCACTGCACTGTAAGAAATGGAACATGACAGACATGTCCCTATGGATGTATCAATTTTGACAACTCCATTTCGCCTAACTTCAAATCAATATACCAGGTCAGTTTCTCCATGTCTTCCCTCTCAAGAAGCACATAAATATTAACAAGTTAGTTTGTTCCACCAAGTACTTTTTAATTTTATTTATGCATTTTCAAAAGTAAAGAACAACATACAGTTATCCAGATTAGAGCATTGGTACAGCATGGACAGAGCAGAAAAATCCATCTTACAGATCTCGGTATTACAAAATACAATAGTGCAGATATACACAGACACGGCAGTTATTGAAAGTGCATTATGCAGCCGCAGCCGTCGAAGCAATCTTACAAGTCATACCGGGCATCAAATGTCAGTTATTGATAGCAGATAAGACGTGAGTGGCCCCCAGATATTTCGGGGCTTGGACTTTGTAGGCAATTCCTCCGCATAACAAATGAGCTGATCCAGACAGTAAGCCAGATCCTGTAACCATAGTTTGGTGGTAGGGACCGGCCTGCCTCCACAGCATATGGAGACCCTGCGCTTCGCCAGTAACAGTGCTATAGACACAAACTTCCTATTAGATGCCTTAATCTTAGAGACGATACCCAACAGGCATACTTGTGGGCTACACTCAACCGGTTCTTCTACCATCAGGCATAAAATGCGCGTGACTGAACTCCAATACTCATGCACTTTGGGGCAATCCCAAGCTAGATGACAGAAATTAGCACCAGGTGCACCACAGCGCTTACAATTGTCAGCGTCCCGCAATCCATATTTATGAAGTTGAGTGGGAGTGTAGTACAGCTGATGCAAATATTTAAAGTGCACCAGCCGTAAATTACCATTCGCCGTCAGCTGACCCATTAAGCGGCAACTAGCGAGCCAATCAGCTTCAGATAGCGGTGTGGGTAGCATGGCATTCCACTTTGCTAACGCAGACGCAGCCCCAGCAGTTACCTCCCTCTGTGATGCCTGGTAGAGTCTAGTGACCAGCTTGGCTCTGGATGTGGTGGTGTATATAAGCTGTAGTGCTTCCAGTGCCGGTGGCTCTGTAGCAAATTGTGGATAATGTGCACGCATAGCAGAGCGCAGCCTAGTGTAGACAAAGAGGTGCATAGCGGTGACAGTACCCCGGGCGTTTATATTATCTGAAGTTATAAATTGACCTCCAGGGAATACATTCTCCATTGTGGACAGCTCCATATCTTTGAGGGTCTTTAATGTGCCAGTTTCCCCAGTGACAGAGAGTTCTGAGTGATGCAGCAGCGGCATGCTGGGTGCGTACAATGGTAACTTCTGCAATCGCTTGCCTAGTTCATGTCAAGCCCTAGATGTGGTTTGTACAGTGTCGAACTCCCCTTTTTCGAAGACCGTGTGCCTGTTGACAATCATGGCTTGAAGCGGTATTGGGTGCACAGCAGCCGCCTCCACCGCCACATGTGGGATGTATGCTGGGTCACGCTGCCAGTAGTAAGCATAATGCGCCTGCGCGCAGAGATAGTAAAGACGAAAGTCAGGCGCAGCGAACCCCCCTTGTTCATAAGGAAGGGTGAGGATCTCCCACTTAAGCCGAGATTTTTTGCCTCCCCAGGCTAGTGTGATCAAAAGGGAACGCAGTCGGTCAAAAAAATGTCGCATTAAATATACAGGAACGTTTAAAAAAAGATACAAAAAGCGCGGAAGGACCACCATCTTCATCAGCGCTATTCGGTCCGCAAATGACAGTGGCAGCTTGATCCAACGACTTACATGCCCCTCAAGTCGCGTGATGGCAGTGCCAAAGTTGGACTGTATGACAGCCTGCGGATCCCTGTGGAGCCATATTCCCAAGTATTTTACAGTGTCTGTACACCAGGATATGGGGTAGTCCATGTTGAATTGTTGGGTACAATCCGTGAGGGGCAACACAATCGATTTAGACCAGTTGATGCCCAGTCCTGAGAATCGTTCAAACCGGATATACTCCCGTATGAGCTGTTCAAGATATCGTGCAGGTTCGCGAACGTACAGCACCATGTCATCCGCATACATGGAGACTGCGAGGGGACGCTGTAAAAATCGCAACGCGGTTTGAGCATGACGCTGCCTGAGAATACAAACTAATGGTTCAAGGACGAGAGCGAATAGCAAAGGCGATAACGGGCACCCTTGTCGTGTGCCACGCTGTATATGAATTTCCTCCGATAATTGCCCGTTAATTCTGACCCGTGCTACCGGATTGGTATATAGCAATTTTATCCAATTAGTAAAGATAAAGGGGACACCCATGCGATGTAGAATGGTAAACATATAGGACCAGGAGATCGAGTCGAAAGCCTTGGCAGCGTCGAGGAGCACCGCCACCGCCGGTAGAGTGGGCTCTAACACATGCATCACAGCAAACAGTGTACGCAAGTTGTGTGATGTAGATCGGGTTGGGACGAACCCCGATTGGTCAGGAAGCACCATAACGGGAAGAAGTAATTGCAGCCTGGTTGCCAAGACCTTCGCTAATATTTTTATGTCTGTGTTGATTAGGGATAAGGGTCTATAAGACTCGCATCTATCCGGCGGTTTCTCAGGTTTCAAGAGCGTGACGACTAGAGCCTCGCGCAGGGTTGGTGGCAAACATTGAGTCTCGTATGCCTCCTCTTTTAGTTTGAAGGAGGCATGGGGCCAGTTGATCGATATATTCTTTGTAAAACTCAGCTGGCAACCCATCAGTGCCCGCAGCCTTCCCGTTAGGCAAAGCCATAATGGCATCCCGCACTTCGCCCAATGTGAGCGGATGCATCAAAAACTCTTGCTGCCCTCTCGATAGCCATACCAAGGCGACATCGTCCAGATATTGTTCAAGCTCCGCCACATCTGCAGTCGGCCGTTGAGCATACATCTCGGTGTAATAATCCGCAAATGTTTGCAGTATAGTGGGCGTGTCATAATGTGTGCCATCATCTGCGACGATCGCCTGAACCATATACGCTTTAGAATGAGGTTCCAGTATGCGGTTAGCTAATGTTCTCCCCGGTCGGCCACCCTCCCCATAATAGCGCGCTTTGCACCGGCGTGATAGATGGTTGATCTCTTGATCAGCCGTTTCGTTATATTCTATGATTTTCCCTTTGATAAGCGCCAGCGTAGCAGGATCTGCCTGGGCGACATAGTTGCGTTCTAAGTCCTGCAGTTCGCGCTCAAGGGCTGCCATGGGGCGACGCAGAGATTTTAGAACCCCGGCTTGAAGATCAATACATGGCCCCCTAATCGTGACTTTAAAGGCCTCCCATAGCACTTCCATAGTTTGGACAGACCCAGTATTAAGTGAAAAGTAGTCAGATATGGCCTCACGAATTCCCTCCCGAAAGACCTGATCTAACAACGAGGACGACTGCAGGCGCCATTGGAACGGAGGGGGGGGGTGAGATGGTAGCAGCATGTTAAGAACCACTGGGGAATGATCCGACAATGTTCTGGGCAAGTGTTTGATCTGTGTAGTCCATGTGCAGACTTCCTGCGTGCCCAGCCAGTAGTCAATGCGCGACCAGGACTGCCGCGCGTATGAATGACATGTACCCTCTCTAGTGTTTGGGTGTCTCAATCTCCAAATATCTGTGAGGCCCAAGGACCACATGCCATCGCGCACCGATACAGCAGCTCTTCGGGGTGGGGGGTCTCCCGCAGTCAACCGATCCACTGTAGGATCCAAAACCACATTAAAATCGCCCCCACATATAATAGCTGAGGAGGACAACTTACAGAGCTTGCTCCATAGTGTATCAAAAAAGGCAGGATCGTCAACATTAGGTCCATACAGGTTCACAATGGTCAGCCGCGTGTTATAAAGTGTACCCTGCACTATAATGTATCGCCCTTCCTCATCTTCGTCTACATGTGTCGGCTCAAAGGGAATACCTTTCTTTACCAGAATCATAACTCCCTGCGCATATGAGGAGTATGAGGCAGCCAACCGTACCCCGGCCCATCTAGTGGCCACATGCGAGACTGCCTGCTTAGTAAGATGTGTCTCCTGCAACAAGGCAATTTGGATATGGTGCCGATCGAGATAAGATAACACCAGTCGTACTTTTTTAGCATTATTAAGCCCTCTCACATTCCAACTCATCCAAGAGATTGTGGAGCGTTTGGAGTCAGCCATGACTGTAAAGTCTGTTAAGAAAAATCTGCATCATTGTCTAGGGAATATATGTAATACAATGCAAATCCTGCCAGCATGCCATAATCAATGCTATCATAGGAAAAAAGTGTTCCCCAACAGACCCCCCCACCCACTTCAGCATTGAAATCATGCCGTGAGTAAACTCCCCCATGAAACAGAACAATAAATGACCATTAACATCCATGAATCGTGTTGCATGAAAACGAAGAAAAAAAACAGTAAACCTGCAGGGGCTCCAAAATGGGCCCAACCAAAAAACAGAACCTTTTGGGGAATTCCCTTACTGTGGGTCGCTAGCAGCCCCCGGCCCCCCGTATAAACAGGGTGGGTCGGGATAAGTATATATAGGCTAACCCGCCCACGACCTAGCGTCAATTAGCAAGGTTACATAGCAAAGAGCCCACATTGAGATAACGACAATCATGAAGTGTCCCACCTAGCCAGGAACACAAGGTACATACAGTTACCCTGCAGAAAAATGTTCATATAAACTGAGAAGTCCTGCATATGTCCATCATACTTCAGGAGCCACCCCACTTTCAGAGAGAAGTCCAACATAATAAATGCAATAACCCCACAGAGCAGGAACGACATAACAACAAAATACAATGCACAGCATAAGTCTCACGTGTTCAGCCCTCAGAGTCGGAGTCTACACCCCTCTCCCGCAGCGTCTCCTGTCGCTCGATCCGACGTACATATTGAAGCGCTTCTTTAGGTGTCAGGAAGATACGCGCCTTCCCGGCATGTTGAATCCGTAGTCGGGCAGGGTAAAGCATTGCGTATTGAATGTGGAGCTCCTGCAGTTTCTTCTTGACCGCATGGAATTCTCGGCGAGCCTGTTGCACGGCGACGGTGAAGTCGGGAAAGAGTTCCACCTTCATGCCTTGGTAGTCGAGTTTGCCTTTTTCCCTAGCCAGACGGAGTGCTGTGTCCCGGTCCCGGTAGTTCAGAAGTCTGGCAATTATGGGGCGAGGCGGGGCACCAGGGACTGGCCGAGCAGCTAATGAACGGTGAGCCCTTTCAACAATGAGCACCTTTGAGAAATGTTCGGCTCCCAGCAAGGTAGTAAGCAGCGTTTCGACATACAACTCCATGGGCCCGGTGTTGGTGGACTCCGAAATGCCAGTTATACGAAGGTTATTTCTGCGAGAGCGGGCTTCAATGTCCTCATTCTTTGCTCTTATTACCTCCAGTAGTTTCTCCATGTTGGTACATGATGCGCTCACAACCTCCACGCGATCCTCCGAAGGTTGAGATGCGCTGTTCTGCTTCCGCGATCTGTGACCCATGCTTGTCGATCTTGGTCGCCATGGTATCCATACGTAAGTTGAGGTGATCAATTTTGGCGTCGATAGACTGCAAGCTCTGTTGCATGGTTAGCATCATACGCTCCAGTTTCGTAATCGATCCGGGATCAGGGTCAGTGTCCGAAGCGTTTGGGCTCCGAGATTTAGTGAGCCTCTTGGCTTCAAAGTGCAACTTACTCTGCTGCTTGTCTGTCCGCCCCATGGTTGGCTGCTGGCACTCGCCAATATAGTGGACTGAGGGCGTCACGTAGGAAGAAAAGCACAGGAGACAGGCCCGTCTCAATGCACACTGAAAGCAGTGCGTGCTGCTGTGGCCTATTGCCCCGTTCACTCCGAGCGCCAGTAGGTGAGTGAGATGTGGGCCATAAGAGCTGGCAGCGTGTTTGATGTGGCTGCGTCAGTGGCGGATAGACAGTAGAGGTACTAGGCTTTGGCACTGCAGTGGGGTACAATCCGTAGTTCGCTCGCAATGTGAGACGAGTACTACACACCGCCGCTAACAATGCGATGCAGGTCGTAGCTCCCACAGCAGCAAAAGTCCGTCTAGCAATGCCCTCAGACCTCCAACGGGCGCAGCGTGGAAATGCACCATGCGGTTTCAAGAAGCAGTGAGGCCCGCAGCGGACGGCAGGCGCTGTGCCGATATTCTGGCCAGAGCAATAATGGTATTCTCCCAGTCTCGTTGTCAGCAATGGCGTCGCGTTTGTGTTACTGTGCAAGCCGCCGCCGACCCCTATTCAAACAAAGATCCGCATGGAGATAGACCCGCGGCCGCTCCCCAGGGAGGCCGCACCGCTGATACAGGGCGCGAGAGCTGTCCACGCTGATGCCGCGACACGGGGCAGCCAACCACCGCTATCCAGTAGCTGCAGGTCACGCAGAGAAGCGTCACAGGGCCCCGAAAGGCTGCCGATTTATCAGTGCACCGGGGCGCGCCGCTCACAGGGCCGCCGCTCCCAAAGCCGCCAACACGGACCACAGCCTCACAGCCTCGGCAGCAGGTAGGGGTCGCACAGCGAGCGTCTCACCTTGCTAGTCCGAGACGCGAAATGGCGGCCGCTCAGTGTGTCACAGGGTCGCCGGAGAGCAGTGTAGAGTCCCCCCGCAATGGGCCGCAGGGCTGGCAGCTAGCAAGCAGGTCAATATCGCCGGGTGGGCTCCGTGCAAGCAAATCACCATGCCGAGGAGAGAAGGTCAGCAACCAGCGTTCTCCGGGGCTGCCATCTTGACTCCAGCGAGGTCTGACGGAGTTTGAGCTGTTAGGGGCGTCCGATAGTCAACATGAAGACCACAGAGTATTCCTCTTTGCGTCAGGAGTGATGACTGATCGTTTTCAGCCGTGGATGGCGCCAAATTTAACGGATGTTAGACGGATTGTAATCCCGACCAGCGGAGCAGCACTAAAGTGCGGCCATCTTGCTCTGGGCTCTCTAGCGCCCCCCTTCCACCAAGTACTTGAAAAATCAGACTGTAAAACACATATTTCTTATTTAACATATATGCAGAGGGCCCAAATTTATACCAGTATTTATTTATCCATGGTAAAGAAAATCTGGCAAATGGCTGAGTTGTGATCTAAACTAGCTTCTAACGGAGTTGGATTAAAATGAAGCCACTTACTACAGCTCACACGGTACATCGTTTTCATCTACGGACACTAGGCCACATATACGACTGCAAAAAAATGATAACGTAAAGCCCACCCACCTCGTCTTCCTATTTATCGTCGATTGAATTGTGCAGGGAGAAACAAAGGTTTGTTGACTGGCGTAACAAGTGGTTGCAATTATAGAGGGAAATTGTGGAAGTGCAGTGAGTGAAATCAAATCTTTTGACACTTTCCAAATTCAGAGAGATGGAAGTACACTCCTTAATTCACCAGATAAGGCCTTGAGCAGAATCTCTGATAGCTGCAGTGTAAACTTCCCTTTACTGTGCACTGACTCCAATATAAAAGGTGCAAGACTGCCCGATCGCTACATCATTCCATCTCACGCCACACTATTGTAAACAGTTACAAGGTTAGCAATTGTGAAAATGAATTCTAGTCAGATGAAGTGGGCCACAGGAAACTGTAGAGAGGCCCGATGTTGCATAATCGTTTGAAGGACAATTTCTAATGTCGGGGGATGTGAGCCAAGGGTACCCTGCAGCGTTGTTGTTTGCGTGACACTTAAAGAGTTCATTAGAGAGTAATCCCATTTCAAACTGGCAGCCTTCTGCATGTGATGCCCCATTCTCTTCCCCCCGGTCCGACGTGGTGTCATAAAGAGAGATTCCCCAGCTGCATCTGGGTCACTGTCATTTTCACTTGAGGCTATAGGGGATCCTGAGCCTTCAGCCGACCACTCTGAGCCATCAGAGAGGGAGAAAAAACAGTCACTAGGGTCTAGCTCAGCCTCAAGATTTGTATGTAAAATATCTTGATCCTGGGCTTGAGCCTGACCTAGAGCACCCACTTGCTGAGCTGCTTTAGGGGCTGGGGGCCCTATACCAGATGAATGCCCCTTAATACTCCTCCCTCAGCCTGCTGTGGTCCCTCATTCATATTGTCCTGATTCAGAGGCAATATAGTAGGTCCTGAGCCCTCCTGCTGACACATACCCAATGGTTTAATAGTATTTTTATCCAATATTTCCCCCTCATTTAAAGTACTTACACTCTCTGCCCCCAAGTGTAGCTCTTCCACCATGTTGGAGTACTGTTTGACATCCACAGTAATCTCTGATCGGCTCCCTTGCGCCAGTCTTTCCGCAGAACCTGGTGCCTCTGCTTCTGTCTCTGCAGCAGCTTGTTTCCCACCTGGAGCGCGTAGCAGCTCCAGCACCGGGGAGGCGTCGTCCTGTTGAGACCCAGCCTCTTCCCTTCTCAGCTATCGTCTCACTCTCCGGCACCAGCCTCACTGGAAGAGGCGTCTGTCTGGGACCTTGTCTCCCTTTGCCTCCTGCCGGGTCTGTAATTATCGCCCGGGGTGCAGCCGGCTTCCCCTTTGTGGTGCTAATGGTCTTGGGACCCATCCCCGCGATCGCCTTCACTCGGCAGTGCTGACAGCCAGAGCAGGCAAGAACCAGCCTCGATAGTCGTTCGAGAGCGGCGCAGCACTCCAGCAGCAGCGCGGCCCCCGGGCAGCCTTCGAGCCCTGACGGAAAGTCAGCAACAGCGGTGGTGATTCCGATATCTAAGGGCATTGAGCTTCCACCGGTAAGAAAATAGTTTTTAATCCTTCTCCCCTCTATTAGAGAGTTTCCATCTCACGGTGTTGTAGGCAAGTCCGCTCCAGCCTCAAGCGGCCGCCATCTTACTTCCCATTCCACATCCGCAAATGCTTGTTTCAAACGCTTATGCAACATCGGGAAGAAACCCGGGCGGATGCCCGTAAAGCCCAGAATGCGGCAAGAAAGGTACAAGGCGCAGTAAGAAAACTGACTAAAACCTGCAATACTATAGGGGAGCGTATGACAGAGCTTGAAACCCGAATCAGCAATGTTGAGACGGAGGTGGCTGACAAACTTACGCACTCTAAGGAACAGGCGAGGCAAATTACGGATATCCGATGGAAGTTGGAGGATTATGAAAATCTCCAACGGCGTAATAATCTGAGGGTCCTGGGAATCCCAGAAGGGAAGGAAGGAACAGACATCAGAAGCTACATCCGGGATCTCTTCCAGCAGGCGTTTCCGGAGCTCTCGGACTGTAACTGGCAGCTAGAGGTTCAACGTGTACATGGGACACCGTTTACCTTGAGACACCCGGTCAGGGAGGGGGCCAAGCCAAGGGCCGTCCTAGTCTTTTTGGGGAATTTTCTTTTAAGGCAGGCAGTGTTTGAAAAAGCTAGACCCGAGGCCTGGAGGAAGGTTGGGGACGTGTCATTTTTTGTGAGACTGGATTTCTGTCACGCCACTGTTGAGAGAAGGTGGCGACTTCGGCAGCTAATCAAACCCTTCCAGGATAAGGGTGCTAATGCCTTCCTCACCAATCCAGCGTCCCTAAAAGTGGTCTGGCATGGTGTAACGAGGTATTTTACGTCAGAGATCAAGGCCAATGAGTTTTTGATAGGGCTGAAACCAGAGCATCCTAAGGGTGTAGGACAAAATCAGTCTGAAGGATAGTCAGGAGAGGTCTAGGATGGGAGCTTGGTATTTCTATTCTCAGCTAACATTGGAGCTACTTGCTGGCTTTTCTTTCCTTTCTTCTTTTTCTAATTTTTCTTTCCTCCCTTCTAGAATTTCTCTCTTTTTTTAAATTAAAATAGTACAAGGGGCTGATTCCCCTCTCTAGGGCTATTAAAGCTTAAAGCGCATTGAAAAATTCACGGTGTTGGCAACTCGCTCTTCATCTTCCAACAGACCGATGTGCGATCTGGTTCCTTCCCGAAGAGGGGGTGGGGGGGCACAGGGAGGGGGGGAGGAGGCAGGGGAAAGGGGGGTTAGGGGGCGGGAGCAGGAGGGCTTCTTGTGGGAAGGGGCATGGGGTGGGGAAAAAAATGGGGTAAAAATCTCAGAGAGGTAGCTAAGAAGGTAGCAAAGCAGGGCTGTAAACGAATAAGGATAATGACAGAAATTGGAACAAACTGCCATCACCATGGCTGGGTGAAGAGGCTTGGAGTTAAAATCAAGAACGGTTACTCATCAAGACCAAATGGGTAAGATCACAATTTGCTCTGTTAACGTAGGTGGCCTAGTGGATAGGAACAAGAGGTTTAGGGTCATGGAGATGATAAAATCTATTGCCACGGATATTGTCGGTCTCCAAGAGACACACATCATGGGACAAACGGGGATTAATCACGGCAAAGGGGTACTCTTTACTGGCATGCTCATCTCAAAGTTCTAACAATAGAGGGGTGGCCATCTTAGCCAAGAATAAAATAGGATTAGCTAAACGGAGATTGGTTGATACCGGAGGAAGGTGGACCCTGGTAGAATTGGAGCTCGGAATAACGATAGGTACGGTCTACGGCTCAAATCAAGATGAGCCAAAGGTATTTGAAGACTTGGAAATAGAGCTTGCTTCCTGGCCCATCCCCCTGATCATGTGTGGGGATTTTAATATCCACCTAGGAGTGGGAAGCGCTGTGACAAATCGATATCAAGGACGGAAACCCAGAGTATACAGAGCTTTGACATCACTGATGAGAAGTCATGGACTAACGGATGTATGGGATTCTAAGTTCTCTTCGGATCTCGGGTACACTTATTTCTCATGTCCACATAAGAAATATGTCAGGTTGGACTATTTTTTTGTTTCAAATCAGATTTTGGATGGAGCAGGGATAGAAATATTGCCGAAATTAATGTCGGACCATAATCCCATAATTCTAGAGATAAAGGCCCAGCAAATACAATCACAGCAGCGCCAATGGACATTTGACCGGCAGCTGTTGGTCGATTCTGACTTTGTTGGACATTTTAAAAAGTGAATAATAGATTTTTTTAATATGAATAGATATAGCGCTTCACGCAATATAGTATGGGATGCGTTTAAGGCAGGGCTGAGGGGGGAGATGGTGAGCTTTGTCTCATATAAAAGACAGCAAAAGGAATTTAAGAGCAGGCTGCTGCGCGCCAAGCTGCGGGACTTAGAAAGAGAACATCTTGCTAAAATATTGGGGGGAGGATGTGGCTACTACGCAGTTAGACATTACAATAACCAAAGCAGAGATAGGCGCCTATTTTTCTCAGAAAGCAGCAGCAGAATATCAGACTCACAGGGCTGAGAGGTATGAGTTTGGGGAAACAGTAGGGAGATTTCTTGCTTTAAAGAGGAGACAAAAAGTGGTAAAGAGTCAGATATCCTCAATAACAAACGGGGGGATCACATATACAGACCCAGCGGATATAGTCACCGTGTTTCACAAATTTTATCAAGATCTTTACACCAAGGAGGAACATGGTCCTCTGGAAAGGTCACAGGGGAGGTCTCAATATCAAGAGGGTAGGAGCTTGGGCAGGGACGAGAGAGACAAGTTGGAATCCGAACTAGTACTGGAGGAAGTGCAAATAGCAATACAGCAGCTGGCCTCAGGAAAGGCAGTGGGTCCGGATAAGATCCCATTGGAATTCTACAACATTTTTCAACTAGAATTGGCTCCCATATTGCTGGATTTTTTTTTGGGGGTGCAATATTCTGGGTGTCCGCCGGAATCTTGGAGGGGCACTAACATTATCATCTTCCCAAAAAAAGATAAGCCACCCGACAGGCCTACCTCTTATAGACCCATCTCTTTAATTAATACGGATGCAAAAATGTACTCAAAAATATTAGCAGTCCGCCTTAGGGGGGTCATAGCCAGTCTTGTTTCCCCTTGGCAACATGGCTTTATCCCCAGCAGAGACACAACGGATCATATAAGGCGAGCCGTGGCTCTGTTCGATATTGCTAAGGAAACCAATGGAAATCTGGCTATGATCCTCCTAGACGCAGAAAAAGCGTTTGATGGGGTGGCAAGGGAATACTTATGGGGAGTTCTGTCTGCTAAGGGATTCGGCATAAGGGCCATAACAGCAATTCAAGCAATGTACAGGGCACCATACGCAAAACTTCAGCTGATGGGCACGGAATCTGAGATCATAAGAGTAGGAAGGGGAACAAGGCAGGGATGCCCCTGCTCCCCAATCTTATTTGCTTTATACATTGACCCTTTTATTCAGCAGATTATAGATAATCAAGCCATTAGCCCGGCTGTAACCCAGGGGTTCGATACCAAAGTGCTAGCCTACGCAGATGACATTGCGGTATTAACATCAAACCCAGATATGGCAATAAAGGAAATTGAAGCCATGGCTATCAAATTTGGACAGGAGTCGGGGTATCTACTGAACAAAACTAAGACTCAAATAATATGCACGGATAATATTATCTTTCAGGATAATAGGCGAATACCCATGGCCATATATCTTGGGGTCAAGATTACTCCGGATGTAGATCGGATAACGCAAATTAATTTTGGCCCAATGATTAATAAAATATCAGCGGATCTCAGACGGATGATTTCATTACATCTGACCATCATGGGGAGGATCAATGTCCTCAAGATGGTAATGCTCCCCAAGATACTATATTTATTTAGGGCACTTCCAGTGGAAATTGAAGGGTCATTAATTAAAACACTAGATGCTATATTTAGCTATTTTATTTGGCAATATGGTAAGATTAGGAGATCCCAGAGACTTCTTACCTTACCACAAACACGGGGTGGGTGGGCTGCCCCCAATCTCACTTTCTACCACTGGGCACCGCTACTGCAAATTTATGAATATACTTCTCTTTGAAAAAGATGGTAGAGAGAGAATCATTGGAGCTGAGGAGCTTCCAACAATCTATGAGTTGGCACTTGGGGAAGGGTCTAGAGCGTTGCTACTTCGCCAGCTTGAACCTAGTTATTTTAAGAAGGTACGATTCAAAATTATTAGGAATGCCTGGAAAACTTGGGGAAAAATAAAAAAATACTTGAGTATTGAAAAATGTATAAGATATACACCTACTTGGAGATCGTCCTTCTTTCCCTTGGCTTTCTACGATATAATAGGGAAACAATGGGAACAGCTAGGCTTGAGGATAGTGGGAGATATCCAGGCAAATGATCAACTACAGCTTTTTCCTGATTTGCAGATAGAATATGGAAACCCTAACAGGCACTATTTCAAATATCTCCAAATTAAGGGATTCTTTGGTAAACGGAGACAAGCGATCTCAATGGCAAAGATCCCATTATTTGAGATTCTGGGGGGATCCGATTGTAGAATAAAATACCTATATGGAATTATGATGGACGAAGCCCCCGACGATATGGAGAGAACAGAGAGGAAATGGGCCAGTAGATTAGAAAACAAAGATATAGATATGTCACTCAAACTGGCCAAAAGAACGCTTTTATCAGCTAACTTAAAGGCCCAACACTTCAAGACGATTTTTAATTCATACTATACCCCTGCCAAATTGTTCACCTGGGGAAAAAGGGAAGACGATACGTGCCCCAGGTGTGGGATCAGGCCAGCAGAGGCGATACATATATTTTACGGCTGCTCTAAATTAGATCTGTTAAAAAGTGAAATGGAAAAATTTTGGGAGAAGATACTAGGAAGAAGTGTTGAGTTAACTCCCTCACTTATGATGATGGACCACAATAGTATTGCGCTGGACCGCGGCCAGATTGGTATTGTATTTATTTCAGTTACGGTTGTTAGATTAATAATTGCAACTAGATGGAAAGATTCGGAGTTCCCTCGGTTCCAAGAGTGGCTGGCCCACCTGGTTGCAATTTATAAACTGGAACAAGCACTCTATGAATGCAAGGGCTATCAGGCTAATAAATGGGGAAGAAACTTTGGCTCCCAATATCAAATTGGCTGCTTGGGGCAGATTAAAGGTACTAGGAATCGTTCCTTAAGGAAATTTGTATCTATGTAAATACTGCTATTACTTGATTTTCTTGACATTATTTCTTTTTTTTTTTTTAGGAAATGAATTATGATGTGAATGGGATAACAATTGACTTTGTATAGCATATATCGTTTAGTGTAATGATTTGTGTAACATCTCTCTGAGATTAATAAAAAAAAAACAGGAAACTGTAGAGAGGCTACCAGGTCGTCGCATATATGAACATGAACTTCTATTACATGCTCAGATTAGAATGCCCACATAGGTTCAAGATGAAAGGCAAATTGAACCATTCAGTTCCTATTTGGAGTGGTTCTTCCTCAAAATGAAACCCATAAATTCCACACGTTTTCTTACCTTGGAGTTTGGAAAGAGGAACAGGCCATATTAAACGTGGGTTATTGTAATATGTGAATTGGACAGTCAAACACTTTCTTTCAAATATGTGAACTTGAGCACTGTGCTTTCACGAACAAGTTGTGTACCCAAGTTCTACACCGAATGCAGCAAGAGACCAACACATTTTTGTCAGAGATGCTTTGAAGGTAAAAGAAAAAACAATGAAGAAGGATCCATCTCCAATTCTGTTATACATGGCATCAAACTGTCCTGTGATTTGTCAAAAAACTAGGCATAAAAATTCCAGACCCATCCTACAACAAAGGAAATTTTGGCCCGCTAGCCGTCACAGCTTTATGTTGAAAATCTTCAGTGGTATCACACTGTCATTAAAAATAAAATAGAAAAATATAGCACTATGACCCGTATTTCAAAGGTCCCACTTGTTCGGTACACATATAGGCCTCTATGACAACATTTTGAAAGGGTGGTTTTAGTTCAGAGATTGGTAGGGCAGTTCTGAAAAGCCTATACAACTAAAATTCGGTTTTAATAGCACTTCCTACCACAAGCTTTCCTTTTTGTCATACTGAAAATAACTGGCAATCGGTTGATTCACTTCAATTGTCAACTTCAGAAGAATAAAGGGCTGATTCAACCATGTTGGAATTCAAACTTGTTATATCGCAACACATGCCAGCAGTGAGCGCTTAGCTTACCGAGTCCTTTTTTTGCTAACATCAGAGGATGCTAACCTCCCCAGACCCATTTCTCTAGTGGGGTGCCGTTTAAGGGTTTGGTTCAAATAATGGCCTGCTCTGACTTGCAAGGGAAGTGTCATATCCCTAACCTGGATCAAGTGCACTGTTAACTATAGCTGCAATGCTGGGAGACTGTCAACAGTTATAGGTGTGCTGACAATGTGACACTGGCTATCATTTTTATTCACTCCTGTCCACTTGCCTTGTGCACGTGTGATGGGGGGCATTTCATATTAACAAACATCTACAAATGTATTAAAATTAGGACATTGTACGTTAAGGGCTGACAGCAAATAAAAGGTGCACGAGATAAAAAAAGATCTGTGCAGAAAGGCTTATAAAGCTGTGAAAAGGGGTAGATCTCGGCAAATTACAGCTTTTAATTATAACCTTTTAAAGGCGCAGCCTCAACTGCACAGTTATGAAGTTTTTGAGAACACAGCACTATCAGAAGCACAATACAGTTTCAAGCCATTTAGTTGGCTAAGCATTTCCCCATCTCTACAGCACATCCACATCACAGTAAATTCATACCTCGCACTACAACAACAGTACTCACTGGATACAACTCCCTAGCACCACCACTAGCAAAGCACGGCTTCAAGCATTTGTCAGCTGAACAGGATATCCACTGCAAGTTAATTTTATCCTTCGAACTACTACCTAACTATCCAACTTCCCGGTTGTCTATCATCCCAGATTCAGCGCCAGGACACCCTTATGTGGGTAGCGGTTGCTCTTTACAAATTCTCATTCATTCATCCACAGTACGTATTAGCAGGGCCGGTCCTAGAACTTCTGGGGCCCCGGGCGAGAGGGAAGATGTGAGGCCCCTCTAATTTGCATGTAACATCACAAGAAGTGACATCACAGAAAGTGACATCGCAGGACTATTGATCTTATTTGGCATCACTGAAGAGACCTAATGTGGATATCAGTAACAAGGACAAAAAGATAAATATACAAGTGAAATAAGTCCATATATTTGAAGACTGTATTAAATGGATTACATTTGTCACATTAGATGGAAAAGCTAGGTGCAGGTCTTAAAAAGATGGATATTTTTACTCCATGTTTCCAGATTCCATGATTGTTTCCAGATGAGCGCATGATAAAAATTCCAGTTCTGTTTCATAAAGGGAGAGATCCTGTTGAGGTAATGAGGGGCGGGATCATTCAAAATATAAAATTAAACAAGAGAAAAACCCTCACACCATGGATATAATCGCAAATTTCAAAAGGCTCTGTTATCTTTCCGTGCCATTATTGTGCCACCTTAGTATGACATTAGTACTTAGTAAGATGTTTTAATGTAAATCCTCTCACCAGTATCCCATACCCACATGCTAAGACTCGTAGGACAGTCTTTTTTGTGTGTGGGCTCTTTACTCACCAGAATTATGTTAAGTGCAAAAACACAACACATATATTACAAAAATACAAGACACCATTGCAAACAAATAAAGATTGTACATAAATTTAAAAAATACTTAGAACCACCGAGACCACTACTAAATCATACATTGACTTTAAGGTATGCTGCAGATTCAAGGGGTTTTCAAATCAATGTTTTTGATTTAGTGTTGGAACTGTAGGAAGTGGTAGAGGCCAGCTTTCGTGCTGGTGGAGCCCTGTGCGACTATGTTTGTTGGTGCCCCCCAATGACTCCCTCTGCCACAGATTCCCTCAACAGTGCCCATCAAGCCTCCGCAACCACATTCCTGCTCAGATGCATTTAATTTGATCTACAGCGCCACTGATACCAGTGTAGGGTGTCAGACCACTTTACATCACACACATTACACAGAGACAATCAATCATACGTATGTAAAACACTGTATAGGAAATGTTAGATAAGACAAAGGACTACAAGGTGTAGGAGTCACATGACAATCATACTAGTAGGCAGTATAATTTAATAGTGATTGGTCTGGAGAAACACAAACTATGAATTTAGAACGTAATAGCATGGTTGGGGGTTCTCTTTAATAACCAGAATTGATTTCTATCCAAATGAACCCTTTTTGCAACCTTAGGATAATCAAAGACAGGGGTAATAACCATAATGCTCTAATTTATACCTTGCAGTTTGCATGCAGCTCTAAGATGACAGTTAATAGCTCACTGTTCTATGTTAAGATTTTTGACTTATAACAAAAGGATCTAACTGACAAAACCAGTAACCCACTGACCTATTTACATTATGTGCACTTTGTGATCTGCATGGTACATGTTCTATGCAGCAAGCACATTAACCCTCTGTGCTTACTTTTCAGGAGTCAAAACTTCCACTTGACAAAACTCCATCTCTCTCTAAGAAGAACATTAATCAATGGAGTTATGACATTTTTATTGTTGCCGAAAATTGCTGGAGGCCAGGAAGGAGGCAGCAAGTGCTTTTAAAAACATAATATACTTGCAAACATGACGCCCCCACCTGAAATCAGCGGCCGGTGCGATCGCACCGGTCGCACTGCCCTAGAGCCAGCCCTTCTCAAGGGTCCTGTGACCTCAGTGGCAGGGTCACTGCTGCTCTAAGGTGTGCTGTTTCATAGGCCTGCCCGCAAGACTGGAGGTGAACTTCAGTATGGATGGTGGTGGACAGGCCTTCAAGGCTAACCCACACTTGCCACCGCTATGGTCCACCTGCTGGTGCTAAGACACCAGGGCTTCTATAGTCTAGCACATGGGTACTCACAAACTTTCTCTCGGGAGGGCCAAATTTAGAGTGTGGTTTGTGGCCGAGGGCCGCACCGGTGGGGGCGGGGTCAGTGGGGGAGGGGGGCGGGGCTAGGGCAAGAAAAAAAAACTGTGACCATGAGGTTGAACACAGGCCCCTGCAGCAGACGCATTCGTCCACTGAGCCACCAGACCCGGCATACACACATCTATATATCTATCTATCTATCTATCTATCTCTATCTCTCTCTAACGCTATCTCTATCTATCTTTCTCTATCTCTCTCTCTCTATCTCTCTCTCTCTCTCTCGCTATCTCTATCTCTCTCTAGCTATCTCTCTCTCTCTCTAGCTATCTCTCTCTCTATCTGTCTCTAGCCATCTCTCTCTAGCTATCTCTATCTCGCTCTCTATGTCTCTATCTCTCTCTATCTCTATCTTCTATGTCTCTCTATCTTCTATCTCTCTATCTGCTATCTCTCTATCTGTCTATGTCTCTATCTGTCTATGTCTCTATCTGTATATGTCTCTATCTGTCTCTATCTCTATCTGTCTGTCCCTGTCTCTGTCTGTCCCTGTCTCTTGTGTCTGTCCCTGTCTCTATCTGTCCCTGTCTCTATCTGTCCCTGTCTGTCTGTCCCTGTCTCTATCTGTCTGTCCCTGTCTCTATCTGTCTGTCCCTGTCTCTGTCTGTCCCTGTCTCTGTCTGTCCCTGTCTGTCCCTGTCTCTGTCTGTCCCTGTATGTCCCTGTCTCTGTCTCTATCTGTCTGTCCCTGTCTCTATCTGTCCCTGTCTGTCTGTCTGTCCCTGTCTCTATCTGTCTGTCCCTGTCTCTGTCTGTCCCTGTCTGTCCCTGTCTCTGTTTGTCCCTGTCTCTATCTGCCTGTCCCTGTCTCTATCTGTCCCTGTCTCTGTCTGTCCCTGTCTCTGTCTGTCCCTGTCTCTGTCTGTCCCTGTATGTCCCTGTCCCTGTCTCTATCTGTCTGTCCCTTTCTCTATCTGTCTGTCCCTGTCTCTATCTGTCTGTCCCTGTCTCTATCTGTCTGTCCCTGTCTCTATCTGTCCCTGTCTCTATCTATCTGTCTGTCCCTGTCTCTGTCTGTCCCTGTCTGTCCCTGTCCCTGTCTCTATCTGTCTCTGTCCATGTCTCTGTCTGTCCCTGTCTGTGTCTGTCTCTATCGGCCTGTCCCTGTCTGTCCCTGTCTCTATCTGTCTGTCCATGTCTCTGTTTGTCTGTCTGTCTGTCCCTGTCTCTCCCTGTCTCTATCTGTCTGTCCCTGGCTCTGTCTCTGTCTGTCCCTGTCTCTATCCGTCTGTCCCTGTCTCTGTCTGTCCCTGTCTCTGTCTGTCCCTGTATGTCCCTGTCCCTGTCTCTATCTGTCTGTCCCTGTCTCTATCTGTCTGTCCCTGTCTCTATCTGTCCCTGTCTCTGTCTGTCCGTCCCTGTATGTCCTTGTCTCTGTCTCTATCTGTCTGTCCCTGTCTCTATCTGTCCCTGTCTGTCTGTCCCTGTCTCTATCTGTCTGTCCCTGTCTATCTGTCTGTCCCTGTCTGTCCCTGTCTCTATCTGTCTGTCCCTGTCTATCTGTCCCTGTCTCTGTCTGTCCCTGTCTCTGTCTGTCCCTGTATGTCCCTGTCCCTATCTGTCTGTCCCTGTCTCTATCTGTCTGTCCCTGTCTCTGTCTGTCTCTATCTGTCCCTGTCTCTATCTGTCTGTCCCTGTCTCTATCTGTCCCTGTCTCTATCTGTCTGTCCCTGTCTCTGTCTGTCTGTCCCTGTATGTCCCTGTCCCTGTATCTATCTGTCTCTGTCCATGTCTCTGTCTGTCCCTGGCTCTGTCTGTCTCTATCGGCCTGTCCCTGTCTGTCCCTGTCTCTATCTGTCTGTCCATGTCTCTGTCTGTCTGTCCCTGTCTCTATCTGTCTGTCCCTGGCTCTGTCTCTATCTGTCTGTCCCTGTCTCTATCCGTCTGTCCCTGTCTGTCCCTGTCTCTGTCTGTCCCTGTCTCTGTCTCTATCTGTCTGTCCCTGTCTCTGTCTGTCCCTGTCTCTGTCTGTCTGTCCCTGTATGTCCCTGTCCCTGTCTCTATCTGTCTCTGTCCGTCTCTGTCCATGTCTCTGTCTGTCCCTGTCCCTGTCTCTGTCCATGTCTCTGTCTGTCTGTCCCTGTCTCTATCTGTCTGTCCCTGTCTCTGTCTCTATCCGTCTGTCCCTGTCTCTGTCTCTATCCGTCTGTCCCTGTCTCTGTCTGTCCCTGTCTCTGTCTGTCCCTGTATGTCCCTGTCCCTGTCTCTATCTGTCTGTCCCTGTCTATCTGTCTGTCCCTGTCTATCTGTCTGTCCCTGTCTCTATCTGTCCCTGTCTCTGTCTGTCCCTGTCTCTGTCTGTCCCTGTATGTCCCTGTCCCTATCTGTCTGTCCCTGTCTCTATCTGTCTGTCCCTGTCTATCTGTCTGTCCCTGTCTGTCCCTGTCTCTATCTGTCTGTCCCTGTCTATCTGTCCCTGTCTCTGTCTGTCCCTGTCTCTGTCTGTCCCTGTATGTCCCTGTCCCTATCTGTCTGTCCCTGTCTCTATCTGTCTGTCCCTGTCTCTATCTGTCTGTCCCTGTCTCTGTCTGTCTCTATCTGTCCCTGTCTCTATCTGTCTGTCCCTGTCTCTATCTGTCCCTGTCTCTATCTGTCTGTCCCTGTCTCTGTCTGTCTGTCCCTGTATGTCCCTGTCCCTGTATCTATCTGTCTCTGTCCATGTCTCTGTCTGTCCCTGTCTCTGTCTGTCTCTATCGGCCTGTCCCTGTCTGTCCCTGTCTCTATCTGTCTGTCCATGTCTCTGTCTGTCTGTCCCTGTCTCTATCTGTCTGTCCCTGGCTCTGTCTCTATCTGTCTGTCCCTGTCTCTATCCGTCTGTCCCTGTCTGTCCCTGTCTCTGTCTATCCCTGTCTCTGTCTGTCCCTGTCTCTGTCTCTATCTGTCTGTCCCTGTCTCTGTCTGTCCCTGTCTCTGTCTGTCTGTCCCTGTATGTCCCTGTCCCTGTCTCTATCTGTCTCTGTCCGTCTCTGTCCATGTCTCTGTCTGTCCCTGTCCCTGTCTCTGTCCATGTCTCTGTCTGTCTGTCCCTGTCTCTATCTGTCTGTCCCTGTCTCTGTCTCTATCCGTCTGTCCCTGTCTCTGTCTCTATCCGTCTGTCCCTGTCTCTGTCTGTCCCTGTCTCTGTCTGTCCCTGTATGTCCCTGTCCCTGTCTCTATCTGTCTGTCCCTGTCTATCTGTCTGTCCCTGTCTATCTGTCTGTCCCTGTCTCTATCTGTCCCTGTCTCTATCTCTATCTGTCCCTGTCTCTATCTGTCCCTGTCTGTCTGTCCCTGTCTCTGTCTGTCTCTGTCTGTCCCTGTATGTCCCTGTCTCTGTCTCTATCTGTCTGTCCCTATCTGTCCCTGTCTGTCTGTCCCTGTCTCTATCTGTCTGTCCCTGTCTCTATCTGTCCCTGTCTCTGTCTGTCCCTGTCTCTGTCTGTCCCTGTATGTCCCTGTCCCTGTCTCTATCTGTCTGTCCCTGTCTCTATCTGTCCCTGTCTCTGTCTGTCTCTATCTGTCCCTGTCTCTATCTGTCTGTCCCTGTCCCTGTCTCTATCTGTCCCTGTCTCTATCTGTCTGTCCCTGTCTCTGTCTGTCTCTATCTGTCCCTGTCTCTGTCTGTCCCTGTCTCTATCTGTCCCTATCTGTCTGTCCCTGTCTGTCTGTCCCTGTCTCTATCTGTCTCTGTCCATGTCTCTGTACTTCCCTGTCCCCGTCTGTGTCTGTCTCTATCGGCCTGTCCCTGTCTCTATCTGTCTGTCCCTGTCTGTGTCTGTCCATGTCTCTGTCTGTCTGTCCCTGGCTCTGTCTCTATCTGTCTGTCCCTGTCTCTATCCGTCTGTCCCTGTCTCTGTCTGTCCCTGTCTCTGTCTATCCCTGTCTCTGCCTATCCCTGTCTCTGCCTATCCCTGTCTCTATCTGTCTGTCCCGGTCTCTGTCTGTCCAGGTCTCTGTCTGTCCAGGTCTCTGTCTGTCCAGGTCTCTGTCTGTCCCGGTCTCTGTCTGTCCCTGTCTGTCTGTCCCTGTCTCTGTCTGTCCTTGTCTCTGTCTCTATCTGTCTGTCCCTGTCTGTCTGTCCCTGTCTGTCCCTGTCTGTCCCTGTCTCTGTCTCTATCTGTCTCTGTCTCTATCTGTCTGTCCCTGTTTGTCCCTGTCTCTGTCTGTCCCTGTCTCTATCTGTCTCTGTCCATGTCTCTGTCTGTCCCTGTCTGTCCCTGTCTCTATCGGCCTGTCCTTGTCTGTCCCTGTCTCTATCTGTCTGTCCCTATCTCTGTCTGTCCATGTCTCTGTCTCTCTCTGTCTGTCCCTGTCTCTATCTGACTGTCTCTGTCTGTCTCTATCCGTCTGTCCCTGTCTCTGTCTATCCCTGTATCTGCCTGTCCCTGTCTCTATCTGTCTGTCCCTGTCTCTGTCTGTCCCTGTCGCTGTCTGTCCCTGTCTTTGTCTCTATCTGTCTGTCCCTGTCTGTCTGTCCCTGTCTCCGTCTGTCCCTGTCTCTGTCTGTCCCTGTCTCTATCTGTCTGTCCCTGTCTGTCCCTGTTTGTCCCTGTCTCTGTCTCTATCTGTCTGTCTGTCTCTGGCTCTGTCTGCCTGTCCCTGTCTCTGTCTGTCCTTGTCCCGGTCTGTCCCTGTCCCGGTCTGTCCCTGTCTCTGTCTGTCTCTGTCTGCCCTGTCTCTGTCTGTCCCTGTCTCTGTCTGTCCCTGTCTCTCCCTGTCTCTGTCTCTGTCTCTATCTCTGTCCCTGTCTCTATCTCTGTCCCTGTCTCTATCTGTCTGTCTGTCCCTGTCTCTATCTGTCCCTGTCTCTATCTGTCCCTGTCTCTATCGGTCTCTCTGACTCTATCTGTTTCTGCGCCTCTATCTGTCTCTGCGCCTCTATCTGTCTCTGCGCCTCGATCTGTCTCTGCGCCTCGATCTGTCTCTGCGCCTCGATCTGTCTCTGCGCCTCGATCTGTCTCTGTGCCTCGATCTGTCTCTGCGCCTCGATCTGTCTCTGCGCCTCGATCTGTCTCTGCGCCTCGATCTGTCTCTGCGCCTCGATCTGTCTCTGCGCCTCGATCTGTCTCTGCGCCTCGATCTGTCTTTGCGCCTCGATCTGTCTCTGCGCCTCGATCTGTCTCTGCGCCTCGATCTGTCTCTGCGCCTCTATCTGTCTTTGTCCTAACTAGAAGCTTCCCAAAGGCCCTTTTAAAAGTCAGCTGTGAAAGCGCTTACAGCTGACTTTTAAAGGGCCCTTGTGAAGCTTTCCGAAGGTGTCCTGACGTCACAGGGGCCGGCAGTAAACACAGAAGAAGGCCGCAGGAGCATACGTAGTGAATACCTATTTAATACGTATTCACTACGTATGCGCCTGCGGTCATCTTCTGTGTTTACTGCCGGCCGTGGAAACTGCAGGCAAGGTCCGTGGGCCGCCAATGAAGGCCTGCGGCCCGCGGGCCGTACTATGAGTACCACGGGTCTAGCAGGACCTTCTAAGGTCTAGCAAAGGAATGTGCTCCCTCAAGAGAGTGGTCTGGGAGTCAGACTGGTCATGACGGCTGAACCTGGTTCCCCAGTCCCATATTCGTCAGCTCTGACGATAGTGCCACATCCTTTCCCCCCCTGAACACCATACTGCCCCACTGAGAGAAACTCGCACTGCCCTCAACTACAACCCAATTGTGCCTCGCTATAAACACCTGGATGTGACACAATTCAAAATTACGATTAATTAAGAGTAATATGCTGCCTAAAAAAAAAAGTAACAACATCCTGGAAAAAGCAAACACTCATAGGGAATGAAAGATTAAGTAACACATGTGAAATGGAGGAAGGAACAACATGGTTACCTTAACGCTTTTGCACTTATTATTCAGAAATGAGTGAGTGCTTTTGCCTGAAAAGTTAAGGACATGACTACAGGGCCCAGAAGGGACCCGTTTCAATGTCCATTACTTATATCCTTACAAATCATAAGCAGTATGGTTTAAAAAGTCCACATCCGTGAACACAGAGCAGCGGTACGCATTTTATTTTCCAATCAACCAGGTATTGCAGTACCTCCAGGAATGGTGCACTTCCCCACCCTGGGAAAACAATGTTGTTCAAAGAAAGAAGAGAAAATAAAAGTAGCGCTTCACTGGCAAACTCTGTAAAGTAGCGCTGTGTTTTGGATGTGAATAAAATCAATCTGGCCACTTTGCGACCCACTCTGTCTTGCTTTATTTAGTTATTTTTCACATTTTGAAACTTTTATTTCTCTCCATCCCGAGGCTGCACTTTGCAATAGAAAAATTTCCCAAAAAGACATTTCCAGCAAAGTGTTTTTTTTTTTGGGTCAATTTCACGGAGGACCAAATAAATGAAAGGAGAGGAAAGAGGGAGTAATGGCTACAAGGCCCAGGGAAGGGGGCCCCCACACCTAGACCTTACAGCTGGCTCCAGCGCTTCGAGGCCCAGGTAAGGGCCCCCCCCTCCCCTGGGCCTTGGAGCAGTACGAGGCATTTTGCACAACACTGCCCTAGCACCGGCAGTTCTACATACATTTTAAATGCGCATTAACATCAAGGGAATCTTTGCTATGTGTGATGCAAAGATTACAAAAGCCAGTTGATCTGGCTATTCCCTCCTCCCCTCACCCACCTCTGCTTACCTGTGTCCGGCTGGCCTTGGAAACAAAGGGGCCTTCTATCACCTAGCAACAAAATGCCGAAAGGGCGCCTAGAATGGCCGGTACTTAACAGAGGCGCTGCCTCGCCCCTGACACTGAGCCAACATAATTGCTGGCCCAGCTGCTGTACCAGCCCCATTCTGTTTGCTCCTTCCCCCCACCCCTGCACCCCCAGGAATGCCACCACGCTTGGGCTTACTGTGAAAGTGTGGCCTTTCACAGTGAAGCGGGCCCCATGTTTCTCAGCTGAGCGCGAGGCCCTGGGCAGCTGCCCACACTGCCCATGCCTAGCGCCGGCCCTGCGTATTAGACACAATTCTTGGTACTATAGGGCACACAAAATGGCTCCATGCTGTATTTCTGGATAATCGCTTGCCACTTCAACAAAACATCTACATCCTCTTTCTGTACACCAAACATTCCAGAAGTTAACATAAATCCATCACTGAGACACTAGTCTACACTAACTGCGATGCCACTGTCCATCCACGATTCACCTCTGCACATTCTGGACCACTTTGACTCCAGTCAGTGAGTATCCCCAAAACCGTTAAGTGCGCCCAGACTATGCAAGTGAATCAGCCCCACAAACATGGTAGTGAAGAGCTATACAAATGCATGAAACATATCATATTTGCTGCTAATGAATCAAAGACAGACAGTGCATAAAATAGAACTATAGAGGTGCGGGCACTCCTTGTGCCAGAGCTCTCCCATTAAAAACATTGGAGCAGTGCTGAGAAGTGCCAGTACTATCCCTTCCAAGTGAAAGAAGTGCACATATTGAGTACATGCCTATGTGAAGCACTGCAGACAGATCATGTACATTCTAACAGGGCAGCATCATCAGCTGTGAAAAAGTCCACCTAAAAATGTAAGGATACTGATGTTTTGACACTGAGAAACTTACTGTTTGGTGAAGGGTCTAGCAGTGATCAGGCTTTCGGCCTGCCTAAAAAGTGGTCGTTTTGAGTGACAAAATATATAGGGCGACTAGCTGGGAAAAAACACAACCAGGTATATCAACTGCAACATATTACAAGTTCACTGATCACATTGCCAAGTTTTAAGTTTGCTGTGAACATTACAATTTTGAAGGCGTAGACTTCACCAAAATTCAAGGGGTAGCAGAAGTAACATCTTGCATCCTCCGACCATGGATGGCATCTTATGGTTGAAAACCTGACTCACAAACAGCATCCTCTTTGCTGCTGGGAGCCAGTAGAAGACCAAGGACTGGGAACGTAAGAAGGTAAAAGGAGCTGTATGAGCCTCATTTTCTTTCCTGCCACAAACTTCATGGCCTTCAAGGCACCTTACAGCAAAAGACAGGTGTAGTGGCTGCTACACTGGGTACCACTTACTGACGTTCATGTTTGAAGGATCCCTGGATATGAAACACTCTGTTAACTGACCGTCATGCGTCCCACGTACAGGAAGAATATCTGTATATCACATCTAAAATCTCTGGGTTCACCCATCCGTTAACTACTCTCTCCTATTCCTAAATGTATCTCGAGGCATTTCTATTTAGACTTCATCTAGGTCTTATTTTTTTTTCTCAACTTGTCATATACACATCAACTTCTTGGGTACGATGGAGACTTGAAGTCATCCCCAGAAACAGATACTAAGTCAGACTATGAAAGGCAGAGGAGGTAAATGGCCCACCCCAACGAAGATGCAATACGTAATGGCAGGTATGCCGAAATGTATTGCTTCACTGGAGGAATCAGTTCAACAAACAGCGCTGCAGAGTTCATAGGTGTGTTCCAAATAAATTCAACATTTCAATGTCTTTAAACTTTAGCCAATTTCCAATAAATAGGGTCATGCTTTCCCGAGAGGCATTACCTGCGCCCCCACCTATAATCGCACCCCTAGCCAGTGGAAAGACTGGCATGGAGGGCAGACGAGAATGGAGGAACCTTGTTGGCAGCAGCAGAGAAGCAGTTTTCTTAATGAAGCTGCCAGTAGGATGCCAACTTAGAGAGTCCTGCTTGCACTGTGATATAACGTGGCTGTGGATCACGAAAAGAGAGAAACTTTCTAAATTTCACGGTACGGTTGTGGAGTATCTGAGTTGAACTGGGAAATACATCGCTGTAATTCAAGCGTTGAAACACAAGACGGCAAGTTTCCCAAATTCACCATCACATAGATTGGTGGATTTATTTTCTACGGTCACAGTGGAAAATAGAGTGTTTGTCAACACAGCGAATCAGCTCGCTGTCACGCCAGCAGAAGCCGTCAGAGTACGGACAAATGAACGGCATACCAGGAATAAAATTCACCGTATAACGTTTTCCAGATCTCTCTCTTTCGGTTCCATCTGACACTGTATCCCCAGGCCTCTCTGCAGGGCTATATTTAAACCTGTTGGTATCTGGCTGCAAATAGCTTGCCCTGGTGGCATGAGAGTGATCTGAGAGGGGGCGTACAATGCGTCCGTTATCTCTCTGAACTGACACAATTTTAATAGTTTCTAGCCCGAAAGGCCTACGTGGGCCAGGGGAAAGCGAACCCTGGCCTGCTGCCACTGCGCTCACCTGGGACTGCTGGAAGGATTTGATCCTTTTCTTGAACCGCGAAGGGAGCACAAAATCACAGCCTCGTGCAAGAAAGGCAAGCTCCCCTCGTAAGTCCGGATCCCTCCGCAGAGAGGCCTCTTTGATCATCATCTTGTAGAAACAAGATGCGCTGTCAGCAATGCCCACGTGCGCAGGAAGTTCCCCCGGGTGGGGGTGAAGCGTCTCAAAAACCGTTGCAGGCTCCGAAAGGGCACATGGATGGCTTGTCCCTACTCCAAGTCTGCTCCGTCCGCCTTCTTGCTTGCGGGTGGTGTTACTAGGGATGTACAGAAAGTCCCTCTCTTGTGTTGACTCTCCTGATGGGACATCTCGCTGGCAGCATGCTATCTCTCAATCTCTCAGTGCTCGGCCTCGCCGCCCTATGCCCTTGTGAAGGTGCGAGTAACCCTTCAGGTTCGCCGGCCGCTCTTGATGCCTTCCAGAAACATGACCCGCTGCAGAATCTGCGCTCCAGCAGACTTTGTGACAGACAATCTGTCCAGGCTGGCCTGGAGGGAGGGGCGCTGGCGCTCAGCATGTGGGGGCGCGAGAGGCATTCTGGGAAAGGAAGCACCCACCACTAAAGTTAGGCACTGCCACTGGGCTTGCTAAATATATCGCCTTTCCCTGACAGTGTTTACTCTATGACCAGGACAGCACAAATGCACAGGGCCGAACCTGCGCGAGCAGCTGAGGCCTAGACACCAGCTTAGCAAGAACCCTCTGCAACCCTCACAAGACCACGCAGCTACATGCACGCGCTGTACATAATGCTTATCGTATAAGAAATCGGACCATTTTTGTTTCTTGCTTTTGACACGTTCGTGAATACGAAGAAACAAAGCCAGGAGGGTCTGAGCAGTGTCCCAGGCGTACGCAACCTGCATACGTCACTGATGATACGCAATTCCTTGCAGCAACTAGGTTTGGAGTCACACAGATGCACTCTCCAAGGGTGCCACCGGTACTTATTGTGGAGGCGGGACGTCTTTGTTTTGGGGCACAATTTGATGACTGTATGATTGTTATTCTGATGAAAAAGAACGTTGTTTGTTGTCAGCGAGTCTTCGCACCAATGACTTAATAACCCATCAAAATACCTAGCAGCATTTCAAGGCAAGTAGGTGTTTTAACCCCTTAAGTGCTGCTGTCGGCCAACGGCCGTCGCGAGCACTACCTCCGTTGGCCGACGCAGCCCCGCCCGCTGATTAAAACCGCCGCACCGCGGTGGAATTCGAACCGCGGTTAAGGGGTTAAAGGCCAGTGACTTTGGTCAACACTGCAGGTACCCGACACTCATATTCAAGGCTATTGTTGTCACCCTGCGTTCCCTAAATCTGGTGCTCAACCTTAGGTTCCTTAGCCCGTGATCAACCAGATCCCTGAATGTCCTGTTTGCCATCAGACCTAAAGTTTTAGTTCACTGTAAGGATCCCCACTTTCTAGTGACCAGCATACTCACTCTTAGGTGTTAGGCCTTCTGTACACCCTTAACAACCAGTTGGCCAAGCTCACACTAAATCAACACCAAGAGAACCTTTAGGGTGGTGGCCCCATACAAATACTGTCACTCGTTCACCAATGCCTCAAGGCTCTTGCTGATCATCAGTTAGTTCTAAAGTAGCCAAATACAATCAGGACCCTTAAACTCATTTCTGCTCTTGTGTTCCATGAGGCTCTTGCTCAGACTCAGATCTCTGGACATCTTGCTCGCAGTGAGCTCACCAGAGGCTACTGCTCTTTTGGGTGCTTTTGAAATTCTTCACACCCTCAGGTCCCGTAACAGCCCTGCTCAATCCCAAAAATATAACAATTATTATTTGCATAGCCAATAGCTCAAACTTTCAGTAATGCGAGACCTATTGCATTGCAAATGCTTGTTCAGTCCTGCTGCCTCTTTCTTTTACAACTAATGCATTCTCGGAGTTGTAGCCTTGATTCAATTCCACTGAACCAAGTGGAGTAATGCCCCCGAAAACGAAAGCCCAGGAGTGGAACTTGATATCCCTGATGGGATGGGAGTCATCTGGTAACCCTATGTGCTTGCGGTCACTGTGAGAATTTAAACAAAAGCAGAGATGTAGTAATTTAGCTGTTCCAAGTATAAATGCAGAGTGCAGAGTATCTGGGAAACGCACTCACTTCCCACCTGACAAAGCTTTTGTCATGAAAATGTTGGGGTAAAAAAATTAAAGCGCCTGCCGAACAAACGGAGCACTGGATGGGAAACATTGAAGAATTAACTCAGCCATAGGTGTCATCAAACAAGGAGCAGCTGAGAGGCAGAAACAACCAAAAATAACTGTGCAGCAATGTTGCAATTAATCAGACACACCCACCCTTGGGGCCCCCTCCTGAAAATGAATCCAGCAGCGACGTCTGACCAGTTACCTGGTGAACTTGTGGATACCTTTGAGGAAGAAAAGAGCATTTCTGTACAACAACATAATTCACCGTCCAGCTATGGCGACTGGGACAAGCGGCGCAAACAGCTTTTCCTAGTTTTCTATCATTGCTTAGCTCTCAAGCCTGCCCATAAAATTGTGCTACCACAGCATCAAAATTAGAATTGCATTGCCATCTGCTGGTATTTCCATAGCCTTAATCTCCGTAGCCTAGCTGTTTGTTCCCAGAACCAAAATAAATTTGTGTGAAATGCATTACTTTCCATTACTGGAAAGGCAATGTGACTCGTGTTTTCGCTCACTGGTGCAAAAAACAAAGTTTACACCCTACTCTTAACCGTACCAAGGGTAGGCCGCGTGCCATTTGTAGCAAGAATTAGAGTGCAGATCTACCAACTTCACAAAACAAGCATTGGAAATGCAATTGGCGTGGTCCTGCCTGCCATACATGCATGCTCTGAGGCAGGGGGGGCATGTGGGGGCTGAAGCGAGGGGAGGCACCCAGAGCAGCAATTACATGTGTGGATGAAAAGTGGGCCATGGTCTATGAAGAGCGGGCGGGCTTGGAGCAGGCAATTAACATTTGAAGCCGAGGCAAAAGAAAAAGTAGTGTGCAACAGTAACGTATAGGGCTCACTGTGAACTAATGCATGTAACAGGGGCAGTCTCCAGGGCGTGACCAAAAGAGCAAAAGGAGGACAAATGTAAGCTTCTGACCAATGAAAAGCAATAATTTTTCACAAGCACATTAAGGAACCAATCACAAGCGATGGGCATGCTGAATGCCCATACACCAGATACAAAAACAACAGTTGATGGACAGAATGCAGAACAATGTCATACATTCACCCCAGTACAGAGATCTGGGCCTAAATCCATCGTTTTTTTGCTCACCATGCCATTCCAGTTTGAACCCAGCCATATGCAAATCAGTCTTGACCCTGTGCCTCATGGGAACAGTCCAGCCCGAACTGCCAAGCCAGGTCCTCCCTGGACTGGAAACAAGCATCCTAGGACCGGTTTCGGGGTTTCACCCCTCTTCAGCCAGGATAGCTTGATTCCAGTGGCATGGAGAGCACGGGACTCACGTCTGGGCATACCCGTCCCACTCGGGGTGACAAATGCAAAAACAATAGTTGATGGACAGAATGCAGAACAATGTCATACATTCACCCCAGTACAGAGATCTGGGCCTAAATCCATCGTTTTTTGCTCACCATGCCATTCCAGTTTGAACCCAGCCATATGCAAATCAGTCTTGACCCTGTGCCTCATGGGAACAGTCCAGCCCGAACTGCCAAGCCAGGTCCTCCCTGGACTGGAAACAAGCATCCTAGGACCGGTTTCGGGGTTTCACCCCTCTTCAGCCAGGATAGCTTGATTCCAGTGGCATGGAGAGCTCAAACCAACCACAACAGAATTCCTGTTATTTGCCAAGAAAAACGAATAAAAAAACAGTACAAACCTGGATCAATGGCATGAACCTTGATGGCTCTCAACACAACTTTCACCATAGGCCACGTTACTTAGATTAACCCTGTTTAATAACCTCACTCTCAAGCAACACATTGCCAAAACACAAAGATATCCTGGCACCAGTTCTCTTCTGAAGGAAGTGAAACCATTTCTTCCATAGAGAGGCTTGAGAACTGATGTTCAAAACTTTGTAATCCTCATTGGGTAACACCCTAAACCACAGGCTCCCAGACTCCACACTGGCATTACTTAAAGGCATTGTACATGCCACAGCACATATCATCCTGGGCTTGAAGAAATATGCTCACATTTACCCCCCGTCCCCCCACCCAATTCATGATGAAACTCCATAGGCTTCTCCATGCCAGCCAGCACCATCTTAAAACCCAGTTGCATCATTTACAATGCGATCATAACCAGCAACCCTGCTTCTCTTGCAGACAAGCTCACCATCTCTGATAGTTCTAGGCACAGCCACAGCCAAGACACAAATAGACTGTAGACTGAGAAGTGTAAAAAAGAACAAGCATTTGCAATGCAATCGGTCTCGCCTTTGGGACTTTATATGTATTTAGCTATGCAGCAAATTAGCCTGTGTGCTGAAACATCTACTGTTCTTTAACATGGAGGGAAAGCAAGCACCAAACTGTGGGACACGCCAGGTATGGGAACACATTGAGAGAAATATTGCCTTTCAGCAGGAAATGGTATAGTCCAAAGCTCTGTTTTCAATATAAAATCAGGGCCTTCTGTGGTACTATCACTGAAAATACAAGATTTAAAAAAAATATTATTGTCTACAAGTGCTTGTGGAAGACAATTTCTATTGACTGGAATCTAGAGAATGCTAAAGTGATTCTGGTATATTACTGACCTCTGCTGGTCGTTTTCTATCAAGACAGTTAAATAGAAGCAGCTGAACAGAAAAAAAAGTCCCTAAGCGGAAGCAGACAAGTCCTAGGGCTGATCTCCAGAGCCCACAAAGTACATACACATATAAGTATATACTAAAGTATATACAAGAGGTCTCGAATGCTCGACCTAAAAAACACAAGGCAGCAGGTCTTTTGTATCTATGCACTGATGATCTGGAACAACATCCCTGCATCCATCTGGACCGCCCCAATGCTGATCCAATTTAGGAAAGAGTTGAAGACTCTCCTCTTTAAAGAACACTACATTACAATGCATTAACTATCCAAATCTTAGCTAACTCTCCTATCACTCATTGACTTCATGTTGGTCTTTGACCCTGTACAGCGCTCCACTGCTTTTTAGCTAGATTCACACTATTGAAGGGTGGTTTTGTTAAAAGTTTTAAATTAAGTATGTTAAACAGCAGAGAGTCATTTGAGGCACTTTACACAAAAGCATGCTGACTACTTGTATCTACTAAAACGCCAGCAAAATGATTGGCTACTAAGAACAACACAATTTATTTCCAAAAAAGCTACAAAACAATCCAAACAGAACCTTACAATCTCCTTAAGAATGTAGCCTGGTGGTCTGAAGACCTGGGTAGCCCAATCACATAAGGCATATAAAAGTCTTCAGTAATTAATATGCATGGATATGTATCACATCGAGGCTAACCTTCGGTATCATAAAGCTATTTATGTCCTATAGCAGACGCCTAGAAAAATAATTAAACTGAGTGGTAATCAAGTCTTCGTACACTATGTAGCAAGGCGCCGTTTAATTGATATACAAATGATGGCCAAAGATTTTTAGGTCTCGCCCTGAAAGCCAGCGCTTCAGCGCTGGCTCTGGGCGAGACATTTTGTAGTGTGGGCTTGCAGAAATGCGACCACAACTTTTGGCTGGCCTAAAGCTTGCGTGCATGTGCGCGTGAACGCGCGCAGCCGCCAACTGCCTTTCTTATCTCATACAGTTAGGAGCCGTCATGGCTCATTAAGTGCTTTCGCGCGCGCACACAACTCCCTCCGCCTCTCTCTCCCGCTGCAGCCCCCATCTATGCATTCCGCGCGGCCAATGCTTTTTCCCTCCTGCAGCTGCTTCCACTTTTGCCGCCCCTTCCTCTCACCCCTCTCCGCCGTTTGTCATTGGAGTGTGTATTCACATGTCTCTTCTATTTTTATGTTTTCTTTTGTGTCTCCGCTTCTGTTTTACTTAGTGTGCGTGCCGTGTCTCTGTCATTTTCACTCTGCCCATCTGTGTCTACGTCTCTTTTCTGCTTTGCCCCTCTTTCTCTCCCTTCCACTGCCTCTCCCATCCTGCTTGTTTGGTAAGGGAACGAAGAGATTTAATAGGACAAAGGCAGGTAGCAGACGGCAGAGAGAGATGGCCACAGGCTATTAGCCTAAAATTTCTGCTTGACAGATGGAACTGCTTAGAGACTATCATGCAATGTTTGGGGATTTTTTTTTTCCCTCAGAATTTCCGTCTGATTCAGTATCTGTTTTTCACAGCCACTTTCACAGGCATGTGGCGGAAACACTACTGCGCGCGAGGAGGCTTTGCACAGAATACCTTGTGCAGGGTTTTACAGAGGCAGGGGGTGCAGTGTCAGATAGCGCCTCAGCTGAGGTGGGAGCAAGAGTCCAGGAAAATCCGATGGCTCCCACTCCTTATATAACTAAACACAGAAGCTGGTGACTGCGAGCGCCTTGACTTCACAGGTAGCGAGACAGTGTACATTAACTGGAACCTAACATAGGTAGAATATTTTTTAAACTAAAGTTTGCCAAGAAACGCAATCCGGCGTTTCAAAAGCGGTAACATTGTCCAGATAGTTTATTTAGCACCTGCAACTGCTTTCTATGTACAGCTTGCGACTCACTAACTGGAACACTGTAGGGCTGACTCACCCTTTCATCATTCTGAAGTGATTCCTGAATTCATTAGATGAGGACCTTGGGATAAATATAATATCTTAATTTTTGTAGTACTACTAAGAAGAAAATTTACAGGAGCGAGTGCTGGATCACAAAAACAATTTATTATAATTTCAGTTTACACAATATATTTTTAGGTAAAAATAAAAACATACTGTACAAATAGCCAGCAACGCTGCAGTAAATAACTAGTAGTGATTTAGCTCACACAGTGTGTGTTCCTTCATTGTTATTAATGCCTTATGTTTTCCGAGTAACTTTAAACAAGGTCCGTGACACAGCCAGGATTGACACGTTGGATATAGCAGCTGCAATTCTACCGTGATTTATTAAAGGAAAAGGGTGACGCTTATTACGAGTGGTAATAGGTCTTCTTCTTCGTCTTCTTTTCATCATCATCATCATCATTAATTATTATTATTTTATTGGTTGCCTTTGCAGAGAATTATATTAGAAAAAAACAATTTATTTGCGTGCTTTGAAACTTACAAGCCAGACGCCCACTCTTTTGCCTTTCACTTTAGTAATAGAAGAAGACATTCTGAGGACCAAAGCGCACGTTTAGCAAAATACAGGAAATGCTGCTATAAACACATATATTTTCCTTTCTGCATGTTTCTCTCCTGATTGCTGACAGATGCCTTTTTGGAACACAGCGTCGCCAATCAGGGCTTTGACGAATCTGCTTTCATATTGCAGTTATCTGCACTTTATGCTTGAAAAACAACTCGCATTTAACACAAAAAGCACGAACAGGCACGCACGAGGGGTTGACACAGATTTCTTACAGCGCTGAGAGGCGATGGACGTGTAGTACAGTATATTGCTTGTATCATTTGTTATTATTTGCCTATGAGTGTCTGAGTTTGCTCCCAAACAACCAGTTGCGGCTTCTAACAGGGAGGAGGTGTCTGGCAACACTTCCTCTTACTGTACTGGAAATGAAGCCACCTTTTCTGGTACAGTATTGACTCATTCATGAGACTGAGGGACCGGTTGGCCAAATAATCTTAGGCAAATTGATCTATCCATTCAATTCTGGGTATTGAAATGGATGTGCTCAGGTGGGAATTCCAGTTAACCAGTAACAACTGGCTTCTTCTGGATTCTGTTGTGGCCCATGAGGTTTAGACCATTACCTTCTCATCACTTTTTCATCCCAGTCCTTAAGTCATGAGGAGTGTCCACACCCGGAGACAGTCAGCCTGCTGCCTATCTAAACAAGCATTGGCATAGCCAATAGGTCTCGCCTTTGGGACCTTATAAGTATTTAATTATGCAGCACAATATCCTTGGTGCAACATCAACTGTTGCATGGCTAAACACTTATAATGTCCCAAAGGCGAGACCTATTGGCTATGCCAATGCTTGTTTTAATGTGCAAGCACTTTTAAAATGGAAATTATTAATAAAAGACAAACACCTACACTGGTGTTGACACACGGAAAGACATAGCCTTACAAAAGCTGTAACTAGACTGATCAGAACAAGATACTGTCTGGATGTGTGTGTTCCTTGCTTCACAAAGGAGAAATAAAAATGAATGAACTGCTATGATAAAGAGGAAATAGTATGCAAGAGGAAAGGACAGAATTTATTTTATAACTTGCGAAACTTTTGAGAACTATCTTTAAAAAAAAAAGTGGAATAAGCTAGTTCATTTGAAAATTAAGGGTGTCAGTGATGCGTATTTCTTTACTATTATTCTGTGTGTCTACGTCTCCATTACAGAATCTTTCTAATACAGCTCTCTCTCATTTTTTCTGCCCAGGTTATTCTTCTAATTTCTTAAATATGTTTATTTCATATTTCCTTTGTTGTTTACGTATATTGCCTGTTAACAACTAAAAAAAATAATACAACTAAAAAAGTCTCTCTAGAACAATATCTGTCATGATATGGGTGTCGGGGCCAGAAAAAGGTCAATACATTGACGATGAGCAAGGAGCACAAAATTCTCCAGTTTGTTTTAGGCTATGTCAGTCATCAGGCAGGGAAGAGCAATCCAGCAATGAGAAGCTGTGAAACAGATGGTTAGTTTAGATTGAAGGTGGGAGGTTGAGTACAGCTCTATGTTGGGAGTGGTTTGGCCACTGAAGAGGAGAACCGAAAAGCTAAGACAATGTCCCCAGTACTGTTTTACCTGATCCTCAGAGCATTGGTAGGCCAGAGGCCATTTCCCAACACAGATTCTGCAACCAATTCACTATTGAAATAGACGCCTAAGATTCAGGCTGCCCACGTTCCAGCATTCGTATCCCTAAGGTCATCTTTACCTTCTTCTAAGGAAAGTCATACGATAAGATCGCAGTTTCTTCTAAGTAGGAAACATTGCATACTGAGACTTCACCACAAAGAAGAGCACACTGGGATAGACGAGGAGGTGGAGGATAGAATTACAAACAAGCATTGCCAAAGCCAGTGTATCTGGCTTGCATTTTGAGCCCTGACTAAAACATTTAAGAAACAGTAAAAAAAAAAAACGAGAACTTTGTATGTACAAAAATATGAAAAAATAACAATGTGGTTATTCAGGGTACTTTTAAGATTTTAAATAGTTCCTCGTGCATTACAAGGTAATGACTTCATTAGAGGTGGAATGATACACCAAACCGCTAACCGCATGAGGGTGAGATAGTAATACTCCTCTGGGTGGAGCCAAAGCCCATTCTATGTGAATATTAAGAATTGGAAACAACAGGTTAACAGACAGCACTCTGTCCAGCCAGACTTAAGACGGGCAAGAATTACATCAGTACACCGACTCTCTCAAAGCTGTACTGCTCGCTTTTCAAGCAACTCCTTACCACGTTGGACGCTGGCACCGGGGTCAGGTGGTGATCCTGATCCTGCACATGGAAGACGGCGCACACCATTCTGCCTGGGAGAAGGAACAAACAGGCTTCTTTTTACACAGAAGAATGCATAGAAAGGCCAGGGTGATTGGATACTCAAGAAATGTTGCCAATATTAGAAAATAACTGTGTTTGTGTATGCATGTGTGTGTGTGTGTATATATATATTTGTTTGTGCATATATATGTATGTGTGAATATATATGTATGTGTTTATATATATTAAGTGTATGTATATAATTCTATATATACACACACAAAATACACATACAAGGGCGTTATCAACCCCCCACTTTAGCAGCTACAGTGGGGCTGAGGTTCTGATGGGCCTCTTCTGCCTGCAGCTCAATAACGTATCATAATTAATGCGAAAGGATGGGAAAGTGAGTGAGTGAAAGTATGGATGGATATGTGAGTAAAATGGTGGATGGGTGGGTGAGTGAGTGAAGGGGTGGATGGATAGATGCATGGATGAATGAGTGAAATTATGGATGAGTGAAAGGGTGGATGAATGGGTGATGAGGGAAAGGATGGATGGTGAAGTGAGAGAAAGAATGGATGAGTGAAAGGACAGATGTAACGAGGGATGAGTTAAAACGAATGAATGAGTGAGTGAAAGTGAGGATAGATGGATGAAGGGGTGGACGGATGGATGAGTGAAAGGGTGAATGGGTGGATGAATGAGTGAGTGAAAGGATGAATTGGTGAGCAAAAGGGTAAATGGATGGATGTGTGAGTGAAAAGGTGGATGGATAAATACATGGATGTATGAGTGAAAAGATGGATGAGTGAAAGGGAGGAAGGATGGATGGATGAGTGGATGGATGGGTGAGTGGAGGGATGGATGTTGAAAGAAAGGTTGGATGGATGAGTGAGTGAAAGGACAGCTCAATGAGTGAAAGGGTAAATGGATGGCTCAATGAGTGGAAGGATGGATGGAACAGTGCACTGAGTGAAAGGGTGGATGGAAGAGTGAGTGAAAGGATGGATGGATGAGTAAAAGGGTAAATGGATGATTGGATGATGGGTCGAAGGGTGGATGGATGAGTGATAGGATGGATGGATGAGCGAAAGGATGGATGAGCGAAAGGATGGATGAGTGAAAGGGAGGATTGATGGAGTGAAATGATGGGTGGATGACTAAAAGGGTGGATGGATGAGCAAAAGGGTGGATGAATGACTGAAAGGATGGATGAATGAAGGGGGATGGATAAGTGAGTAAAAGGATGGATAGGTTTGAAGATAAATGGATAGGTTTGAAGATAAATGGATAGGTTTAGACATGGATGGGCGAACGATGATGGAAAGGTTATAGACTTAATGTTGGATGAAAGCCTGAATGGATGACAGATTGAAAAGGTAAAATGGTGGATAGCAGGTGGATGGAAGGATGAAAAGATGAACTGATAGATGCTTGGATGGAAACACAAGCAAGCTCTTCTGGGGAGGGTTGTGATGACTTGCTTCACTTTTTTGGTGCCATAAGAGCTTTGGTTCAAAGTGGGGGGCATTTTAATTTTCTGACTACTCCCTTGTATATATATTTTGATATAGCTTGGCAAGCCTGATTGCTCGCAAGTGGGTTGGCCTTTATCCCCAGATTTACGGACTACATAATCAATGACGGAAGGACAGTCACATTATATCACAGATACAATATATACAATTTAAATATGTTGTTGTTTACGGAACATAATGCAATTCAAAACGGTATAGTTAAATGTTATCGTTCTATTTATTTTATAGATTAGATATTCTTCTAAATTCAAAATTCTGTTCCTGCAAGAACAGAGTCACTGACTGACTTTTTGATAAGGTGACCTTTGACGCAGACCGCAGCAAGATAAGTAGTTAGACCACCATAGGGTGTGCTCACCACCAATTGTAAGTTTGTCAAATTTTTTAAATGTTCATAAAATATGCACTAAAGAGTGACATTTTCTTTTGTCACGTATATAAGCTTTGTGAAAGCCCTAGGTATACATGCCACAAAGGGTGAAACAGATTGTGGCTGGAGGTCATGCTTTATACGGGCACGTACAAAATATACTATTATGAAGGTTGTATAACATCTACAACAAATAGAACGAGTACAATGTCTAAACCTGTTTGAACTGTGCTGTGTACCCTGTTCAGAAATTGTTTAATATACCAGATATTATCTGTTATAGGAAGTGCCTGAACCTTCCTACCTCCGTCTTATTTTTTTAAGATCTGCTTTTTGAGGTTTATTCCACAAACAGACAAATAACAATAAACACAACCCAGGAAGCCCAGTCCCATGGACACCCCCCAACCGGCCACGACAAAACCAGCTTTCTTTCACCGACCTGGCTTCATTCGGGACTTCTCCGACTGGGGTCCCCTTGGGGTAGCCATACCATCCTGCCTCAGATGGGGTCAGTCTCATTTCATGTCCTTCCAATGTCCCGCCAGGGGCCCCACACTTACTGAAATTTTCGAGGGCATCCAAGGGCCTGATAAATCAGCTTCTTCACCCTCATCCAACAGTTCAGGTTTGCCTCTGAATCCACCACCTTTTGAATCTTGGCCGCACCCCAGTATCTTTGTATGTCTCTCCGTGCCACCATCAACGCTATGTTGCTGAATATTAATTAATACCTGCCCAGGGGGAGTTCTCCCCAAATCCCCAGCATCACCAGGCAGGGCGTCAAGTCGAGCTTACAGTCAATAATTTGGGATATCTTGCAGTCTATCGTTTCCCAGTAGGCCCTTATCGCAGGGCAGCTCCACATAGTGTCTATCATTGTCCCTCTCTGCCAGTGGAGGTAAGACATTACATCGCATACAACTACCACGCATGCCTTTACGGCTCATTTTTTACAACGCATGCCTTTACCACGCATATGCCTTTACCACGCAGGTAAGTATAAATAAGGTAAGGGAAAAAAATGATATATATAGTGCAGCTTGCTGTGGAATAAATAAATATATATTTTTTTGGGGGGGAACCCTATACCTCCCCCCCATTTTTTGTTAAAAATAAATTAATGTAATTGTTTTTTTTAATCGAGAGGTGGAGCTACCCCAAACCTCCTTTTCTTAATTACCCTTACCACCCCATGCTCCTACCCACCCCTAAACCCTAAAAAATACTTTTACTACCCTATGCCCCTACCTACCCCAAGCCCCTAAAAATACTTTCTTCACCCAATACCCTTACCCACCCTTAACCCTAAAACACCCTTACAACCCAATACCCTTACCCACCCCTAAACCCTAATACCTTTACCACCCCATACCCCACCCACCTCTAAACCCTAAAAATACCCTTACCACCCTCTACCTAACCTTAAGCCCTAAAATATCCCTTACTACTATGCCCTTACCTACCCCTAAACCCTAAAATACTCTTACCTCCTATACCCGTAACCACTCCTAACCCCAAAAACACCCTTACAATCCAAAACCCTTACCTACCCCAAACCCTGAAAAACCCTACCACCCTATATACCTACCCACCCCTAAGCCTTAAAATAAATCCCTTACTACCCTATAGCCTTACCTACTCCTAAACCCTAAAATACCCTTACCACCCTATACCCCTAAATACACCCTTATCACCCTATACTCACCCTATACCAACCCCATAACTCATATATATGCATGTATTTACATATATGCATATATTTACACACATATATACATATATATATATATATATATATACACACACATATACACACACAAACTACACACACACACACATACTTATCTTAACTATACGTGCCATACGAGGTAAAGGCATGCACGGTAAAGGCATATGCATGGTAAAATTTTGCGCGGTAAAGGCATTGTGTGGTATTGCCTGCGTTGTAAAGGCTGTTTCCCCTGCCGGGAACCCCTTAAGCGTAGGTCGTCACCAATCCTGCCCATTGCCAACAGGCGCGTCCTCGTGAAGTATGCCCTATGGAGTATTTTTAACTGTATTAGTCAAAACCCTGCCCATGTGGCCACTTCCCTGGGGTAGCGACATGCCTCTCCCCAAGCATCGTCCTCTAAGGCCCCTGGGTCTCGTTCCCATTTGCTTTTAAGAGTGTCAAGGGGGGTAGGCTATTACTCCCTCCCTCTTTGAGTTTATTGCTTTTATATAGTCAGCAATGTTCACGTCCTCCCAAGTTTTTACAACAAAGTTCCTGAGGGTGAGGGAGCCAGGTGCTTTAGTAAAAGAGAGTGAGAAGTGCAGACGTTTTACCCCGAATACTTTCAATCTACTCACCCCACGGGTCCACGGGCTTCTGGCCAAATCAGTGTTGGTGTCCGACGGAGTGTAGATGGCGAACACGCCTGACATGAAAAGGAAGTTTGAAGACAGAGAAGTATTTCATCTTCCCTGCATGTCTAAGTATGGACTCTCGACTGAGTCCTAACGATATGCAAGACATAAGGTGGCATTTGGGATGCAGTCATGATCTTGCGCACCCCCTTTTAGTCTTAATGCATTTCTTTCACATAGCATGTCAATCTATAAAAATAAACATTTTCACTTTCAACCCCATGAGTGTTTATGGATTTCTACAAAGGGCCATCCCTCCATTATGACAGGGTAAGCAATGTCACAGAGGAGGCATGACATCACTAATAAGTGGTTAAGTGGGAATCTTGTGCTAGTCTATAGGGTACTCAGACTATTTCATTTGAGATATCAGACTAATAAAAATACAAAATGGTAAAAAAAAGAATAATACAGTCCACATTAACAAAGGGAATGGAACACACCCATCTTTGTAGACAGATCAGTATGCATTTTGGGTCATAATTGAACCAGGGCAGTCCTGTTTTTTTTCCTTTTTATTTATTAGAGAAATCTTTCAGCTCACTCTAATCAAGTTAATTTATAGCTAATAAAATTCGTACTTTCCCAAATACATTTCTAGTAGCTGCGAATTAACAGATTATTCCCAATGCTTTGCTAGATCACCAAATGATGTGATTCGTACGGAGTGCTATTGGTTTTACTTATTCACTAACAACTGCAGCAACTTCACGAAACTTGTTCTGAAAGCAACAAGCTTTGAATGACATATGGACTCCCAACTCCTTGAGATCATGGCAAGTATTAGACAGTGGCTTCTACCAACTGACAAGCCCTCCAAATCTGGTCTCATTAATGAGTCAAGAGAATACTACAACTAAGCCAACCAACAGGGTGATGACACCCTAAATGAATTACAGTACCTTGGAGTACCTTATTAAGGCAGAAATGCCACTTCTGCAACCCCAAGAGAGTAGTCACTCCGATCAGAACAAGGATTTGAGAAATTCCATCAAAGGACCTCATTATAAATTGGATGGTAATGCTGAATCGGGCATTTCCATGTTTTTGCACCCCGATTTGACATTCCAAGTTGTGTACAAATTTCACATTTTTCCAGTACATATTTGGTCAGTTAATGCCTGGTCGAAGTATGAGGAAAAAGATCACGATTTCAAGATCTGAAACTCGAAAGAAAAAGAATGCCTCGAATTACAATGTTGTTTGCTATTGCTTTGGGCGGAACGCGGAAAGGGGAGATACAACAGCATAGGGGGAAAACGTGCAATGCAGTTTCGGTATTTCTCCTGCGGGTTCTACCACACCCAAATAATACAGCCTTTAGAATGAGTGCCTTACTCTCGAGGATATAATGGACACTAACCATAAAAACACTGATCAAATTTATTTTAAGCTCTGTGATGAAAGCTGAAAGCTGGAAAGACAGCATTAGTGTTCCTCTATAAAGGAGAGGTCAGAGACATTATCAAAGTAGTTATCGTCTGATTGCTTTGATGGATACCACAGAAGACATATTTACAAGTTTATTATAAACTTACTCCTTGTGAGGCTGGAGGAGAATTAACGGAATAAACAGGGGTTCACAAAAACTATTCCAAGATGGAAAATTGAACACTGCATAATAGAACAGAGCGCTTTATACTCAATGACATTCGACAGGGTGAGCAAAGAACTATTTATGTATAAAATTATCTGTGGAATCCCAAAGTAACATTTAAAGTAATTGGAGAATTGGCTGGTAGCACAATGCTTTAAATTCTCCACATGGTCTGTCACGGGGTGACAAAACAAGCAGGTATAAACAAGGTCCTGTAGTAACATTTAGAGAAATTGTAAAGAGAAATGAACACAGGGTGGAATCCCTTGTTAGAAAAATATATTAAGGGGTGGTGCTATAGAGACTCCCAAAGGACGTGATGGAAAACCTGGATTCTGAACTAGGGATAGAGGAATTTAAGGAGGCAATACAGCCAATTGCCAAGGGAAAGATGCCAGGTAGCTAGGGTTTTCATATAGAGCTCTCCCAGACCTTCTCCATCCCATTAACAGAAAAACTGATTGCAACTCTCCACGAAACTAAACAGGTAAGCATGTTGCCTAAAATAATAAGAGAAGGTCTTATCAGTATGGTTTTAAAACAGGGCAGAGATAATAGGGCCCTGGGTGCCTCTAGACCACTAACAATGATTAACACCAACACCAATATTCTATGTAAGGTACTAGCTAGTAGGCTCCAGGATGAGGTGACCGTCCTGGTTCATGAAGATCAATGTGGTTTTGTTTTGGGGTGCAAGACCTCTATGAATATTTGCAGACTTACACATCTAATGCAGCACCACAAATGCAAGTCCAGAGGAGGACGCAGTGGCAGCTTTGGACCTGGAAAAAGCAATTAACATGGCCCTATCTGATGACAGTGTTGAAGCACAAGGGATTTAGCCAGAATTGTTTCGGCTGGATGCAGTTGCTGCACACCAGACCAGTGACAAGGGTCAAATCTGGTGCGAGGGTCTCTGAGAGATGGAGAGAGGCACCAGGCAAGGGTGCCGTTTCTTGCCACTATTTTTTGCCCTTGCTGAGGAACCCTTGGCGATACAATTTCGATGAGCATTACAGTAGAGGGGAATTAAAGTAGATGATACAGAAAATATAGTCTCTCAATATGCGAAGATGCTCTAACGTACTTAAGATAGCCCAGATATTCAATCCCATTACTACTGAATGAGTTGGATGGGTTTAGAGATGTATCTGGCCTGAAACCCAACCATACTAAGTCTACATTGTTCCCTTTTTGGGCTTTATCCAACACAACTATTAAGAATCTGATCTACTTAGATCTCAGGTGGGTGAAGGAGAAATTTTGTTACCGGAGAGTGATGGTAGTGTACACTCTGGAGAAACAATATGATAATAATACAGGCAGGGTGCGGAACAGATTAAAGGCCTCACTGCATGTTAGAAATGGGCTTTCTGGTTGACTACGGTGTGCCAGGCCAGGCAAAACCCACCACTCTAGTCATGGTAAGCTAGATACACAACTGAGTAAGAAATTGGGGTCTCTAGTTGGCAGTGGCTTGCGCCCTGTCCAAATAGGGACCCTTCCTTCTACTCAGGGTAAGGGAGTTACACACCTAAGATAATCCCTGCTCACCCCCGGGGTAAGCTTGGCACGAGCAGTCAGGTTTGTCTCAGAGGCAATGTGTAAAGCAGTTGTACATAAACACATCGTAACACAGTGAAAACACTACAAATGGACACCACACCAGTTTAGAAAAATAACCAATCTTTATCTAAACCAAACAAGACTAAAACGACAAAAATCCAACATACGGGGGGCGTGGCTACGTCGCTCATGGAGTGAGACATATCTGCTTGGGTCGCCGCTCCATGGCGCCTGCTTCTAGCGATCGCCTCCTGTTCCCGGGGCAGTCCCCTGGTGCTTTAGGCCCGCTTGGTCCCGGGGGGTCCGAGGCTGCTCCTGGGGGATTGCGGAGCTCTCTGCCTGACCCGACGAACGGGGTTTCGGACTTGAGCACCGGACGGAGATCGGGGGCCGCCATCTTGGCTGCGAACGTCCGAGACGCGGACCCCGCTGGGCGGCATCTAGTGGCTCGGGAGAGTGCAGCGGCGAGATCCGGTGCCCCGACGGTGGTGACCAGCCCGACGTGAGCTTCCCGAAGCGGTGGGGCAGGTGGGGGCACCCGGCGACCCTGTGGGCCCTTGCTGACGCACTTGCCCTGGTTCACGGCGGTGGAGGGGGCCGGAGGTACTCCGGACTTTGTGGGGGCTGCGAGGTGGATCCCCCCCGAGAGCTGACGCCTAGACCCGAGGTGCTACAAGAAGGGCCCCCCTCGTGACGACCGGCTGGCGACCTTGAGGGCTGGCTGACGGGAGGCCGCCATTTTGCCCGGCTGAGCCGCGTCCTGCTCCCTCACCGCAGGGCGAGAGGACCGAGTCCCAGGAGTGCAAGAGGGAGCTTGTCGCCAGCGGGGACCGGGTGCAGCAGGAGCTGGAGAGGCGGCCTGAACACTGAGCGGGAAGCGGCCTACGAGAGACTCCGGCGCCCTTGGGACCCCCCCCGGCCTTGCTGACTGGTCGCAGTGAGTAAGGAGAGGGGCTTGGGGGCTCGCCGCTTGGGGAGGTCGCAGGACTGTGCGCGAACAGGCCCCTTGGTGGAGTGGTCACCCTGATACCTCTAACTGACTTGAGGGTCCAAGTGGGACGTGGCAGGCCCTCCTACTGCTGTTTTTGGATCCCGGTGAGGACAACTGGCCCTGAATTGAACCTAAGGGTGGGCAGGGAGCAAACAGACCTTGGCTACTTGTGCCTCGTGGACACCCTGTGGGACTGAGTGGGATCTCCCCTACACACCTGGCGGAAAAGAATCCATCGCTGAATAAAGCGGAGGAGCGGGGGAGCTGCCTCAGATTGATTGCGGAGGTGTGGGGTAGATTGGTGGGTTGCCCAAGCACTCCTCCAGCGGACTGCCTATCCCTGGAAAGTGTGGGACTGCTGCGAGGCCTGCGCACCTGCTGTGGGCACATCTCACACTCCGCTGAGGTATCGACACCCCGCTTATTCTAACCATGCCCGCTAAGAATAAGGCCACCAAGGACTCAGACGCGGCTACGACCAAGGATAATCCGGTAACATCTATGTGGTCCAAGACTGGTGTGCAGACACAGACCGCCCCTACACCTTCGGCATCTGCTCCAGATCATGCAGAACAAGGGGTCCAGATAACACAGGCCTTCATGTCGTCTTTCCTTCAAGAGATCAAAGATGAAATCGGTTCCCTCAGGCAGGATTTTAAGGCTGGTCTTCAAGACATTCGGAAGGAAGTCACGGAGATAGGCAAAAGGGTGGACGACCTAGAGCGTACTATGGACGCTAGATCTGAGGATCACAAGAGCCTATGGAAAAGGATGGGCGAGCTAGAGGACCAGAATATGAGCCTGCAGCTGAAACAGGAGGATTTAGAAAATCGCAGTAGGCGAAATAATCTACGCATTAGGGGGGTTCCACTGGGAGCGGAGGGCAAGGACATCATGGCCTACACGGCAGACCTACTGCAGGCGATCCGTGAAGGAGAAGAGACGACACCCCCTATGCTGGACAGAGCTCATCGGGTGCAGGGCCCTCGCAATAGACCAGATTTTGTCCCAGACATCCTGACAAGGGTCCACTTCTTTGCAGACAAGGAAGCTATCCTGAGGAAGACCCAGGGGGCCAAAGACATCTCCCTCAATGGCCAGTCAAAACAGATTTTCCAGGATTTGGCTCCGGCTACCTTGTGTAGGCGAAAAGAATTTAAGGTGGTCACAGACAAGCTTCGAAATCTGAAAGTTAAATACCAGTGGGTACATCCTTTTGCTCTATTGTTCACTTGGGAGGGGAAGCGCCGTGCTATCCGCTCGCTGATGGAAGCGAAACAACTCCTGCATCTTCCGGCCGAACTGGAGGAACCGGTCCCCTCTGCCCCTCGGAGGGGCCCCAGGGGGCCCTTGTGCCCGGAATGGTCCATGGTTTGGCCGGCGCGGCATAAGCGACGTATTCAGGAGCAGGATTCCTCTTAAGCCAAGCAGGAAATTATTAGTCACATCAGAGCCCTGAGCGACTCTTCCCCGCAACCTCATTCACCGGCCCACTCAGCCCACTCGGAATAGTGCTGACACAACTTGAGGATATTTCTTCCTTGGGTGTCTTGGGGTCGATTGAGGCGCCAAGATTTTGGATGCTCGGCTGGGACCTTCTTCCGTCGACAGCTCTAGCGGTTAAATGAGTAAAACGTGACATATGAAGATGCTACCTCTTCTTCCCCGGAAATACATCCCCTGCGGGGAAATTATGCTGAACAATGACACCCTTTGAGCTGTTTTAGATTGTTATTGAATGTGCCCTGGGCGGGGGCGACTTCCACGCTGATTGTATACTTTGGCAAACCATTGGACGCGGAGACCCACGGGAGGCTTGTTACTTGCCCTCCCCCCCTTCTCTTCTGGAGTCCTTTTGGAGAGTGACGTTTCCCGAATGGCCTGTTCTACGGACTATGGGCTGTTCCTCATGGACTCTGACCATGTTTGGCCCAGTTGGCCATGTATTTGGATGTTTTCTGTTCCTTTTTTCACTCTAATTTTCTCTTTTCTTCCCCCTGCTACGCTGCTCTTGGGGGGATGGGGATTGCTATGGGGCGCCTTTGAATGTGTGGGAGTGTCTAGGGAGTATCCAGTAACTATGGGGGCTGTGGGGCTGCTATGGACTATGTTGATGTGGGGTACTGAGGTTATGGGAAACCCCTTCCCCCGCATCGCGGGCCATTCACTTGCTCTGGACGGACTGACCTACTAGTATGGACTCGACTAACCCCGTGAAATTCCTTTCACTGAATGTAAAGGGACTTAATTCTCCCAATAAAAGATGCCAGGTGTGGCGGTATCTCCTACAACAAGACCCTGACATTATTTTCCTTCAGGAGACATCTCCTCTCCTCTGACACCCGCCTTATGTCCCACCCTAAGTATCCCCGAAAATTCTGGGCTTGCGCCTCCACTAAAAAAGGCGGTGTGGCCATCTTTTTTAATGCTGGTTGGGGGGTCCAAAACACTAAAGCGTCGAAAGACGGAAATGGGAGGTTTTTAAAAATTCAGGTGCCCTGGGGGAGGGGACTCCTGACCCTAGTGAATATATATGCTCCCAATCAGAACCAAGATGCTTATTTGTGCTCCCACCTTCATGACCTACTTCACTCAGTCACCACAAAGATCGTTCTTGGGGGGGATTTTAACTTTGTGTGGAGTCCGGAATGGGATCGCACAGCCCTGACTCTCCATCAGACTGGGGCAATGTCGGCTGCTCTAAAGCACGCTATCACGGACCTGGGATTAATGGATGCATGGCGCTATTTACATCCTGACTCTAAAGATTACTCCTTCTTTTCCCACGTGCATCGTTCCTACTCCCGCATTGACTACTTTTTTCTGTTGTTACCTCTGTTTCAGACGCTAGCGGTCGCCGAGATATCCGACAGATTCCTTGTCTGACCACGCACATATAGCAATTTCTTTACAATCCCCTAGGCCTCAGGCGGGACATGTCCCCAGGTGGAGACTTCCACCCCAAGTGCTACGGGACCCTGTGGATGTGGCCGATGTTCGCAAAGAGATCGAGGCTTTTTTCGAGGTGAACGACCTCGCGGACAGCTCTGAGGCTACTAGGTGGGACGCTTTTAAAGCTACCATGCGGGGGGGTCATCTCCACTATCTCCATTGCAAGGATTCGTGAATCTCGTCTCGTAGAGAATACGCTTGTGGCGGAGATCAAGGCTCTAGAAAGACGGGATCACCTGCATCCGTCTCTCCGCAATAGGCGTTTGCTTGCAGAGACACGGGGCCAACTGCGACTTCATCGTACTAATAAGGCAGAGAGACTGTTACTTGCCCTTAAACAAACATATTACGAGGGTGTGGACAAAGTGGGGAAATGTCTGGCGCGGCGGCTTCGGGCTCTGAATGCGCGGGCGCATATAGCCAAACTCAAACGTCTGGATGGTACTTGGGCTATCTCTGAGCTGGATAAATCTGTGGTCCTCTCTGATTTTTATGGGACACTATGCGGGCGCTCCATGCCCCCCGGAGGCAATCACGGAGTTCTCAGATTCTTGCCCGTTAGACACTATTAGTGCTCATTATAAGGACTTGATGGAGGAGCTCATTACGCAGGAGGAAATTGCAAAGGCTCTGAAGCAGCTTCCGGTGGGGAAAACCCCAGGACCTGATGGCCTTCCGGTGACTTTCTACCGGGATTTTTTATCCACAACTGCGGGAACATTTACTACATCTTTTTAACAGCTTTACGGAGGTCTCGGGTCTTACTCCGACTATGGCGGAAGCAGAGATAGTTCTTGTCCCTAAACCTGGGAAGGACCAAGCTCTTCCTCAATCATATCGTCCTATTGCGCTCTTAAATACTGACGCTAAGATCTACACCAAGATCCTGGCGAACCGGCTTGTACTTCATCTTCCGGGTTTGATCGATCCGGATTAGGTCGGTTTTATCCATCAGCGGCAGGGAGCAGATAATATACGCCGAATCGCCCATATAGTGGAAAAGGTACAGATTAGAGGCATACCGGCTTGTCTAGTGTCCTTGGATGCTGAGAAAGCCTTCGTTCGCATGGACTGGCGCTTTCTCCGGGAGGTACTGCAGAGGGTGGGCTTGGGCCCTATGATGATCTCTAGGCTGATGGCATCTTATGCACATCCCACTACCTGCATTCGGTTTAATGGACGGCTCACTGCCCCCATCGCGATTCACCGGGGAACTAGGCAGGGATGTCCATTGTCTCCACTGCTGTTTGCCCTTGTAGTAGAACCCCTTGCCATTGCTATTCGACGGAGTCCTGAGATCCGGGGTATCCCTTTTGGGAGATATGATCATAGGGTCTCTCTCTTCGCAGATGACCTCTTGCTTTCTCTTTCTTCTCCTTCTTCCTCCCTTATGGCTCTTGGCCCGCTTTTGCGATCCTTCGAGATGGCCTCGGGATTCCGGATAAACCTTGCTAAATCTCATGCTCTTAATCTCACCCGCTCGACCCCGGAAATTCAAGCTCTTCAAGGTTTGCTCCCCCTTCAATGGTCGGACAAGTCAATTAGATATCTGGGGTTAGATCTGACCCCCTCTCTCTCTTCTTGGACATCGGCTAACTGGCCTAGACTTAGGGGGGCGATACGGGAAGAACTATCTAGTTGGAGGGGTCTTTCTCTTGCATGGCTGGGACGCATCAACGCTATAAAAATGTTGCTTCTTCTGAAGATCTTATACTTATTTCAATCTCTCCCCACCCCAATACCCCGAGCTGACATCCTCTCCCTTCAGCGAGATTTTACCTCCTTCATATGGGGGCGGTTGCGCCCGCATTTCTCTAATAAGATTCTGATGCTGCCTCGGGATCGAGGAGGTCTCACGTGCCCTAATCTGTTGGAGTACTATTGGGCCTGCCATCTTCGGTATATCTCAGAATGGGTGGTTCGCGAGAGAGGGAAACATTGGTTTCACATGGATCGGGCGGTCTCTTGCAGGCCCCTATGGGACTTAGCTTGGCTCTCTCGTGGAACTCGACCCCGTAGTGCATATATTGCTACCCCTACTAAAACAGTGCTGGAGATATGGGACAAATTGGCCGTCTCTCGTGGCCCGACAACCTTCCCTTCTCCTAATACCCCCATTGCACGTAACCCCATGTTTCCCGCCGCATTGCAAACGCGGGCATTTAGCATGTGGTCTGATGGTGAATGCCGCGTTATCCAAGTCATGTTTCAAGAGGACAAATTACTTTCGTTTGATCAATGCAAACGATCCTTCCACCTTCCAGAGGGTGCTCGGATGCAGTATTACCAGCTACGTCATTGGCTGCTAGCGCCGGCATATACTCAAGGAGCCACTAGAAAGCTCACGCCGTTTGAAACTCTAGTGCGCCGGTTCGATGGGTCGCGGGGACTGATTTCACGCACCTATTCCATCTTGCAACATTCACAACAACCCCTACCTCACACTTATCAAAAGCAATGGCACTTGGACTTGGGAGAGGACATAGACCCTGAGATTTGGGCACGACTATGGCAGGAAATACAAAAATTTACCGTAGCACTGCGCAGCGGAATCAGCCAACAAGCTCATGTCGCGCTGGTACTTTACCCCGGTTCGCCTGCATCAGATGCTGCAAAATTTCCCCCGACTTGCTGGAGATGTCAGGCTGACAGAGGAGACTTCCTCCACATCTGGTGGTCCTGCCCGAATTTAGAAATGTTCTAGAAGGAGATTCTCAGCCATATAAAAGACGTGGTGGGGTTCCCTATCCCCGCTTCCCTGATGATTACGCTGCTAGGCATTAGGCCCCCGACCTTAACGGCCATGAAGTATTCAGACTGGCGTTTAATACTACAGATGCTGGGAGCAGCCAAGCAGTCCATAGCGTTGTTTTGGAAGAAACCCTACCCTCCCCCAGTGGCCACTTGGTTCCTCCGCCTATGGCAGGTTTTAGCCCTTGAATTGCTTACTGCACGTCTTAAACACGCAGATGCTAAGTTCACTCGCGCTTGGCAACCACTCATACACCACTTCTCTAAGATGGAGCACTCCAGATTAGTCCCTCCGAGACTTCGAGCTTTGCAACTGTTTTGACGATGCCTTGCTCCCTTATGTGAGGGGCCGCCGGCAAGACACCGCCGATTCATTGTCCCCGTAGGAGAAGACTCCCCTACTCCTCTATCCTAGATCCCCTAACCCATCCCACTCACGAGATACTGTTAGGATGCTTCTTCCTGTTCTCTCATAAGGGTATGTGACTGGCCACTATTCCCCCCCTTTGTTCCCCCCCTTCTTCCTTTTTTTTTTTATCTTTCTCGTTTTCTCTCTCCCCTCTTTCTTGTTTAATATGGGAGATGGGCCCCAGCAATCGCTCAAGTTGAAGTGTCAAGTTGTTTATCACGTGACCCAGGGGAGCAGGTTATATATTATGTTGTATTATATGCACTATTTAGTAATATTGCTTTGGACAAGTCTCTGCAACCCTCTCATGATGTCATCCGCCTCCAATTGGATCCGCCTGTTACAGGAGGTGGGGAAGGTCGGACTAGCCTGTATCCTCAAGGAGGTTCAAGGGTGAGCCGCCTTGTTCCTAGCTTGGGATTACTTCCCGTCCGCCGTGATATGGGTGCAAGAGAAAAGGTATTGTCTCCTGAAGCTTGTTCTACTGCTCCTCCTCTATCTGTAATGTCTTGACACTCACATTGAGTGCTGATGGTTTTCATTTGTGCTTTGTTGATGGGGGCGCATTGTCTCTAAATGTTTGTTATTCTCTGTTAGTTTCAATAAACAGAATTGAAACAAAAATCCAACATACATCTATCAAAATATCGCTTTTAAAGGTTTAAAAGAGTTCAGTCCATATAAAACTATGGATGCGCCACTTTTAGCACAAAGTACCCGGGATGGGTCAAAATCAAAAGATGAAAACAGGTGCAGGGGAGGTGAGTCGCCGAAAAAAAAGTGATGAGTTGGTTCCTTACATGCAGGGAAGGTGATGCGTCAGTTCCTTGCTCTCAGGAGAGTTGATGCGTCTGTTCCTTACTACAGCACAGAGGAGGTGATGCGTTGGTTCCTTACTGTGAGACATGGTGATGCATCGGTTTCTTACTGCGCAGGGAGGCGATGCGTCATTTCTCCGGACAGGCAGCTATGGATGCGCCACTTTTAGTACAAAGTACTTGGGATGGGTTCAAAATCAAAAGATGAACACAGGTGCAGGGGAGGTGAGGTGAGGTGCCGGAAAACAAAGTGAGGCGCCGGAAAACAAAGCGATGCGTCGGTTCCTTACCTGCAGGGAAGGTGATACATCAGTTCCTTGCTCCCAGGGAGTTAATGCGTTGGTTCCTTACTGCAGCGCAGAGGAGGTATGCGTAATTTCTCCGGACACGCAGCCTCAGTTCCTTACTGAAGCCCAGCGTTGATGTGGACTTGATGCACAGGTGCAATGCATGGAAAATCCAGACGTGCTGGAATCGATGCAAGAGTGGTGAAACAGTTGCTGCATTGATTCTTTCAGCTGCAAGCAGGTGATGTGTTGATTCCTTCAGCCACACAGCAAGGCCTGTGTCGGAGTTGGAGCGAGGGTTTCGGACATCGGAGACACGGTGCTCGGGCTGTAGCGTTTTTTTCAACTGCGGACAGGCGCTGTATCGATCCTTTTTTGCCGCACCGCATCGATGCATTGTTTTTTCAACCAAAAATGGCGAAGGACGATGCGTGGATTTTCACCTCTTCTTGCAGTAGAAGCCACCTTCAAGGGCCCAGAACTGGAATTGGCAACACTTGGCAGGTCAGAACTCCCATCAAAGAAGTTCAGGGGCTGCAGGTGAAGTCTTTGATGGCCCTGAGACTTCTTAACAGGAGGCAAACACACACAAGCCCTTGGAGAATCTTCTCAAGCAGGATACCAAAGCAAACGTCCAGTACCGAGTCTCTCCAAGACAGAAGGAGCAACTGCAGGCCAACCCAGCAAAGCATACACAGCAAAGGGGAAGTCCTCCTCCTGACAGCTCTCCAGCTCTTTCTCTTGGCAGAGTCTCCTCTTGATTCAGAAGTGTTCTAAAGATGTGGGGTTACAGGTCCAATACTTATACCCCATTTCGCCTTTGAATCAAGCATGCTTCAAAGGATAGTCTTTGTAGTGCACAGATCCTGTCTTGGCTCCAGACACACTACAGGGGGGGGTGGAGACAGCATTGTGAGGGGCTAGGCACAGCTCTATTCAGGTGTCAGTGACAACTCCTCCCACCACTCTAGCTTAGGAAGGCCCAACATCCTGGTGATGGGCCATCAGGATATGCAGGGCACCCCTCAGCTCCCTTTGTGTGACTGTCTGGAGTGAATGCACAAACAGCCCAACTGTCAGTCTAAACCAGATGTGGATTCCACAAGCAGTCAGAGGTACAGGATGGTAAAGCAAGAAAATGCCCACTTTCTAAAAGTGGCATTTTCAAACACACAATTTAAAAACCAACTTCACTAAAGATGTATTTTTAAATTCTGAGTTCAGTGTGCACAAACTCCAAATCTCTCTCTCTTCCCAACTGAAAGTTACACTTGTAAGATGTTACAAGGCAGCTCCAAAGATAACCAATGGGAAAGATGGTCCTTGCAATAGTGAAAAACGAAATAGGCAGTAATTCACTATCAGGACATGTAAAACACAGCAGTACATGTCCTACCTTACACATACACTGCACCGTGCCCATGGGGCTACCTTGGGCCTTCCTTAGGGGTGCCTTACATGTTATATAATGGAAGGTTTGGGCCTAGTAATCGGGTGCACTTGCCAGGTCGACATGGCAGTTTAAAACTGCACTTGCAGACATTGCAGTGGCAGGCCTGAGACATGTTTGCAGGGATACTAATGTGGGTAGCACAATCAGTGTTGCAGGCCCACTAGTAGCATTTGATTTACAGGCCCTGTGCACACACAGTGCACTTTACTAGGGACTTACCAGTAATTCAAATATGTCAATCATGGATAACCAATTACCAATACTATTTAGACAGGAAGCATATGCACTTTAGCAATGATCAGCAGTGGTAAAGTGCCCAAAGCCCTAAAGCCAACAAAAACAGGTCAGAAAAATAGGAGGCAAAAGGCACAATGTCGGGGGATAAAAATGCAAAAAGGGCCAGGTCCAACAGTCTGGTAGCTTGGCGCAGAGCAGGCAGGCTTATCAAAAGAGGCAATGTGTAAAGTATTTGTGAAACACCCACACAGTACCACAATGAATAGACCACAAAAAAAACTCCACACAGGTTTTTAAAAATAATTTGTTATATTATAAACACATTAAGGTCAACACAACAAAAATCCAATGAGTACGTTTTAAGATATTAATACTTTACAGTCATTAAAATAAACACAGTGCTTGCCGCACTAATGATCACATAACATATGGGTACTTTCAAGTGTTACTTCCTCGCATGTGTGGGGGCCAGACAGTGCTCAATGAGGCACCATGCAGGGCTTTCAGGGGTCACTTGGGACCAGAGGATTTAGGCACTCCCGGCCGCCCACGGCATGCAGGTCTGAAAGTGGGACCTCGCACCAACAAGTACCTGGGCTCCGGCTGGAGTAGTGGGAGCGCTGGAACAGACTCGGTGGCCCAAGCAAAACTCAAGAGGCCCAGATGCAGAGATCTCGCTCGCAGCAGCACCCTCCCTTCTAGGGAGTGATCAGCGCGGACATCGGCATGCTATTGACAGGGGCGGGCTAGTCTGATGCGACGTCACGGGGTAATCTCTAGTCACGATGTCAACCCTGGAGTCCACACTGGAAGGCTTCCCTTGGCGCGGCTAGAACACAGAGTCGGCGATCTCGTTCGGCATGGAGTGCGGATCGGTGTAACTTGAAATTGCAGGTTAAAAGCAAACGCTGGCCCTTTATACAGCGAAGTGCTCAGTCTGGTCAGAAAGTGCAGGTCAAAAGCAACCTCTGGACCTTTGTAGAGCGAAGCACTCGATCTTTCTGAAGCAAAGTCTTTGATGGCCCTGAGACTTAAAGATCAGGGGGCAAGCCAGCAAGCCCTTGGAGAATGCTTTAGGTTGCATAGCACAAAGTTAGCAGGCAGCAGGCCAGCACAAAGCAGATAGCAAAGTGGCAGTCCCTGCTGCAGCTCAACAAGCAGCAGGCCAACACAGCAGAGCAGGTAGCAGAGTGGTAGTCCCTAATGGCAGCACAGCAGTTCTTCAGGCAATGTGCAGATGTAGAGCCAGATGTGTCTGGTTACAAGTCCAAAAAGTGTCTGCTCTGCAGGGGTCAGAGCACTAGTACTTCTACCCAAAAGTGGCTTTCAAGTAAGGGGTGACTTCAAAGGAGCCCTCTGAAGTGCACAAGGATCCCTTTCAACCCAGTCTGTCTGCCAGGCTATCTGTGGGTGGTGATCAGCACCTTGTGTGTGGGCGGGACACTACCTATTCAAGTGAAGTGTGAGACCCTCCCATCCCTCACAGCCCAGGAAGACCCATCAGAATGCAGATGCAGTTGAGCGTCCTGTGTTATGGCTCTCTAGAGGGAATGCACACATGTACCCGTCAACCAGCCGAGTCCAGACGTGTATTGGAGACAGGCTGTCAGGCACATAGAACAGTAAGTGCAGAGAAATGTCCACTTTCTAAAAGTGGCATTTCTAAAACGGTAAGGTCAAATTCAACTTCGCCAATGAGGAGGATTTACCATTACCCGTCCAAATATGTAAAGCATGAAAAAGCTTCTCCTCTCTGATCAGGAATTACCACTTAAAAAAAGACATAAGGGGAATCTCAATGCTAACCTATGAGAGGGGTAGGCCGCACAGTAGTGAAAACATAAAATAGGCTGTTTGTCACTATCAGGACATGCAAAACATAACCGTACATGTCCTACCTTTTACATGCATTGCACCCTGCCCTTAGGGCTACCTAGGGCCTACCTTAAGCATGAATTATATGTAATAAAAGGGGTGTTTAAGGCTTGGCAAGTAGTTTTAAATGCCAAGTCGAAGTGCCAGTAAACTGCACACACAGGCACTGCAGTGGCAGGCCTGAGACAGGTTTGTGGGTGGCACAATCAGTGCTGCAGCCCACTAGTAGCATTTAACTTCCAGGCCCTGGGTATATGGTATACCACTTTACAAGGGAATTACAAGTAAGTTAAATATGTCAATCAGGTATACACCAATTACACACATGTTTAGGGAAGAAGCACATGCACTTTTTGCACTGATTAGCAATGGTAAAGCACTCAGAGTCCTAAGGCCAAAAAAAAGATACAACAAAATGTGGAGGTAAAAAACAAAAGGTTTGGGAGAAGCCCATCTTAAGGATGCCAGGTCTAACACTGCAGCATTCTAATTCCCTTCCATTCACTATAATGAGCAGGGTTGCCATAGCAAAAAAAGGGTAGTACTGCCTGGCTGCTTATATGTACTGTAGAATTCCATGTGCCCACTACTGCGGTCTACGTTTAAGGTGTTAGATAACTTAATGATTTCTCTAGAGTGAGCTGGAAAGAGAAGTAGGGTATCGTTGGGAGCATTAAAACTGAACCTGGAGCACAGCCGATTGGGGATACCAGATCTTGAATTGTATTATATTGCTGCACACATGCAGCCAAGGAGTTCTCTTAGCAAACTATTGAGAGAAGAGACTGCTGAGGGGATCTCATGGTGAAGTTTCACGTACTGAACTATTCAGGAAGGAAGTGAATGTGCCAAGCTGTCATCCCTGTGTAATTTTACAGACTGGAAGAGTCTAGGAGATCGCAGTAAAAAATTATTACAAGATCGAAATTTTTGAGAGATATGGAAATCAGGGACCTCCAACCCTTCAGAAATATATAATCCAAGATGTCGGTGACACGCTGGATGAATGCGTGGTGACATGCTGGGAGACCTTTATCCAGGAGAGCTTTTCATTGCATTCCAGGAGGCTTTTCAAATTGGCCCTTGTCAATGCCTACAATACGCCAAATTAGTGAGAACAGCTAGGGAAATCTGGACAGATTTTTTGAGGACCCAGACCCTACACACACAACAGAGGCTATACTGAATTCGGAACAAGATTGGAGGCTGGTGTCCTTCAAATATAGAGACCTCAAGGCAGGTACGAAAAAAAGAGATACTGAAAGCAAGACAGTTGTGGGAGGATGACATACAAGAACAGATAACAGATGGAGAACGGTGGAAGTGTGTACCCAGCCTAGGAGGAATTTTAGCAATGCTAGATTTAAATTAATTCACTTTAATTATTCGCCTCATACATATATAATTCAGGTACAACTGAAAAAGATTTATCTTGAAAGACCCTTGAATTAACCCAAACGTTGGAGTCCTGGAGCAACGTATATGTATTTCACATGGCTATGTGAAGTAGTCAAGACGTATTGGAAGTAGTGGTAGCAAATCTGTACAGAGTAACAGGCCTTTAGTTTGAGGTTTCCTCAAAACAGTGGCTTCTGGGACTTTATTAAAAACCCAAGACAGGAAAAGCCCAATACAGATTTGTGATACTGGGCTTAGTTTTAGCGTAGAGAGACAGACATTGTCTGGCTTCACCCACAAAGGCCTAATTTTCTATTTCTTTTTCTATTTGAAAGATTTCTAAAGCGCAACAGCTGCCCCAGCCAAGAGGCGTCCCGGCGCTAACAGCAAATAGGAGACCACAACGCATAGGGGGGCCAGAAAGGCCTACACCGTGGGAAAAAGGAAAGTTTTAATAGCTTTCCTGAATTCAAGAAAATTACTAAGGCCTCGAATATGGAGGGGCAGTGTGTTCCAGAGCGTCGCCGCTCTATACCGAAGAGCGCCCTCCGGCCCGAATCCTCCTGACTCGAGGGACCACTAGCAAATGTTGGCCCATAGAGCGAAGCTGACGGGAGGGTACATAAGGAGAGAGCAAGCCGGTCAAAATGTTAGGGGAGGCGAACTTCAAGATTTTAAAGGCTATACAAAGAGCCTTGAACTCGATCCGTCTAGCCACAGGCAACCAATGAAGACGGCGGATAGTGTTGGTCACTGAACAAACTCTACGTAGACCAAGGAGAGATCTAGCTGCGGCATTCTGTACTCTCTGTAGTCTATGTACTTTCGCCTTATTGGCCCCCAGGTACAGAGAGCTCGCATAATCAAGCCTAAATGTAATCAGAGCCTGAATGATGATCTGTCTGGTCGGAGCGTCAAAAAAACCCAAGATCGGTTTGAGTCCACGCAGCAAGCCAAAACAGGTATCCGGCACCTTTTTCGTTTGAATCTGAAAATTGAGGAGGCGTCCATCCAAACCCCAAGTTCTTTACAACCTGTTTGGGGGGGCCGTGCCTAGAGTCGTAGGCCACCAATGCTCATTCCATAGCCCATGATCCTTACCCACCAGCAACACCTCCGACTTGCTGGCGTTCAGTTGGAGGCAGTTAGTTGTCATCCACCCAGCAACTACAGCAAGATCGTCTTGAAACTTAAAGGCGTCCTGCTTAGGAGTTGCTCGAGAGGGCTACCACCAGCTGAGTGTCGTCGGCGTAGGAGACCACAGTCAGTCCTCTGCTCTTGGCTACTGCAGCCAGAGGTTGTACATACAAATTAAAGAGCAGAGAGCTCAAAGAAGAGCCCTGTGGCACCCCTTGCTGGATGGAGAAAGTGGGTGAGGAAAAAGGGGGAGCAATCACCTGGAACGACCTATCAGACAGAAATGATGCAAGCCACTTCAGAGCAGAGCCACCAATGCCAGCCTCTTCCAGGCGGCGCAACAGGATTGCACAGGACACAGTGTCAAATTCGGCACTGAGATCCAGAAGGATCAGTGCCGATGTCTGCCCTGCGTCCAATGCTGTCCAGAGATGTTCTGTCACCGCCAGAAGCGCCGACTCTGTGCTATGGCCGGGGCGAAAACCATTTTGTGAGGGATCTAGACTATTATTGGTGGTCAGATGGTCTGAAAGGAGTGAGTTGATATATGCCTCCGTGATCTTAGCAGGCCATGGTAGCAACGAAATTGGCCTGAAGTTTTCAGGTTTTTTAGGGTCCAGTGAGGGTTTTTTAAGCAATGGTATCACCCTAGCCTGTTTCCATGCTGAAGGCACGACTGCTAAACTAAGCGTCATGTTAATCACTTGTCCAAGGAGAGGAGAAATAGTGGGTAAAATTTTCCTGAAATTATCAGGTTTCAATGGGTCGGCCGGGGAGCCAGACTTAATTTTGGCGCAAAGAGCGAGTAAACGATCCGGCTGAATAGGAGGAAAAACCTCTAGAGTAGCGTTGGCAACATTATTAGATATCTCAAGGTAGCCGGTTTGGGCCACAGGAAAACATTTGTAGAGGTCTTCAACCTTATTAAGAAAAAAAGAGGCAAGCTCCTCGCATTGCCTGTCCGAGGTGATCAGCGGGCCAGCAGCCCCCTTCTGATTTTTCAGACCTGAAACTATCGAAAAGATAGTCTTTGCGGAATTGGTGCTATTGCCAATTTCTTGGGCGTAGAATGCAGCCCGCTCAACATGGATAGCCTTATGATAGACTTTTACAGCATACCGATAAAGATCTGTAGATATCGGGTCAAAATCCCTTCTCCAGAATCTTTTGCGTTTTTTGCAGGTTTTCCGCAGGGCAGCTAATTTGTTGTTGTACCACGGTTTGGATTTGGAGGTGCGATTCATAGACAATTTACCTGGAATCAACTTATCCAGCGGCTGATTGATCCAATCAGTAAAAGCCGAGTTGGCCTTGTCCGGGTCCATCGGCAAAGCCGGAATAGTAGCGGAAAGATGAGCCTGGAGTTGATCCCAATTTAATTTGTACCACGGGCGATTAAGGGAGAAAGGGTTATCTGTTTTGCAAGCAGGTACAGTGCCCTGAATAGACAAGGAGACTAAAAAGTGGTCAGACCAACCCATAGGGATCGGCGGTTGGACCGTAAGAGGCAAAATGTTAGTAAAAACAGGGTCCAGCAGATGGCCAGCCGAGTGTGTAGGACCAGAAACACGCTGGTCAAGCTGACAAGCCGCTAGGTCCGCTACCAGATTAGCCACATCCGAGTCAAGATGGTTATCAAAGTGGAGGTTCAGGTCTCCTAAGACTGTAAAATTGGAGGTATTGAGTGCCAGAGTGCTAACAGTCTCAACAAGTGCTTCCCTAAAAACTTTAGATGGGCCCGGAGGACGATATACCAATAAGCCTGTCATGGTATAATTGGGATTAAAAGTGTTTTTAAAACAGGCGCATTCGCAGCCCAAAATGGGCTGTTTAGTAAAGGTGCAGGGATAGCCGGTTTTAACAATAACCGCAATACCCCCACCTCTCTTTTCCCTGTTCAGGGTATGCATAGCATAACCCTCCGGGAGAGCCTGCCCCGGAATCGCCACCAGATCCTCTGAAAGCCAAGTCTCAGTAAGAAACAGGGTATCAGGAGATTCAGTTTCCAAAAGATCATAAACATCAGCAAAATGTGTGACCAGGGAGCGGCAATTCAGGTGAAAAATAGTCGTACTTTTGCCTGGGGGAGGGGTACAGCCATGGGAATCTGCTGGGGAGATAGATGTAAAGCCACAGCATTTACAGCTGAACGGACCCTCTAAACCCCCCAAGCCATAAACCTGACAAACCGCGTCCTGATTAATAGCAACTCATTCCGGGCATAGGTATGTTCCAAACTTACGGAATTGGCGGCATGTCTGGCAGCGGCCTGGCGCGGACGGGCGCAGATGGGCTTGCCTTTGGCGCGCCTTTGGCGCGCCGGCTGCGCGCGGCCGCTGCGCGGCCGAGCTGACATGCGATTTAAGTATGCCCCCGGTAGCGGAAACGAGGAGAGGAGGGTGGAGCCACGTCCCTCCACACAAACAGCACAAGCTGCGGTGGACCGGGGACTGACGAACCAAAGTGCAAATGAGCAAGATAGTAAGTACAGCAAATATTTAAAAAGGAGTTTAAAATAGCAAAAACACAATGCAGGCGCTGACTAGCGAGCGCGCTGTCACCTAATGTACAACAAGTATTTAAAAAGCAGTTTAAAAATAGCGAGAACACAATGCAGGCGTTGACTAGCGAGCGCACTGTCACCTAATGCAGCGCGGCCGAGCTGACATGCGATTTAAGTATGCCCCCGGTAGCGGAAACGAGGAGAGGAGGGCGGAGCCATGTCCCTCCACACAAACAGCACAAGCTGCGGTGGACATTTAAGGGAAGTAAATGTCAGTGAGATGTACTTGAGTGGGCATTGGCTGAAGAATTACACCTGAAAGTGGTGAGACCTAATGAGAGGGGGGCTGAGGATTCGGCAGAATTGGAAGATACAGTAGGGAAACGTCATGGGAAAATGAAAGCGTCTAGTAAGGACCAGCTCACTTAACACAACCTGTAATTGAAGTTCAGACGATAAGTACTAAGTACTCAGTGAGAAGCTTATGAGAACATGAACCCTCACATATGAGGTTACAAGATAAATGCCCAAGATAAGCAATGGATAGTGTATTAGTGAATTATGTAATGAACTGTACTTGTTTGTGGATTAGCTGTATTGATGATGTGCTGAATGCCTGAGCAGCCAAAATGTTGAACCATAGTGTGTTCTATGAAAATGAAAAATAAAAATGGTAAAATAATTAATACAGAGCAGCATACAGCAGATGTCCTTAAAACAGTATATGAAGCAATCAAACAATCAAAAAACTTCATTTGATTAAAAAACATAACCATAAAGGAACAGTCAAAATAAAATCATAAATACAACATTCAAATATGAAAAGTGCATACTGTTGCGATAACAAACTATACTTTTTAAAAATTATCCAGCAGCAAAACAAGGTTGCAAAGTCTTTTAGTGTCTGCAGAAAAAGAAGGGCTGGTCTGCATAATTTGAAGTCATGAGCTTTCAAAATGGGCAGGAGATATAACTTATTATACTTAAAGTAATATCTGCAAAAAATGTGAAATGCTGTAAGGTGTGAGAAGAATTACTGCCCCACAAAAAAGGCTCCAGGGCCTGACAGAGTTCTGATCTACTTGCTTAAATGCAATTACAATATTTGGGCTCCTCTGCTTACTAACATTTTAAATCAACTGAACGCGGCTACCCTGCCGCCCTCTTTGATGGTACCTATTTTTAAGAATGGGGGTGATTCAGACCCTTGCTCTTATCGGACAGTCTGTCTCTCTTATTGACTCATCAGCTAAAGTTTTGGGGAGAGTGATTTTCAACCAGGTCAGATCCTTGGCTAATGATCACAATAGCTTAAGTTTTAACCTGTACGGGTTACGGGAGAGACGCAGCACAATGAAGCAGTGTCTGAATTTCCAACTCATTATTGGTAAATATGTGGTCGCTAGGCACTGCCCACTGTACTTGGCTTTTATGGGCCTCTCCAGGACATTGGATCGGGTTATCAGGTCCAAGTTATGGCCCTTGTTACTTAATACGACGTTGGATCCTGTCCTGGTCATCTTCCTTTCCGATTTTCATCGGAATCTGTCCGCCAGGGTTAGATTCAGACCAAACAGCAAGTATACCGAGTCATTTTGGCTTAAACAAGGGGTTCGGCAGGGATGCATTTTAGTGCTGTTATTATTTATTCTTTACATTAATGATCTGAGCCTTCACCTGACTAAATGTGGGCATGATGTACTGCCGATCGGCAACTTACAGGTTCCAGCATTACTTAATGCAGACGATGCGATGTTGCTAGCACACAAGCACAGGAGTTTGTCACAACTATTCCTGGGCTTTTCCAACTATATGACAGGCTTAGATATGGACATTAATTACACCAAAGCACATACTATGGCATGTAGCCCCAAGTGTTGAAGTCTGAGACCAATTATTAGTAACTCTAACAAGGTGACAGTAGTGACTAGCTTCCCTTACAAGGGAGTGTGGTTTGATTCTTCAGGACTTTGGCACTCTAATTTAGACACTAGACGTCTCAAACGTATTCAATCGATTGGCGCTCTTTTTAATCTGATCCCCTTTGTGTGGGGCACACCGATCGTAGCTTTCTTAGAAATTTACAAAACAGGATGTGCACCTGTAGCAACCTATGGTGCTTGAGTCTGGGTGTTTAACACCAAGCTAGCTAGTATCCAAACAGAAGAAAATTGTTTTTGCCACTGACTCCTATCTCAGCCTCCTTGTTGTCCTTATTTTGTTTGTCATGAGGAACTTTGGTTGACCTTCACTGGGGATCTTATCAAACTTTCTCCCCTGATGCTCTGGTTGTCAATCTGGAGCAATCCCAGGCTACTTTTTACCAGCGGGTAATTAAAAACTGCCTTAGGTGTGACCTGGGGATTACTACCCCATGGCTCTCGTTGTTCAACATTGTTTTTGTCAACTAGGAAGGCCATCCCTTTTTCCCGATCCTAACAGTGTGACCAAGTCTGATAAATCCTGACTGAAATATGCTTTTTTAAAGACCAGGAGTTTAAAAAGAGATGAATGAGAAATTGCCAAGCTGCAAACAAGCAATATATTCTTCCACAAACTACTCCCAGCATTTATCCTAACCTACTGTAAACCTACAAAAAATGTTATAGGCTTCTGCTGTTGAGGTTTAAAATGGGTTCTTTACGTAGCCTGCTCTGTTTTCCACTGACAAATGCAAAAAGAACAATTGATGGACAGAATGCTGAACAATGTTATACGTTCACCCCAGTACGGAGATCTGGGCCTAAATCCATTGTTTTTTTGCTCCCAATGCCATTCCGATTTAGACCCAGCCATATACAAATCAGTCTTGACCCTGTTCCTGATGGGAACAGTCCAGCCTGAACTGCCAAGCCAGGTCCTCCCTAGACTGGAAACAAGCATCCTAGGGCCGGTTTCGGGGTATCACCCCTCATCAGCCAGGCTAGCTTGACTCCAGTGGCATGGAGAGCACGGGACCCACGTCTGGGCATACCCGTCCCACTCGGGGTGTCAATGCAGTTCGGGCTGGACTGTTCCTATAAGGAACAGGGTCAAGACTGATTTGCATATGACTGGTCTAAACAGGGGTGGCATGGTGAGTAAAAGAACAATGAATTTAACCCAGATCTCTTGACTGGGGGTGAATGTCTGATTTGCTCTGCATTCCGTCCATCATCTCTGTCTATATTGCTTTCTCGCCCTAAGTGCACCGGGTATGCCATGACGTGGGTCCCGGGCTCACTGTATCAATGGATTCAAGCTAGCCTGGCTGATGAGGTGTGATGCCCCGAAACCGGTCCCAGGATGCTTGTTTCCGGTCCAGGGAGAACCTAGCTTTGGCAGTTTGTGCTGGACTGTTCCCATGAGGAACAGGGTCAAGACAGACTTGCATATGGCTGGGTCTAAACTGGGGTGGCATGGTGAGGAAAAGAACAATGGATTTAACCCAGATCTCTTGACTGGGGGTGAATGTTTGATTTGCTCTGCATTCCGTCCATCATCTGTGTGTCTTTTGCTTTCTCGCCCCAAGTGTGCCGTGTATGCCCAGACGTGGGTCCCGGGCTCACTCTGTCACTGGATTCAAACGAGCCTGGCTGACGCGGGGTGATGCTCCGAAATCGGTCCCAGGATGTTTGTTTCTAGTCCAGGGAGGACCTGGACTAGTTCGGCTGGACTGTTCCCATGAGGAACAGGGTCAAGACTGATTTGCATACGGCTGGGTCTAAACTGGGGTGGCATGGTGACCTCTTGACTGGGGTGAATGTTTGATTTGCTCTGCATTCCGTCCATCATCTGTGTGCCTTTTGCTGTTTTCCCCCCGAGACAGACAATACGGGTGGGATTGTTCCAATGTCTGTCCCTGTAATGGTGTTTCAGTATATGAAACATATGCTATATGCTAGGGGTGTTTACCAGATTCAATTTTCGGTGAATCCTAAAAGCAAGAAAGAATTTGGTGGACTAAATGTATTTCGACCTGGACAACACTACCCTCAAAAGCAATCAAGATGGTACACAGCCTAAACCTAAAGAGTATCAGTGTAAAGGGTTACCTATAACTTTTTTAAAAACCGTACTCACTAATGTACTTTGTGATTGATAAAGAATTTATAAAGTTCTGTCTATATTTGGATCCGTTGAATGGTAAGCAGGCTTTCTGCAGACACTTGAGACACTGCAGTGTCCTGTTTGAACTTTGGGTATAAAGGTATGCTATTTATATAACAGAGGTATGGCAGTGCAAGGCAAAAGCCAGACAAGGTAATATAACTATTTGGCGGGTTTTGAGGCATACTGTGATAAACAGTTGGCTCACTAGCTACCTTGAAACAAACTTAACAGAAACCTTTTATTTGTTAATGACAAATACATGAGATGTTTATGGCAAATACAAAGGCTGGGGGTCAGCTCCTTAGAAGACAAAGGGATTCTGGAATGGAGTTAAATGTTTAGGTAGCGTATGACAATAAAATTATGGTTTTATAAGAATTTTACTCCTGGTTTTTGTATCTGTTTTAGGATGCACGAATCGAGGACGGTTATAGATGACCACGGTTTCTACAACGAAATAACAGGAGTGTTAATCAAGCTTTATCTTGATAATTTGTTGATTTTCAATACATTCTTTAAATATTTTCTGCTGTTTTATTAAAAGTTGTGTTTGAATTAATTGTGCACGGATTGAAAACTCAGGATTTGTCAGCCTAACATATTAAGGCTAGAAACAAATTAAGAAAGGCACCTTAAAAAACAGAATTAGTAAATATAGAGTCTCTATGGTCCTCGTGAAGACATCAGCCGATAAAGGAATAGTGCACCACAAGCACTCATTCTATCAGAATTTTACTGATATGTGCAAATATTACTTTGTTGCCTATAGAGGCCACAACTCATTTGAAAACGTAGGCAAATTTGGTATTGCTGGATCCAGGACTCTCAGGTCAACATTTAGCGATCTAGGATTTATGCTTGCAGGGTATTGTGCAATCTTTAAAAGTAGAACTTAAATGTGTTTAAAAAAATAAATATATATATATATATTATCTACTGGCGGTCGCCAGTAGATAGTTATAGTTAAAACCTATTATCCATAGGAAATCCGCGACATTCTATTTGAAATAACGTTGGCGCCGGTTGACGAATCTTCGCGAAAGTTTCCAACTTGTTGGGGCGCTCCGGTCCGCTCCTATCTTGAAAGTCTCGGGGTGATACGTCAAGCGGGGCCGAGAAAAAGGGGGTCCCAAAACGCGTTTTCCCCATTCATTTTTCCATAGGAACCTTTAGTCGCAGCTACAGCCCGAACTGCTGAACGGAATTACACCAAATTTGGCAAAGAGGTAGCCCTTGGTTCAGTGTCGTGCCTTTTGTTTAAATGGTGTAAATCCGTTCAGTAGTTCCTGAGAAAATCAAAAGTAAAGTCACATATATATCTGGGCGGAGCCTAACCACACATGTCATCGTGAGATCTGATTGGCTGTCAGCACTTCATCCTGGAATTGCTGGCAGCCATCTTGGGACCAATATAAATGATAGTACCTCATTGAAATGCATTGTAGTGAATAGAAGATTTTGAGGGTCACCAAAAGGAGAACTATAAAGGGTGATAACAGGCTTTAGTTACATTAGAATTTATTTGTTGATGGTACCATACTAATTTTAGGAATTGTGGTGTATTCTAAGGTGATTTTACCATGTGAAAAACCTTCTGCTGGGATATCATGAATCATGTTTGAGAGAACACTATTTTCTCATGCTTGTCCCATGGAGGTTTGGAAGGTGCTCCAGAAGCTAAAATGAGAGCATATTTTCTGTAAATTCACATTATCTTTCTCACTCATGTGAGAATGAAGTCTGACTTTCTCAGTAAAACATGTACATCCAACAAGGGCAGAGACTGTCAGTTGATTCCTTTGTGTTCTACTGCAGCTTCCCAGAGTGTTCTAAAGAACAACTAGAGTGCTAACAGCCTTACTTATGACAAACGTATGGCACACCTGAAGCCATCTTGATTGGAATAAACTGGTAACACTTAAACAATTTAATTTAAAAAGGAACAAAATGATGGGGTTCATTTTGTCATAGAAATTATGGTTAGTGCTGTAGAAAGAAAAATTAGGACATGTTTCAAGTGTGATCTCAAATATCTTCCTGTTATATTTCAACAGGAGCAGCCTGCCAGTTGATGCCTTTGTGTTCTACTGCAGCTTCCCAGAGTGTTCTAAAGAACAACTAGAGCGCTAACTGCCTTACTTATGACAAAAGTATGGCACACCTGAAGCCATCTTGATTGGAATAAACCAGTAACACTTAAAACATTTAATTTAAAAAGGAACAAAATGAGGGGTTCTTTTTGAAATAGAAATTATGGTTAGTGCTGCAGAAAGAAAAATTAGGGCATGTTTTAAGTGAGATCTCAAATCCTCTTCTATTTCATTAGAAAATTCTGACATGCAGACTGAAACAATCACTTTCAATACCAGCAGCAGACTACCAGTTAACTCCCTGGTGAGCAGTAGCTTTACTCCAGTGATCTAATGAGCAACTAGAGTGCTAACATTCTGAATTTATGGCAGATGTGAGACATCTGAATGCCTTCTTGATGGAATCAAAGTAAAAAACTGAAAGCATTTCCTACTGAGGAGACTGCAGTAAATGAAGAAATTAGGAAACTTCATAACAAAGAAGTCTTCCAAGATGGCCACCAGTGAAAAAAGAGCCCAAATGTAGCACAAATATTACCCAGATGTAGCCCACATATAGCCCAATGACAAAAGTGTGCAAAACACTTTTTATTTTTAGTTTTTGCAGTTTTATGTAGTGCAGACTGGTCAGGTATTGGAGCATTGCATCTTAAAACATGACCCCCCTACACTACAAAAACACCACTGCACTACCTTAAACCCTAAAACACTACCCCCAGCACGACCCCCTACACTACACAAGCACCACTGCACTATCCTAAACCCTAAAACACTACCCCAGCACGACTCCCTATACTACCCAAACACCACTGCACTAACCTAAATCCTAAAACACTACCACCAACACGACCCCCTACACTACCCAAACACCACTGCACTACCCTAAAACATGACCCCTACACTACACAAACACCACTGCACTACCCTAAACCCTAAAACACTACCCCAGCACGACCTCCTACACTACACAAGCACCACTGCACTACCTAAACCTAAAACACTACCCCCAGCATGACCCCCTACACTACACAAACACCACTGCACTACCCTAAACCCTAAAACACTACCCCCAGCACGACCCCCTACACTACCCAAACACCACTGCACTAACCTAAATCCTAAAACACTACCCCCAGCACGACCCCCTACACTACCCAAACACCACTGCACGACACTAAAACATGACCCCCTACACTACACAAACACCACTGCACTACCCTAAACCCTAAAACACTACCCCAGCACGACCCCATACACTACACAAGCACCACTGCACTACCCTAAACCCTAAAACACTACCCCCAGCACGACCCCTACACTGCCCGAACACCACTGCACTGCCCTAAACCCTGAAACACCAGCCCCTGCATGACCCCTACACTGCCCGAACACCACTGCACTGCCCTAAACCCTGAAACACCACCCCTAGCACGACCCCCTACACTGCCCGAACACCACTGCACTGCCTAAACCCTAAAACACCACCCCTTCACGACCCCCTACACTGCCCGAACACCACTGCACTGCCCTAAACCCTGAAACACCACCCCCAGCATGACCCCCTACACTGCCCGAACACCACTGCACTGCCCTAAACCCTGAAACACTACCCCCAGCAAGACCCCCTACACTGCCCGAACACCACTGCACTGCCCTAAACCCTGAAACATCACCCCCAGCAAGACCCCCTACACTGCCCGAACACCACTGACCTAAACCCTGAAACACCACCCCCAGCACGACCCCCTACACTGCCCGAACACCACTGCACTGCCCTAAACCCTGAAACACTACCCCCAGCATGACCCCCTACACTGCCCGAACACCACTGCTCTGCCCAAAACCCTGAAACACCAGCCCCAGCACGACCCCTACACTGCCCGAACACCACTGCACTGCCCTAAACCTTGAAACACCAGCCCCAGCACGACCCCTACACTGCCCGAACACCACTGCACTGCCCTAAACCTTGAAACACCAGCCCCTGCACGACCCCCTACACTGCCCGAGCACCACTGCACTGCCCTAAACCCTGAAACACCAGCCCCAGCACGACCCCTACACTGCCCGAACACCACTGCACTGCCCTAGACCCTGAAACACCAGCCCCAGCACGACCGCCTACACTGCCCGAACACCACTGCACTGCCCTAAACCCTGAAACACCAGCCCCAGCACGACCCCCTACACTGCCCGAACACCACTGCACTGCCCTAAACCGTGAAACACCAGCCTCAGCATGACCCCCTACACTGCCTGAACACCACTGCACTGCCCTGAACCCTGAAACACCAGCCCCAGCACAACACCCTACACTGCCCGAACACCACTGCACTGCCCTAAACCCTGAAACAGCACCCGTGCATGACCCCCTACACTGCCCGAACACCACTGCACTGCCCTAAACCCTGAAACACCACCCCCAGCGCGACCCCCTACACTGCCCGAACACCACTGCACTAAACCCTGAAACACCACCCCTGCACAACCCCCTACACTGCTCAAACACTACTGCACTGCCCTAAACCCAGAAACACCATCCCCAGCACGACCCCCTATACTGCACGAACACCACTGCACTGCCCTAAACCCTGAAACACTACCCCCAGCAAGACCCCCTACACTGCCCGAACACCACTGCACTGCCCTAAACCCTGAAACATCACCCCCAGCAAGGCCCCTACACTGCCCGAACACCACTGCGCTAAACCCTGAAACACCACCCCCAGCAAGACCCCCTACACTGCCCGAACACCACTGCACTGCCCTAAACCCTGAAACACCAGCCCCAGCACGACCCCCTACACTGCCCGAACACCACTGCACTGCCCTAAACCCTGAAACACCACCCCCTGCACGACCCCCTACACTGCCCGAACACCACTGTACTGCCCTAAACCCTGAAACCCCACCCCCAGCATGACCCCCTACACTGCCAGAACACCACTGCACTGCCCTAAACCCTGAAACACCACCCCTGCATGACCCCCTACAATGCCCGAACACTACTGCACTGCCCTAAACCCTGAAACACCACCCCCAGCACGACCCCCTACACTGCACGAACACCACTGCACCGCCCTAAACCCTGACACTACCCCCAGCAAGACCCCCTACACTGCCCGAACACCACTGCACTGCCCTAAACCCTGAAACATCACCCCCAGCAAGACCCCCTACACTGCCCGAACACCACTGCCCTAAACCCTGAAACACCACCCCCAGCAGGACCCCCTACACTGCCCGAACACCACTGCACTGCCCTAAACCCTGAAACACCACCCCAGCAAGACCCCTACACTGCCCGAACACCACTGCACTGCCCTAAACCCTGAAACACCACCCCCAGCACGACCCCCTACACTGCCCGAACACCACTGCACTGCCCTAAACCCTGAAACACCAGCCCCAGCACGACCCCGTACACTGCCCGCACACCACTGCACTGCCCTAAACCCTGAAACACCAGCCCCAGCACAACCCCGTACACTGCCCGAACACCACTGCACTGCCCTAAACCCTGAAACACCAGCCCCAGCACGACCGCCTACACTGCCCAAAAACTACTGCACTGCCCTAAACCCTGAACACCACCCCCAGCAAGACTACCTACACTGGCCGAACACCACTGCACTGCCCTAAACCCTGAAACACCACCCCTGCACGACCCCCTACACTGCCCAAACACTACTGCACTGCCCTAAACCCTGAAACACCACCCCTCAGCACGACACCCTACACTGCCCGAACACCACTGCACTGCCCTAAACCCTGAAACACCACCCCAGCACGACCCCCTACACTGCCCGAACACCACTGCACTAAACCCTGAAACACCACCCCCTGCACGACCCCCTACACTGCCGGAACACCACTGCACTGCCCTAAACCCTGAAACACCACCCCCAGCACGACCCCCTACACGGCCCGAACACCACTGCACTGCCCTAAACCCTGAAACACCACCCCCAGCACAACCCCCTACACTGCCCGAACACCACTGCACTGCCCTAAACCCTGAAACACCAGCTCCAGCAAGACCACCTACACTGCCCGAACACCACTGCATTGCCCTAGACTCTGAAACACCAGCCCCAGCAAGACCCCCTACACTGCCCGAACACCACTGCACTGCCCTAAACCCTGAAACACCAGCCCCAGCATGACCCCCTACACTGCCCGAACACCACTGCACTGCCATAACCCTTAAACACCAGCCCCAGCACGACCCCCTACACTGCCCGAACACCACTGCACTGCCCTAAACCCTGAAACACCAGCCCCAGCACCACCCCCTACAATGCCCTAACACCACTGTACTGCCCTAAACCCTGAAACACCACCCCTGCACCGCCCCCTACACTGCCCGAACACCACTGCACTGCCCTAAACCCTGAAACACCACCCCCAGCATGACCCCCTTTACTGCTCGAACACCACTGCACTGCCCCAAACCCTGAAACACCACCCCCAGCATGACCCCTACACTGCCCGAACACCACTGCCCTAAACCCTGAAACACCACCCCTGCACGACCCCCTACACTGCCCGAACACCACTGCACTGCCCTAAACCCTGAAACACCACCCCTGCACGACCCCCTACACTGCCCGAACACCACTGCACTGCCCTAAACCCTGAAACACCACCCCCAGCAAGACCCCCTACACTGCCCGAACACCACTGCACTGCCCTAAACCCTAGAACACTACCCCCAGCATGACCCCTACACTACCCGAACACCACTGCACTACCCTAAACCCTAAAATACTCCCCCAGCACGACACCCTACACTACCCGAACACAACTGCACTGCCCTAAACCCTAAAACACTCCCCCAGCACGACCCCCTACACTACCCGAACACCACTGCACTGCCCTAAACCCGAAAACACTCCCCCAGCACGACCCCCTACACTACCTAAACACCACTGCACTGCCATAAACCCTAAAACACTACCCCCGCATGACCCCTACACTACCCAAATACCAATGCACTACCCTAATCCCTAAAACACTACCCCCGCACAACCCCTACACTACCCAAAGACCACTGCACTACCCTAAACTCTAAAACAATACCCCCGCACGACTCCCTACACTACCCAAAGACCACTGCACTACCCTAAACCCTAAAACACGACCTCCTACACTACACAAACACCACTGCACTACCCTAAACGCTAAAAACGACCCCCAGCACGAACCCCTACACTACCCAAACACCACTGCACTACCCTAAACCATAAAACACTACCCCCAGCAGTACCCCCTACGCTACCCAAACACCACTGCACTACCCTAAACCCTAAAACACTACCCCAGCAGTACCCCCTACACTACCCAAACACCATTGCACTACCCTAAACCCTAAAACACTACCCCCAGCAGTATCCCCTACACTACCCAAACACCACTGCACTACCCTAAACCCTAAAACACTAACCCCAGCACGACCCCCTACACTACCCAAACACCACTGTACTACCCTAAACCTAAAACACTCCCCCAGCACGACTCCCTACACTACCCAAACACCACTGCACTACCCTAAACCTACCCCCAGCATGACCCCCTACACTACACAAACACCACTGCACTACCCTAAACCCTAAAACACTACCCCCAGCACGACCCTCTTCACTACCTAAACACAACTGCACAATTTGTTACAGGCGTTGCAACGCAGGCCTGTGGTGCTTACTGGAAGTACCTGGTGGGCTGGTTGGGCCCCAGGGACTCTCAGGATTCAAGGTGACCTAATCCCCCAACTTAAAACGCGCCACGGGGCGCGTTTGCACACTGGTGAAGGGAGGGGGCGGGGCCTCAGGTGACATGTGCGCAAACACGCCCTGTGGTGCGTTTTAAGTTGGGGAGTTAATTCCCTTTGAATCCTGGGGGCCAACTAGCCCACCAGGTACCTTCAGTAAGCACAACAGAGGTGCTTTGCAGAGAGGTGAAAAAAGGTGCGTGGCCTCGGACACGCCTCTCTGCAACTCAGCTCTGTGGTCCTAACTGTAGGTACCTGGGGAGCTAGTTGGACCCCAGGGACCCTCAGGATTCAAGGGGACTTAATCCCGCAACTTAAAAGCGCGCCACGAGCGCGTTTCACACATGTCACCTCAGGCCCCTCCATTTACCACTGTGCAAACGTGCACTGGCTCTGGTTAGTCAGAGTCAGTTACCACCAGTACCCGTCTGAAAAAGTTGTGGGCACAGGATGATTTTGCAACAAGGCCTCTTTCTGCTCCTCTGTTGGTTCTTTCTGCACATCTTTTGCTTCTTTCTGTGCGTTTTTCTTCTTTCTTCACATGTCCTACCTCTGTTGGCATAGTTAGAAACTAGCATTTAAAAAACCTTTGAAATTCACTTAAAAAATCATAGTTTTCAGGCACGTTATAGTTAGAAATTAGCATTTAAAAAACCTTTGAAATTCACTGAAAAAACCATAGGTTTCAGGCACGTTATAGTTAGAAATTAGCATTTAAAAAACCTTTGAAATTCACTGAAAAAACCATAGGTTTCAGGCACGTTATAGTTAAAAATTAGCATTTAAAAAACCTTTGAAATTCACTGAAAAAACCATAGGTTTCAGACACGTTATAGTTAGAAATTAGCATTTAAAAAACCTTTGAAATTCACTGAAAAAACCATAGGTTTTAGGGACAGTTATAGTTAGTTGGACATTGCACTCATACAAAACCCGTGAAATTCCCCTGTTATAGTTAGTTCAGCTAACTATAACTCGCGCCCCGCAATGCACTGCTGATGACGTCACATATTACATCACTCATGACATGGTCAGTGACATCACTGATGACATCACTGATGACATCTCAAATGACATCACTGATGACATCACTGATGACATCATCCACGTGATAATCTGATGCACCTCCTCACACCCTAATATAACCTTTGATACACCCACTCTAAATTACAGACTGCCATTCTCAAAACCATAGACACTCCAACACCAAAAACTACATACCCACTCACTGATTCTTAGGTCTACACACACATCCACTCACTCACCTGTACAGTCACTCATACTTACAGTCACTCAGTACAGGACTATCATATGCACTCATACACCTATATAAACACTCACACACCGCCACTCATCCATAGAGGTACTCACACACCTAGTCAGTCATGCAAAAAATTAATCACACACCCATTTACTCACCTATACAGTTATACACACACCAGCTCACTTACTCATACAAATACTAGCACATTCTTACGCTCTTATACAATAACTGATACAAGCACACACACATCCATACAGCCACTCTCACAATAACACACTCTCACTTATAGCCATTTAAATACTCTAACACACATATATACTGCCTTTTACATATGTAGTTACTCGCACATGTACCACTGAGATATACATTCACTCACTAACACACCCATACACACACTCACCCACCCAAGCAGTCCATCACAGATGCACTCTTGAAATCATGCACCCAGTGAATCACCCACTCACACATCTATGTATAGAGTCACACACACCCCACCCACACAAACACTCAGGCAGCCATACAGATACTCAGAGAACCAATCAATAACCCATATAGACACTCATGTAGCTATTCGCAAATCCATGCATCCACTTACACACCAACAAACAGACGGATACAGACATTCACACAGTTTAGTCACTAACCCATGCATTCAGTAAGATACGTTTAATCACTCACTTGTAGAGTCAGTCACTCACGTACTAAATCATCCATTCAGACACTTATACACCCACTCATTCTTCAATACCCCTTTCCCTATATATATTAAACATATTTAAACTTTACAGAAACACACAGTCACTGGATGATGTCATCAGTGATGTCATTTGAGATGTCATCAGTGATGTCATCAGTGATGTCACTGACCATGTCATGAGTGATGTAATATGTGACGTCATCAGCAGTGCATTGCGGGGGCGCGAGTTATAGTTCACTATAACAGGGGAATTTCACGGGTTTTGTATGAGTGCAATGTCCAACTAACTATAACTGTCCCTAAAACCTATGGTTTTTTCAGTGAATTTCAAAGGTTTTTTAAATGCTAATTTCTAACTATAACGTGTCTGAAACCTATGGTTTTTTCAGTGAATTTTATATATATATATATAATTTTTACGAATAGGAGGAAAACAAAAGAAAAACAAAATAGTTTATGTTGTGCCAAAATCAATAAGGCAGGCCACTAGCGCCCTGCTTTCCCTCAGAATACGCAGGGTTTCCGTTCAATGTGCAGACCGAAAATAACAGCCAGAGGTCGCAATTCCAGGGGAATCGGATGAGAATGAGTGGCCAGATGTAAGACCAAGGAATTTGCGACTCGGAACTTGCGTCGCAATAGCAACTCGCAATTTGCGAGTCGCAAATTGGTATGTACAACAGTGTCTTCGACACTGATTGCGATTCCCAATGGGGTCGCAAATTGCATGCCTCATGCATATTCATGAGGCACTCGCAATTTGCGACCTCATTGTCAATGGCTGGCCCTCCCAGGTATGGTGGCCTGTGGTATGGTGGCCTGCTGGGCTCAGCAGACCCCCATGTCTGGGACTGCTTTTAAATAAAGCTGTGTTTTTTTTTATTTTTATGCAGCCCGGTTTCCTTAAAGGAAAACGAGATGCATTTAAAACATTTAAAAGAAGACAAATGAAATGTTTTCGTTTCATTTTTTAAGGGCAGGTAGTGGTCCCTGGGACCACTGCCTGGCCTTAAAAAATATTTTTAGAGCCAGTCACAAAGGGGAAGGGGTCCCCTGGGGACCCCTTCCCGTTTGAGAGTGGTTTAACCACCCTTCTGTGAAGGGTGGTAAACTGCGACTGTTTTGCGACCGCAATTGCAGTCGCAAAACAGTCATACATAGCATTTGGGGTCGCTATTAGGAAAAGAATGCCCCTTCCTAATAGCGAGTCGCAAATCCTATTTAGCGAGTCGCAAATAAATTGCAACTCGCTAAATAGAGTTTGTACATGGCCCTGTAGGTTTTTGCATGTGCAAACGCGTCGCAAACCCGTTTGCACATGCAAAAACGGGTAGTACATCTGGCCCGAGGTGTCTACGGCGCCTGGTGAATACCAACATCGCGGGTGAGGTATTTGCCGGGTGCAATAAAAACCCACTACTTGGGAGTTTTCTCCGCACCGCACCAAATGCTACTTTTATTGGTATCTATTGCAACTTTTAAAGTTGTAAATAATTTCTGCAGGTTTTACATGTCGAACTTTACCAGTGGAAAACTGCGCGAGATGCAGTAATTACTTCTGCACTGGGAATTCTGATAAGTATGGTAGTAGCAGCTGCTGCACATAAATAACTAAATTCAAGATCCTACGTGTAACTGGGGACTGAGTGAGAATTCTGTAGCAGGGGTTGGTTACTACCGCCAGATATTGTATGCTTCGGAAAAAAGTTCAATACTAAAGGAGTTGAAATAATCATGTGCGATACATTTCACCTATTAAAAGCTTTGCCCCAACTTTAATGCTTTACCTCGCTACGGCATTGGTCATCAAATTCTCCGATTAGTGCAGCTATTGTACGCCCAACCGTTAATTAGGATCAAGACAGGCTCCCTCTTGTCGAAACCCATTGCGATTCATCGGGGCACACACCAGGGCTGCCCACTTTCTCCATTACTTTTTTCCCTGGCAATTGACCCATTGGCTCTAGCACGACAAGATCAAAGTATGTCTTGGGGTATACCCTTAGGAGACTGGACTAATATTATATACTTGTATGCTGATGACCTGTTACTTTACCTTGGAGACACACATACCATTCCTGCCACAATTGCATTAACTCTTGAACATTTTGCCTCCCTTTCTGGATTGAGAGTAAACTGGATGACGTCTTGCCTATTCCCCTTCTCACCTAATGTTCCCAATCCACAATTTGTTCTTAATGGCACACAAGTAGACTGGCAACCCCATACATTTCGATATCTTGGCATACGGATATCTCAGACCTGGGCAGATCTTCTTGATGGTAATGTTACCCGAGCAATTACCTCCTTACGATCCCAGATGTCCTTTTGCTGTACATTACCATTGTCGGTTATGGGCCGCGTAGCGTTGCTAAAAATGGTAGTATTACCTCGCCTTTTATATTATTTCACAAATCTCCCTGTCTATCTCCCAGCGGCATTTATTCACTCCTTCAATCGCCAGGTCATTTGGCACAAGTCTAGATGCAGAGTGGCCTTGGCGAAGCTCCACCTACCCGTAGCTCAGGGCGGACTTGCTGTACCGCACTATAAAGAGTACTATCTAGCCTCAAAATCCAATGGATCGCTACATAGGTAGCAGGCTTGCACCTGTCAGACACAGCCTAGTCCCTACTGGCCTGGGATTTGCTCACTATTCTTCATTTGTTTCATCACTACACACGCACACGAGCACCAACCTCTTTGTTATTGTGCGTGGTCTATCGCTGCCATTGTAGTCTCTACCTTACTAGGCTCACAACTCCTTACGTGCCAGGACAGGCACTGCTGAGGACGCCAAGGAGTGGCAGGTAAACATTGATAGCTGAATTTACTTCGTGGCATGCTGCAGGCGTCCACACGTTGGGTGACATGTACCAGGACAGTGCTCTAACACCGTATGAGATGTTGGTAGATGAAGATGGCTTGCCCCTGGGTCAATTCCTACTCTATAACTCCCTCTTTCCTTCCTTAGGGAGCCGTTGGGGGGATATGGCCAATGAGTTGCCCACCCATCTTATGGTTAAGTATCTCCATGTAATGGGGACAGACAGATGACTTATACGATGGCTTGCTGACTCGCTTCACATTCATACTGCCCCACAGCTCACAACTTTGAGGCGATGCTGGGAGAATGATTTAGCGCACCCTTGTACTGATAAGGAATGGGCCGCCTTGTTGGAGGGCCTAAAACATGTTCCCCAAAATGCCAGTTTTAAGCGTATTCAATTTTACACAGTCAACAGGGCTTATCTCACGCCTGCCAATATAAATCGTTATTATGGTAGGGCTGGCGCTGCTTATCCTCGCTGCAATTTACTAGATGCAAACTTGCTTCACATGTTTTGGGCTTGCCCATGTCTGCACAACTACTGGTTCAAGGTCATGTCCTGTTTATCCACATGCACTGGGCACCCAGACCTGAATAAATGGGAAATAGTGGCTTCTGGAGCTATACCGCAGGCAGATGAAATACTGAGCCACCTCCAGATTCTTAGACTTGGGTTTTATAGTAGCAAAGCAACTTATTACTCGCAGATGGAAATACTCAGAAATCCCACAGCTCGCTGCCTGATTACGATCAATGCTCACTTGGGAACAGGCAGATAGCATTGCATTACACGGGGAAGATAATCTGGTATTGAGGAAATACCCTACTGCCACTTCTGGGACACCATCCTACTCGAGGTTCAGTCTCAATTCCCGCATGATGAAGGCAGCAGTACTGACCTGCCGTAGAGCGGTATAGACAATGGCCCTACTCCTTACTGCGAATTAGCCATTTGCCGCCGCTAGACACTGTAACTCTCAAAGTGTGCGAGCTCCCACTAGGATTCAACAGAACGTTAATAATGGTTGAGTAGTGCACATTACTGTAGTCTGCGATGGCTGTGGAGTTTGGGTGGGGCCTGTGGAGGTTTTGAATCTTATGTTACCATTTTTGTTCTATTATTCTTCATTTATATGTTTCTGTAACCTGAATCTGGTGTTGAATATATCAACGGAAACTTTGCTGCCACCCCCTTGTTGTCCTTTTCACACGGAGAATGGTAGGGGTTCTTAACCCGTTTACCGCGGCGATAATTTCGCCGCAGTGCGGGGCGTTCCATTATGTGGGCGGGGCCGCGTCGGCCAACGGACGTGCGCAGCACTACCGAGGTAGTGCTCGCGACGGCCGTTGGCCGACGGGCGCACTTAAAGGGTTAAACACGCAGCGACGTGTTGGTGGGCCATATGACACGAGTGGAGGTTAGGCTTCGTCAATGATATTCCTTTATATTGACTCCTAGAACATGTACTCCAATTCAGCCCAACATCACTGCTGGTACATATATGTGGAAATTCTTCTCCGATTGAATGACATTATGCCATTAGTTCTATTTAACATTGCCTGTTGCTTGATTTTACGATATTTTGTAAAATAAAAATCTCAATAAACAGATTCAAACAAAAAAAAAGCTTTGCCCCAAAAATGGAATATAATATGCAGAATTTGCTGCTTTTTTTAACAGAAATCTTCATGTCCCAGTATTCACTGGCCATTTTATCCCCCGATGATTTTTAGGTTGAGCCTGGGCAGCGCATGTGCTGCTCTGCAGATGGCATGCTGTAATCTAGACTGTGGCTTGAAGCACCTCCCATCTTTTCCATTCGTTCTTGTTCGTGCCCTTTATAAATGGATACTTTTGGTTGGTCAGCATGCTCAATTAGTCCCGCCTTTTTGTGTTTCAAACCCTCCCAGGAGACTGCCCCTGTTACTCGTGGTCTTGCGCTTTGTTTTATATAGGTTCTATTGTGTGCATTATTTTTTTTCTTGTTTGCCTCAGCTTGTGTATCAGCACAGCGGCAGCTTCACAGACGCTGTGCTTCATGTTTCGGGCAGCATTTGCATCGCGAGTTTAATTATTGTTTTACTTTGGAGGCCATGCGCCTTTTAACGGCGTGCCCACTGTCATTTTCACCATTGCGTCTTGTTTCCTGCTCATGGCAGCCTGCTCGCCCTGTGCCGTCTCTCCCTTCGCCCCGCCCCACCACCCCTCCAGGATCGCTGCTTGTATTTTAAGTGATTTGCCAAAAATCACAGGATGTTGAGACGACGCCAAGACTCCTGAGTCGGTTTGCTCTCACTGCACACCCTTCACAGCATGTTTGATGCTATTGCATAGCAGTTTTTTAAATGTTGCCAGATGGAGTCATTTATAAGCTCAAATGCTGTTCCAGTCACATTGTGTGCCTTCCCTCCCCACCCGCTCACCGCTTTCATTTTCACCATTGCATCTTGTTTCCTGCTCGCCCTGTGCCGTCTCTCCCTACCACTTCACCCCGCATCCACCACCCCTCTGAGATCGCTGCTTGTATTTTAAGTGATTTGCCCAAAATCACAGGGCACCGCTTTCATTTTCACCATTGCTTCTTGTTTCCTGCTCGTAGCAGCCTGCTCGCCCTTTGTCGCCTCTCCCTACCCCTTCACCCCACCACCCCTCTGAGATCGCTGCTTGTATTTTAAGTGATTTGCCCAAAATCACAGTACACCGCTTGCTCATCAAAGACTCGGTACACTGAAAGCTCCGGGCCACACAATATGCTGCATTACTAAATCCTTATAAGGTCCCAAAGGCGAGACTTATTGCACTGCGAATGCTTGTTTTACCTTCGTCAAAATTGCTGTGGTGCGGTGTTTACTACGAATGTTCAAATTGGCCGGGACACTCAAAATCAAGGCCTCTGGCAGCAGGCCAGCTTTTCTGTGTTTCTCTGATTGTCTCAGATTTGAGGGAATGCGCAACCTGCCCCTTGGCTCCGGGCACTCCCGGCAGCACTTCACGCCTCATTCGTAATCTACTGTATAAATAACTTGGACACTTTTGGGACGGCTCAGCAGCAACCGCCAGGCCTGACCTTTCTGCTCATTCCAATACTGACACTATTTATAGGCAGGCTTGCTGGATGCCAAACTTGAGGCATTCCTCCCCACTTACCACTACAAATGACCCCACATAACACCCAGCAGCCACATAACACCCAGCAGCCGCCACAAAGCTGACGAAACCACACCTCGGATGCCCACGGTAACACCTCAGACCCAGGATCGTCCACGCGTGTAACTTTCTCGTCAGTGGAAGCCCCTCTCCTCCCGTACCGCCCGGTCTTCCTCGTGCTAACCTCAGTCAAGACTGACACTGCAGCAGCTGTCAGTGAAATAGCGAACATACCAGCATTCCGTATCGGACGACAGAGCCAGGCACCAACACTTACAAGCACACGTACACAGAGCATGCAGGCCCAACAAAGAGGTTTTTTTTCTTTACACATGCACCGCACTGTCTGAACACGCGATTCACATGCAGTTAGGGGTCATCGGGATTCTGGTTTGAAGGAAGGGAAGTGGGCAGGAAACGTCCTACCTGGAGATGGAGCATGTCTTCAGGGGGCAGCCCCGCTCAGGCCCCTGTGGCTCGACAGGGCTGCTCACTGCTCTGCGGAAGACGCAGGGGTGAGCCGTGAGCATGCACGGGAAGAACATTTGAGAGCAGGGAAGGGGTTAGACAGTTGACCCTCACTGCAAGAAAAACCCTCGCTAGGAAGAAGTGGTGCAGGGCGATGACTACAACCACCAAGGGAATGAAATGGATTTTGTAAGAGGACGACGCACTAGGGGACAGGGAAATGGAAGAAATGTCTGTAGCTAGAAAAATAGGCCGACTTGTTAAAGTCATGCTAACGCAACCGTCTTAAAACTGAGCTATAAAGCCTTTCTGAAAAATGTGGGATAATGTCGGAGTTTCGGTCTATTCCTAACAGTTGAAATGTTAACAGAGGAAGGCAGACAGACGTAATAAACGTGAGCACAACAGAGAAGCCTTGCATCTTCCACATCATTATTTTGCAGCCTAGGCACAGGTTCCAATGCCGCCCAGCGAGTGGCGCTGTTCCCTCAATATTTAGTAGCAGGACATAACAAGAAAGTGAATCACTGGCCAGATCTGACACTTTAGAAGCAAACTCAGACATGATGGGTGGTGTGAAGGGATATGCAGAGATCAAGTCATGAAACTAACACGCCTGGTCAGGGTATTCCCCTGAGCTGTGCTACTGGAGGCGTGGCCTTGTACTTGAAGAAGAGGGTGATACGGTTAATTCTGTTCGCACTATTGGCAATGCCACTGCTTCAACATGGGCTAAGAAAAAGGTCTCTAATGAGCTTCCCCTTCCGGGCCTCTTCATTTGAACAGCCAAAAGCCTGCAGTATGCATTAGAGAGCCAAAAACACACAACCAGTCTAGGAGAAAAAAAACAAAACAAACACACACAGTTACCGTTTTCATAAGCTCACCATATTAGGCTTACTTTGATCACACAATTGCAAAAATCGAGCTATCATTTTGCATTTCTAGTCCAAGCAAACCCCCCTTCTTCCTTTGACCAATTACTCCAACCAATTTTCATCTTCAAACCACCACCTATAGAAGACTGATGGACGAGACCAGCTTGAAGATCCACGGACCTGATCCTAGACTGGAAAGCTAGCAAGATGACAACACTAACCTCAGGTAACACAAGGTAATCACACCAGACGACCAAATTCTTTTTAGAAAGCATCCTACCAAGAAGACAGGCAAAGGAGAACCAGCCTTTTAAACGAAACTCTTATCTACTATGAGTTTCCACACCCTCAGAATGCACACCCCTCCTCACCTACGCTACCTCTTCATCCCAGGCCTTTGTGATCTACATTTACCACACTAACCTTGCATTTGTAAATGCAGTAGGGGACAGCAATACCTGGTTTGAGAAACTAGACCAAAACTCAAACCATATCCCTGCTTCCGAAATGGAAGCCCTGAAGCTTGCAGTCTCTTTGGTCTCATTCACTCAGCCGGGCTCATCACTGATGTATCTGCCTTTCAAGGAAACATCAATCTCACAGGAAATCTACCCATCACCTGGCGCTCTATCACCTCATCAAACCATTCAACCTCAGCCGCTCCGTCACTCCATCCACACACTAATCTCCACTAACAGCAAGATCTTCATCAGACCATTGGATATCTATATTTCTGAAGCACGGCATGTCTCAGAGCAAGTTCCCCAGAATCGATAATGACGGGCAATTCCGCTCTCTAAATCAGAAAAGGCTTAGGGTACTTGGCAAACAGCGAGGTGCGCACTATGCAGCAAAAAGAGTGGATCACTTAAGAGTCCTTATCTCTCTGGGTCAATATGGGCGAGCAGTCCTAGGCTCTACTCAAAAGAGGGCTATGGTGTGAGTCTAACGACAATGCAACACAATTATGAATGTGGATACACAACACTTTAAATTGACTCATACCTTAAATACGGTTACAGGATAAAAGAATGAAATCAAATGGAAAAAACTGAACACAATACTACACACGGTATTAAACACAATACCAAATCATCAGACAATATCAAATAATGAACCAGTTATCTGCGACGAGAATGTAAATTGCTAGTGAGGTCTCTGGTTTAGCACTATAAGGATCAGGAATGGTAAACAGCCATTACATCGAGTTTTTTTACTTCGCGATACCATTACAACGCATGCATTACCACGCATGCGTTGTACATCGCGAAGTAAAAAACTACGCATTTTTTTAGAATGCATGGCCATTTACCACGCATGCCTTTACAATGACATGGGGTGGGGGGTTACTTTTTTAGGGTTTAGGGGGGTCGAGATGGGGGTAGTGTTTTAGGGTTTAGGGTAGTGTTGTGGTGTATGTGTAGTGTAGGGTAGTGTTTTAGGGTTTAGGGTAGTGTCGGGGGGTCGTGCAGGGTAGTGTTTGAGTGTAGGGACCGGACTGAGGGTCAGGGGGGTCGTGCTGGGGGTAGTGTTTTAGGGTTTAGGGTAGTGTTGTGGTGTTTGTGTAGTATATGGGGTCGTGCTGGGGGTAGTGTTTTAGGGTTTAGGGTAGTGTTGTGGTGTTTGTGTAGTGTAGGGTAGTGTTTTAGGGTAGTGTTGTGGTGTTTGTGTAGTGTAGGGGGTCGTGCTGGGGGTAGTGTTTTAGGGTTTAGGGTAGTGCTGTGGTGTATGTGTAGGGTAGTGTTTTAGGGTAGTGTCGGGGGGGTCGTGCTTGGTAGTGTAAATGTAGTGAGAGGACTGTCATTTACCTTAGAAACTTTTACCACGACTATACCTTTACCACGCATGTTTTTGCGTTGTAATGGCATGCGTGGTAAAGGTATAGTCGTTGTAAAAGTTTGCGTTGCAATGGTATCTCGTTGTAATTGACAACGCGTACTAATACCCGCGTTGTAATGGTACGCGTTGTATTGGTAAGCGTTGTAACGAGTGCTATTCATCAGTAATGGTACTATAATTAATTAATTTATTTTTTTGCTGAGAAGCATACCATGATTACACAAATAAAGAGAAAATTAATTTGCATTACAAAAATAGAGAATTTAAACTTAACGCATGAGCCCCCAGAGGGCTACCAAGATTCACCCATAGTACTACATTAATTATTACAACACATGGGCTACAATTTCGAGTAAATCACCGATCTGAAAGCCATCACGCTCCCAAAACCTACCCACTAAATTCATACACATATACAACCCCCCCATTTCATTAATTATTATTGCACTAAATTTATAAACATCACATAACCACCTCAATCATGGGCTGTATAAGGGTTCTCGGAGCTGAGCATACTTGCAACATTCACTGCTCCACATCATGTCATCCAGTGAGATTTGCTCATAGGTACAGCTATAGATGCTTCATACGCCAAGGAAATTGTAACATAACCTTACGAGTCAGGGGTGGGCAAGCCAGTTGAGGAGCTCACAATATGTGGGGCAAGCCAATACCTCCATCCGAAGTTATCTTCAATCCAAACCGTCATTGGGGATCAAATCTGCGACCCACGCCTTCTGGCACCCCTTCCCTTACAATTATAGAGCGTTCTCTCTAGATTGTATATGCTCAGCTGGCTGGAAAACCATTGCTGTATCGTGGGTGGTTAACTGTCTTTCCAGGCTGTAGCTATCAACAAGCATGAAACCGCCATAGAAATAAACATAAAATACAGCTGCACCCGGTCTCCCTACAAGCAAGGGATCAAGCCCCAATAACATCAATGGTAGAGTGATATATAGTTCAGATTTCTTAAAAATCTTACTCCACAGGTTCTCGATGCCTTCTCTGAGTGCCTGCAGCTTCGAACAGGCATAGACCATGTGTATCAGATCGGCCGGGGCTTCACAGCATCAGGAACATTTATCATCAGCCCGCCTCCCCCAGCTAAACAGCTTGGCCGGTGTAATAGAGGTTGAATATGGTTTTAAAATGCTGAGTCTTTAGAGATGTGGTTAATAACATCTTCATCCCTAAATCAATAAATGCACCAATATCTACCCCCTGAGTTCCCAACTTATACGCCCATCTAGCACCTTGGATTTTGAGATCATTCAGCATCAAATCATTCAGCAGGGCATATATCCAATCCTACTACCCCAGTGTAGCACTAGATCCAAGAGAAGGATTCTATTAAGTGAGAGATGTTCATTTCCCTGGTTTGGTTGAGCAATCCCAAAATTGCATGAACTCAAAAAAGGATTTGCTAGTTAATCCAAAATCCTGCTGCAAGTCCGAAAACGAGCAGAACTGGCCCTGGTTAAATAAGCCCCCCAACTGATTAATCCCTGCTTCTTCACACTGCTTACAAGTCCCATCATTAAATACCGCTGGAAAAAATTGGGGAAGGCCACATGGGGTGTACCGATTATATTTAGTGATTCCAACTCTTTTTTAACCCAGTACCAGACCTTGAATGATGCTCCCTTGATTTTAAATGTAACTGTTTTATAATAACTAGATTCGAAATACCCAAGAAGGCATCCCCCAGCGTTACTGCCCAAAGCTAGTTCATAAATTCTCGGAGGATCCGAGGGCAAAGAGCAGGTGTCTGGGCATGTCCCCTGGTTGTAAACAAGTCTCCCATTTGCTGCAGCAATGCTGCCCAAAAATAAAGCTTAAATTGTGTAATGCTCATCCTTCACGAGCCCTTGGTAGAGACATATATTTTAAAGTCAGTCGAGCCCTAGTGTATTGCCAGATAAAACTGGAACACACAGAGTCCATTTTTTAAACCAGACTGCTTCCACTGCCAACGGTATAGTTCTAAAAAGGTAGAGCACTTTCAGAAAAAAGAACATTTTCAAAACATTACACCGGCCAATTAAGAGTAAGATATAATCCACGGACCCATTTCAGGCCCTGAGTGACCTTCCCAATAACTGCTTCAAGATTCAATTTATAAATAGCACCCACATCTGCAGGGATTTTTATCCCTAAATACGTGGTGTTATCCACCTTTCTGTTATCCATCAAGCCAATATTGCTAGTACATACTGAGTTTTCTCTTTATTCAAGTAATATCCTGAGAGTGAACCAAATTCTTCAAGCATTTTTTCTATTTCCACCAAGGCAGTCTGGGGATCAGGTGTTAACACCGCTACGTCGTCTGCATATGCTAAGACTTTGGTATCAAACCCGTTTATCCTCACTGGATTGATCAGATAATTCTGTACCAGCCGATTTAAAAATGGTTGATATAGAGAGCGAAAAAGGATGGAAGAGCAGGGGCCCCCTGCCATGTACCCCGCAAAATCTGAATCCTATTCGACTCTTGGCCCATGATTTGTAATTTAGCATATGGGTAATGGTATAATGCTTTGATAGCCTTCAGTATCCCTGACCCAAACTCCTTACACCTAACTACACCCCAGAGATACTGCCAAGACACTCTGTTGAATGCCTTCTCAGCATCGAGGAGGATCATGGCATAAAACCATGTTGCCAGGGTGATACTACTTTGGCCACCATCCTCCCCATGCGAGTGGCTAAGATCTTTGAATATAGTTTTGGGTCCAAATTTATCAGGGATATTAGTCTGTATGACCCCGGTATACTTGGCAGTTTCCCATTTTTTTTTAAAAAGCTACTATATTGGTGCCTCCCCATGAGGTTGGCTTGACCCCCACCTGCTGGACTCCCACAAACAATTCTAATAGATCATACTCTAAGGGTAGCTTATCCGGGCCTGCTGCTTTGCCGGAGGCCAATGACTTAACAGCAGTGATTACTTCCTCCAAGGTTATTTCTGCCTCTAATGTTCTGCTTCCCCCGGAGCTAAAGCATTACTTTTAACTGATTCTAAAAAGTCACCAAGTTGACTTAAAGAGGGAAACCTATCTTCTGAGTATAGCCACATATAATACTCCTCGGACACTCTGATTATAGATTCTGGAGTATTGGCTATGGTCCCATCACAATCAGCCATTGCCTCAATCTGCCTCCTTGTGAAGCATACAAAGGACCAATAATCTACCAGCCGACTCACCGCATTCATAAACCTCAGTCTGAATAATAACTGTTAACCATAGCTTTCACTATCATAATTTTCTGTTGTATCTCCTGGGCATTCTGACCTTTACGTATCATCTCCATATGCCGTACCTCAAGACTAGCGGCTTCCTCATGTATGCCCCTAATCTCCTTGGCATGTTGTTTCAGGTGGAACAGAACAAAACTAATCGTCTCACCCAGCACCCCAGCTTTAAATGAATCCCATACTGCACCTAAGGATCCACTGTGGCTGTTTATTCCCATACAGTCTACCATCAGTTTCTTTGGCCCCATACCTGTCAGCTAGAGGTTTAAGGGGCTATGATCCGAGAAGATCTTTAGCAGTCTCCTTATGGCCGATTTCCCCACCAAACCCGAGGACACCAAAAAGTAGTCCAAATGGACATATTTTTGATGTGGGAATGAGAAAAATGTATAGCTGGGGTCAGGTGCATTCTTTTTTCCCAAATGTCACTCAGCCCAAGACTTCTCTTAAGAAGGGACAATGCCCTATACACTTTCGGTTTCTTCCTCATATGTTTATATTTCCCAAACCTAGTGGTGCCAACCTCCAGATGAATATTAAAATCCCCACATACAATCAAGGGTGTAGGCCACTGAGCTAGCTCAACCACCAGCTCCTTCCAAACTGCTACCTCGTCCAAGTTTTACCCTAATACAGAGCAGATGGTAAGTTTACTGCCGGCTACCAGGCATTCTACAATCGCCCTGCGACCAAGCTTATCCACCAGCTTCCGCTTCGGTAACCCCAAAGTTCTTTTTGCCAGTATCGTGGCCCCCTTGTAGAGGCGGATTGTGAAGTGCATGCTAACAGGGAGAAACCCCTAACCTGCAATAACTCCTTCTTGTCCCAACAGATATTAGTCTCCTGCTCGCATATGAAGTCCGGTCTCTAAGTTCTGAATGTTTCGGACACCATTTGCCTCTTATCCTTATAATAAAGCCCACAAACATTAACAGAACAAATACTCAGTTTGCCACCTTGCATCAAGTAACATCAAAGATTAACCTGACCATCCACTGGCTACACGCAGTTTCTCTAGGTATCTCTGGGTAATGCATCATACTCACATCAACAAGCCTGAACCAATCCAGAGCCATTCCTGCACATATTTCTTCTAGACCATATTCCCCTTTTTTCTCTATACACCCCCAACCCACTGCCACGCTTCTTCCCACACACCTTCCCTTTCACCACCCCTTTCCCCCTTCGTGCCCTCGCTTGCTCTCTCCTCTTCCCACCGCCCCACCCACCCAAGTGAAGCCACCAGACCACGCAAGGTCTGCTAGTGATGGTCGAGCTCTCACCGTCCACCCCACCAGAGCCGCTAAGAATGGTTACGAATACAATTTGTCTTGAACTAAAGCCAGTTCCCTTTGTGCACACAAAAAAAGGGGGATAAAGAAAGGGTGATAAGACCGGATCGATGATACTTATAAGCAGAGATCACTGGAGAGCCATACCCTTACAAGTGCAACTTCCAAAACTATTCAAATAACCCCTAACTTAATTATTCTCGGTTACTTTCATCCCCCAGTGAAACAGTACATAATTAGGCCTAATACATGTACCAAACAAATAATCAGGACGACCATTCAACTTGTAGTCTCAATTGCTTTCATCCCCCGGTGTAACAAAAGATAACTAGGCCTAGTGCGCACTTCTAGGCAGTAGATCTGAGTCGATGTGAGTCCCCATCTACTGAATCTTGCCCTCTAGAAACTCTTTTGCGTGTCTTGCTGTTCCATATGATCTTTAGCCTTGCAGGTTTGAGCAGAAATGCCTGTGCTCCCTTGTCCTGAAAAGGCCCTATTAACTGTCTGAGCCGCCACGTTCGTTCCACCGTCACATGGCTAAATTCGGGGCAGACAAAAAATGAACAATCATTTACCATGCGCTATGAGCCAGGGCACACTTTTTCAAAGATTGTTTGTCTCAACAAAAAATTACCAATATAAACCAATAAAGCTATGGATTTGGCCTTGTCATGTTTCACCTGACTCATCATAATAAGGATTCTGTGAACCCTTTGGATCTCATGAGACCAGTCCTAGCCTTGAACCTCGGCGAAGACCTCTGAAACACATCGATTAAGAATGCTCCAGGGGGGGCGTGGCTAGCGACCAACGAGAATGGCTGCTGCCTGAATGGGCTCCTGAACCCCCGCTATAAATCCTTCAATACCCGCCGCCATCCACGAATGAAAAATGCACCGAATGTAAGGTGCTTCACCCCCTACCTCCTGAGAGAGACTCGACGGGTGTAGCAACTCGGCTGGTGCCTCCGGCGCCCTCCATGTGTTGCGTCCCTGAGGAGGAGATAATGGCGGCGATGGAGGACGCGTAAAGGCTGGAGGCGTCGGAAGAGAACGTCGGAAAAGCCCGGCTGTGTGGTGGTCCGCCGGGGGATCCCGAGTGCAGTGATCCAGCGCGGAGCCAGGTTCGGACGTAAACGGCCTGAAGGCTCCCGCGCCGAGCGATGCGGCGGTAATGGGGAGGAGCCGGTGAGTGCCCTGATCACCTGAGCCCCCGGCTCGAGGCCTAGCTGCGCCGCGGCCGCTGCCATCGGCCCTGCACATCCCAAAGGGCGGTAGCTGGGAGGATTCCCGCGGGCTGTGGTGGCAGGGCGAGATCTGGCCACTGGGTCCGCTTGCATCGAGGGGACCGGAGAGCATTTGGCAGACAATACACGAGAGGGCGCGTTGGGGCCCAGGGCCTGAAGAAATCGGCCTCTGCGGGGTGCGCGAGGCCCCGGCTTATGGCCAGAGAGAGTGTTGAGAGGCGGGGCGGGAGCCCGATCTGTCCACCGCTGGTGCGGCGACCTCGCCACTGCTTGGGGGAACACGGCGCAGACCCGCAGGTCCTGGGGAAAGTGTTGGTGTCTCTGTGACAGTCGGTGCGCTGCCCGGTCGGATACCTGGCCCTGCGGCCTAAGCCAAGACACACTGCTCGACAGCCAGCGACGGAAGGCATCAGGTGGATAAAACGTCGGGGCCCATAAGCCCACAAGCCATCAGCCCGCTGGGGAGCTCAAATAGTAGCCCTGACTGACAATGGGAAGTGATCGAGGTTACCCGGTCGCGGGGAAAGCCGCAGGTTCCAGCTCAGCAAGAGGTGGAGAGATAGAGGGCCGTAAATAGAGTGAGAAGTTTCCTGCAGAAGGCTGGCGAAGATCATCCAGCCATACCGACCTGACCTGGGGAACTCGGTCACTCTTGTCAAAAGACCGGCAGTCAACCCTCCGGAACAGAGCCGGGTTCTCACCTAGGACGACGTTCAGTGCCGCGCACCTATGGCGACGGGAGGAAAGGGGCCCAAGGCGACGGCCCAAAAGCAGCTGGCCAAGTTCGCATGGTCCACAGCGGGGGCCAAGGGAGATTCGCCGCAGTCGGAGAAAGATGAAGGAGCGGCAGCCTCCAAACAAGGCCCGTAGCCGACTTTGCATGATGTCATGGCGGCCATAAATGGAGTGCGCTCCTCGGTAGACTCGGTCACGGTGGAGGTCTCTCTCATCAGAGCGGACTTCCGGAAGATGGACGAGAAAGTCCAGGAGCTTAAAGTGGTCACCAATGCCCTACAGACGGACACCTCGGAACTTCAAACGCAGATGCTTGCAATGCAGAAGAAACAGGACAGGATGGAACAGCAACTCGACGATTATGAAGGCCGGGCCCGCCGAAATAACATTCGCATCCTAGGGGTTCCGGAAAGGACGGAGGGGCCGGCAGCGGACCTATACGTGGAGAATCTCATCCTGAATCACCTGCGACCTAAGTCTCTGTCAAACTACTTTTCTATCGAAAGAGCTCACAGAGTACCAGGGGTAGACCAAGATCAGGAGCACCCCCGAGGCCCCTTATTGCCCGAGTATTCAACTACCGAGATAGGGATGTTATACTGCAGACGGCGAGGTCCAGTCCTCCGCTGAAAATAGACAACTACGAGGTGGCCCTCTTCCCGGATTTCACGGCCAAGGTTCAGGCCCAACGTCGCAGCTTTCAGGCGGTGAAGAGGGAGCTGAGGGACCGGGAGGTGAAGTATGCGATGCTCTTTCCTGCGAAACTGAGGGTGGAGTCGAATGGCAAATCGTGGTTTTTGACTCACCGGAGGCAGTCTGGGACTGGATGGAAGGATGGAGCACGGTGGGAGGCCAGAGACGTGAACGCTCTGAAAAGAACAGCCAACGCAGGGGCCTCCGCTCTGACGCGGCACCAAAGGGACCTGCAGAAGAAGAGGGTCCAGTGAAGGAACAGGAATAAGGACTCCTGAAACCGTAGAGGAGAGCCGGCACCCAACTGACAGTGCAAGTAGGGGGATTGGGTGAGGGGTTGGTTTACCCATCGGAGGTGGGATTAACCAAAAGGTACCCGATACAAGCTCTGAGACCGATGGGATTAAATAGACGTGATTTGAATGTGATTGGCCTATAAGATCAGTGGATGGGGGGAAATTTAAGTTAATTGTGATATGAGCGGGTGGGGATGGGAGTTGACCGTCCCGTGCATTTCTAGCATGTCTGGGGGAGAGAGGCACTCTGCCGGGTTGGGGAGTGGGTAGTTTTAAATCCACGGGCAGGGGGGCAGGGAGGGGGGATTGATAAGGGGTTAGGGATTAGGGGGTCGTGAGGTAGATCAGGGTGTGGGGAGGGGGGAAGGGACTAGGAGGCTGGGATGCGGGGAATGTTATTGTTTTAACTGTGTTATTGGTAAGCAACGTGAAACTGTGATTCAACAGCAGAAAGTAGCCATATTGATCATTGGGCGGCAATTACTGAGTGGACAGGCTCAAGTGTTTTCCTACATATTATTGATCCGTGTAAGGGAATTGAGTATGATACATGGGGATGGGGCAGGATAGGGACCGTACCCTTTCAGTAATGTCCTGGAATGTCAACGGGGTTGGGGATAAGATCAAACGGGGTATTGTGCAACAATACCTGAAAAGACACTCGCCTGAAGTGGTCTTGTTGCAAGAAACGCATCTAGTGGGTCAGAAATCCAAAGCCCTTACTAGGTGGGGATACAAACTTCTGGTACATGCAGACTATACCACGGGCTCGAGGGGGACGGCTATATTGGTAAGGAAAAGTACGCCCCTTATAGTTCATCGGACATGGGCGGATGCTGGGGGTCGCTTCGTGGGGGCGGAGGTCCAGTGGGATGGAAAAGACATCAATATACTCTCTGTCTACATACCGCCAGCTCTGGGTAAGGCGGCATTGGAAGAACTAGGAAGTAGGCTGACGAGACTCCGGGAGGGTACACTTATAATGGGGGAGACTACAACATGACCTTAGATGACACCGTGGACCGTCACCCACCGAAGTCCAGGGAGAAATCTAACAACCTAATGGCTGACTTTGTGACGGCGATGGGTTTGACAGACGTGGGTCGGGCGATTCATCCCACTGATCAACTATTCACGTATTTTTCTAGTGTCCACCGTAGTTTATCCCGCATTGACTATTTCATTACGCAAATGTCCAAGGTCGGTAATTTTGTCCAGTATAAAGTTCTACCCAGAGGTATTTCGGACCATTCCCCGGTATGGATGGAATATACGCACTGGGAACGACAACCACGCACCACTATTGTCCTTAACCCATGGCTCCTGCATATACCTGATATAAAAACTGAACTCCGTACTCAAACGGAGAACTATTTTACTGAAAATGTGGGCTCAGTCGATTCTGCACAAATAATTTGGGAGGCATACAAAGTGGTTCTAAAGGGCAAGCTCTGTCACTAAAGACGAGCTATATTGCCAAAAAGCGTGAACTTTTGGTTCAGTTAGAGTCCGACCTTCTCGAACTAGAGCAGGAGCATTCACGTGACCCCTCGCCAGATACTAGTCATAGACTCCTATTGAAGCAAGACGAATACAGGATACGAACCAGGGAACAAATGGTGGCTAAACATTCTGCCACCCAACATAGACTCTACGAACTTGGAGATAGGGCTGGCAGGACACTAGCGTGGTTAGAACGGCGAGAACAGGGGTCTAGATGGATACACAAATTAATGACGACGGGAGGTGAAGCAGTGCTTCATCCGAAAGACATAGCAGAGAAGTTTGCTGATTATTTTGAAACGGTGTACTCCCCCTCCACTCAATACACGGCGGAGGACTCCCGTCAGCTCCTTCGGGACAGTAAGGTGCCGGGTCTCTCGGAGATGGAACGAGAGGACCTGGAGATAGACCTCTCAACCGAAGAAATAAGCAAGGCCTTGGGGCAGCTCAAATCCGGAAAGGCGATGGGGCCTAACGGGATTCCAGTAGAGCTTCTGAAGGCTACGGCCTCCCTGACAGTGCCACATTTGAAAGCCATGTATGAAGGGAGTTTAGAAGTCGGTGAGCTACCAGTAGATCAGCGGCTGGCCACCATAGTAGTCATCCATAAGCAGGGTAAGCCAGCGGATAAATGTAGCTCGTATAGGCCAATCTCGCTGATCAACGTTGAGACAAAGGTGCTGGCAAAAGTCTTGGCGAACAGATTGGCATCAGTTATTACATCAATAGTCCACCCAGACCAATCTGGTTTTATGCCAGGTAGAAATACGGCCCTTAATATACGGCGTTTACATAACGTGATGGCGCGTAGGAAATATGTGGAGGAGGATGCGGCGGTGCTGTCTCTCGACGCCTCCATGGCATTCGACTCCATTGAATGGCCATACCTATTCGAGGTCCTAGAGAAGGTAGGACTGGGCCCTAAATTTGTAGCATGGGTAAAGCTTCTATATACTGGTGTGCTGGGACAGGTGAGGGTAAATGGTTTCACATCTAGGACGTTCGAGCTGCGAAGAGGTACCAGGCAGGGATGCCCGCTCTCTCCGCTGATTTTCTCTCTTATGCTGGAGCCTCTCGCGGACTGGGTGCGTAGAGACGTGAGGGTGCGTGGGCTGCGCTGGGCAGCTGACGTGGAAGATCGAATATCTTTATATGCGGACGATATACTACTATACCTGGCATCCCCGTATAAATCGATCAGGGTAGTGTTGGATATATTCACGAATTTTGGGAAATATTCGGGATATGCGATAAATTGGCACAAGACCTCATTGTTTATGTTGAGAGGCGCAGTTCCCCGCCTTCCGGCTAACTGCGCTATAGCGGTCGCGACGGAGGGGTTCCGGTATTTAGGGATTTTTATCACTTCCGATCCGACGGGTTTCTACGATTCCAATTTGGCCCCCCCTTTGGCCCGACTGCGAGCCGACGTAAAACACTGGAGGTCTCTGCCCTTAACACTGGTGGGGAGGGCGGCACTCTTTAAAATGCTGGCCCTTCCTCGTTTTCTCTATATACTGCACAACTGTCCTCATCGGATCCCGGACTCGTATTTTAGAGTGGTTGAGGGGGAGATTCGCACACTGCTATGGGATGGCAGGGCCCCTAGGATTGCAATGCAGAAATTGACAAAAGACTGGTATGGTGGGGGCATAGCTCTTCCTGACCTACAGCGCTATTACTGGTCGGCGCAACTGGTGACAGTCAATCACTGGATATACTACCCCCCGGATGACCCAGCGTATGCCCTTGATCGATACCAAACTGATCGCTCCGGATATTTGGGGGCCCTATATACTGATAGGAAAAATAAGGGGAGGTTCTTTGGACCCACCCAACACACCTTGGAAATCTGGCGGGTGGTCACCTCCCGGCTGGGATGGAAGGGCGTCCTCTCGCAGGCTACACCGCTGTGGTTCTCCCAGAAACTGGGTACGCTGTGCTATCAGCCCGGGTTTGATAAATGGGACCTCATCGGGATATCAGCGGTGAGAGATTTGGTCAAAAAGGGAACAATGCTTACCTTCAGTGAGCTCCAGAAACAATATCATCTGGCGCAGGGAGAAATGTATAGATATTTACAGATCAGACATGCACTACAGGCGGCGTTTCCATCTTTTAATGATATACCAGAGTCATCACCTCTGGAAGACCGCCTGCTGGACGGGCCCCTTGCTTCAAAGGCAATATCTCTGACCTATAGGAAATTGAGTAATAACCCGCCAGACGCCTTCCCGAAGCTCAGGGAGCGGTGGCAGGCTGATATCGGTCCTATAGAAGACGAGGACTGGCAGATGGCACTCATGTCCCCTCGAGAGGCGGCTATCACACAGAGATTTCGGCTGATCCAGCTTAGGATACTACACCGATCATACATGTCCGGGACAGTGTTGGCGAAAATAGGAACTAGACCTGACGACCGTTGTGTGAGGGGTTGTGGACAGCAGGCCACATTTTTTCATACCCTTTGGACTTGCCCAAGGATAAGGGCCCTTTGGGAGGGAGCCTCAAATCACATGCATACAGCCCTGGGGAAGGACATACACTTAACGCCATCGCTGGGACTGTTGAATATATGGGAGGCTACTGATCTCACGGAGGTTGAACAGCAATTTACGACACTGGGATACACGCTGGTGAAACGGGAGCTGGCAAGAGGTTGGGGGGGAGCGAACCCACCACTAGCTATCGTGTGGGCTAAAGAAATGGATAGATGTATGTTGGCGGAGACTGAGGTGTTCAAGGGTCGGGGTGTCCCAAAAAGTGGGATAGGAAATGGTCACACTGGAATAAATATCGAGGGGAGCCCTGTGTGTCACCCACGGTAGAAATGGAGATGCATAGACCAGTAAGCCTTGTAGGAAATGCTTAATATGTAATTAAGATACTGTCTGCCTGCTTATGTTGAGGACAACCTCGAATATGTAGTCCAATCATGTTATATATGGCTGTGATTAAAACCAATAAACAAAGTTTAAAAAAAAAAAAAAAAAAAAAACAGATATGAGGAAAAATTAAGGGAGCAGGTGCGACATGGCTTATTACGGCCAATTGAAAAAGAGGGCATTCCACAAACTGCATTTCAACAATCTGCTGGAGAAAAAGGCTGGACAAAAAGGGCAAAGTACAGATTAAGTCTCAGGCATTTGTACCAGCTGCTTTGTCAGTGAGGTCCAATACCAGGTACACAACCACCAGATCTACCTCTATCCTCAACGCCCTAGCCAAAAAGTGTCATGTCTATGTGCAAGCTTCTTTGTGGCAACTAGGATAACACTTGAATTGTGAAAGTGGGTTTGTAAGAGTGCTGGATCCAGCCCGGATTAGTAAGGGCTGCAGTGATATGTAGAGTGCGATTGGCTTCAGCTCCAATGTTTCACACCATACCTGTCAATCTTTCACACTCCTACTTAATGCCATTAAAATTGGTTATGTTTTGTACTTTCAAAAAAAAAAAAAGAATGCTCCAGGCTCATTCCACTCCTTCCCCTCTGGGATCATGAATCGTTCTAATGATCACAAAGCTCTATTGTTTGTGAAGCTAGGGTGCATGAAGGCGCACAACCACTGCAAGTAGTATCAGATATGGTAGCATAGGCTTCACAAACCAGTACTAATCACAAATCTTCACAAATAATGAGACAGTTACTCAGAATAGTGGACTCTAGGCTTCCCTGCCCAAATAGACCACATTCTATGTCTTTGTTAATGGTAAATGATGTCCGCAAAACTAGGTGTTCACAAACACTTAAATAGAACAGCTAGAAACACACAACAGTGTAGCAACAAAGCAAGGGGACAGTGTCTTGGAATACGTGCCTGCAACGTGCAAATGCCCCAGGTTTAGCGGGATAAGAGTGCAGAAGCACCAGTGCACAGAGTGAACCATAAAGGCACCAGGATCAGGTTAGGCGGCTAGTCAGCTGTATTCTGGACTACCAAATGCTGCCAATCGAAGGTAGCAATGACTACATGGATGAAAATAACAAAAGGTGGTGCATGGAGGTACACATGCCGGGATGAGTCCCCCCCTTCTGAACTACACTTGCAGGGGCTGATCTCTCAGGCAGCCTATCTTTGCTACTGAAGCAGGGTATGAGGGCTCGGCAGATGTTCACAAACATCGGTGTCTGATCAGGTTGAATCCTTGGCAAACAACCTGTGTTTTTGGTGAAGGAATCTTTGGGCTGAGGCTATCGTTTGGTTATCTGTAGCAATGCAGGGCTCTGCCGACTAGCTGGGGAAGGACGCATGCAGCAGCAAGGCATGAAAGCAAAACCTCAACATTGGAATAGTCCTAGCTAGATGAAAGTGAGCACCACATCGGTTGCACACTCTGGATACAGTGAAACAACAAGGGGTCCTGCAAGTCCAAGTACAGTGACCTGTGGATCAGATGCAGCTTATACCCAAAAAGTTGGTCAGTTGGCAGAAGCCTAATGTTCCTCGAACAGCACACAGTGTATTACACAAATACAAAGGTGAATCCATTGAGGCTGGGGTTTACTTTCCCCATGATGAGAGGGGACTGGAATAGCAGGTCTCTGTGGACTCCCTTCAAACTATTCTAAAGAAGAAAGAAGACAAGAAGAAGTTGTCTTCATCTTTTAAATACCATTTTACAGTATTAAGGGAACTACTCTTCTGCCGTTGAGCTACGTCTCGGTTAACTTAATGCCTTTGTTTCGCCTCTCAAACCAGACACATATTTTCTTCTTTTTTGGACCAGAAATAGCGGGGCGTGACAAGGCTCAGTAGGGCCGAAGGCTGGCCGGCATTTGCTGTCAAACATGGGCGTTCATGCACTGTTCATTGGTTCTGGATTGTGAGAGCTGTGTGGATGAAGCAATTGTCCTTGTAGTGAACCCATGCGTAATGCATACATATTAATTCCATGTTGTACAAACCGGATGTAGATTGTAGACTGTGCCCTTGCAAGCATGTCCTAATGCATAGAATGACAGAGAAAAGTGCCATACAGGCAATAGCGCTGTGTGGGATCGACCATCAAAGGATGTCTGTGGTGGACAATGGGCACAGCTTACTAGGAATGGTGAAAGGATTTTCAGTTCTTCAAGCAAAAAACACACCAGCTGCCTTTGGAGCCCTCTCATTCTCCTAAAACTCTTCAGATCTTTTCTTGTGATTTGAAAACACCTAGAACAGCAGCCTTTCTCTGCCTTATGGAAGCATTGGCTCTGCAGCTAATAACAGTGTGCAAAGTGAGTTTACCTTTGCTTCTGTTGCACAAGTACCTCATGCTGCTCCGTGTGTCTTCTATAGGTGCTTAGCTGTATATGCCATGCATTGGTCTCGCCAGATACAAACATTCTAAGTATTTAACAATTACCACAGCCAGGATTCTTTCCATTTCTCATTGTAAATTTTTTATCTATGCGTCTTCAATAGTGACGGGTGCAGAATCGGTGTTGTGAAGTTTATGGAGACCTTGCTCACTAAAGAGGGGGGGATAACATGCTGGCCTAAGACATATACAAATTACTGACGCACTTGGAAGAGAACGGGAGATCCCCAGAGCAACAGAGGTGGGAGAATGAGCTAGGCCAAGTACACTTGGACAAAGAAGGGAGAAATGCATCACAAAGCACACACACAACCTCTAGGTGCATGGAAATAAGGGAAACAGCAAAGGTAATGGCAAATTGGTACCGCATGTACACCAAATTCTATGTAAGGGATCCCTACAGATCGGCCGCATGTTGGGGGGGATATGGAGGAGTAAGTACCACACAACATTTACTCTGGGACTGTTCTAATTTACAACATACTGGACGGACGTGACAGACGACATGCTCAAGACATCTATACCCCGATTCCCAGCCTATTCGATTCTAGAGGTGGCCAACGCACAAACCTTCACACTGGCCTCTCTATAAGAGGCAGATTAAGGTTATGAAACGAAACAGACTTTAATTGCCCTTTGGTGGGAACCTAATAATACAAAATACACAATATTTAAAAAAAAATCGCAATCCAGGTTGTAGGATGCCCTGGGAATGGAGAATATTACCCTTACACTGGATAGAGGGATGTGGACTTTGAAAATCTATAGGCGCCCTTCCTGACCTATTAATAATCTGAATTTAGGAACTGACTTACCGCCTTGTCCCTCAGAACACTGTGGATTCTCCCAAGTAAGGTCCATACCCAAGACTAGCAGTTTGGAGAAGTGAAGCTCACTACAGAAAGAAGAACCTACGCAGAAACCGGTGTTTTGGATTGGATTTGGGGAGGTGGAAAGTTATTACTTGTTTATTGTGAGTTAACTTCAATTAGATCGATGGGGTGTCATTGCGGCATCCTCGCTGGCTTTTGTTTGTAGGCGAGAGCATACGTAGGCCAAATATAATATTTGTTTATAAACAAATGTACAAATATATTTTTCAGCATCTGGGTACAAGGGTAAAACTTAGCATGGAAACACGTTTGAATGTCAAGAATTAAGCTTTAAAAAAAAGCTAACACTGGTGAATTGTTTCCCAAACGATACGTATGAAGATTCTCATACATAGGCCACGAAAGTTATGCAAAGCTCAAACTTTGCTAACTCACACCTTGAGGTTTTGTGAAGTTGCTATGAAGTAAAAAATCTAAGCAATGTATAGGCACACACCTACGCAGCTGGACACATAGGAAATATTTTGTGAGTCTGGCCATGCCTGTCTAAAGTTACACAGGTATGCCTCAATATCCTGGTGAATAATATTGTCATGTGCATATATTGAATCCACAAAATCGAGTACCACTAAATTGCTGAAGTAAGCATATATAGGGAAGTATCAATATACTATTCTAAATCTACTTCTATCACTTCACAACTTAATGATATATTGTTATTTGATACTGAGGAGTCAATATATGCACTTGTCGATTTTAAACCTTAAATATTGTGTCTCACTACGCTTAAAACCTCATGTCATACTCCTGTTCCTCTTGCTTTTGTTTCATACTTATCCACAATCATGAACTGAAGCCTGATACATGGTACTGAAGATGTGGTATACGGAGTAAGGCAATCCTACCCTTACGAGGAGGTGTGGAGGTGAAGAACATGTTTCACGACATCTGATCCCCTGTTGGTCATTCCCTGGGGAGGCCCAACAGATTTAATAGTTCCTAATCGTTTTAATTAAAGTCTATTAGGAGAAGCTGGCTGTGTGCTGGAAGACATGATTTCAGACTGTATCATAGCCCAGTAACAAGTCTAATAAAAGACATGTGCTGGCTCACACACCACGAGTAAGACAACACTTCCAGAAGAATGTCACAACATTTAAAAAAAAAAAAAAAAAAAAAAGCAGAAGTCATGTATTGGTGTCCGGATCACAAAAACAGCTTCATTGTGGTTGTGTGTGAATTTGTTGGTGGGATAGTCTGGCTAATGTAAACTGCTCTGTGCCAGCTGTAAATTGTGCAGTGTTACTTGGTAACAACATATCATACAATCTAATGGATTTTTCTTTGTTGCGAATGTCATTTCAATAAATAACATTTTGCACATTAGATTTACATAACACCAACTGTGTTGTTTTACTCTTGACAGGTGTAAAGACTGCACATTACTTTTTAAGGTAGCTAGCCAATATTGTCATTAAATTCAATAGTGCAGTCACAAAACTGATCTCTCAACGAACATTGAAACACTGAGGGCTTAAGGTATGGATGCCCTATCACCAATCCAAACACAATCACTCAAAAGTGACTTTTTGCTTATTCCACCCACCTAGTATCAAGCTAGTCCTATCATGGCATGACTCACTCAGTATTCTGGATCACAGTCCATTCATTATTGAGTGCATACAATCATTGGTCTTTACTCTTGACAAATAACTAAATCCACACAATAAATGCCCGGCCACAACCACACAAAACCAACTAACACACTTTAAGGGATGAATCTGGCTTTAAAGTAGCAGCTCAATTCTTAGTCATATCACACTTGATTTAAACAATGTCCCACTTTTGAGTATACCAAAGGTGAACTTAACCCCGCTTAAAGCATGCCAGCTAGGCTGTTTAAGAATAAATGCTATGATCATAGTACCACTGCGCTTCTCACTTTTCAATGGCTCCCTATGGAAGTAGGCGCATATACAGAATGAAATGTGTTGTACACAAAACCCTTCACTTTGACATCCTGAACTAGCAGGCTCAAAACCTGTCTACATCAGGAGGCTGATGTTCTCTTCCTAGTACTGAAACTCCTCTTTAACGAAGTTATTGTCAGGAAGCACTTCAAAGATTTATAATTTAGTTTCACCCTCTAAGCAGTACAATTCCTTGTTTCACATCCTGACTCGGTATCCTATCTCTGAATTGTAGATCTGCTGTTTGATTAGGTAATACAATCTTTATATTGTGTATTTAATCTAGGGTTTTGACTTTTTCGAATATATTCTAGTGTTATACCTTTCTTCTCGATTATTTGTCATTTTACCTCAGGCCTATAAAACCCATTTATATTTATGTTGTTTAGCCTTGCTTTGCTCTCTATAAAGTGCTCTGACCCTTACCACCCTCATAGTTCTGGTTTGCACTCTATAAAACTATAAATAAGCAAGTAAATAAAAACATACAATACTCTTGCAACACATTAACTGTTTATTGAGCAACACATTCACCATTTCACAAAACAACTAATTTAATTCTCTGTTAACTTTCATGGTGACTGTTAGAAATGGGATCTCTAGTTGGCAAGGGCTTGCACCTTTGTCCAAGTAGGGACCCCTCTTCCTAGTCAGGGTAAGGGTTGTTACACTCGTGAAGTAACCCCTGCTCACCCTCGTGGTAGCTTGGCACGAGCAGTCGGGCTTAATTCAGAGGCAGTGTGTAAAGCATTTGCACATAACCAACAGTAATACAATGTAAGCACTACAAACGGACACCACACCAGTTTAGAAAAATAACCAATATTTTATATACTCAAGACAAGACCAATTACGACAAAAATCCACAATACTGTACTTTACGAATGAATACTTGATACGGTAACTTCTTCTTTGCAGGAATAGCACAAAAGCAAAGTTCGTACGAGTCGGTAGCTCCGTCCGAGCCTACCGTGATGCTGAAAACCACAGAGTCTAACAGTTCCAGCCGACCGCGTCGATACGGGCCAGCAGAGTCGTGAACAGACTCGGTTACAGTACCTTTCTCGTTGTGGCTGGTACGGAGTGTACGAGCCGGTCGGCGTTCGTCGCGGTTGCGGTGCAAGACGGAGCGATGCAAGGTGCGGTGTCCCTCGATGCGGTGCAGGCAGCGGCTCGATGAGCGTCGTGCAGACGGAGTCGGTGAGTCCAAGGCGTGCGATGCAGGGTGAGACGATGCTCGATGCGGTGCTGACAGGTTGCGATGCAGGCGACCAAGCCGGAGTGCGGGAGCTGGCGTCGGACAGCGGTGCGAGTCGGAGCGGTGCGTCGCAGACGTGCGAGCGGTGCCCCAAATGCGGTGCGGTCACGACTCTTGAGCCAGTTGCAGCGACAGCGTCGGTCTGGTCCGGCTGGCCCAGTGAAGCGATGCGATGCGAACTGCGGTGCCCACAGGTCACGGTGCAAGCAGCGGCTCGGGTGCTGGCGGCGTCGGACGTCGCCCACGGTGAGACTAGGGTTGCGATGCAAAGCGGGCGATGCGGTCTGCGGTGCAAACAGGTCACCGGTCAGGGATGGATTCGGTTGACGGAGTCGGTTGCAGTTCCCTTCCTCTGTGGCAACTGAAACAGCGTTCCAGAAGCGGTACCCAGAGGCTTGTGAAGTCTTTGTAGTCCCTGAGACTTCTTAACAGGAGGCCAGCTCGGTTTCAGGCCCTTGGAGATACTCAGCACAAGTTTGTAGAAAGTTCAGTCCAGTCCTTTCACTGCCCAAGGCAGAAGCAGCAGCTGCAGGCCAACCCAACAAAGCAACAACACAGCAAAGGGGCAGTACTCCTCCTGGCAGCTCTTCCAGCTCTTCGTCTCGGCAGGTTCCTTGATTCCAGCGAGATCTAAATTCATGGGGTCAGGGCCCCAATATTTATATCCCAAATTCCTTTGTTCTCTGAAGGCAGAGAGGCCTTTGCCTAGTCCAAACCAGTTCTGGAGCACTTTGTTGACAAGTCTCCGTCCCTTCTTTCAGTGAGTAGGCCAGGGACATCAGACGCACCACAGGAGGTGGAGCCAGCATTGTGGAGGGAAGGCACTGTCCTATTCAGGGCCCAGGTGCGACCCCTCCCACCCATCTACATGTAGATCGTGCTATTCAGCCCTGTGCTGACTCACCCTGTCTCCTGGCATCCCCCAGCCCCTGTCACTCACACTCCAGACAAGGAATACACAACCTCGCAGAGGCAGGCTTGGATGGTTAGACAAGAAAATACCCACTTTCTAAAAGTGGTATTTTCAAACACAGAATGTTAAAACCAACTTCACTAAAAGATGCATTTTATCATTCTGAGTCCAGGCATACTAAACTCGAATTTCTACCATGTTCCCGGGGTCAGTTAGGATTATAAGCTGTAATAATCAAAACTGCCCGTTCTGGCCTAGGGGGAACAGGTAGCCTTGCAATAGTGAACAACGAACTAGGCTGTAATTCACTATCAGGACATGCCGCACACACCCGGGCATGTCCTATCTTTCGCATACACCGCACCCTGCCCACAGGGGTACCTTGGGCCTACCTTAGGGGTGACTAACATGTAGCAAAGGGAAGGTTTAGGGACTTGCAAGTGTGTGCACTTGCCAAGTCGACATGGCAGCCCCAGGCTGCGCACAGGCTCTGCGATGGCAGACCCGAGTTACACTTTACGGGCTGTTTGCGTGGGTGGCACAATCCAGTGCTGCAGCCCACCAACAGCATTTGGTCTATAGGCCCTGGCACTCGCAGTGCACTTTACAAGGGACTGACACATAAACCAAAAAGGCCAATCATGGAAACACCAATCCATAACACATTTTATACAGGAGCACTTGCACTTTCCCACTGGACCGCAGTGAGGAAAGTGCGCAGAATCATTACACCAGCAAAAACAGAGTCAAAACCGGGAGGTCAGAAAGCAAAAGTCAGGGGAAACACGCCAAAAGATGCCAAGTCTAACACATGTCCCTTCCAGCTGAAAGTAGGGAGAACTACCCAACCCCATTGGAGTTCTCCTCACTAAGGCGGAAGAACCTGGACAGACCATCTGCGTTGGCGTGTTCTGTACCAGGACGGTGCTCCACCGTAAAGTCCATTCCCTGTAGGGAGATGGACCACCTCAGCAGTTTTGGATTCTCACCCCTCATTTGCATCAACCATCTGAGGGGCCTGTGGTCTGTCTGAACCCGTAAGTGAGTCCCAAACAGGTATGGTCTCAACTTCTTCAGCGCCCAGACCACAGCAAAAGCTTCCCTTTCTATGGCACTCCACCTCTGTTCCCTGGGAAGTAGTCTCCTGCTAAGGAAGACTACAGGCTGATCCAGGCCCTCTTCGTTCAGTTGTGAGAGCACCGCTCCCACGCCATGCTCTGAAGCGTCAGTCTGCACGACAAATTCTTTGGAGAAGTCAGGTGCCTTGAGCACGGGCGCCGTGCACATGGCTGCCTTCAGGGCATCAAAAGCTTTCTGGCAGGACTCAGTCCAGATCACTTTCCTGGGCTGCCTCTTAGAGGTCAGCTCTGTTAAGGGGGCAACGATGGTGCCATAGCCCTTAACAAATCTCCTATAATAGCCGGTGAGACCTAAGAAGGCTCTCACCTCTGTCTGGGTCTTGGGGGCTCCCAAGCCAGAATGGTGTCAATCTTGGGTTGTAGGGGCGCCACCTGGCCGCTTCCTACCTGGTGTCCCAAGTACACCACAGAACCCTGCCCGATCTGGCACTTACTGGCCTTGATCGTGAGGCCTGCACCTTGCAGAGCCCTCAACACTTTCTCAAGGTGCTGTAAATGTTCTTCCCAGCTGGAACTGAACACAGCAATGTCATCCAGGTAGGCGGCACTGAAATCCTCCAGCCCAGCCAACACCTGATTGACCAACCTCTGAAAGGTGGCAGGGGCATTCTTCAACCCAAAGGGCATCACCCGGAATTGGTAATGACCTTCTGGGGTTGAGAATGCTGATCTCTCCTTGGACCCATCGGTTAAGGCAATCTGCCAGTACCCAGACGTCAAATCAAACGTGCTGAGGAACCGGGCAGCTCCCAACCGATCAATGAGCTCATCAGCTCTGGGGATGGGGTGCGCGTCAGTCCTGGTGACGGCATTGAGCCCACGGTAGTCCACACAAAACCGGAGTTCTGGAGTGGCGCCGCAGCCTTTGGGACCAAGACCACTGGGCTGGCCCAAGGACTGTGGGAGGGCTCAATCACCCCTAAAGCCAACATCTTAGAGACCTCCTCCTTGATGCTGGCTCTGACCCGGTCAGTCAACCTGTAAATCTTGTGCTTCACAGGATGGCTGTCACCAGTGTCCACGTCATGGGTACACCAGTGAGCAACACCGGGGGTCAGAGAGAACAGTGGGGCGAACTGTCCCAACAACTGGCGACAGTCCCCCTGCTGCTCCTGAGTCAGAGTAGGGGAGAGGATCACACCCTCTACTGACCCATCATGCTCCTTGGTAGACAGGAGGTCAGGGAGAGGCTCACTCTCCTCTTCCACCCCATCATCTGTCGCCATGAGCATACTCACTTCGGACCTCTCGAAGTGGGGCTTGAGGCGGTTCACGTGAAGGACCCTCAAAGGGTTCCTTGGAGCCTGCAAATCCACCAGGTAGGTGACGTCACTTTTGCGCTCCTTTACCTCATATGGCCCAGTCCACTTGTCCTGCAAGGCACAAGGTGCCACTGGGGCCATGACCCACACTTTTGCCCAGGTTGAAATTCGACCAGAGTGGCGTTCTGGTCATACCATCTCTTCATTTCTTCCTGGCTTGCTTCTAGGTTCGCCTGAGCGAGTTTCCTGAAGCGGGCAGTTTGGTTTCTAAAGGACAGCATGTAGCTAAATACATCCTGGGGAGTTTTCCTGGGAGCCGCCTCCCAGCCTTCCTTTACCAAACTCAGAGGTCCTCTGACAGGGTGGCCATACAGGAGCTCAAAGGGGCTGTACCCAAGAGACTTCTGAGGCACCTCCCTGTATGCAAAGAGTAGGCATGGCAAGAGGACGTCCCACTTACGCCTCATGGGTTCTGTTAGACCCTTGATCATGCCTTTCAAGGTCTGGTTGAATCTCTCCACCAGACCGTTTCCTTGTGGGTGGTAAGGAGTGGTGAACTTGTAGGTTACACCACACTCCTTCCACAGGGATGTCATATACTTCGATATGAAATTGGTCCCCCTATCGGAAACCACCTCTCTGGGGAATCCCACACGGGAAAAGATCCCCATTAACGCCCGGCCCACCACTGGCGCCGTCGTTGTCCTGAGAGGGATTGCCTCCGGGTACCGGGTGGCATGGTCCACCAAGACCAGGATGTACCTGTTGCCCATGGCTGTCTTGGGATCCAGTGGCCCCACAATATCCATCCCTACCCTTTCAAAGGGTGTTCCAACAACAGGAAAAGGTTGGAGAGGAGCTTTGACCTTCCTCCCACTCTTACCACTTGCCTGGCAAGTTTGGCAAGACCTACAGTGTGCATCTGACTGCCTTCGCATTTGGGGCCAAAAGAAGTGGGTGACAAGCCTGTCAAAGGTCTTGTCCTGCCCCAAATGTCCTGCCAAAGGCACGTCATGAGCCAGACCCAGTAGGAAGGTCCTGAAGCGCTGGGGTACCACCAGCACACGGGCTGACCCAGGCTCAGCAACCTTAGGCTCACTGTATAGGAGACCACTCTCCCAATAGATCAGATGTGACCCGGACTGATTACCAGCTGCCTGGTCTGCAGCCTGCCGCCGCAGACCCTCCAGAGTAGGGCACTCGTTCTGCTCCCTGCAGAACTCCTCCCTGGTGGGACCCCCTTCTTGCTGCCAATGGGTCAGCTCAGAGATGTCTCCCAGTTCGGCTACTTGCTCCCCTGTAGGCACCGGGGCGTCCCCTCGAGGTCCGCCTCCTCCCGGTCCGTGGGAACTTCGGGGGCCGGTTTCCCGCGCCCCTGCCCTTTCTCTTGGCAGGGACTTGGGCCACTGTTTCAGGCTCCAAGTCCTCTTGATCACCCTTTCTGGCCGCCATTGACCGAGTAGACACGCATGCCCACTCTGGCAACCCAAGCATCTCCAAGTGAGACCTGAGCTCAACCTCCTTCCATGAGGACTGCTCCAGGTCGTTTCCTAGCAGACAATCTACAGGCATGGTAGGGCTCACAACCACCCTCAAGGGACCTGAGACCCCCCATTCAAAGGGAACCTGCGCCACCATACACTGGCGCTCAGAGTTGTCGACAGCAACTACTTGGTGGAATGCTCCTGGGACTACTTGCTTCTCAGACACCAGGTGACACCGGACTGAGGTCACACTGGCTCCAGTATCTCTGAGAGCCTCTACCCTGTTCCCATTAATGGTCACCCAGGTGCTATATTTCTTTGTGTTAGGGGGCACCTGGTTTCCTGGGACCATCTCACTGTCCCCTAGTGAGACAAGGGTCATTTCTGCGGGATCCCCACCCTCCTGTGGGCACCCCTCCTCCCCAAGCGCTACACTAGCCAACACTTTGGACTGTCCACCGGTGGGTGGCTGTGTCCCCTTCGGGCACTTGGGGTCCCCCTTAAAGTGACCTACCTGGTCACATGCATAACACTTGCGGGGGCCGGTCTCAACAGGCTTCCCTGTAGAGACCCCTTTCTTCTTATCACCGGGGGCTGGGAACCTTTACCCTGGGTACTAGTTTGGGGCCCTTTAGAGAACTCCTGTGCTTTACCCTTGTCCCCCCACTTTTCTGCTGGGGACCCTGCCCACCTTTGGCTGAGTCTCCCCCAAACGCTTTCTTGTGGACCCTGGTACTCACCCAGCGGTCCGCTTCCATAGCAAGCTTCCTGGGGTCAGTTAGCTTACTATCAACTAGGTGCTGGCGCAGATCTGCAAAACATAGACTAGACAAGTGCTCCCATGCAATCAAGTTGTAGAGCCCCTGAAAATCTGTTACGCTACTGCCCTTCACCCAACCATCCAGAGACCTGCAGAACACATCCACACATTCCAACCAAGTGTTGGCATCAGACTTCTTACTGGACCTGAACTGATCCCTGTACTTTTCAGGAGTAAGACCATACTTCGTGAGGAGGGCATCCTTCATGTCAGCATAGGTGAGGTGATACCCCTTACCCAAAGCTATCAGAGCATCCCTTGCTTCTTCCGGGAAAAGTGGCCACAATCCTGCTCCCCAATTCTCCTCAGGGACCCCATTCATGTGTATGGCTGCCTCATAACCCTGAAACCACCTTTGTATGTCATCCCCCTTCTTGAACTCCTTGCCTACGTTCTTGGGAATGTGCACAATCCTGTCTGCCTTTCTGGACGAATTGCTGCCACCATCTGAGCCTGACTTACTCCTAAGTTCTAGCTCCTTCAGTTCTCTCTCATGCTCTAAGAGCATCTTCCTCTCCTCTATGGCCAATCTCTTCTCCTCCCGCTCACTCTCCAGCCTGAGCTTCTGCAGCTCAAACTGCCTTGCCTCCCGCCTGTCCTCCAGCTCCTCTGGGGACAGACTGCTGCTGCCTGACCTGGCGGGTTCCCCCTACCCAAAAGCACATCCACCCTGGAAATAGGCTCCTCCACCTCCTCACTGAGATCACCAGGCTGCCCATTGGCATGTCTGGCTGCTACCCAGGCCCTCAGCGCCTTCTGTAGCTCCTCCTTCCTTGTGAGGCCTTTAATTTGGACTTTCAGGTTTTTACAAATCGCTCGTAACTCCTTTACGGCGTAGGATTCCAACCTGTCCTCCTCAAAGATAACTTCCAGAGATGCAACGGATGATGCAATTGATTCAGGCATGACAAAAGTAGTGAGTTGAAAACTGGCAAGATCAAAAATAGGCCAAAAGAAAAAGAACCAGTATGTGGTACGTAATGGTCTGCGATATGGTAGTAGTGCACACCAATAACTGTAAGTCAAGTGCAAACACAAGTCCTAACCTCACCGCTGACAATCAATGGTAGAAATGGGATCTCTAGTTGGCAAGGGCTTGCACCTTTGTCCAAGTAGGGACCCCTCTTCCTAGTCATGGTAAGGGTTGTTACACTCGTGAAGTAACCCCTGCTCACCCTCGTGGTAGCTTGGCACGAGCAGTCGGGCTTAATTCAGAGGCAGTGTGTAAAGCATTTGCACATAACCAACAGTAATACAATGTAAGCACTAAAAACGGACACCACACCATTTTAGAAAAATAACCAATATTTTATATACTCAAGACAAGACCAATTACGACAAAAATCCACAATACTGTACTTTACGAATGAATACTTGATACGGTAACTTCTTCTTTGCAGGAATAGCACAAAAGCAAAGTTCGTATGAGTCGGTAGCTCCGTCCGAGCCTACCGTGATGCTGAAAACCACAGAGTCTAACAGTTCCAGCCGACCGCGTCGATACGGGCCAGCAGAGTCGTGAACAGACTCGGTTACAGTACCTTTCTCGTTGTGGCTGGTACGGAGTGTACGAGCCGGTCGGCGTTCGTCGCGGTTGCGGTGCAAGACGGAGCGATGCAAGGTGCGGTGTCCCTCGATGCGGTGCAGGCAGCAGCTCGATGAGCGTCGTGCAGACGGAGTCGGTGAGTCCAAGGCGTGCGATGCAGGGTGAGACGATGCTCGATGCGGTGCTGACAGGTTGCGATGCAGGCGACTAAGCCGGAGTGCGGGAGCTGGCGTCGGACAGCGGTGCGAGTCGGAGCGGTGCGTCGCAGACGTGCGAGCGGTGCCCCAAATGCGGTGCGGTCACGACTCTTGAGCCAGTTGCAGCGACAGCGTCGGTCTGGTCCGGCTGGCCCAGTGAAGCGATGCGAACTGCGGTGCCCACAGGTCACGGTGCAAGCAGCGGCTCGGTGCTGGCGGCGCCGGACGTCGCCCACGGTGAGACCAGGGTTGCGATGCGAAGCGGGGCGATGCGGTCTGCGGTGCAAACAGGTCACCGGTCAGGGATGGATTCGGTTGACGGAGTCGGTTGCAGTTCCCTTCCTCTGTGGCAACTGAAACAGCGTTCCAGAAGCGGTACCCAGAGGCTTGTGAAGTCTTTGTAGTCCCTGAGACTTCTTAACAGGAGGCCAGCTCGGTTTCAGGCCCTTGGAGATACTCAGCACAAGTTTGTAGAAAGTTCAGTCCAGTCCTTTCACTGCCCAAGGCAGAAGCAGCAGCTGCAGGCCAATCCAACAAAGCAACAACACAGCAAAGGGGCAGTACTCCTCCTGGCAGCTCTTCCAGCTCTTCGTCTTGGCAGGTTCCTTGATTCCAGCGAGATCTAAATTCATGGGGTCAGGGCCCCAATATTTATATCCCAAATTCCTTTGTTCTCTGAAGGCAGAGAGGCCTTTGCCTAGTCCAAACCAGTTCTGGAGCACTTTGTTGACAAGTCTCCGTCCCTTCTTTCAGTGAGTAGGCCAGGGACATCAGACGCACCACAGGAGGTGGAGCCAGCATTGTGGAGGGAAGGCACTGTCCTATTCAGGGCCCAGGTGCGACCCCTCCCACCCATCTACATGTAGATCGTGCTATTCAGCCCTGTGCTGACTCACCCTGTCTCCTGGCATCCCCCAGCCCCTGTCACTCACACTCCAGACAAGGAATACACAACCTCGCAGAGGCAGGCTTGGATGGTTAGACAAGAAAATACCCACTTTCTAAAAGTGGTATTTTCAAACACAGAATGTTAAAACCAACTTCACTAAAAGATGCATTTTATCATTCTGAGTCCAGGCATACTAAACTCGAATTTCTACCATGTTCCCGGGGTCAGTTAGGATTATAAGCTGTAATAATCAAAACTGCCCGTTCTGGCCTAGGGGGAACAGGTAGCCTTGCAATAGTGAACAACGAACTAGGCTGTAATTCACTATCAGGACATGCCGCACACACCCGGGCATGTCCTATCTTTCGCATACACCGCACCCTGCCCACAGGGGTACCTTGGGCCTACCTTAGGGGTGACTAACATGTAGCAAAGGGAAGGTTTAGGGACTTGCAAGTGTGTGCACTTGCCAAGTCGACATGGCAGCCCCAGGCTGCGCACAGGCTCTGCGATGGCAGGCCCGAGTTACACTTTACGGGCTGTTTGCGTGCCTACCAACAGCATTTGGTCTATAGGCCCTGGCACTCGCAGTGCACTTTACAAGGGACTGACACATAAACCAAATAGGCCAATCATGGAAACACCAATCCATAACACATTTTATACAGGAGCACTTGCACTTTCCCACTGGACCGCAGTGAGGAAAGTGCGCAGAATCATTACACCAGCAAAAACAGAGTCAAAACCGGGAGGTCAGAAAGCAAAAAGTCAGGGGAAACACGCCAAAAGATGCCAAGTCTAACAGTGACCTTAATCTGCAATGGAGCTCTTGATTCATCAATAAAATCTACTTCCAGCCAATTAGAAAATGAATTCATTAAAACAAACAACAACTCTGTCTACACAATAGCTTGAAAACTCTTCTAGGGCACTCATGATCCTTTATTAAAGATATACCCTAGACCCTTTGAAGCCCACTCCATCAATTTTCCACAAGGACCTCAGTCAACACTTTATGTGGCAAAGGCAATGCTGCATATGACAAAGAATCCTCTATCCATCTCCAAAAAGACAGCCTCCAGACTCAGCACACAAATGAAGTTGAGTTCTCTGGCACCTTTCAATCCTTTTTTTCTTTTTAAATATGATAAAGTGAAAGACATGGGTAACCAAAAATAAAAAAATGACTTCGAAATTTGTAAAGTCTGGACTGATATAACTCTGACAGGCTTGTGCCCTCTTTCCTAACAAGGGATGGACAAGTCAGGATCTTTTCTACGTATCACATCTCTTCCTTTTAACACAATTTCTTGTCAGGCATTATCAATAAATTGGTTCCGTTCACTTTAAAGAGGAAGAAAGGCACATCCTACTCTCTGTGGTCCTCGTTGTAAGTAAAATACAAAATACGAAAGCCTCCAGGTTGTAGGTTGCTTGTGTTCCAGTTCAGGAAGGACCTAGTTTGGAAGTTCAGGCTGGACTGTTCCAATTGGAGCAGGGTAAGGACTGATTTCCATATGACTGCATCCAAACTGAGGTAACGTGTGCAAAATAACAATAGACTGGGATGTGGCTGCAGGTAATTACCAGTGGCTTAGATAAATTCAAACATTCCACCCATCACCTTTTTGTATACTTCAGTGTATCAGCCCAGACATGGGCTCCATGCACACGGTACCACTGGAACCAAGCTACACCTGACTGAAGAGCCCCTTTCAGGACGAAACTGGTCTTGGGTTGCTTGTTGTCCGGTTCACTTAGGACCTGGCCTAGCAGTTCAGGATGGACTGTTGCTATTGGAGCTGGGTCAAGACTAATTTGCATATCGCTGGATCCAACCTGAGGTAGCACAATGTGAAAAATTATGATGGACTCTGATACGGCTTTGAGAAAATTCCAGTGGCTGAGATTAATTCAAGCATTCCACCCATCACTTTCTTGCATACTTTAGTAAAATGATGTTGGCAAAGTCTAAACAAAGTGTAAGAAATGCTCAAGTGGCCAGAAACAATACATGGAAGACATCGATCTTCACTGAGTTGCTCATTTAATGGTCAAAACAGGCATAGGAAAACAGATGCAAGGAGCCTGTCATGGTAGTGCGGCATGACTCCAAAACTGTACACTAACAACTCTGATTCCGGTTAACATAAATAGCAGAACCACAAGTGGAAACCTGACTCTAAAAGCACTAAGGGACCATAGAAATGGTAGAAATGTGCTATAAAAGTGAATACAGATGCTCATAACATCACATGCTTGCTACTTCAATATCTTAAAGAAATGCCAAATTCAAAGAGTTTGCTGAAATCTTTACAGAAAGAATTCACAATAAACTAGAGAGATCTTCGACCTCATTGAGAAATAAGTTCTGTGAAATAAATACATCTTTGTCGTGAAGAAGCAGGGAAGCCAGGTAAGTTGTTGTAGTATTTATTGATCATAGCAGCTGGACCATCGAGGCAGAGCAGCGGAGGCCACAACAGACACCAACTGACACTGCTGGAACCCCCGGTCGAGAACCCTCACGCAGTGAGGTTCCGATCCCAGGAAGATTCCCAAACAAGCACAGACTACTACATGGGTCTTCCCTAAAAACAAAACAACAAAAGGAAACTTATACAAGGAAGAGAAGAAGCAACCAAACAAGGAGCAAATACCTGTGAAAGAGAAAAGAGGGTTAAACAACAGAACTACAAAGTAAAAACAAAACAATGTACACGCTTAAGATAAAAGAGCCTCGCAAGGCAAAAGAATAGAAACTGTAACAATACTGTAACAATATGAGATTCTGTAGCAATATTATTTTCTGAAATTTCCTAACACGAAGACTGCGTCTCAAGGAAGACTGGCCTGTGCACTCTAAACTCCTCTCAACTCCTTCACCACCAGAACCTTCACCAAAAGCACAGTTTTTCACCAGAAAACACTTGTTCCACCACTGACCATTCACCAGCTTCACAGAATCACCCTTCACTTCCACAACTCTTATCAAGGGACTAAATTTAGAAAAGCCCTTCCTCACATGAACGGGTTTCTTCACACGGACACAATCACCAATGCTAATCTCCACACTTTTCACATTCTTCTTGGAATCAAAGTAGTTCTTCTGCTTATTTTGAGAAGCACTTACATGATTCCTCACACAGTCATTCGACCATTGTCTACCTTTGACCCACTTACTCATCCAACTCGGACAAAATGTGGTAGTGGCTCTCCAACCACGTAACAACTCAAAAGGTGAAACCCCCGTGGTAGAATGTGGGGTAGTACGATAAAACCAAAGCATGCTTTTCACAGAATTGGCAACAACACATCTGTTGGCAAGAGCCCACTGTATACACTCCCCCAACACCCTGTTCATTCGCTCAACTAGACCATTGGTCTGGGGGTGGTACAGTGAACTTTTGAGGTACTTGATTCCACAAATGCGAAGAAAATCCTCAACCTCACCAGCAACAAACTGAGCACCATTGTCCGTCACAAGAAACTCTGGGAAACCTTCCTTCATAAATATATCATTTAGAAATTCAACTAAAGTCCTAGAGCTCACTTCCCTCACAAACCTGACCTCTGGCCACTTGGAGTAATAATCCATCAAGACTAAAGCAAATTTAGAAGATGGCTCAAGAGCATGGAAAGGACCTACAATATCTAGACCTAACTTTACCCAAGGTGCGGACGGAAATTCAATAGGAGAAAGAGGGGGCGTGCGCAATTTGGCAGTCTTATCACAGCTAGAACAGATGACACATGACTTGACAATTTCATCCACCTCACTGTCCATGGAGGGCCACCAAAATGAAAGACGCACTCTTTTTTTAGTCATAGTAGCTCCTAAATGGCCTTCATGAGCATGTCTGATTAGAGCAGCTCTCAAACAAAGAGGAGGAACAAGCTTGTCACCTCATCAGCAGACCATCTTCAATGGATAATTCATCCGCAACTTGAAGATAATATCCAGCTAAGTGACTTGCAGAGATGGTAAAGCTGCCAGCCTACTGAAAAAACAAACTGTGTGCCTCTGCTAAACGTTGAGTCTCATTGCACGATAACTTCAGTGGTCATCACGCATGACATGGAAACACTTTCCACAAAGGATCGAAACCAAGACAACACACTTCTATCCACACACCCTATACAGTGTAGTGTGCTAACCATGTAGGCAAGTACTTCAGTCCCCACATAGGGGTAGTAAGCAATATATAAATGTTACAATTCAATACAGTACAATTTGTTAGTGCTGTAATATACCGGTTATTAAATTTAATGGTACACAAGAAATTATCTATTTTATTATTATCTACTTAAGCTTCTGAATATTGCAAAAATGTCATATGGTATCAAGAATACTTTCTGTCTCTAATACTACTTTAAAAGTGCTACAGGTTTCAATAACACCGCTAGAGCAAGTGCGTCTCTTAATACAGAAGTACAGAATTAATTTTGAACATTTTCAAAAACAGATCTGCCCTTCAACTAAAATTGTAAATAAAGTAGGTACCCTTTTCTTTTTTAGGTATTTTCGATTTTCTCTGACCACTGCTTATTCGTATAGTCTTCCAATTTGCTCTGCCCATCAAATCAGTACTGTTCTACTATGCTTTTTTGGGTCGAGCCTGGGCAGGGCATGTGCTGCTCTGCGAGGCATGCTGTATTCAGGTATGGACTTGAAGCTCCGCCCACTCTCCGTCCATCTTTTCAATTGGCTCCTGTTACTGTCCTTTCTAAATGGTTGCTTCTGATTCGTTAATAGGCTTCTTAGTCCCTCCTTAGTAATGCCATGTCTGCATTTGTAACCTCCAGGAGGACTGGACTTTTTACTTGTGTTGTTACACGATCTGTTTTATCTAGTCTGTGAGCACTATTTTCTTTAATGATATTTCCCTTCCCCTATTCCACCCACAACACGCTTTCCTACAACCAGCATGTACAAAGTAAAACGTTATTTTTCCCAGTATTTATTTACTTTATTAGTAGCAGTAATGTGGGCCGCCTGCCTTTTTTTGTATTTGTTTGCTTTATTAGCATTCGCGTCATGCAGTGCTTTTAGCTTCAGAGGTTTAAAGCTAAAGCGTGGCATGCCGCAATTGATACAACAGTAAATAAATAGAAAAAAGCAGGCAGACGCACGCACTTTTGTATTAATCTCGGCACACCGCGCTTTAGCTTTAAACATCTAAAGCGGGTCGTGCCGCGATTTCTACAAAACTAATTAAATGGAAAAGAAATGCGACGGCCGCCCGTTTTCAAAGAAGGCACTTAACATGCTTAATGTTTTAACAATGCGGCTGCGCTGCCCTTATGTATTATTTTTCAACACAGCGCCCGACGCCCTTTTAACATGGCGGCGAGCCGCGCTGCTACGTGTTGTTTTTCAACACAGTACCCGACGTACTCCATGTTTTAACACGGCCACCGATAACCAACGGTAAGCAGCTGGTGGGCTCTATGCTCACCATAACTTTGTTATACGGCTGAGAGGAGTACCTGTGCTCGTTACTGATACTTAAGGCACTCACACAGTTTACAAACTCATATTCCAGCGTGCCTCTACAAACCAAGTTTCTTGCCTTTCGATTTAACGTGGTCTTGTTTATTAACTCTTTAATGAGTCTGTGTGCATGTCTGCCTGTGTCTGTGCGCCTGTGTGTGTGTCTGTGTGAATGCTTGAGTGTGTGCTTGTATGTGTGCCGGTCTCTGCTTGTGTGTGTGACATTTGGAATGCAATAGGTCTCGCATTTGCGAGAGTTTCAGAAATTGGCATTGTAAATGACAATGCCTTTAATTTATGTGTTGGGTTTTAAAACATAAATAAAAGGCAGTCATTTACAATGCCAATAGCTTAAACTCTCGCAAATGTGAGACCTGTTGCATTGCAAATGCATGTTTTCATTTACCTTCGTGTTTTAGGATTTGCAACAACATACGGGCTGCAGCGCCATCTTCTGGTACGACAAGGGCTAACACTAATGCACAAAAATGTCATTAGGAGGTTCACTAACAGTACGAGTAGTGTGGTGTTTCCAAACCGAAATTACTGGGAATGGAAACACCGGACCCATTTCCCCCAGGTGTAGATCTGCACTTGGGAAGACCACGGCTGGAGAGGGGCTGCCCCTACGTGCACAGGCTCAGACAGTTCCCTCCAACAGCTCAGCACCAAGTGGGGAGCAGCAAAATGTTCCTGCCAGCCAGGCCACAAGCTGGCAAGGCCACAGACAGCACCACACTGTTCGTGTACCTGAGCGTCACTGGTGTCACTGCTGCCACTTATCACCTCCACAGAACAGGTGATAAATAGTAGTAGTAAACTGCACAAAATTGGGCAAAACGCATCGAAAAGGACCCATTAATTCTGAGTCTGACGGGTTAATCCCCAGCCTGGGCGCTGTAACTGGTGATCTCTGTTAACACAAGGGGAGAAATTGTTCAGAATTATTAATTCCGACCCCATTTTTCCCCAAGGAGTTAACAGAGACCTTTTAATGGGGTCAAAGTGAGGGAGCAGCAAAAAAGTTGTTTACGTCTCTGTTAGACCTGGCACCAGTGGCGTGGGTCTCCCTTCCATCTTTCGCTTTTTGTCTCCTCTGTGTTTGCTGGTGTTAGATGCTCTAGGCGCTGTGCCACTGCCATTCAGTGCTACAGCGCGAATGCTCCCTATTGTAAATTGACTGGATGAATTGGTATTCCCATAATTGGCTCATTTGATTTACCTGTTAGTCCCTCGTATAGTGCACCGTGCATGCCCAGGGCTGGTAGACCGAATGCTGCGGGTGGGCCTGCAGCGCTGATTGCGCCACCCACCTAAGCAGCGCGTAAAGTGTGTCTCAGACCTGCCATCGCAGAGTCTGTGCGCAGTCCAGAACTGCCATTTTTTTACTGTAAAGTGAACCCACTTCCCAGTCCCTCAATCTTCCCTTGGCATCATGTAAGTCATCCCTATGGCAGGGTGCGTTGTATGTGAAAGGTAGGACCTGCCTTGGTCTGTGTGGCATGTCCTGATAGTGAATTCCACTCCATTTCGTTTTTCACTATTGCAAGGCTATGTGTTCCCTTAGGCCAGAATGGGCAGTTTTAATTATTACATCCTATAATCCTAGCTGACCCAAGGAACACGTTTGGAAAGTCGAATTTAGTATGCCTGAGCTCAGAATATTAAAATACATCTTTTAGTGAGGATTATTTTGATATTCTGTGTTTGAAAATACCACTTCTAGGAAGTAGGTATTTTCTTGCCGAAGTCGGCCCCGTGTGCTCTGCTGTTATGTGTATTGGATGTCTGGTCTTGGAGGGACAGGGCAGGCTGAGCTGACCTGGGGTGAAGAGCGGAATCTGCAGCTGGAGTATGGGGAGGGGTGACCCTTTGGTCTGAGCAGGGCTGGGCCTGGCAAGGTGAATGATGGCTCCAGCCCCCACTGTGCGTCTGATGGCAGATCCCCTCTTCCTCAAAGGCAGGATGCCGCCTCGTAAATAAAGTGCTCCAGCACCACACCGAACTGGTTCTGGCTGGGTTCAGTGACTTGTGACTTTTGAGAACAAAGACCTGGGGGGTATTAATATCTGCGCCGAAACGCCTACGGGGTGTGTTACTTCTGGAAGTCAAGACGAACCTCTGTCCGTGTAACGAGAGGAAAAGGACTTTGAAAGTTTCATCCATCTTGCTGAAGCAACTACCCAAGGGCCTGATTTGAGCTTGCCTCCTGCTGAAGTCTCAGGGACATTAGACTTCACCCATCCGCCTTCTGAATTCCTATAGAGGGGTTCTACTCGCAGGTGAGGCCTCTGTCGAGAATTCCAGAGCCTCTGGGTCTACTGCGTGGAACGCGGGCTGAGAATCATCGCTATCGCTATTGTGGGCCGCTGCAGCTGAGGAGCTGTTGCCGCTGAGAGCCCGCATTTGTCTGTGTTACGAGAATCATCGCTATTGCTATTGTGGGCGGCTGCAGCTGAGGAGCTGTTGCCGCTGAGAGCCCGCATTTGTCTGTGTTACGAGAATCATCGCTATCGCGGGCCGCTGCAGCTGAGGAGCTGTTGCCGCTGAGAGCCCGCATCTGTCTGTGCTACGAGAATCATCGCTATCGCTATTGTGGGCCGCTGCAGCTGAGGAGCTGTTGCCGCTGAGAGCCCGCATTTGTCTGTGCTACGAGAATCCTCGCTATCGCTATTGTGGGCCGCTGCAGCTGAGGAGCTGTTGCCGCTGAGAGCCTGCATTTGTCTGTGCTACGAGGATCATCGCTATCGCTATTGTAGGCCGCTGCAGCTGAGGAGCTTTTGCCGCTGAGAGCCCGCATTTGTCTGTGCTACGAGAATCATCGCTATCGCTATTGTGGGCCGCCGCAGCTGAGGAGCTGTTGCCGCTGAGAGCCCGCATTTGTCTATGCTACGATGATCAGCGCTATCGCTATTGTGGGCTGCCGCAGCTGAGGAGCTGTTGCCGCTGAGAGCCCGCATTTGTCTATGCTACGAGGATCAGCGCTATCGCTATTGTGGGCCGCCGCGGCTGAGGAGCTGCTGCCGCGGAGAGCCCGCCTTTTTATCACCGCCTCAGGAGCCTCGTGAGTGCACGCCGCGGACCGCTGCAGCTGGGAGCTGTGGCCGCTGCGAGTCCGCCTGTCATCTTCGCGGCTTCCTCCCGAAGCTGCGTACCGTGCCCCTTTAAACCTCAGGTACATTGTGCATCACCGGGTCGCGTAGACCCCGGCCTCGAACTAAGTTCGTTCCACACTCTTTTGAGTGCTTTTAATTGCCTTTCTTAGTGAACTTATATTTACGTGCATTGTGGATTTTTGATCGTATTTGAGCCTTGTGTTAAGCTTATATAAAGATACCTATTTTTCTATAGCTACTTGTGTGGTGTCCCTTTGTGGTGTCGTCACTGCGTTATTGTGTATGGTCATAAATGCTTCACACACTGCCTCTGAGATAGGCCTGTCTGCTCGTGCTACGTTACCACAGGGTTGAGCAGGGGTTATCAAAGGGTGTAGCCCCCTCACTCTGACATTAGGAAGAAGGGTCCCTACTTGGACATTGGCCAGCCACTGCCAACTAGAGACTCCCATTTCTAACATTGGTGGTCAGCGGTGAGGATCAGGACTTGCATTTGTGATCCGCATACAATAACTGGTGTATACCACTAGTGAGTGCAGACCTTAACGCAACCACATACGTTGTTGATCTTGTTCTATTATTTGATCGTAATTGCCAGTTATGTCTACAATGGGTAAGCCAGCATCCAATGCTTCGGAGGATCTCACTTTGAGGAAGACAGGTTAGAAACCTACACTGCCAAACAGCTAAAGTCTTTTTGCAAGCAATTCACCGTCCCTATTGCAGGTCTCTCTAGGAAGGAGGAGTATCAGAAGGCGCTCAAGGCCTGGTGGGAGGCGAGTGAGTCCCCCGGGCATGGGGGAGAGCCTGGGGACGGGGGAGACAATGCCGGAGGGCAGCAAAATGACGAAGTGGATTTAGTGGGAGGTAAAGCACTTTCCAGTCCAGGCACTAGCGTGTCCTCAAAGGGCCTGTCTCCAGAAGAGATGGAGGACAGGGAGAGAGATAGGAGGCATAGTTTGGAGATGGCCAAATTAGAAGGTCAGAAGGACCTAGAGAGTAAAAAGTTGGATATTGAGAATAACAGGTTGACATTTGAACTTGAGAAAATGAAACTGGAGCATGAGAGAATATTGAGGGAACTGGAGATCAAGGCTAAGAGTTTAGAGATCTCCCCCTCTGGTGGCAGCATACCTTTAGTACCTACCGAGGGTAGAGTTTATATACCCAAGGATGTCATCAAGGATTTCCATAAGAGTGAGGATATTGGGCAATGGTTTGCCACCTACGAGATAGCCATGGTGTCCCACCGGGTCCCTGTGAAGGATTGGGGAGCGGGGTTGTGGGGACGCTTTGTGAGTGATGGGAGGGATACCCTGTTGGATCTGCCTGAAGAGAGCAGGATGGTGTATGCCCACATGAAAGAGGCCTTGATGACACGATATGGTTTGACCCCATAAATGTACAGACAGAGATTTAGAACCTGTAAGAAGTTAGAGGGTACCACTTGGGTTGAATATGTGTCTTTGTTTTGCAGAGCAATGGATCGCTGGGTAAAAGGTAGCAAGGTGGAAACTTTTGAACAACTGTATGATTTGTTTGCGTGGGAGCATTTAGCTAGTAACTGTTTTCCAGAGCTACGCCAGCACCTTGTTGATAGCAAGCTAACTAACGCTAGGAAGCTTGCTGAGGAGGCGGACCGCTGGGTGAGCACCCGGGTTCGCAAGGGTCAGGTGGGAGACTTCGCCAAAGGTGGGCAGGGTCCCCAGCAGAGAAGTGGGGGGGGGGCAGGGGTAAACAGAGTGAGTTCCAGAGAGGGCCCCAAAGTAATTCCCAAGGGAACCCAGGAGTGGTGTCCCAGTCTCCCCCTGAGAAGAAGCCAGTGCCCCCGACAGGTAGGCCTGTTCATAGGGGGCCCCTTACTTGTTTCAAATGTGGTCAAGTGGGCCACCGGTATTATGATCCCCAGTGTCCCCAGAGGGACCTCAACGCACCACCCCGTGCACCACCCCGCCAGCTTGCTAGTGTAGCCCTGGGAGGGGAGGAGATGGGTGCCCCAGGTGGGTGGGATCCCATAGAATTGACCCTTGTCTCACTAGGAGACTTTGAGAAGGTCCCTAACCCCACGCTGCCTGATAACACTAAGAAGTACAGGCAGTGGGTGACCATCAATGGCCATAGGGTGGAGGCTCTGAGGGACACCGGAGCAAGTGTGACTGCTGTCAGCTCCCGGTTGGTGTCCCCAGAGCAGGTTGTCCCCCATGCATTCTGCCCAGTAGTGTCAGCAGACAACTCTGAGAGCCAGTGTGAGGTGGCTCAAGTTCCCTTTGAGTGGGGGGGGGGGGGGTCTCAGGAACTCTTCAAGTAGCTGTGAGGCCAGCCATGCCGGTAGACTGTCTGTTGGGCAACGATTTAGAGAACTCCCCGTGGGCTACGGTGGAGAGGAAATCTCACTTGGAAATGTTGGGTCTGCCTGAGTGGGCGTGTGCGACCACTCGGTCCACGGCAGCCAGTAAGGACGTTCAGAAGGACCTGGAGCCAGAAAGTATGCCCGCCCCTGCCTTAAAGAGAAGGGGTAGGGGGCGCGAGAAACCGGCCTCCATAGTTCCCACGGCCCAGGAGGGAGCAGACCTTGAGGGGGATGCCCTGGAGCCTACCGGGGAACAAGTAGCCGAACTGGGGGACCTGCCTGGGCTGACCCATTGGCAGCAGGAAGGAGGGCCCACCAGGGAGGAATTTTGTGAACAGCAGAGAACGTGCCCTTCTCTTGAGGGGCCGCGGAGACAGGCTGCAGCCCAGGCAGCAGGTGATCAGTCAGGGTCACATCTGATCTATTGGGAGAATGACCTCCTTTACAGCGAGCCGAAGGTTGCTGAGCCTGGGTCAGCCCGTGTGCTGGTGGTACCCCAGTGCTTCAGAGCCTTCCTACTGGGGTTGGCTCATGATGTGCCATTGGCAGGACATCTGGGGCAGACCAAGACCTTCGAGAGGCTGGTCACCCACTTTTATTGGCCCCAGATGCGCAGGAGCTCAGATGCTCACTGCAGGACATGTGAAACTTGCCAGGCAAGTGGGAAGAGTGGGGGGAAGATCAAAGCCCCACTCCAGCCCTTTCCAGTTGTCAGTACCCCATTCAAGCGAGTGGGCATTGACATTGTGGGGCCTCTGGACCCCAAGACAGCCATGGGCAACAGGTTCATCCTGGTCTTGGTGGACCATGCCACCCGGTACCCTGAAGCCATCCCGCTCCGGACAGTGATGGCCCCCGTGGTGGGACGTGCACTGATGGGGATTTTCTCCCGTGTGGGGTTCCCCAGAGAGGTGGTGTCCGATAGGGGTACTAACTTCATTTCCAAATATATGAAGTCTCTGTGGGAGGAGTGTGGGGTAACTTATAAGTTTACCACCCCTTACCATCCCCAAGGTAATTGGCTGGTTGAGAGATTCAACCGGACCCTCAAAGGCATGATTATGGGCCTAGAAGAGTCCATGAGGCGTAAGTGGGACGTCCTCTTGCCATGCCTGTTGTTTGCTTACCGTGAGGTGCCACAGAAGTCCCTAGGGTTCAGCCCCTTTGAACTACTCTATGGTCACCTGGTAAGAGGGCCTCTGAGTCTGGTCAAGGAAGGCTGGGAGCAATCTCCCAGGAAACCTCCCCAGGATGTGTTTAGCTACATGCTGGCCTTCAGGAACCAGACTCGGCATTTCAGAAAGCTTGCTGAGGTGAATCTGGAAGCCAGCCAGGAAGAGATGAAACGTTGGCATGATCAGAATGCCACTCTGATTGAGTTTCAGCCTGGTCAAAAGGTTTGGGCCATGGCCCCAGTGGAGCCCTGTGCGCTCCAAGATAAGTGGACCGGACCCTTTGAGGTGGTGGAGCGCAAGAGTCCTGTTACCTACTTGGTGGACTTGCGGTCTCCCCGGAACCCCTTGCGGGTCCTGCATGTCAACCGCCTGAAGCCCCACTTTGAGAGGTCCGAAGTGGGCATGCTCCTGGCCACAGATGCTGGGATGGAGGAGGAGAGTGAGCCTCTTCCTGACCTCCTGTGTGCAAAGGAGCAAGATGGGTCAGTGGAGGGTGTGGTCCTCTCCACCACACTGACCCCTGAGCAGCAGAGTGATTGTCACCAACTGTTGGGACAATTCAGTGATCTGTTCTCCCTGGTGCCTAGTGTCACTGATTGGTGTGTCCATGAAGTGGACACTGGGTACAGTCCTCCTGTTAAGCACCAGGCTTACCGAGTGACTGACCGGGTTAGGGCATGCATTAAGGAGGAGGTTTCCAAAATGTTTGCTTTAGGGGTGATTGAGTCCTCTAGCAGCCCTTGGTCCAGCCCAGTGGTCCTGGTACCAAAAGCTGCCGTGCCTGGTGCCACCCCAGAACTTCGGTTCTGCGTGGACTACCGAGGTCTCAATGCAGCCACAAAGACTGACGCGCACCCCATCCCCAGAGCTGATGAGCTCATAGATCGGCTAGGGGCTGCACGGTACCTCAGCATGTTTGATTTGACGTCTGGGTATTGGCAGATCGCCTTGACTGATGGGGCAAAGGAGAGGTCAGCATTCTCCACACCGGATGGGCACTACCAGTTCCGGGGGATGCCCTTTGGGATGAAGAATGCCCCTGCCACCTTTCAGAGGTTGGTCAACAGGGTGTTGGTTGGGCTGGAGGATTTCAGTGCCGCCTACCTGGATGACATTGCAGTGTTTAGTTCCTCATGGGAGGACCACCTGCGCCACCTCTGGGAAGTGTTGATGGCACTGCGAAGGGCAAGCCTCACAATCAAGGCAAGTAAGTGCCAGATTGGGCAGGGTTCTGTGGTGTACTCGGGACACCAGGTTGGGAGCGGCTCGGTGGCACCCCTACAGCCTAAGATTGAAACCATCCTGGCTTGGGAACCCCCGAAGACCCAGACACAGGTGAGACCCTTTTTAGGACTCACAGGTTATTACAGGAGGTTTGTCAAGGGGTATGGCAACATTGTTGCACCCTTGACTGAGCTGACTTCTAAGAAGCAGCCAAAGATTGTGAACTGGACTGACACTTGTCAGAAAGCTTTTGACGCCCTGAAGACTGCCATGTGCACAGCACCTGTACTTCAGGCGCCCAACTTTTCAAACGAATTTGTTGTCCAGACAGACGCTTCAGAGCATGGTGTGGGGGGTGTTCTGTCACAGATCAATGAGGAGGGCCTAGACCAACCGGTAGCCTTCATTAGTAGGAGGTTACTTCCACGGGAACAGAGGTGGAGTGCAATTGAGCGCGAGGCATTTGCTGTGGTTTAGGCACTGAATAAGCTGAGGCCATACCTGTTTGGGACTCACTTCTGGGTTCAGACGGACCACAGGCCCCTCAGATGGTTGATGCAGATGAGGGGTGAGAATCCCAAGTTGTTGAGGTGGTCTATTTCCCTACAGGGGATGGACTTTACGGTGGAACACCGCCCGGGTACAGAACACGCCAATGCTGATGGTCTGTCCAGATTTTTCCGCCTTAGTGATGAGAACCCCCTAGTGGGTGGGTAGTTCTCCCCACATTTCAGCTGGAGGGGACACGTGTTAGACCTGGCACCATTGGCGTGGGTCTCCCTTCCATCTTTTGCTTTTTGTCTCCTCTGTGTTTGCTGGTGTTAGATGCTCTGGGCGCTGTGCCACTGCCATTCAGTGCTACAGCGCGAATGCTCCCTATTGTAAATTGACTGGATGAATTGGTAGTCCCATAATTGGCTCATTTGATTTACCTGTTAGTCCCTCGTATAGTGCACCGTGCGTGCCCAGGGCTGGTAGACCGAATGCTGCGGGTGGGCCTGCAGCGCTGATTATGCCACCCACCTAAGCAGCGCGTAAAGTGTGCCTCAGACCTGCCATCGCAGAGTCTGTGCGCAGTCCAGAACCGCCATTCTTTGACTGTAAAGTGAACCCACTTCCCAGTCCCTCAACCTTCCCTTGGCATCATGTAAGTCATCCCTATGGCAGGGTGCGTTGTATGTGAAAGGTAGGACCTGCCTTGGTCTGTGTGGCATGTCCTGATAGTGAATTCCACTCCATTTTGTTTTTCACTATTGCAAGGCTATGTGTTCCCTTAGGCCAGAATGGGCAGTTTTAATTATTACATCCTATAATCCTAGCTGACCCAAGGAACACGTTTGGAAAGTCGAATTTAGTATGCCTGAGCTCAGAATATTAAAATACATCTTTTAGTGAGGATTATTTTGATATTCTGTGTTTGAAAATACCACTTCTAGGAAGTAGGTATTTTCTTGCCTAAGTCGCCCCGTGTGCTCTGCTGTTATGTGTATTGGATGTCTGGTCTTGGAGGGACAGGGCAGGCTGAGCCGACCTGGGGTGAAGAGCGGAATCTGCAGCTGGAGTATGGGGAGGGGTGACCCTTTGGTCTGAGCAGGGCTGGGCCTGGCAAGGTGAATGATGGCTCCAGCCCCCACTGTGCGTCTGATGGCAGACCCCCTCTTCCTCAAAGGCAGGATGCCGCCTCGTAAATAAAGTGCTCCAGCACCACACCAAACTGGTTCTGGCTGGGTTCAGTGACTTGTGACTTTTGAGAACAAAGACCTGGGGGGTATAAATATCTGCGCCGAAACCCCTACGGGGTGTGTTACTTCTGGAAGTCAAGACGAACCTCTGTCCGTGTAACGAGAGGAAAAGGACTTTGAAACTTTCATCCATCTTGCTGAAGCAACTACCCAAGGGCCTGATTTGAGCTTGCCTCCTGCTGAAGTCTCAGGGACATTAGACTTCACCCATCCGCCTTCTGAATTCCTATTGAGAGGGGTCCTACTCACAGGTGAGGCCTCTGTCGAGAATTCCAGAGCCTCTGGGTCTACTGCGGGGAACGCGGGCTGAGAATCATCGCTATCGCTATTGTGGGCCGCGGCAGCTGAGGAGCTGTTGCCGCTGAGAGCCCGCATTTGTCTGTGTTACGAGAATCATTGCTATCGCTATTGTGGGCCGCTGCAGCTGAGGAGCTGTTGCCGCTGAGAGCCCACATTTGTCTGTGTTACGAGAATCATTGATATCGCTATTGTGGGCCGCTGCAGCTGAGGAGCTGTTGCCGCTGAGAGCCTGCATCTGTCTGTGCTACGAGAATCACCGCTATCGCTATTGTGGGCCGCCGCAGCTGAGGAGCTGTTGCCGCTGAGAGCCTGCATTTGTCTGTGCTACGAGAATCATCGCTATCGCTATTGTGGGCCGCTGCAGCTGAGGAGCTGTTGCCGCTGAGAGCCCGCATTTGTCTGTGCTACGAGAATCATCGCTATCGCTATTGTGGGCCGCCGCAGCTGAGGAGCTGTTGCCGCTGAGAGCCCGCATTTGTCTATGCTACGAGGATCAGCGCTATCGCTATTGTGGGCCGCCGCGGCTGAGGAGCTGCTGCCGCGGAGAGCCCGCCTTTTTATCACCGCCTCAGGAGCCTCGTGAGTGCACGCCGTGGACCGCTGCAGCTGGGAGCTGCGATTGCTGCGAGTCCGCCTGTCATCTTCGCGGCTTCCTCCCGAAGCTGCGTACCGTGCCCCTTTAAACCTCAGGTACATTGTGCATCACCGGGTCGCGTAGACCCCGGCCTCGAACTAAGTTCGTTTCACACGCTTTTGAGTGCTTTTAATTGCCTTTCTTAGTGAACTTATATTTACGTGCATTGTGGATTTTTGATCGTATTTGAGCCTTGTGTTAAGCTTATATAAAGATACCTATTTTTCTATAGCTACTTGTGTGGTGTCCCTTTGTGGTGTCGTCACTGCGTTATTGTGTATGGTCATAAATGCTTCACACACTGCCTCTGAGATAGGCCTGTCTGCTCGTGCTACGTTACCACAGGGTTGAGCAGGGGTTATCAAAGGGTGTAGCCCCCTCACTCTGACTTAGAAAGAAGGGTCCCTACTTGGACATTGGCCAGCCACTGCCAACTAGAGACTCCCATTTCTAACAGTCTCCACTTCACTCACATGTTAAAAAGACTGAGGCAACTTCACAGAGCAACCACTGTCTTGGGACAGAATACCCAAGACTTGTTGTCCTGTAGCAGAAACCCAGTTTTTGAAACATTGCCTATATCTTTGCTTCACAATTTGCCATTAGTCGGTGTGATCTTGGGGCAAGCTTGTCAATGACCACGTGTCGGAGCAGTGAAGATTTTATGGATTCATGTTCGGTCATGATTGGCAGGGGAGACACCAACTGACATATGATGGGGTGACTCTTAAAATCCCCGGCTTTAGATACGTGAGGCAAATCCTGGTCACACTTGGCTCATCAAAGAACCTGGCGTTCCCAGAGGTGACAAGCAAGAGATCATGGCTGAGGAGTGCTGGCCAGTGTTTACCCTCTTGAGCTATGTACCTGAACAAAAAGTGCATTTGCTTTTGGAATTATTAACATGTTTGTAATGGATTCATTGAACTTCACATCGCCTTTTATATAACGTATTTCCGTTGAATGACCCAAGAGGTTATGATGTAACAAAAACTACAATTTCATTTTCAAGTAATGTTTTAACATGAATTTGTCATATTATTCTGGTATTATTACGACTCATAGTGATGTACAGCTGTGATTGTTGAAATGTTTTATGGACTGACTGACTACCTGAGATAACGAATTGTTGATCAAAAGGTAAACATTTTCTTTGTAAGGGGAAGACCTTGAGGTTGATTTTGATATGGGTGCCAAATATGGTTATAATGTCTTTACAGAGTCTCAAAAGGCAGCAGTTGGAGGAGGGGGGGGGACTGAGGGTCTTTATTGAAAAGGCATCAACAGGTTCAAAGGACGTCCTTTGAGGCGGTTTGCGAGTTTGGGACATAGCAGGCGCGGCCAGCACAGGTAAGAGCAGTGGGGCGGGTGGGTCAATTAGACAGATGACGGGATAGGTAAAATTAAATAAAAAAATTAATAATACCACTTACCTTGCGCTCGTCGCATCGTCGACTTAGCGATGCAGCGAGCACAAGATAAGTGATTTTTTTTAAATTTAATTTTACCTATCTCATTGTCTGTCGACTTCCACCCACCCCGCCCCGCCCCACCCCACCGCTCTTACCTGTGCCGGCCACGCATGGGGTATAGTGTGGGGTGTTCTTGGTACCCATAGATGACCGATAATGTTGCTGTTGTGAAATACATTCTCTTTTAGAATTAAAGTCTGATCGATTGTTGCAGAGTTGTGATGAGCTGTGAATGTGACAGAGTGCTGGTGAATTTGTGATCTCATCCTGAACTTTGACCGCATTTTCGTATAATATACTTTTTTATCAGATCTTTAAAAAGAAGTGGCCTGTGTAAAAATTACATTTTGTAGTTGGATTTGTCTTTTGTGATTATGGATTTAATTCATGTTCTTTCAAGTCTATTTCTCTTCTGTTTGGCATCTGTGGGTTGCAGGCTAAAACATTTGACTTTGGATTATTTCTGTGACAGCAAAAATAATTTTGGAGAGGCTATTTGTCAAAAGACAAATGTAAGAGCAGGTTTCTAGTCCCAGGTGCAGACATTTCCAGCCCTGATCATGTTATTTTGCTCCATGGAGATATGGGAGTTGGTATCAGTGAAGGAACCGACACAAGAAGTGCATGCATGTGATGCTGTGTGCTGTTAGCTGAACAATAATGATGAAAAGGATGTGTAAGTAATCCGTTGCACGAGCTTGGATGGGAGTGGTTTTCACTGGATATGTGGTTACAATACTTAATTGCACTTTTTTTTTTGTAGAGTATTACGGGAATTCCTTTCCCTCAATTTATAGGTTTGTCATATCGCTAACCACTGCTATACCATACACAAGAAGAAGGTCCCTTAAGATGCCCTCTATGGACCGCTACAGCACTTTCCACTTTGCGTCTGATTCCCATCACAAGTATATCAATATGCTTGGAGATTCATCAACCTCTAAGAGTTCAAACTCTTGCAATATTATATGGAAGACATTTTGTTTACTGTTTGCTAAAAGTGACCAACGTGAAAGGAAGGCATGACTTTTGGCAAGAATAGCGATCAAGTCCTTAGCACCAATTTATGGATGGTCACTCACGCAGCAAGCTTATGTAATTGCTATGAGAAAGACAATCTTCACAGTCAGCAGATGTTGTGAGTACCTATGCATCAGCTCCAGGGGCGTACACATGAGAAACGTCGAGACCAGGTTAAGGCCCCACTGTGGCATCACAAATGGTTTGGAGGGGAACATTTGTGTCAAATCTTTAATAAATCGCATCACAACAGGTGATTTAAAAAAGGACGGTTGATCCGGTAAACTCAAAAAGTCTAAAAGGCCCAACAAATCCCCTTTAATATTGTCCACAGCAAGGCCTCGCTGGATCAAAGATAACAAGCATTGGCATAGCCAATAGGTCTCGCCTTTGGGACCTTAGAAGTGTTTAGTTACCCAGCACAATATCCTTGGTGCAACAACATCAAGTGTTGCATGGCTAAACACTTATAAGGTCCCAACGGCGAGACCTATTGGCTATGCCAATGCTTGTTTCTTTTGTTTTCAGACAAATTATTCAAAGATACCCATCCGGCATGCATTGGAATTGTTTTCCAAGATGGGCACCACACATGCGTGTGCGAATGGCCTTCTTGGAATGATTTTTCTTATGGCAACAGAAAAAACTTCCAAGATGATTGCCGCACATACATGTGCACTGGAGGTGGCTGTCTTAGAATTATTTAACAAAAGAAAATCATCCCGCGATGGCGCAGTAGCAGCGTTCACACAACAACAGTCATCAGGGTAAAAAAACAATCCTTGGCATCGTACAATATGTGTCATGTGCGAGAACTATTGGCTTTGGCAATGCTTGTTAGTCTCATGATACTTCACTAAGACCTTTCCCTGCTGTCCTGCCTTTATCATTTTTGGTTGTAACTCTCTGTGCGTTATTAAGCGTGCAGTTCATGTAATCACTATCACGATACCCGTCACATACAAAGAAGTAACACTGGGTTCGGACATAAAGGGTGAAAGATAGACATATACAAGTCACATTGTAAGTTAAGTCCACTGACAAGGCTCAAGCACATTCACTGTTCTCTATAGGTACATACATTAAGTTAAAATTGGTTCAAAATAATACTTATATTTTCAGTGATTAGTAACAGTGACCAAAAACTCGCTATTAAATGCTGCATCTGTATTAGGGTTACTGTTATCATACACAACAAACCGCATTAAACATAAAAGTTTCACTTGTAAATAGACGGACCTACTGGCTTTTTATATCATTCTTGAAGTTACAATTGTTTATGTCAAAATTTTAACTGCAAAAGAATGTCCAAGTAATTCATTTTTGCATGTTCTTTACATATTCTTTTCTTTCTGGGTATTGAGTTTGTAATTAACTGTGACATACAAACGCAAATAGAGCTTTCGTAGAGGAAGCATTCAAACAGCCTCATAATAAGGGTGTTACAAATATTCTCATTTGGTGGTGCCCGCTCGATGCACAAAGCTGTGTTTTCATGATTGCTTACTCCTGAAAATTCAGGAAAACGTTTGGAATATAAGTCCAAGCCTACACACAGAAATACCTTTCTCAGTTGCCACCTGTGTTCTTGACATGTTTTTCGTAAATTTCACTAATTGACATACTGATCTTCATGCATGGTACAGAGTTAAGCCTAGATTTCTTTTACAAAAACATTTTTTAAATATATTTTAGGTTGAAAAAGAAAAAACAAACAAAACCAAATGGCGAGGCAACACTGACTAGCACCCGAGGAGCGCCTGTAAGCAAAACACTGATGGTGAAAGAAGGCCCCTCAAATGAAGCTCTAAAACAAATCACTCCAGAGCAGAACTCGAAAGCAGTAGTTGAAAAGGGAAATGGGGAAGAGGAGAAGAACAAGCGCGCGCGTTTACCGGGAGATTTAAGGGTCCGGGAGCGTCTGAGGTTGTGCACGGTGGACGAGCACAGTAATGTAAACAAGACGCGCGGCCAAGAAACGCGCTCTCTGGTGAGGGAGGGGGAGGAGGGGTGAGAAGGCAGATGGCGCCTCGCCAGCGATGCGAGGAATGGCGCGTGAACGCAAGCTGGTCGCCAGCAAACTGCTGTTTGCACTTCCAAAACCCGCTTACTATAACTCTCGCCAGCGCAGCGCATGCGCTGGCTCAGGCGAGACCTAAAAACAAACAAAAGGACGTCTAACAGCTTTGCATGTAAGGGATCACTCTTCCGAGCACATCCGCCCACAAATTTGTCCCAGCACCCAGCATAAATGGATTTTGTGGCAGGGGATCTAGCACCAAGGATGACCTCCACCACTTCAGGCAGCAGATAAAATGCAGTCAGTTGCTGCATTTGACTTAGTCCCCCATGAAAAACTCTGGGCAGCCCTCATCAAAATGGGGATTTTGAAAAACCTTTTGCAAATCATTATCAGATTGCACACGAACAACTATGCCCGAAGTAGATGGGAGAGCGAGGGGGGGGGGCTTACCGATCGGATAAAGGTAAACAGAGGAGATCAGCAAGGGTGTGTCCTTGCTCCCACCCTCTTTACCCTTTACATAAATGGTCTGATCGATCCACTAATGGATTGTAGGGGTGACCCGCCCAGGCTTTCTGGGCAAGTGGTGCCCGCACTTCTGTTCGCAGATGACACCCTGCTTATCTCCCGAACCCCGATCGGGCTCCAAAATGTAGTCGATCAGTTTGGGAAGGGATGCGATGAATTTGGATTAGAAATAAACACCCTAAAAACAAAATTTATAGTTTTTAATCGTCATAAGTCCCTTAAGCGTAGTATTAAACTGGGCTCTACACCACTACAGGAGGTGAAACAATTTGAATACCTATTGGTAAGGCTGACTAGTACACAACCATGGTCCCCACAAATAGTAAAGTCAGCTTTAGCTACAACACGTTGGGACCGCCATAGTTCAAAAGTTAAGGAAGTCAATTTTTAGACTGGTGACGCCTGTAATTCAAGTCTATCAGGCACAGGGTTTAGGAGCCGCACTCTACGGGGTGGAGTTATGGGGCCACACTAATGTGAGCTCCATTGAAAAAACTGAAAACATATTTATGAGATCGGTCTCGGAGCTCCCCCGAAATGCAACACTGATACCAATGCGTTTAGACCTTTGCATGAAGAATGTTGCTCATGCAATTGCCCTCAGGCCTCTTACATTTTGGATCTGCATTTGGTCGAATGACTCGCCATTCCCTGTGAAAGATTCACTTTTAGATGCACTATCATCAGACACCAGAGGGCGTGTTCAGTGGTTTAATTAGATCAAGGGATGGTTAGTCAAATTGGGCATGAGTGATTTGTGGCTTAACCCGGATAGCATTCTGAAAAGGTCTCTGATCCGCCTTAAAAAAGATATTGGAGATATGTAGATGAGAATTGGCTTTGCAGGAGTACAGCAGGGACGCTGAGAAATAGGTTTTTAAGCTTCAAAGATAATATCCAGCAGGAAGACTTTTTGAATCGCATAGAACCACCGCTTGAGAAATCCTTATATTTAAAATTTAGGTACAGTATCTTTCCAATCAATAGCTTTTGTAGTAATTGGAATGGACTTAATGTCTTGCCCAGTTGTCCTGTGTGTGAGGGTGTATCTGAAACAGAAGTACATTTTTATTCTTTTGCCCCAAGTACAAACATATTGGGAAAATATGTTTGTTCCTGATAGGTCGGATTCTGGCTGCTAATCGATTAACTGAGATTACGAGGATACTAAAAAGTGATTGTACAGAATTTTTAATTTTTGGATTGCCCAGATATTTGCTATATGCATGGAGATCAAGAAATAGGATACTGCCAAACCCGATCACAAAATGATCTAAAATAAAGAACTTTATATGTCCATATGTCATTAGGAAAATACAAACTAAGCTGTAAGAACAGGACATTTGATGGGATTTAATTAATGGTAGTACTGAATTTATTCATCTAAGATAAATCCTGCATGAAATTGACGGTGAAGGCATGCTAACCATGTTCCATAAGTCCATAACTGGTATAAATTTATCGTACATGAATTGCATATAGGTAACAGAGTATTATTTTACCACGATGGATAATCCTATTTTTAGCTGGTCTTAAACAGTAGTATCTTTTATCCTATTTTTTTTTAAATTAATATTTGTGAACGATATGTAAATTTTAACTGTTGGTGGAACTGTCTTCTCCCCCACATCAATACAATTTGTTGTAAATATTTTGATGGAGCTGTGCACTCGACACTTTACTAAACACAAAATTTTTGGTCAATTAGTACAGTCACTTTATGAACTTTGAAGCACTTTAGTATCCTCAACAATCTGGAGATGATTATTGGGATTGAGATTAAGCCACTCGTCTTATATATGTTTGTATTTCTCTCAATATTATTTTATTGTGAGGACGGAGAGAAGGGGAATTTAAAAAAAAATTATTTAGATGATGCTGTGCTTTTATGGTTTTCTTTATGAAAAATCGAATAAATATACTACTACTACTACTACTACTACTACAGTCAGTTGCTGCCGCTCAGTCTCCATTCCTGTAGTTGTAGATTGTGCAGATTCGGGTGGAAGACTTAGCCCTGTCGCTAAGATAGAAGATCCATGCAAAGTGGTAGTCTAATCGGAGGACAGATGCTTATGCCCACGAAGGTCGGGTACCATACTTTACTGGACCAATCCAGAACCACTAGGATAACTTGGGTTCAGTTGATCTTTTGCCGAACTCAAGGCAGGAGAGGGAAAGTGTACAGGAGTCTTGTGTTTCATTTCAGCCAGAATGTATCTCCTAACAAATGTTCTTGAGGGAACTTCAACTCTCAAAACTCTCAACATTGCAAGTGCTTGAAAATAGATCTAGCCAGGGATCTCCCCAGTGTTGGAAGATGCCCTGCACCACCTGAGGATGTAGACGCCACTTGTGATCTTCCAGACTCTGCCAGCTCTGCTTGCCCACTCCGACATTCAGGGACCTGACCAGGTGGTTTGCAATCAGGAAAATGTCCTGGCACTCAAACCAACCCCAGAGGTGCACAGGCACAGTACCCAGAATCCCACTCCGCCTTCCTTGTTGCTATACCACATGGAGGTGTTGTCCATGTGAACCTGCACCAGCCTCCCTTTGATGGACGACAGGAAGGACTTCAGAGCAGACAAATGGTCTGCAATTCCAACTGATTAATGTGGAGCCAGTATTCCGTTGGAGGCCTGAGCACATCTGCCCAGCAGGAATACATCCGTCACCACCGTAAGCTCTGGGTTGGGAAGGGAGAGGAGATACCTGGCACAGCTGATAAGGAGGATAAAGGAAGATAACAGGCCAAAAAAACTCACAGCTTCTTTCACCTTGATCCAGGACTGAGGCTGAAACATTGGGATCATGGCCTGAATATCCTGGACTTGTGGTGGAGGGAAGGCCCTCAACTGTACTGAAAAGATAAGGTAATACTCACAGAGAATACCGACTGCCTGAAAAGTATTGAAAAAATGCTAATCGTCACTGATATACAAAACACACAAAAGTCACATACTCCCCAAAAAAAGAAAAAAAAATTTTGGGGGGTGAGGGGGGTGTATGTAACTTTTGTGTGTTTTGTATATCAGTGACGATTAGCATTTTTCAATACTTTTCAGGCAGTGGGGTTTCTCTGTGAGTATTACGTTGTATTTTCCCCTGCTTCCCCTGCCTATGTATTTGCTCAGGGGCCCCCTTCTGTGTGATTTTTTTCCCTCAACTGTACTTAGCCCAGGATATCTCTAAGGAATGGAGACCTCTGCGAAGGAATTTGGTGAAACGTTGGCACATTGACAGTGAACCCGAACAAGGAGGTTTGCCATCATCTGGAGATTGTATACAACGGAATGTAGTTAGCCTGCCTTCAACAACCAGTTGTCGAAGTAGAAAACTGGTATCCCCGACCTCTGGTGGTGGGCAGCAACCACCACCATCGCTTTCATGAATACCTGAGGGGTGCTGGTGAGGCCAATAGGGAGCAGAGCAAACTGAAAAAAATCCTGGCCTATGTTGAACCCCAGATGTCTGTAGGACTAGTATAAAATATACATGTCCTGCAGGTCCAAAGACACCATCCAGTCATCTTGGTCCAGGGCAGCCATTATCTGGGCCAGAGTGAACATTTTGAATTTGTCCTTCTGCAGAAAGGCAAACAGAGACCAGAGGTCCAGAATAGGTCTGAGGCTTCCGTTTTTCTTCGGAACAAGGAAATAACGAGAGTAACAACCCTCTTCCCCTTCCGAGTCAAGATCAAGAACCATCTAGACAGCAGCCTTGTACAGTAAAGCTCTTCCCTTTTGCAGTAGAAGGAGCAGGTGCTCATCTGAAAATTGCTCTGATGTGGGGAGAATATTTGGTTGGGCAAAAAGAAAAGGCAGGGCATAGCATTGCAAAATTATTTGTAGAACCCACCTGTCAGACATGATGGATCACCATCCTGAGAGAAAATGATGGATCCTGCTGCATACTGGATGGGGATGCCCAATTAACGTCAAACTAAAGTGCTTTGGCGGCTTCTGCGGCAGAGGAAGAGGAATGAGAGGACTGACTGCCGCTGATGGTGTGTGCTCTCCCCGCCAGATCTAGTATATGAGAACAAGGGTAACCCCATAAATTTAGAGAACCTGGGGTAATGTGATATGTTTATATAAACAGTGGTTCACAGGGAAATAAATCTCTTTAGTAGTTTTGCCAGCCGGTAAACATGAGTTGCATACGCAAAATGTTTTACAGGCACTTAATGCACACAGGGTCAAGGACACATTTCCATAGTAACCAAATAACTTTATTGCTTAAAATATCCTTCATTATTATATACTGTAAACAACAGGAACTAATGCTCATGCTTTTCAGTGAAGAGAAGGTGCAGTGAGGTGTGATGGATGGAGTAACAAACAATGCCTCACTTATAAAAACGACAAAGGACCCCTATCTTGATTAATTTTAACAATATAAAATGAGTCTATTTAAGTATAGTTGTCGGCGATGTTTAGACATCCGTTATTCTGATATTCATATTATCTATTATATAGGCAAGTGACTTTACAGGTCTATACATAATGTAAACACCATACAGAGTCTGTTCCTCATTCTTATATTCCTTGTTTTATTCTTTTCTTTAGACTCATAGCGCTCTTGCTCAGTCCTGAGGATGACCTCTGAATATCATAGGTCGAAACGTCGTTTTTAACTTTATTTAGATGTGATGGAGAGGGAAAGCTTACCAGAATCAGGCCCATACGGGGATGCCATTGGTCTTGTGTGATGCTGTGTTTAGTTATTTGCAATTTTATTGTGTTGTCAATCATTATGGCACTTTTTAATGTGGGTGCACCTTTTTTTAAATATGGGAGTGGCACTGTTCTACAATGAATGTTGTTTGCAGGTGTCTGGTTGTGTTAAGTAAGAAGGGTTGTTTGTTCAATGTTTTCATTAAAAATTATTTGTAAATGTTAGCGTGAAAGTAAAACATGTTTGATCTAGTAACAATCTTTAGGTGTCCTATACGTAATTTGGGTGTACCAGAGGAGTTTCTCCATAATTTCTTCACATTGTGTGGTCGGATGTCAAATGCACGTCCAGCTCCAAATACCTAAAAGATAAACATCACAGTCCAAGTAGGTAACTATGAAGCAGCCTGGTGTGCTTAAGGGTGCGTTCCGTTCATTTGAGTATTTCTACGGTGTATGTAAGTGTGTTGCATTGCTTAGAAAGTATTGCCAGATGGATAGTGCTGTTGAGTGTCCTATGATGGGCCACTATGGCATTCATAGATATGTGTTGGGTGTTTGGCAAGTTCTGTCATATTGAATGGCTGTGGAGTGTGTCTTGGGTGGTGCGAGTATAAAAGTGAAAGCCAACTCTATAGCAAATTTGCCACCTTCAGTGCATATGGAGTGTTGCGACAAGTAAGGTGTACAGATTGTTTGGTTGGCACAAAGCTTATAATGTGTCAAAATATATACTATACAAATCATTACATGGTTGTAGACCACTCTAATTGTGTAAGAGTCGCACAAGCAAATAATAGACAGTAAATGTCTTACAGGAATTCTGCAGCCTCCTATCTTGCAGACAATTCCATAGAACAAGTGGGGAGATTCGGTAGGGCTACGGAGTGCCACTCGCACATCAAGCTCTACAGAAGGCTATGTGCTTGCCCTCCTCGATCTTCCAGCCCCTCACCTCCGACCCCACTTCTCATAGAAGGATTCTCTTCCAATAAAGTTTAATGGTTCATAAATATTACTGCTCGAGAGGAACCACATGCAAGTTCACTTTTTCTGGGTGAAGAAAACAGCTATGGTTACCAGATGGGAAGGGATGTAGCCATCGATAGTGTAGCAGGTGCAGTGGCATCGGCCCCGGGGATGCCAGGGCCCACTGCACCCCAATTGCAGCAGTTTTTACTACAAACCAGGGGGGTACTTGCTTGCATTAGGCCTCATTGTAAACTTGTCACACCACTGAAGATGAGCCACCTACTAAGTGATTCCTCCTTTAGAGGGCAAGTACAGTTAGGGCGGCAGCTGGCAAACTTTCTCCATCACAGGACAGGTACAAACCGGGCAGCAGCAGGATAAACTTTGCTTCCTCATAGAACAGGTACAGTATGGGAGTTGCAAAGCAAGCTTCCTGCTCTCACAGAAGACATCAAGTATAATCTTCCGCTCACTGCAGAACAGATCCAACAGGGCAGATCAGTACAAGCTTTCATCGCTGACAGAACTTGTACAGATAATGCACGAGTGGCATACAGGTCACAGAGAGTTCTCTGGGGCAGGTGCTTAACTCACCGAGACAAATGTATAGGTATTAGTGAACATGCGAAGTCTGACACCATTCTCACTTAGGTGATATTCTAAATCAGTATTTTGATCGCCATTACCGAACAGGTCATTGTTATTTGGTGTAGCCCAGCCACAGCCTCAAAAACTCTGTCCTAGACAGGTACACAAACGCCAGCCTCTTTGAAAAGTTTTGAATGCTCACGCACTAGACACCGTCCAATCCCAGCCTCGAAGCTGCACCTGTTCAAAATATTGAGGGCAGTGTTCATCCATTTGAGCCATGAGGAAAACAATATATGTTCCGAAGACAAAGTGTAATTGGGTGGGTGCCACAAACAAGGAAGCCGTTAACCCCCTCCAGTACCGGCGCCGGATATGGAAACTGCTCCCAAACCCATACACCAAAGGACTCGACTGTAAACGTGCTTGAGTCACTGGGCGCTGCTAAGTCTCCAACAGATTTCTAGCATCCAGACGCGTGGAGGCAGGTAAAGGGGACTGAAGGGGGTTGTACAGGGCAGCACCATTTCCGTAATTAGGCGTACCACATTTGGTTGACATCATTGCAATAACTGGGACTTGTTTTCGGGGTACTAGTTGCACGTAAGAGATTTCAAAGATAAGGAATCTGCTGAGTGAACAGTATCCTTCAGAAAATAGGTTTCAGCATTTTTCAAATCCATGGTAATTATAGTAGATGTGGGATGAGTAATAACTTCAAAAAGACTTCAAGGGAATTCAAGCCACTGACTTGCAGGCTGCATGGGGTGGAGTTTAGAACGGTCGATTATATTAAATACAAGATGGAAAATAAATAAAACAAATGCTAAAATACATTGCAGCGTTGTATTGGATAATTGTCTGATTATTTCTCAATAATGACTGCACAGGTCGACTCTCTGGATTAGATTTGTTTAGAAGTAGTGTTGGTTGGTTACTAATGTATAATGAGAACTGTACCAGCGAATTGTTGTGTGACCACTAGAGGGCAATGACACGCTTTCAATGAGAAATAAAAGTTAACAATTAAAATTAATACGATTCTCCGTCTCTGGCAAGGATTTCCCGGAGGGCCATGGGTGACCTAGTGCTGACTGCAACAGTTTATTAAAGGTATAGAGACTTTAGTCTATTTAAACAACGAGTAATAGGCCATCCTCTGCAACTGCCAGCAAGCACCTTCTTGACAGATTTGCTAGTCCGCTTCAGGCCAGCATTCCTTCTGTAGTTTGGCGGAGAGCACCCTTACAATATATTTATATCTTTGAACGATATAACTTTATTATGCTGTCTTACTTAAATATTAATTCAAACCGTGCAAGAAGCTACGCTTATTCCTCTATCCTAAGGGCCTCATTTCTCTTGTCTAAGTAGTAAACGGTAAAATGCTTTTAGCGCCTCTGATTAACAGTACACTGCGTATGAGTTGAGAACTAAGGGCCAGATAGATATACGACCATTTCATTCGAAATGAGCGAGCCGCAAAAGGAAATGTACTAATGTGTCTCTGACACATTTGGCGATTCCCAATAGGGGCGCAAATGACCTACTTCATTAATATTCATGAGGTAGGTTGCAATTAGCGACCTATTAAGAATGGCCTGTATTCACGGGGATGGTGGCCTTCTGGGGTCAGCAGACCACCATGTCTGTGATTGCTTTTTAAATAAAGCAACTTTTTTTTTTCTGAAATGCAGCCTGGTTTCCTTAAAAGAAAATGGGATGCATTTAAAAAAGGAAAAGAAACTTTTCATTTTTAAGAGTAGGCAGAGGTTTGTGGGACCACTGCCTTCTCTTAAAAAATTTCGGCGCCCACATTCACAAAGGGAAAGGGGTCCCCAGGACCCCCTTCCTGTTTGGGAATGGGTTACCACATCCTTCACAGAGTGGGTAAAATAAGAATGTTTTGCGACCGCATTCCGGTCGCAAAACATTCATACATGCATGCCACTGCGACTCGCTATTAGGAAGGGCCGCCCTTGAAACGCCCCTTCCCAATAGCGACTTGTAAACCCTATTTTGCGAGTCGGTAATAGGTTACTGACTCGCAAAATGGGTGTAGTACATTGCAAAAGCCGTTTTAACGGTCGCAAACGGCCCGATTCTCCGTTTGTGACAGCTGAAAATGGTCACACATGCACCATGCCCTAAAGCGCTAGACACACAATTGATGGACGGAATGCAGAACAAATCAAAACATTCACCCCCAGTCAAGAGATCTGGGTTAAATCCATCATTCTTTTGCTCACCATGCCACCCCAGTTTAGACCTGGCCAAATGCAAATCAGTCTTGACCCTGTGCCTCATGGGAACAGTCCAGCCCGAACTGCCAAGCCAGGTCCTCCCTGGACCGGAAACAAGCATCCTAGGACCGGTTTCGGGGTTTCACCCTCTTCAGCCAGGATAGCTTGATTCCAGTGGCACAGTGAGCCCAGGACCCACGTCTGGGCATACCTGGCGCACTTAGGGCGAGAAAGCAAAAGACACACAATTGATGGACGGAATGCAGAACAAATCAAAACATTCACCCCCAGTCAAGAGATCTGGGTTAAATCCATCATTCTTTTGCTCACCATGCCACCCCAGTTTAGACCTGGCCAAATGCAAATCAGTCTTGACCCTGTGCGCTACCTTGAATCTGCATAAGGGTTAGTAGGTGTCCCAGATTTCCCTAGACAGTTCTGGATTTTGGAGTTGTATTCTAGAGTCATGAAACTTTTCTCCACAGCTTTAGGTCGATGGACTGTACATCAACATTCATTCGAAAACTATGCAGTAAAATATTCTGCAGTGTTGTTGCACAAAGAAAAGTGACTTGAATAACACTGGTTGTGCAGCTGTGTTTATTAATGCTTCCAATAGGAAGTAAGTTAAACTAATACCAATTGCAATTTGGTTCTTCAAGTATTTTAAGAGTGTTAAAGTAAAAACTTAGGGTTCACCTGCGTTTCTAATGAAACATCAATGATACTCTGAGCAATTGTACCAGGCCCCTAAGAAGTGTGATCTGCTTGAAAAAGTAGTTGTGCAGCTTGTGCAGATAATACTAACACAAACTTTCAGCGAAAGGTTAGAGTAGGAAAGAACAATGTATTTTGCAAACTCAAGGAAGCATTCCCGTTAATATAGTACATAGACTAGGGTGTGCCGCACGCATTGTCCACAACGCAGTGCATGCAACCCACTGCTGATGGGCTGCCTATGGACACAGAATATTATGTGTTGAAATTCTAACAATACTTCCACATCTTCACTGCTCGAACAGAGCAACTGAAATAATTTTTTGAGATTGTTGAAAGTAGATTATCAGTGACTGATAAATACCAACAATACTCTTTGGCTTTATTTACTTCCTGCAGTGAACAGGATTCTAAAACTGTTCCCAGCTCAGCACTCAAATTTTATGTCCCAACTAAATTCCCCAATAGCAATTATGTCTTTGGAAAATCCAGTTTCTGAGATTTGGCTGATTTTCAAAGAAATGGAAAGGCAGCATGCAAACGCCATCAATATTGCAATAAAGATCACATAACTGACAGACACTCAGACTGAAAGAAAGGAGAAATGCATGCTGAGTTTTCCATTTGAAGTACCACTGGCTGGAACCGGGTGGTATTAGCGTGAAAGGGCTTTTTGCACCAAACTCCGAATTTGCACATTGTTAAGAAGGGCACAAAAGATTTGCACCCTTTCTCCCATTACACTGACCTGTCCATGAGGACCTGCATTTCTAGGTATCTACTGTCTCCTAATGCTTGAGCGAATGACAAACTGGAGCCCAAAGTGTTTACTAATCCTCGCTGTGTGCTCTTCACTCTAATTAGTCACTAGTTTCTTGCCTGCAAGGTGAGACTGTCTTCCACCTTCTTATCCTGCTCCTGGTAGATAATGTCTTATCTCTCCTCCACTTCCTTATCATGTGTAGCAACAGGAAGTGAAACAGATAGCAGTGCCAGTGTTTGGGACCTCTATCTATTTCAAGAGCGCTATAGTGGCACACATTCAACTCTAGGAATCTCGGATTCCTGCTAAAGCCCCTTATTATAAAGTGCACTCCATTGTCAGATTGAAAGGTCTGTTGGGAGCTGCCCTTAATGTTGTACCCATCTAAAAGTCTCAGGGCAAGACCAGCATGACAATGTCCAAGACACACAATCACCTCATGCCTTGAGCAAAGCAGCTGGCTATAGTCCCTATCATGATGGCACTGCTTTTTCTTTTCAGCACTATTTCTCTCACTGCTAACCGCCAGGTACTGCGCTACCTATTGGTCTGTTCAAGAAGAGCTTTGCATTCCCATTACCAAGTATGAGTATCACTTCACAGCATGCTTACACCAGTGCCATTTATTTAAAAGAGGAAGAATGATGTTTCCTTTTCATCCAAATGGCTAAAAGGATATTGATATACTGTTCATCACTGATTTTCAAATCAAGGAAAGATCTCATAGTAAAGAGAACAGAAAAAGAGGAGGAAAAGCAAGCAGAGGACATCTTAGGCATACTCAAACAGATTCCTTAGAACCTCCTGATAAATCTGTGCTGAGGAATGCTCAAGAACATAATGCAAGAAAAATGCATGTTCAGCAGTCCAACTAGGGTGCCTAAATATTTCTCTGATAGTCACATACCCGATAGTCACATAACAGATTAACTGACCTCCATCCCTAAGAGATAGTCCATCCCAAAATTGGAAGTCAAAAGCTTAGGGATTACTCTGGGCAAACATCTTTCCATGTCATCTCAAGTGAAGAAGGTAGCTGGCTGCTGCTTCAGCCTCCGTAGAGTTTTAAGGAAGACACTGAAGTGGCTCCCTATGGAGGTCCGAAGGACAGTGATTCAAGGACTTATTATTTCTCGCCTTCATTACTGCAACTCACTCTACCTAGGCAGTCCAATGTTTGTCATAAAAAAACTCCAAATCATCCAGAACGCTGCAGCTTGAATACTGCTGGGTCTTCCTAAAAAGCAGTCACCACGTGCAGCGCTTAAAACTCTTCACTGGCTGCCTACAAACTAAAGAATACAATTTAAGGCACTATGCGTTACACATTGGGCAAAACATAAAGTAGGCCCACATGTCCTCCACCAGTTGGTCACCCCCTCATTGGACCAACAGGGATCTCAGGTCAAACAATCTGAGCCATCTCATTGTCCCCAGAGTTTAGAGAGCTAGAAGTGGAGGACGTTCTTTTACATATCTTGCACCTAAACTCTGGAATTCACTGCCTACCAGTTTAAGATTGGTTGACAACTTAATGAGATTTAGAAAACAATTGAATACGTACCGTTTTCGCTAAAACCCCTTATCTATTCTCACTCCAGCTAGGACTAACAGCGCTGGGAAGCGCGTTTCGGGTAGCCATGCGCTATTCAAGGCAGGTGAACAGAATAGAATAGAATACCTGGAGATTCCACTGAACCCCCATTATGTTTCGTGAAGAGTGTTCTCTCACTAAATGGAGGCTCTCTCCTCTGAAGGATATAGATATAAAAGATGCAGGATGTAATCCATCTGCCAGTGGTGGTCATAGTGGCAGCTCAGCCAGTTCTATTACCTACAAACGTCATTAACAGTCAGGGGTGTCGTGAACCCCATGCTTTAGCATCTTACCAGCTACGACAAGGGTGGAGTTGTTGATGGGCCTCTTCTGTATGCAACTCGGCAGACAAATGCTCATAAGTAACGTGCAGGAGGGGGATTAGTGAAAGGATAGATGGATGTCTGAGTGGAAGGGTGGATGGATACATGGATGGATGAATCCATGATGAAAGGATGTAAAGATGGATGAGTGAAAGAATAGATGGATGAGTGAAAAGGAGGGTGGATGGAAGAAAGGTTGGATGGATCGATGAGTGAAAAGGTGAATGGATGGATAACTGAAAGGGTGGTTGGGTGATGGGAGAAAGGATTTGTGGATAAGTGAAAGGGTAAATGGATGAATGGGTGAAAGAGTAAATGGATCAATGAGTGAAAGGATAAATGGATGGCTGAGTGAAAGGTAGATGGGTGAGTGAAAGGGAGGATGGATGGAGTGAGAGGGTGGATGGATAAGAAAAAGGATGGATGGATAAATGGATGGATGCTTTGGCCGGGAGAAAGGCTGGATAGAGGGATGGGTGAGTGAAAGGGATGATGGATGGATTTAGCGGCTAGGTTTAGAGATGGATGAATAGGTTTGGATTAGAATGGGCAGACGGACAGACGAAAAGGTGAAATATTGAGTGATGGATGAAAGAATTAATGGATGACAGAATGTAAAGGTGAAACGGTGGATATCAGCGGGTGGATGGAATGATGAAAGAATGAATAGATAGATGCCTGGATGGAAGAAACAAAAGAGGTATTCTGGGGAGGGGTATGACGACTTACATCGCTTGCATGGTGCCATAAGAGCTTTAGTTCAAAGTGGGATGTACTTTAATTTTCTGGCACCTATCTTGTTAACAGTTGCTACGTAATGTGTGTAAGCCACTGAGATTGTGAAGCATTTTGTTAGCCAAGAAGTATATAAGGGAGCTGGAAAAGGTATGGAAGAAAAATTCTTTATTTAATTGGAAAGCAGCCAACATATTTGGATAGCGAAAGGATGTGTCCTCAAAATGAATGAGTTCTCATGGAACATGGTATGGTATTCGGGGGACAAGGATGCACACCACAAAACTTAAAGTAACAAACTAATTTTGGCGAGGAGATGAGGTTCAAACTGTTTGTGCATCAATCTGGCAGAGCCAGGCTCAAATCAAAATGAATCATCGGCTTCCTGACCTGGGAAAAGGTGCTATAACTTTATCAGATGCCACTTGCCAACTTCTTTACTAGTACAGAAGAATTCACCTCGTCAGTTTCTGTACAGGTCATTGGCCGTAAAGAGGCTTCACCTAGATGACCAATTTGGCAAGATGTTTAGAGAAGAACATGGAGTCATACACCAGGCAAGTGAGTGTGCTGAGATTCTTTGGCGAGACCCAGAAGCATGCTTTTAGCCAGTTGCTCCTAGACTGTGCTCTGTTAGAGGATATTCTACCAAATAACTGTACAAAAATCCAAAGTGGATAAAGGTTACACCTCAGAAACCATTCGGAGCGATGGTAGGACCCGGTGCATAACTCCCTCTCCCTCGATGGGCAGGTCTGTGTCTGGTAGAGGGAGCTGCAATCTCTCCACAATTAGAGGATGTTCAAGAATTAGACCTGGTGGGGCCAAGCTTGTGACTCTATAATCATGAAGCCCACAAGAATGTATTTAATCGATGGAAGAACTTCAGGAATCAGAGGGGATGGTTAAATAGCATGTAATGATGATGATGATAAACTGTGATCCTGTGCACACGCTATTTGTTTGGCACGTTATGGCATAGTTCTACCACCTCAATAACATATCATACATGTAGATAAGTATTTATTCTTGTAATCACGACAACTTTGTAGAGTATTCTTTCTTTCTTTATTCAGTGAGATTGCCCAGCCAACACGTGTTTCGTCGTGGGAGATTTCCCAAATGACTTCTTCAGGGCTGTTGAGCAGGTGGATGTGATATATCCTATTCTCCCCGCCGGTTTTACTTCCGTCCCGGCTGTAATTAGCTTGACCCCCGGTTCCAAGGTTTCTATATTTATGTAGGTTGCTTCGTTCCTTTAATCCCAGTGTGGTAATCCTCGTATTACTGCTGGAGGAATCCTAGCAGGTGAATGCCCCAGTGGTGTGGAGGGGTGGGTAATCTGGAAGCGAGTACGCTTCGCGTTACTGTCGTCTCCGTGCGTGTTCGAATGGACCGGAAGATGATGATGATGATGAGGACAGGTATATTGTTGAGCACTTGGAAACCGCAATGCACAATATCAGTCAATTCCCTTAGAACACAGGACACCAGCTTATCTAGAAGCCAAACATCTTGCACTAGATGTTCTGATTTTTTTTTTTTTTAAATATCTTTATTGCATTTTATTTTTTTAGTTACATATATTACTAACAACAATACATGTCAGCACTTACGATGATAACATTTGTTGTATGACAGTGCGTATATAATTTAAAACATTCTTTTCACAGAGTTGTAATAGCATTCGCGTCGCCAGTGTGGGAGTGCTCATACATTTACATAGCGCCTCAGGCACCTACAGCCCGCACAGTCTGTTATCTCCAGTCAGGGGTCAGAGTGGATCTAGTAAGTGCGCCTCCCCGTGTTGATATTTAATAATGCAATGATGCATCCATATACGTAGAAATATTCCGCTTATACGTGGCACAATAGTTAGTTCACAATATAGAGCACTTCCTAGGTAAGCAAAATCAATTTACATATAAATGCTGTTTCTGCTCATTAGAGATCTATTTTTTTAGCAAAACAACCACTTCTAATAAAATTTAATATGGAAACAAAACAAAGAGATATCAAAGAACTGAAAGGATATGTAACTAGTGTGCAGTGTGCCATCTGGGCATGGTGACAGCTAGGCTAATGTGCAAACAATGAATGTGGGCCACTATTCCCGTGTGCCATGCGGTTTACATAAATGCTAGGGTTTCATGTAGCAAAGCCCCTTCCGTGTGACGTCCTGTGAGGAATGCGAGGTCTGCACCAATCACAGTAGTTACGGTCAAGGTGACACTTGGGTACAGCGCATCCCCTACCTCTATGCAGCCTGTAGGACGTTTGATCACGCCTACCGTGCGGGAGGTACCCGTAGAGCGGCAGTAGTGCGTGTAAGAGTTTTGAGCATGCCGTTCCAGGACTGTGCAATTGGATATTTTCGCAGCCCTGCCGTTTCTTCCCTAAGTAGGGTGGTGCCCTCTGCCTGCGCCCAGACTTCTAGGGACCTCACCCAGTGTACTACTTCCGGTGGATCCTTGTGTTTCCAACGCTTAGTTATAAGTCGCTTCGCTGTTATTAGGCCCAGGTCGCGAAATCTGGAACTTACTTTATTGGCCTTAGTTCTTTTAGCAAACCCCAGAATACAGAGTTCCCATGTACTAGGCACCTCAGTGTTAGTGCATGTGGCAAGTATGCCTGTGATCGCGCGCCAGTAGGGTAAAAGCCGGGGACAGGACCATAGCATATGTAATAGATCAGCGCCGAGGAAATGGCATCTCGGGCATTCAGAGGTGTTTAATTGCACTAGATGTTCTGATGCGTCACTGAAGTGTGGATGGCAATTCAAGGTTTGGAAGATGGTAGTCGTAAATTCTTGACAAATTCCCCCCACCCCATATGTGGGGTGAGTAAAGACACCTGCTCTGACTTACTGCTCTTTGGTTGTTATCAAAGAGCCAGAACATGTCCTGTTTGATGCACCACTCACACAATTCAGCTGCCTGCAAGCAGAATAATGGGGAGCGAGCATCCTTTGCTTCTTTATGTATAAGAGGACCATACTGTTTTTTTTGTTTTTTTTTTAAATATATTTTATTGTTTTTCCATTTGCAACAACAGCAATTGGCACATCGTACATTAGCGCTCGGTAGGTTCAGCCTTGTTACATTAAATGCACTTTTTTAGCAATTACAGTGCCACCGTTGCTTATACCGTGGGTATTACTGTGCCCAGGAGTTGCGCATGATTAGACTCATAGTATACATCAGAAACAACTGGACTACCATTGTTTTTAACGTGGGATGAGTAACATGTAGAGGCTGGTACTGTTTGGATGACCATGATGAGTAGTGCAATTGATAACTGGGGGAAGAGAACATAAAACTAGGAGCTGAGTTGGAGAATCCCATTTATCTGTCTGTGTGCGTGTATCGCTTATTCTGTCCTAGCCTGTTGCCCTGCTACTTGGCCCTTTGTGAGATCGCATGTTGGAGCGTGGTTGTGTATTATTTGGTCACAGGCTGAGCGCCTTTGGGTAGTATGGACGTACGGGTCGCGTGCGCGGTGTCACTCCGTCGGATTGGTCGCTTGTGGGGTCGGGTCTGACGGATCTGCGCTCTGCTGCAGCGCTGTCAGGATTGCATCCCAGTTTGGGGATATCGGTATTTTTCTTAGGCCCATGGTTTCTTCACGTCGGATCGCTATGATTTCTGCTCTGGCCCATGCAAGTGTGGAATGTCTCCATGCTTGTATGCGCGGGGGGTCGGTCGCCTTCCATTTTCTGGTGATTAATCTTTTGGATGCTACTATGCCTAGGTCTAGGAATTTGGAGGTTACCTTAGTGTTACGCGTACTACCGAATTTGTGCAACAAGTATGCCGGCCAGTCGAAGGGTATGTCGCGCTCGGTGCAGTTATGGGGTGTATCCGCTACTTCCCTCCAATATGCGCTGAGGCTGGTACAGCTCCAGAGCATATGTATGAAATCGGCAACAAGAGTAGCGCATCTGGGGCAGGCAGAGTCAGCACGGTTGAAATATCTGTTTATTTTGGCAGGCGTGAAATACGCCCTCTGGGTGATGTAATATTGCATTTGCCTGAATCTCATGTTTCTGGGAGTCTTCACTAGACTGGCCAGCACCTGCGCCCATTCTGTGTCTGTGAATTGCCAGCCCAGTTCCCACTTGTGTCGGAGGGGGGCTAGACTGATTGCTGCATGTTGTCTCAGTGAGGCTGCGAACCACCACGTAAGGTGTCTGCCCTGTCCCAGGGCATGCAGGTATTGTATGGTGAGATGTGTTTGTGGTTCGGTAGTAAGGTCGCCCCATTTCGCCACGAGCGTAGCCACTAGTGAACGATGCAGGAGGAATTGACCTGTGGGGAGCCCCTCATCTTCTATCAGTGTCGTGTAGGGGACAAGCGAGCCGTCTCGATATAGGTCTCCCAGGGACTGTATGCCTCCTTCATGCCAGTGTTGTAACTCGACGGCTGTGAGCGTAGACTGACCTTTAGGTGTGCCTTCTAAAGGGAGCGCGGGGCGTAGGGCGTTATGCGTCGGGTTATGTAGAGGCTCCTCCGGTAGCATCTGTATGCCACGTTCAGCATCAGGGATTCTGGGGGTCGTGCCTTTGGACCAGGGTGGAAAAGCCTGAGGAGCTGGGGTGGCATGTATGGTGAGCACGCGGTCGCCGTGTCGTCACGTTGGCGGTCTGCCATCCATCTGGTGATCCATTGGAGTTGAGCTGCCAGGTAGTAGTGTTCAAAACACGGTGGCGCTAGGCCTCCCTGGTCCGTAGGCAAATCTAGTTTCTTCGCCGCCACTCTGTGTCGACCGGAACCCCAAATGAAGTCTCTAGCCATCTTCTCTAGAGTGGCGAAGAAGGGGGTGGGTATATATATATGGGCAATTAGCAAAGTAATAAATGAATCTCGGCAGGGCCACCATTTTTACGAGTGCTACTCTGCCTGTTACGGCGAGTGAGAGTGTGCTCCAGAATTGCATCTGGGACCTGATGGCTGTTAGCACCCTGCCTAGTTTGCCATCAAATTGGTCTGGAGGTTGGCGATATATATGTATGCCTAAGTCTCGGAATGTGTCTGCACTCCACTGCACCCTCTCCCCATTAATTACAAGGCCCGGGTCGTGGTTTCCTTCGCTGAAGGCGTATAGTTTAGATTTGCCTACATTCACCTTCAGCCCTGATATGGCCGCAAATTCCCGTAGGATCTGAGCCAATCGTCCCGGCACGTCATTTATGTCCCTTAGATAGACCAGCAGGTCATCTGCGTATAATGACACCTTGTGTGTGCCATCGCCTAGCGGGATGCCATCATTTAACTGCGCCCTTATCGACTCCGCAAGTGGCTCTATCGCAAGCGCGAAGAGGAGGGGGGATAGTAGGCAGCCTTGCCGCATCCCTCGTCGTACTGGGACTATATCCGATACGAACGGGCCCATCTTTACTCTTACAACCGGTTTTGTGTAGAGCAGACGGGTCAGCTTTAGGAAAGTGGGGCCTAGTTTGTATTTTTCGAGGGTTGCGTACATATAGTCCCATTCTAGGGAGTCAAAAGCCTTCTCAAGATCGAGTATGAGGCAGCCCGCTCTTGCCCATGTGCCTGTGGAATAGGCTGCGACCCGAAAGAAGCGGCGCAGGTTAAGTGAGCTGTTACGAGATGGCACAAAGCTGTTTTGATCTGCGTGGACCAGGGTGGGGACCACTTGTGCAAGCCTGTCTGCCAGGACTTTTGCTAATAATTTATAGTAGGGCGAGGGGCCTATAGGAGCTCATGTCCGTTGGATCTCTATCGGGCTTCAGTAGGGATATCAAGTGCGCATTGCGCAGGGAAGAAGGGAGCGGTCCTGCTTCTACAGCGGCTTCATAGAGGGCATGTAACCGCTGTGTTAGCAATACCTGGTACACTTTGTAGTACTCCGCCGGGAGTCCGTCAGGCCCCAGAGTTTTCCCTGTGGCCAGGGATGATATTGCCTCCTTAATCTCCTCCAGCGAGATCGGGTCGTTTAGTGTCTCATTATGTGCCGGTGTCGCCTCAGGTAGTTGTATGCGGTCTAGAAAGGTTGTTAGGGCTTGTGTATCGCAGCAGCCTTGGGATTGATACAGCCAGGTGTAGTGCTGCGTCATAGCTGTGTGGATGTCACGTTGTGTGTGTATTAGGAGCCCTGTGCTAGTGCGCAGTGCACCTATCGGTTTGCGGGCGTGTTATGACAAATTAGCCAGGCCAGAAGTCGGCCTGCCCGATCGGTGGTGTCGTGAGTGCGGGCCGTATGTGCGGTGTAGTTGTGACAGCGAAGGCGTTCTATCAGCTCGGCGTGCTCTGTGCGCAATGTCTCTAGGCGATGTGCGCTTCTCCCCCCCGCCCTCCCCATCTGTTGAGTATCGCAGAAGCTGTGTTTCTATTTTACTGAGGGCAGTGGACAGTTGCCTACGTATGTTCCAGGTTGCTCCCAAGCAGTGTCCCCTCGTTGCGACCTTAAAAGCTTCCCATTCCACTAGTGTGGCTCCTACTGTGCCTTCGTTGACCTCAAAATATTCGAGGAGCGCTGTTCCTAATGATGAGCGGAATGCTGGGTCTTCTAGTGCTGCGGTATGGAGTCTCCATGTGGGGGCTGGGGGAAGCTCAGGTTCCCAGGTGAGTTGCAGTGTTTGGGGGTTGTGGTCGGAGTGTGTCCGGCCTAGATATTCTATCTGCCGAACTAGGGGAAGTAGCACGGGGGAGCCCACTATTCGGTCTAGGCGTATGTGTAGCCCATGTACCGCAAAGTAATATGAGCAGACCCGGGTGTCAGGGTTGAGGGCGCGCCATATATCTAGTAGTGCTCAGTGAGTGAGCCAGTCTGCGTGGGCCTGCGCATTGGATGCTGCTGTGGTTTTGGCCAGGGGCGGAAACAACCTGTCTATGTCTATGCTAAGCACAGAATTAAAGTCCACTCCAAGGAGCCAGGGAATTCCGTTCCATTTGGCCAACACCTCAGTTAGGTTAACCAAAAAGGAGGGCTGATTTACATTTGGGCATAGATGGAACCGATCAGCATCAGTTGGCCATTGAGTCGCCCACTAACTAATGTGTATCTGCCTTCAGGATCAATCAATACGTTTTCGCTTATGAATGGGATACCAACTCTCACCCAGATGAGGACACCCCGTGCATGGGCCGAGTAGGTCGTGCCATACACTTGGCCTCTCCATCTTCTGCGTAGGCGCTCTAGTTCCGTTTGGGACATGTGTGTCTCTTGGAGTAGCGCGATACCGGTAGACCTGCGCTGTAAGTAGGCGTATGTTGAGTATCTACGTGATGGTGTGTGTATACCGCGCATGTTCCATGTAACTACGTTGACCTGTACCATGTCCCGTCATTGTGTTGGCCAGGGTGGTGTAGGGAGGGCAAGGTGTGGTAGTTCATGGTGTGTATGGGTGCGCTCCAAGTCAGTAACGTTAAGAACAAGGCATGTGTATGAACAAAACCGTGCATAACTATCAAGGGTGAGTTCCAATAGGATGCTCGTCCAAACTAGGATGCCCAGCTTATGGCAATAACTATTTCAGTATGACGTGCAGTATGGGTGTATGTGGCGTGTGATTAGATGGGGTTGTTTCGTCCCTCAGTGCTGTGATCTGTTGTGTGACATCCCAGCCAATCCATCATGCAGGGAGTATGTGTGTGTTGTGCGTGCCCTCAATCGCGGTATCCGGTAAGCGCTGTTCGCGGCGGCGCTGTTTTTTAACAGATATGTGGACAACATATTAATTACAACATGACAGTTTGCCAGGCTGGCAGGTACTTGCATGCACTGGTTTCTATAGGGTACATCAGTTCACAGAGAGTCATATGATGTCATCTGCGGTGTGACATCTGGTAGCTGGTATTCTTCGCGGTCATCAATCCTGGAGGGTGTGGAGGCACTAGTATCTGAGGATCTGGTAGGACTTGGGTGCCGATCAGGGTGTAGCGCCGGAGCTCCAAGTGTTGCAGCTACGTGTATCGCCTCCTGCCTCTCCATTCTTCTCTGTTCTGAGTTGGGGGCAGTGGAAATTGCGGCAGTGTCTGCTCGGGGCCTGTTGCGCCCACCTCGTTGACGTCTTCTTCTGTTAGATTTCCTCTGCGCTTCTTCCATGTGCGGCCTGGGTCCTGCCCATAATCCTGATTCGTCCAGCAAGTCCCAAACTTCGGAGGGCGAATCGAAGAAGTGCACCACGCCTTTTGCGACCACTCGTAGCCTGGCAGGGAATAATAGAGAGTAGTTGAGGTCGAGGTCGCGCAGTTGTCGCTTCACTGCGGCATATGCGCCCCTGCGCCGCTGTACTTGCGCTGTGTAGTCAGGAAATACCATAACCTGACTGTTGCCTATTTTTATGTCTGTCAGCTTGCGGGTTTCTCGCAGGATCATGTCCCTGTCTCTGTAGTTGAGGACTTTGAATAGGAATGGACGCAGGCGAGCTCCCGGGGTGGGTTTCTGTGCAGGCACTCGGTGTGCTCTCTCAACCACAAATTGGGGCGATAGTGTGCCAGTAGGCAGCAGTTCTCTGATCCAGCACTCGGTGTACTCTTCAGGATTACGTCCTTCTTCTCCCTCCGGGAGGCTTACTACGCGGATGTTATTTCAGCGTGAGCGCCCTTCTGCATCCTCCACTTTGTCTTCCAGCTCATGTACGCGGTCTATTAGGTCTTGTAGGGCTGTGGTGTGACTTTGCGTGATGGAGTTCTGCTCCGCGAGTGATTGCTCTTGTAGGCGCTCTTTTTCCCCTAGTTTGTGATTATCGGCTTGCAACAGGGTGAAATCCGAGGTGACTGTGTCGAATTTGGACTCCAGCGAGTAGCGGGTTTGGTCTAGAGAGGATCCGATTTTCTCCACCACCGCCAGCACTGAGTCCAACTTGGGGGCGAGCGCAATGTGTGGCGCCTCTGCTGTGTTTCCGCTTTCCGCTGTTACCGGCTCGGAGTTGCCATTACGTGCATTGAGCTGTTGCATGTTTGTGCGTAGGCGGCCCATTGCTAGTTGTTGTGCTGTCTGCATTCGTTTAGCAAATCGTGACAGCGACACCGATTACTGGGGGCGTGGTGTATTGAAAGCAGTTGCCCCGATCTGCAGGATTTCTTCGTATTCGCGGCAGTGGGTGAATAATAGCTTGGGCGGGTACGGGCGCCCCTTACTTTTCCCGCAGCCGCAGGTTCCTTGCCTCAGGGTGCGTAGCTCCGGCGGGAGATACAGCGATATTACGTTCGTCGCGGTCACACCGCACTCTACTGCGGGTTTGCAGTCTTTGTGGATCCTCACCGCGTGCTCGTGGTATGGATGCGTCCACCCATAGGGATGTGGGGTCGGTGGAGTTTCATGGGGGGCCCTGTCTTCTTCCCTTTCCAGTGGACGAGCAGTTTGGGCGCCACGTGGAGGATGGTTGCACCGCGTCTGGGCCTGTCCTGGGGAAGCTGTGCCCCCTGTGTGTTGTTGTAGCGCGTAGGGTTCCGTCTACTGCACCTCACGGCTTCAGCCTAGGCCTGACTGAGCTTTCGGGCTAGATGGCTACTGGGGCACTGTCTCGCTCCTGTGATGTCTGCAGCTTCGCCCCTCACTCCTCACTGTCTCAGTCAAGGCTTGTCCTTGCGCTGCGGGGCTCTGGTCGTCCGCATGTGTGAGGGTGCGAAGAAAGGGGTGAAGGGATGTTTTCCGCCTCTGCGTTAGTGCCTTGGTATGTTGAATATTGCGCCCTCCGTCACGTGGTTGCGGCCTGGGCCCGAATTGACCCTCGGCCCCAATGGCTCTCACTATCTTGAGGGATAGTGTTATGCTGGGGCCTGCAAGGTTTGCAGCGTCCTCTGCACCCGCTCGTCGTTCCTCCGGGTACTTTCTCCACCCTCCGCTACTGCGGCCTGGGCCCGATCCGACCTTCGTGCCCAGAGCGGGATGGACCTGCACCACCTCACTACTTCTCTCGGGTGCTGCGTCAGGTCGCCTGTGTGCTTGCGGGTGCCTCAGGCCTCTGCTTGCCAGTCTAGTGCGTTATTTTCACCGCTGTGTAGGCGGGACAGATCATGTGCCTTATGTTGCTCCGGGGCCTGCGGGGCCAGTTGCGCCCTCTGCGTATGCCCGCTTCCCTTTGGGGCGCTTCCTCTACCCCTCCTTACTGCGGCCTGGGCCTAATCCGACCCCTGTGCCCGGTGCGGGGTGGGCCGGCGTCGTCTCTTCGCTCCCCTGTGGTACTATTGCGAGCTTACCTGCACACTTGTGGCGTGCGGCTTCCCTCGGTTCCTACACCCCGGCCTGGTCGATCACACACTCCGCCGGGTGAGAGAATGGGGGGCAGGGGGGCGGGGAGATGCCGCTTACCTTATGTCTGATGCGGTGCTCTTTTCTGCTGCGGGCAGGCGCTCTTTCTCACAGCGCTGTCTTGTTCCTTCCGCGAGCGGCGGCTCGTCTCGGGCTCAGAAGTGCAAGGCCGCAGCTTCCTTAACCGTGCAGGCACGCTAGGCGCGCGCGGGCCGCAGACGTTCACTGCCCCGCTTTGGCGGTGACTTTATCAGGGCCTGGACAGGGGGTTACACTACCCCCGTGGCAATTGTCCGTATGCGGAACGTTCCTTCTCTTGGCAGCTCTATAGTCATGAGCCCGTGGCTTCTGGGCTGCGCTTGCTGGTTCCGGCGCCTCGCCGCCTGCGGTTGCGTCGCTGCCATGCCCGAAGGTGTCCGTCAATACGGCTCGCAGCGTCTTTTCCGCCTTTGTAAGACCACAATTGTGGGCTACCGCAGTTCAGTCGCACATTTGTGTCCCGGCTGTGCTAGGATGGCGTGGGATTACGGGGTTTAGGCAGGATAATCGAGGGTTCACTGGCAGAGCTCTAGCAGCTCGCGTCCGCCATGTTGGCTGGCTAGCCACGCCCCCCATCTATAAGAGGACCATACTGTTGTTGATGTGTACTACTAACACTCTCAGCCTGAACTCTGGAAGGAAGACTTTAGAGCCAAAAGCAAAGCCTTGAATTTTGTATGGCGGGATGAATCTGATCTGTCCCACAAGGCACTGATGAGTATCCCTAAAGGTACAGTTGCATCACTATAGTTAGCCCACACCAACATTCTGAGGAGTCAGACAGGGCTGCCATTTGAGGCCATGGCAGGAGGACGAGTTATTCTAGAAGTAGGTTAGGATCATATCTCATCCTGGAGTTGCACTAGAGATGGTTGGATCGTGACAGCCTTGGGAGTGACTGTTCAGCGACTCATCCCTGCGCTCTGGTAAAGGGAGGTGCAGAGAGTGGCTGTGCAAACTGGCATAGAATAATGCAAAACTAGTGCCTCTAGTCCCAGAAGCCTCTAGAATCACCATGCCAAAACAGCTTCCTTCTCTGGTGACCTGCCCCCAATTTGGCTCCAGGGGAACGACCTGCAGCAGTGTGGGGCTCAAAGTTCTAGGATTCTCCAGTGCTCTTTTCCACCATGGGATTCAACTTTGCAGTGCTACCCACCCCTTGACCTGATAGGGACAGGGTCAATGGTGTGTGAATCAGGAAGATCATTCTGGCAATGTGATCCCTGTTTTAGATCCAAAGGGACAGTCTGCTGCCAGGCGGAATTCTCAATCCCAAGATTCTCCATTTCTCTCCCCAGTACAGAACCAGACATCACAGAGCTCCCCAACTTCGTAACCTCTCTGTGGTGGTACAAAGGGTTTATAACCCAGGAAAACTTGGCATGCAAAGGCATGAACAGGGATGTGTAGGAACTTGAGATCCAGTTAACAGCCGGGCGAGGGCAGGCCCATTGTGAGCTCATTGGAGAGGGAAGGATACTGGGCCGGACCCTTTCTGTTGGTTCTTGGCTTGAAGTCTGCGCACTTGACCATCAATACTGAACTTATGAGGATTGTCCCTGCCTTTGTGCAACCATCAGCAAATACAAGACCGCCTTCAGATCATTTGCTGGCACTGATGTCATCAGTGATGTCATTTGAGAGTCATCAGTGATGTCATCAGTGATGTCACTGACAATGTCATGAGTGATGTAATATGTGAGGTCGTAAGAAGTGCATTACGGGCGCGCGGGTTATAGTTAACTCAGGTAACTATAACGGCTGAATTTCTCTGGTTTTGTATGAGTAAAATCTGACCCTAACTATAACGTCCTTGTAATCTCTGTTTTTTTTAGTGAATTTCTATGTTTTTTTAATGCTAATTCCTAACTATAACGTCCCTGTAACATTTTTTTTGTGGTGAATTTCTAAGATTTTTTAATTAGCAGTCACGTTTGCAGCATGGTGGAGAAAGGGGGCTGGGCCTCCAACCAGCTCTCAGGAATTCCGCTATGTAGGAATTACAGGAGGCACCAGGAGGGCTTCTTGGCCCCCAAGGTCCCTCTGGAGCCAAGGGGACTTTATCCCCCAACTAGTAGTGCTCGTAGAGGCAACATTGCAGAGTGGTGTAGAAAGGGGGCGTGGCCTCTGACAACTTCTCAGCAATCCTGCTGTGTGGGACTTACTGGAGGAAGCAGGAGGGGTAGTTGGCCCGCAAGGACGTCCTTGGGGGCCAACTACCCCTCCTATTACCTTCAGTAAGCCCCATACAACAGGATTTCTGAGATCTGATAGCAGGCCATGCCCTCTTTCTCATCCACTCTGCAAACGCGCCTTCTGGCGCACTACAATTTGGGGGATGAAGTCGCCTTGGCTCTTGAGGGTCCTTGGGGACCAACTAGCCCTCTTGTTACCTCCAGTATATCCCACACAGCCGGATTGCTGAGAGGTGGTCAGAGGCCATGCCCCCTTTCTCCACCACTCTGCAAAGACATCTCCTGGTGTACTACTGCTTGGGGGAGGAAGTCCACTTTAGTCCTGAGGCCCTCAGGAGGCAAGGGGACCTCATCCCCCCACCAGCAGTGCGCCGTGAGGCGCGTTTGCAGAGTGGTGAAGAAAAGGGACCTGACCTGCGACCACCTCTCAGCAATGCCACTGTGTGGGGCTTACTGGAGGTAACAGGTGGACTAGTTGGCCCCTAAGGAACCTCAGCAGCGAAGGGGACTTCAGCCCCCAACCAAGAGCGCGCCAGGAGGCTCATTTGCAGAGTAGTGGAGAAAGGGGGCGGGGCCCCTGGCGAGTTGCCAGCTTCCGTTTTCTTTTTAATTTGAGGACGGGGGCTGTGTGGCCTCCTTCCCTTGACCCTTTTGGGCCCCGGGGACCCCATCCCCCAGGGCCTGACCCATTGTTTCATGTTTGTTAATAAATGAAACGGGAGGGGGGCCACACGGCCCCCCTCCCGAGGCCGATTTCTGCCCCGGGGACCCCATCCCCGGGGCTAGGCCTTTGTTTATATTTATTCTTTTAAAGGGGAGGGGGACGTGTGGCCCCCCTCCCCAGGCTGATTTCGGCTCTGGGGACCCCATCCCGCAGGGCCCGGACATTTTATTCTTTTAATTTATTTTCTTCAAGGAAGGGAGCAGATAATTGTTTTTTTTAATGCTTTTTGTGGGACCCCCTGAACAGGCCTAGGGGCTCAGGGTGTTTCCACCCTGCCCCCTTTTCTTTTTTTAACGTTTTTGCTTGTGACTCGGTTCAACCAAGTCACAAGATGGCTGCCAACACTTCCTGGTTTGAAGTGTTGGCAGCCAATCAGATGTCAGGCACGAGATCGGGAGGGTTTGCGGATCCACCGCAGCCACAGTTGTATGTCTGAGAAATCTTTAAATTTCTCAAAAACTACTGAATGGATATACACCATTTAACAAAAAGAGTGCTTTCTGGACCAAGAGCTACTTTTTGCCAATTTTGGTGTAGTTCCGTTCAGCAGTTCAGGCTGTAGCCGTGTCTAAAGTTTCCTACGGAAAATAACATGGAGAAAAAGCGTTTTGGGACCCCGCCTTTTTCTCGGCCCCTGCTTGACGGATCACCATGAAACTTTCAACACAGCAGCTGAAGTGAGTGGCCCATTAGTTTTGAAAATTTCACGAAGATTCGTAAAAACGGCGCCAAAGTTATTGGCAAGTCAAAAAACGCTTTTCCTATGGAAACTAGGTCCTAACTATAACTACCTACTGGCGACTGCCAGTAGGAGATGGATATAGATTATCTACTGGCGGTCGCCAGTAGATAGTTATAGTTAGGACCTATTATCCATAGGAAATCCGCGACATTCTATTTGAAATAACGTTGGCGCCGGTTGACGAATCTTTGCGAAAGTTTCCAACTTGTTGGGGCGCTCCGCTCCGCTCCTACCCTGAAAGTCTCGGGGTGATACGTCAAGCGGGGGCCGAGAAAAGGGGGTCCCAAAACGCGTTTTCCCCATTCATTTTTCCATAGGAACCTTTAGTCGCAGCTACAGCCCGAACTGCTGAACGGAATTACACCAAATTTGGCAAAGAGGTAGCCCTTGGTTCAGACTGGTGCCTTTTGCTTAAATGGTGTAAATCCGTTCAGTAGTTCCTGAGAAATTCACAAGTAAAGTCACATATATATCTATGGCCGAGTAGGGTCCGCGTACCCTCCCGATCCACGAGCTGCATGCTAATTGGCTGTCAGCTGGCTGTCAACATTCCGATTCAGGAAGTGTTGGCAGCCATTTTGTCCCTCGGTAGAACCGAGGGACAGAAACTAAGTGCGCAAAGCGCAAAAGGGAGCAGGGTAGAAACACCCTGACCCCTAGGTCTGCTCAGGGGTCCCACAAGGACCCCTGGGCAGAAAAAAGCATTTTAAAAAAAAAAATCGGCAGGATGCGCTCAGGGTGCGCGGATCCTGCCGATTAGAAAAACCCCAGAAGAAACAAGTGCGCAAACGCACAAAGGGGGCAGGGTAGAAACACCCTAACCCCCTAGGCCTGCTCAGGGGGTCCCACAAGGACCCCCTGGGCAAAAAAAAGCATTTAAAAAAAAAAAAAAAAATCGTCAGGATGCGCTCAGGGTGCGCGAATCCTGCCGAAAAAAAAAAAGAAAAAAAATCGAAGCGCGGTCTCCCGCGCTTTGATGTAAATTTGCCACCGGGTGGGCCAAGTCCCGGGGCATGCTGGGGGGTTTATTTTATGTATGGGGGGCCTCTAAGGGCTCCCCAAGCCCCGAGGACCACCACCCCCGGGGCTTTATCATAAATGGTGCGGGAGGGCTCTGAGCCCTCCCGCAGCCCGAGACCGCCACCTCCCGGGGCTTTTTTAATTTTTTAAAAACCTGTGTGGGGGCTCCAGCCCCACACGCCCGAGACCACCACCTCCCGGGGTACTAAGAAAATTGAAAATGGGGGTCCGTTTTGGACCCCCAAGCCCCGAGGACCACCACCTCCCGGGGCTTTCAAAATGTAGTGAGGGGGCCGCGCGGCCCCTCCTGGAGCCCTTGATGGCCCTGGGGACCGCCACCCCCAGGGCCGGCTCCTGCAGTGTCCCGGGGTGCCTACCCCGGGACACTGCTGTTTGCTATGACAGGACGGGAGCCTCGTGGCTCCCGCCCTGTCATAGCAAACTAGTTTGCATTTTGAAAGAGAGCAGGAAACCTGCTCTCTCTTTCAAAATGCAAACCAATTGCTTTCCACATGGGGAGCAGCATGTTAGCTGCTCCCCATGTGGAAAAGCAATGCCGGCTCCCATAGGACACGGGGAGCCGGCGGGACTGTGGGGGTTTGGGGACCCCCACAGTCCCCAACCAGAGGCCAGGCCCCGGGGGATGGGGTCCCGGGGCCATAAGTGGCCCGGGAGGGGGCCACGCAGCCCCCTCCCCAAATAAAAAAAAATAAAAAAATAAGGGCAAGGCCGGCCCGGGGGATGGGGTCCCCGGGGCCTTAAATGGCCTGAGGAGGGGGCCACGCAGCCCCCTCCATATTTTTATTTAAAAAGAGGGCATGCCCCGGGGATGGGGTCCCCGGGGCCAATAGAGGCCCAGGGAAGGGGGCCACGCGGCCCCTTCCCGTTTTTTATTTTTTAAATAAAACAAAAAAATGCTCAGGCCCCGGGGATGGGGTCCCGGGGCCAAAAGTGGCCCGAGGAAGGGGCCATGCAGCCCCCTCCCATAAAAAAAAAAAAAAACGGCATCCCCTCCCTGCAGTACTCTGCAAACGCGCCCCCTGGCGCGTTTTAAGAAGGGAAGTAATTCTCCTTGAATACTGGGGGTCCTGAGGGCCAACTAGCCCACCAGGAACCTCCAGTATGCGCCAGGGGCTGCCTTGCAGAGAGGTGTACAGAGGCCACGCCCCTTTTTACACCTCTCTGCAACGCAGCTCTGTGGCGCTTAATGGAAGGTAGCTGGTGGGCTAGTTGCACCCCAGGGACCCTCAGGATTCAAGGGGAGTTAATCCCTGACTTAAAACGCGCCACGAGGCGCGTTTGCACAGTGGTGAAGGGAGGGGGCGCGTTTTAAGATGGGGAATTAAATCCCCTTCAATCCTGAGGGTCCCTGGGGGCCAACTAGCCCAACAGGTAATCCAGAAAGCGCCACAGAGCTGTGTTGCAGAGAGGTGTAAAAAGGGGTGTGGCCTCTCTACACGTCTCTGCAAAGCAGCCCCCTGGCGCATACTGGAGGTTCCTGGTGGGCTAGTTGGACCCTAGGGACCTCATGATTCAAGGGGACTTAATCCCCAACTTAAAAACGCGCCACGGGCGCGTTTGCACAGATGTCACCTCAGGCCCCGCCCCCTCCCTTCACCATTGTGCAAATATTCCTCTAAAATCTGCCGAACTACGAATTCTGATTTACTCACCTGTTATCAGGAGAGACCTCAGTGCTGCATCTTTCAGCCCAGTACTAATCCTGAAAAGTAATTTTAACCGTACTTACCAGTAACTTGAATTTCCTTCCATAGGATATCATTGCCTGCTTTTTGCTGAAAAAGTTTCGAAGTGTTGATTTTTGAAACATACAAATATTCCTCTAAAATCAGCCGAAATACGAATTCCGATTTACTCACCTGTTATCAGGAGAGACCTCAGTGCTGTATCTTTCAGCCCAGTACTGGTCCTGAAAAGTAATTTTAACCGTACTTACCAGTAACTTGAATTTCCTTCCATAGGCTAACATTGACTGGTTTCACTTGGAAATTCTTCTAAGTGTGGAGTTTTGGAACTTTAATATATTCCTCTAAAATCAGCCGAAATACGAATTCCGATTTACTCACCTGTTATCAGGAGAGACCTCAGTGCTGCATCTTTCAGCCCAGTACTGATCCTCAAAAGTAATTTTAACCGTACTTACCAGTAACTTGAATTTCCTTCCATAGGATATCATTGCCTGCTTTTTGCTGAAAAAGTTTCTAAGTGTTGATTTTGAAACATACAAATATTCCTCTAAAATCAGCCGAAATACGAATTCCGATTTACTCACCTGTTATCAGGAGAGACCTCAGTGCTGCATCTTTTAGCCCAGCACTGACCCTGAAAAGTAATTTTAACCGTACTTACCAGTAACTTATATTTTCTTCCATAGGAATCCATTGTCTGGTTTTCAGCAGAAAAGTTTCAAAGTGTCGATTTTCACAAACTACAAATATTCCTTAAAAATCGCCTGTATGACTTAAACGCATTCTTTCAACTGTTTACAGGAGATGCACCAGTGCTGGATCCAGGATCCAACACTGAGTAAGAAAAAGTAACTGATAACAGTTTTACCTGCTAAGTGAATTTCCTTCCATAGGATAACATTGGTGATTCTATGAGAAAAGTTTCTAAGTGTCAACTTTTAAAATACAATAATATTCCTTAAAAATCACTACTGTAACCAAAACGCTTTTACTCAACTGTTTACAGGAGATGTCCCAGGACTGAATCTAGGATCCAGTCCTGTGGTTAGAAAAGTAATCCATAAAGTAACTAATTGCATTTAACTAGAAATTCACATTGAGCTGAATGTTGCATTGTGTTTGAAAATGTGTTGCCCATTGCAACAACTGTAACTACTGTACTTAAAAGTCTATTGCCTATGTGCAAAGTATTTAAACTAAAGTAATTCATTCTGAGAAAGTATTTTTGTAATGTATAATGTAATTACAATGTAATTTAAAAAATAAAATATGTAAAATAAAATTGTTTCTAAAAATGTAGTAAATCAGTATGAAAAAATAAATATAACAATTAATACATTTAAAAATTGTCATTTACAAAACCTTTGAAATCCACTGAAAAAACCGTAGGTTTCAGACATGTTATAGTTAGGAATTAGCATTTAAAAAACCTTTGAAATTCACTGAAAAAACCATAGGTTTCAGACACGTTATAGTTAGAAATTAGCATTTAAAAACCTTTGAAATTCACTGAAAAAAGCATACATTTCAGGCACGTTATAGTTAGAAATTAGCATTTAAAAAACTTAGAAATTCACTGAAAAACCATAAGGTTTTAGGGACAGTTATAGTTAGTTGGACATTGCACTCGTACAAAACCCGTGAAATTCCCCCGTTATAGTTAGTTCAGGTAACTATAACTCGCGCCCCGTAATGCACTGCTGATGACGTCACATATTACATCACTCATGACATGGTCAGTGACATCACTGATGACATCACTGATGACATCTCAAATGACATCACTGATGACATCACTGATGACATCATCCATGTGAGAATTTAATGCATCTTCTCACACCCTAATATAAGTTTTGATACACCCACTCTAAATTACAGACTGCCATTCTCAAAACCATACACACTCCAATACCAATAAGTACATACCCACTCACTGATTCTTAGGTCTACACACACACATCTACTCACTCACCCGTACAGTCACTCATACTTACAGTCACTCAGTACAGGACTATCATATGCACTCATACACCTATATAAACACTCACACAACGCAACTCATCCATAGAGGTACTCACACACCTAGTCAGTCATGCAAATAATTAATCACACTCCAATTTACTCACCTATACAGTTATACACACCAGCTCACTTACTCATAAAAATACTAGCACATTCTTACGCTCCTATGCAATCACTGATGCAAGCACACACTCATCCATATAGCCACTCTCACAATCACACACTCTCACTTATAGCCATTTATATACTCCAACACACATATATACTGCCTTTCACATATGTAGTTACTCACACATGTACCACTGAGATATACATTCAATCACTAACACACCCATACACACACTCACCCACCCATACAGTCCATCACAGTCGCACTCTTGAAACCATGCACCCAGTGAATCACCCACTCACACATCTATGCACAGAGTCACACACACCCCACCCACACAAACACTGAGGCACCCATACAGATACTCAGAGAACCAATCCATAACCCATATAGACACTCATTTAGCTAGTCAGAAACCCATGCAGTTGCTTACACAACAATAGACAGACGGATACAGACATTCACACAGTTTAGTCACTCACCCATGCATCCAGTAAGATACGTTTAATCACTCACTTATAGACTCAGTCACGCACCTACTAAATCATCCATTCAGGCGCTTCTACACCCACTCATTCTTCAATACGCCTTTCCCTATATATATTAAACATATTTAAACTTTACAGAAACACACAGTCACTGGATGATGTCATCAGTGATGTCATCAGTGATGTCATTTGAGATGTCATCAGTGATGTCATCAGTGATGTCACTGACCATGTCATGAGTGATGTAATATGTGACGTCATCAGCAGTGCATTGCGGGCGCGAGTTATAGTTACCTGAACTAACTATAACGGGGGAATTTCACGGGTTTTGTACGAGTGCAATGTCCAACTAACTATAACTGTCCCTAAAACCTTATGGTTTTTTCAGTGAATATATATATATATATATATATATCCACACAAATCCAATGCCGAGGAGTATAGAAAAACACTGGAGCCGCGGCCACTATTCAAAGACGTATTTTTGATTACACTGATGTTTATTTAATTTTATGTATTTTGACAGCTTGGAGCTGAATTATCAATATTTTCAGTCAAGTTTGGTCAAATGAATGACATTGCTTAAATTCACTGCAGTGTTTCACGCTATCATGCGGACGCAATAGTGCGTAGATGCAGTAAAAACTGATCTCAGTACCAGATTGTATCAACACTGCTCAATTCATGGCAGTGTACCACAGGGTATTATACAGTTGTGTCAGTGCGTGCATGCAGCAATTATTTGGTCAAATCCTGAGTTGTGATATCCGTATATTTGTTATATACATTTCACTTACATGTATCGTCAAGGATATCCATTTAGCAATATTTTTATTTTTCTGCATTTCGCCAATACCGTGAATATCAACATGTACAACTTTATTGACCTAAATGACAAAAACCAGTATGTCTTTTATGTTGTTTGGCACGAATATGAGCACTTGCTGCTTTAAAAGAAACTAATGATGCACTAAGCTTTGCCCGTGAAAAAGGAGTGACGCAACTCCGAAACGCGTCGGGACCTAGTGTTGCATTAAACACGTCTTTGAATAGTGGCCGCGGCTCCAGTGTTTTTCTATACTCCTCGGCATTGGATTTGTGTGGATATAAGGGGTTGGCTTCCCCTGCCGTGTTGCCCGCCGTGGATAAGAGGCTTGGGTTTAGCCGAACTACGTTGTGGATTTGTTTTGTATCCCTTGCCCGCCCCCAGCAATCCAGCCATTACTATCGAGACGGGCGTGTCAGAGGCTACCCGGCGAGCACGAAGGAGGAGGAGGTTGGGTCGGAGGACGTTTCCGTTACTCTCGACTTCGTTGGTCAAAAGGTAAGCGGAGACACGTCTTTGTTTCGTGAGTGGATGTGTGATTTACGCGATGGGGAGCTATACGGATTCAAGATAACAGATTACACTGATCTGTATCTTACTTAGTAACTCGTGTTGGCAGTAATAGAATCACTGCCAGTTCCCACTCATACGGAGAGGAAACTTGAACTATGGCAACTACTAGAGACAGCAGGAGACGTGACGCAGCAAGTAAGCTGTTCATGAAACCAACAGAACCACGGGGTCATGATATCGCACTAACAGCAAGTGAAATTGGTATAACGGACAAAAGGAAACTATGGGACAAGTTGTGGAAAATATTAAAAAAAGAACAATCGAAATGGTGGGAGGCCACAGCTTTACAGCAATATGTAGAATGAGATAGAATACCGAGAGGTCTTCGTATTTTTATTACTCCCACTTTTCAGAAGCCAGATCCAGATATGATTGAGGAGTGGATGACAAATAATCACGCCTGCTCTATCAACATGTTAAAGATATTGATTAAATATGCAGAGAAAGAAAGTACTAAATTAACTGAAGAAAGTGATGACATTATTAAGAAATTAAAAGATCTGTACACGAAAGAGGAATTTGAAACAGAGATGGCAAAAATGGAGAAAAAGCTGGAAAAAATTGAGGAGGACATTAAAGCCAAGAAATTAAGTAAATTTCATCGTGATGAAATTGATTACAACATGGGTCAAATCCTTACCTTTGGTAGAAAGTTTGATCAATTAAGGAAGGAAACAAAAGGATCAAATGAGGTACAACCTTCTACTTCCAATGACATTACAGAACAGATCGAGATCGTGACCAACACAGTGGAGGAACCTGATAGCGACAACAGCGAAAGTGATCTCTCTCTCATCAGAGAACCTAATATAGCAAAAGCACGTATTTTAAAAGAATTCACGCTGATGGCCAAAGAGAGAAAAAATACACAGGCATACAGTGTAAGTCCGGTCAGAGGTCGTGGTCGCGGCGCAAGAGGAGGAAACAAAGAAAGGTTCACGAAAAACAACTCAACAGACAGCCCAGTGGGAACTCGTACGAGGGGTCGAAATGCGAAGAAGTAATGGAGAACATGACAGTGGTAAATCTCTCGAATCAGTCATTTACTGACAATCAACTAGAAGTATTGGCATTGGGGTTATCTTTTTGCCCCACGGCCAATTATGATTATACTGAAACTCGTATTGATCTGTTCAGTTTCATTAGGAAACTGAAATTAAAAAATGGTTTTCTATGAACAAACCTAAAATACAGAATCAAGTTCAGACTAATCCCTCGGTTCTCACTATTGATGATGTACATATTTTACAAACAGTTCACGAGCTGGCCGATGAGGATAATGTCAATAATGATCCGTTTTTAAATCTTCTGAATACCGATATTGATTTAGAAATGAGGGGGGAAACCGGTTTTAAGCCTAAATCAGTTTTTATCCCACAGATCAATAACGAAGCAATTAATTGTTTTGAAAAAGGCATGATTAGAGAATTACAGAAATTAGATTCTCACAAAACTAATATGGTGCAGAATCTGAAAAAGAGGCATAGAATTGCATTAAAAGAGCTTGAGGCTAATAGTGACATTGTTATCAAAAAGTCTGATAAGGGGGGTAATGTCGTGATTTGGCCATTACACATGTATCTTAATGAAGGCAAAAAACAACTATCAGAGAAAGATAGGTATTGTATTTCTTCCAAAGCAGAATATCATACAGCTAACAAACATGTTTTAAATAAGTTGGCTGAGTGGAAGGACAGTGGGCTTTTAAATCAAGAGGAATTTTCATTTTTAGTTTGTAAAGACCCCAAAATCCCAGCTATGTACCTTCTCCCGAAAATTCATAAAGACGCCACTAATCCACCAGGTAGACCCATTGTGTCATCAAGAGAGAGTGCACTTGAGAACATATCTAAATATGTGGACCATTTTTTACAGCCATTGGTCCAAGCACTACCATCATTTGTCAAAGATACTGGTGATTTTCTGAGAATTATTGACAAAATCACCTGGGAGCAAAACTATTTACTAATGAGTATGGATGTCAGTAGCCTATACACTTGCATTCCTCAAGATCTTGGTATTGAGGCCTGTAGGTTCTTTTTGAAAAATAGATCCCTATCTTTTCTTTTCCATACGGAAATGATCCTAGAAATGATCCAGCTATGCCTGAGTAACAACTTCTTTCTTTTCGATAATAAGATGTACAGACAAACCCAGGGGACGGCGATGGGAACTTGCTTCGCCCCCAGTTTTGCAGGATTGTACCTCGGGTGGTGGGAGAAGCAGGTTGTCAGTAACATCGGACAGTTTGTTGACCACGTCGTCCTCTGGGTGAGATACATCGACGATATCTTTTGCATCTGGAGGGGTACTGAAAACCAGGTGCGTGAGTTTGTTGATGTTCTCAATAAAAACAGTTTAAACTTGCACTTTACCAGTGAAACTAACAGCAAGAATATACAATTCTTAAATCTAAATTTAGAGATTAAGGACAGTAAGATTACCACCAGATTATTCAGAAAAACCACCGGTGGCAACAGTTTGCTTCATGCCAACAGTTGTCACCCTAAAAACCTCATCCAGAGTATTCCTTTTGGCCAATTGTTGAGGGCCAAAAGGAACTGTAGTACCGAAGACGGGTATCACATGGAAAAAGAGACTATGATCCAGAGATTTCTGGCGCGTGGGTATAGTCTAAAGACTATAAAGCAAGCAGTTGTCAAAGTTGATAAACTCAAAAGGGAAGAATTACTGACTCCGAAAGAGAAAGTGAGTACGTCAGTTAAAGAACCCATCAAGTTTATCACCAAATATAATAATCAATCATGGGAGCTCAAGAGAAGCCTCATAAAAATGTGGGAGGTCCTTAAAACCGATGATGATCTGAGGGAATATGTTGGAGAATACCCCTCTCTTACTTTTAGAAAACCTAGATCACTACGTGATACACTGAGTAGAAGTCTAGTTAATCAAGCTAAAAAATGTATGGATATTAGAGGGTTTTTTACCTGTAATCAGTGCAAGGCGTGCAAATTTAGTACTAGCTGTAAATCTGTGAAATTGAGTAAAGATAAACCCCCATATTACATCAATAAATATCTGAATTGTAACACCGAATTTGTGGTGTATGCGTTAAAATGCCCATGTGATAGATATTACATAGGGAGTACAATCCACAAAGGGAAAAGAGGGTACTTGAGCACCTACGGGCAATCAAGAAAAATGATAAACAATATCCTGTCGCCCGCCATTTCAGTGTAAGTCATAATCAAAATGCCAACCTCCTTAGATTCTGCATCTTAGATTTTGTACCGCCTAGAACAAGAGGAGGCAATAGAACTGTTGAATTAAGAAGGTTGGAATCAAAAATGATTGTTAAATATAACACTTTAGTTCCCGCAGGTTTGAACCTTGACGAAGAAATGGCCGTTCATCTTTAACATGTCCTTACTGTATAGATTGTTTCATGTTCTCCGTCGATGTCTTTTAAAGTTTTTTGTTTAGTTATAATTTTTCTTTTGTGCACATTTTTCACATGAATTTTAAAATCGTCATTCTTGTCTGGTTTTTTGCAGGTGGCGAACGGAAATGCAGAAGAGCTCTAATATCTGATACTGAAGTGGTCAAAGAGTGGTTATTTGTCTCTTTGTGAATTGAATTATGTTTGGGATTATATGCTCACATGAGCAAGACTTTTCGATATATCACTATCAGGATACAAGTAGTGTATGAATAGCATGTGTTCTCTCTGTGATTGGTTGCCCACTGGGGCTGTATTTTTGATTACACTGATGTTTATTTAATTTTATGTATTTTGACAGCTTGGAGCTGAATTATCAATATTTTCAGTCAAGTTTGGTCAAATGAATGACATTGCTTAAATTCACTGCAGTGTTTCACGCTATCATGCGGACGCAATAGTGCGTAGATGCAGTAAAACTGATCTCAGTACCAGATTGTATCAACACTGCTCAATTCATGGCAGTGTACCACAGGGTATTATACAGTTGTGTCAGTGCGTGCATGCAGCAATTATTTGGTCAAATCCTGAGTTGTGATATCCGTATATTTGTTATATACATTTCACTTACATGTATCGTCAAGGATATCCATTTAGCAATATTTTTATTTTTCTGCATTTCGCCAATACCGTGTATATCAACATGTACAACTTTATTGACCTAAATGACAAAAACCAGTATGTCTTTTATGTTGTTTGGCACGAATATGAGCACTTGCTGCTTTAAAAGAAACTAATGATGCACTAAGCTTTGCCCGTGAGAAAGGAGTGACGCAACTCCGAAACGCGTCGGGACCTAGTGTTGCATTAAACACGTCTTTGAATAGTGGCCGCGGCTCCAGTGTTTTTCTATACTCCTCGGCATTGGATTTGTGTGGATATAAGGGGTTGGCTTCCCCTGCCGTGTTGCCCGCCGTGGATAAGAGGCTTGGGTTTAGCCGAACTACGTTGTGGATATATATATATATATATATATCCCCTAAGGTGGGCCTATCAAGCCCTCAGGCAGGTTGCTGTATATTAAAAAGTAGGACATGTGTTGTTATTTGTCCTACCAGTAAAAGCCCCAAATTTTTGTTTTTGCTGTAGAAAGACTAGTAGCCCCATTGGCGATTACAGGGTCACATGCTGATAGCTCTGCTGTGCCATCTTCTGAATGGCACTACTAAAGTTGGTACTTCAAGTTATCAAAAGAATTGTTACATTGAACGCGACTTCATGTCCAAGTTGAATTTAATGTAACTTTTGAGTGTATGGCAACATTAGAAAGTTGCCACTATGTTGCCCATGTTTTTCAGGGAACGTTTACAGCTGCTGGCCCCGAGTCAGCTTTCTGCCTTCCCAGAGAGAGGTGTGAATTACTCCCAGGAAGGAACACAGAGAGCCTGCTGTTGAAAGTGATGTTACCTCGCCCTAGCAGGGTTTGAGCCCAAAATGTGAACTTCAAAGGTGAAGTCCCCTTTGAAGGGCAAATGGTAGACACACACGTGCGGGGTTGTTTTTTTGTTCTGGTAGATGGGTTGGCGTTGTGGAACAGAGATGCCAAACCAGTTTTCCCATGGGTGTGTAGCACTTAGGTAGCCACACCTCTAGGGTGGGCTACCCAGCTCTACACACCTAGAGAGGGATTCTGTCACCTTGGGAGTGGGACAAATATTGCACTTTGGGATAGCCAAATGCCACACTTTGCAGGAAGTCGTCATTAGGCGGGAGGGGACCTGGTTGGCCATTTGCTATTAGTCACCACATCCCCGGGGACACGCTGTGAGCATAAAAGTAACACCCCAGGCACCCAGATCACATCTGCACTGGAGAGAGGACCGAAGGAGGACTGCCCTGCTGCTCCCTGGACCTGGCAGAGAGAAACTGCAACAAAGACTGGACTGCACCTGCTGATCTTTAGGCTAGCATAGAGAGGACTGTACCTCTGGTGCCGAGCTTGGCGAAAAGTTACCCCGAGCCCCAGACAGAAGAGGTGAACTCTAAATGTCAGTTTGCTGACTTCCTGTTACAGCTCCAGGGACACAAAAGCTGAAGAAGCCTGCCTTGGTGAGTTGGTAGCCACAATTGATTGATCGCCACTGACTACTAAAGCGTATCCTGGGAGACTGAGTCTAGATGCTCCAGAGTTGCACCCAAGTCTGCTGGACCTGAGAGAGTCATCGGAGCATAGTTTGATTGTTTGATTGTCTAAGATGGACATTAGCTTCAGTTATATGGAATCGCTGGTTTTGCTGTGACCAGAGACCCATGGCAACTGGTTCTTAGCTGGACTTCTACCGGACCTTGAGGGACATCGACTCTTGTGGCCAAAGTCGCCCCACTGTGTTAGTGGATCATGGGGTCAGGAAGAACCCCATCACGGGATCAGCATCCTATATCCGTAGCATCAGGACCACTCCCTTTAAGTCTAACAAGGTTTGTCCATAGAGTCTGGAACTGGACTGGAGACTGCTTTGACTGCAAGGTCACTGTCCTGCCAAGCCCTATTGGCCCCTGTGAGTCGCTCCCTGTTGGAATTGGTCACCCGAAGGAGGCCGGAATAGCCAAACACAACTTTATAAAAGTTTTCAAAGTAACTGCTAGGCGCAGTAGTTGCCGATGCTGGTTTGTGTTTTGAGTAAAAAGCAGTGATTTACGATTTGCTTAATAATTAATACCTCAGGAACCGCTCTGGAGGATTTTTTTCAAATCAAAGCTTTATTCAGCTGCCATGCAACCATTTAAGTATAAGATTATCCATGACACATTCATCGACCAAAATTCCATCATAAATTTTTTTTATATGCACAAATGAATTACAGTATTTATAAGAAAAAAGTGAATAAAAGATAAAAACATATGTAAAAACCCTACAAAAACTGCTATGTGCGTCTAAATCACAGCTACAGTGCATAATTCTGGGCTAAGCCCATACAGTTGAAAAACAACAGCTTAATCAAGGTGCATTGAGTGTCTCGACCATACAGCAGCCCATTAGAACAAACTTGCATAAAAACATGTTTCGCCATGATGAAGCTGTTTTAAGTAAAGCAAAGACTGAGTGCATTATGTCAATGTTCTAGTCTTAATAAAAGGCATTAAAAACATTTTAGAATATTTCCAATAAAAAACACAGACAAAAGTAAAACGTAATCGACTGTTTAAACACATTTTTGCATGGGCATATAAGCATTTCTAAGTTATGCTGAAAACCTGACGGGAAGCAAAGTAAATATTTTTTGTGTCTGCCCAAAAACAAAACATTAAGGAGCATTCCCAACTTCCTCTCCCAGCACATAGATAATTGCTGAGAGTGTTGTTATGGTTCATTGACAGATAAGTCGAGATAGCTATTTTCAGGGTTTCGGCACTTAATCTTTTTTCCTGGGCACAGATTAACAGTGATGATTTAACTTGTTTCCTGCCCAATGCAGTGCATGTTTCGGTGTTAGTCAATGCCTGATGTAATCCAATAGCATCCAAAGATTTTTTTACAGATGCTAACCATGGGATATCAAGACCTTTATCACAAGCTTAACAGTCTTGTATTATATCTCTTGTTAGTGACGCCTCCTCATTTTTCCAAATCGAAAGCCATTACAACGGGGGGCAGATTTGAACACTGTCGCTTATGCAGCTTGGCCCATGCTCGCTATGACAAATAAAATGTGAGGTTGAGAGAGTATAGATAAGAGCTTTCCGCAGAAGCTATATTCCTGTTTGAATTGCTGACGTGTCCCTAAAGTTTCAAACTCCCACCCCGCAAGTAGCGACCGGTACACATTGCATGGAATAAATTTATAGCATTTGGGCGAACGCTCGGTCCCCGGGAGGAGATGATAGGCTAAAAAGTGAGCCAACCACCCTAGATAGATTGGTTCTCCGCTCAACTATATTAGGTGTCCATGACCCAGTGGAACTAAAAACCACCCCCAGGAAGTAGAATGTGTTAGTGTTAAAGAGGCTGTTTGTTCTTACCAAAATATTTATTAATGGGGTGCACTTTGGACCGCGAGCCATGACGAAGGATTTAGAAAAGTTAGACTCCAAGGGTGCCCATGAATTCCACGAACGATTGAACCAATAATCGCAGAGCTCTGGGCGTCCATTTTGGTGTCTAAACATTCATAAAAATAAGATCTATTTTTATAGATTGGTGTCAGATTTCCTTTGTGCTGTGTCTGCGTCTTTTTCTTTGCACTTATTCCTTTGTTAAAGCCAGACTGCTCGAAACTTACAGCTACCCAGGGGTGAGGTAAGGTTTTTTTTTTTTTTACAAACAAGCCTGACTGAAGTCAAGATGGATTTGTGAGTTCATTACACTGTGAGGTTGTACAACCACACTATATAATAAACTGCTCCCACACACAAATCAACTGCATTTATAAGGTGGTATGACCCCTGGGATATCAAACTATAGAAACTGGTGAGCTGCAAAAAATCCGCTCATATAAACAAAAAGGTAGACCTATTTAATAAATCAATCCACAATAAGTTTATTCGGTTATAATAAAAAAAACATAAAAGCATACAACCAATGCACTTACATAAAAATCATACGCATAGTTAAAATCATTAAGATACAGAGATACAATTCAGGCAGCTATAGCAGACTGCGGTAACTCCCTCATTGATTTTCTTGAGCTTATTGCAGCTTTTAAAAAACTAGTAACATTAAAATGAAAGTCCACAGAGAGCGCATTTGTAGAAACAGGAGAACAGGCAGTGCTTGTTTAAAATCATGCTTTTAAAAGAAGGACTGAAAAGGCCTTTCTTGGAATCTCATAAAATTTACAAAACAGAATAAAATGCATAGTATCCTGCGGAGACACATGGTCGCAGCCGCAGGCTACTAGGGAGGATGTTTCTTGCCAACCCCAAGGGAATGTAAGTAACTGAGGTAGCAATTTTAGCCTAAACCTAGTGAGCAGAATTTGCCCATGACTAGAGGTGACAGCTGTGAGGTAGGGTTCTATGCATAAGTTGGTTTTCAATAGCAAATATCCTCGCCTCAACACTTTCTGGAGAGCCAGAGACTCTCTCCTCTGTAATCTGTGTCTAAAGAAGTTGTCACTAACCCAGACTCGATCTGCCTTTACAATCTTGTCAGGTCAGGTAAATAGATCCCACCTTCCTAAAGTCTGAAAGGATACCTTAATATACTTTAACCACAGAATTTGCAAAGCAAAATCAAGAGATAGAAAATCCTGCAGTATTGCTCTATTGCATTGAGATCCTTTGGTCTAGATATCAGCCCAACATAAAAGGGGGCAAAGAGCTATACTGTTGGTAAGATAGCTTACACCCAGCAATTCATGTATTATATAAGAGGGGGTACTCTGGGGGACACAAAGAAGACGTCTCAGAAATTTGTTTTCGGATACTTGCAGAGAGTCATTGCTTTGTATAGCCCCAGATGAACTCCCATAAGATGCTTTGGAGACCTATTCATGTTTACTTGGTTTGTTCTGTTTCAAGCGACCTATGTAAATATTATTAATACTCATCTCTGTTACTTTATTATTCACAACTTTTAATTCTGGATTAGGCTGTCCTAAGCACTACTTTGCTACACAGTTCCTAGACTGCTGTCTGGAATGATCCAGGAACCCATAGGAGTCAGTGTGTCACCTCTTCCTGAAAAGTCTTATGTTTTTTCAAGCACCTACTCCACTTTGTTTCAATGTGAACTCACTCTCCGTTATTTACTCACTCAACGGCTGTTTGGCAAAGCTTTTAAGGACTGCTGCATGTGGAAAGCATCAATGTCAATTCAAACCTGAAGGTATTGTGATGTGTTTTCATCCTTGACACCACAAATATCTTGTCAAGTGGAATTTGTTGATGGATACTCAGGTGTGTCATCACACATTGGGATAATTCCGTCATCATTTCAGATGTGATTAGAGGTTTTTGTTTATTATCATTTTATTTATGGAAGCATTCTCTTTTCTGGGCCAATTTTGCATCTTGCTGGCTTTCCCCACATATGCAGAGAGTACCAGCTCCACCCACTATGTTGGTATTGGCATGGAAAATGTCCAATTTGATAGGAAACAATAGTCTTTAATAATTATGCATCATCTGTGTTTAGGGCAATTTACATGACTGATAAAAGGAAAACTATATACACTATCTATCACACAAAGAGCAAGACTTATTTGAGAATGTAACCACATAGAAGATAATAATAATAATGTTAAAAAAAAGTAAAGTGATGTGTGTATACGAAACTTACATTTTTATCCGAAAACAGTTACGTAAAGAAACTATTTTAGCACCAATTCAAACTGATAAAGAATCATAGTTTTGAGATGTGTAATCGGTTCACGGTTAGAGGAAAAGTTAGGTTAGTATTAAAGTTACTAATTCAAGTTACATTAAAGCAGTTCTAAAGGTAATAAAAAGTTGTGATCAAAAAAGGGACTCAGAACTGCAGATGAAGCACCCAGGGGCCAAACTTTTGAGCATACACAGGAGTGGGTCTAAGTCCTTGTGAGAGTGCGTGTAGCAGGCATGAGTAATGTGTTCTATGCTACCTCTGAGATGGAGATGAGAGACAAGAACACGTCAACAAATATATTGTCAAGTGGAATTTGTTGATGGATTTTTTTAAAGCCTGATCCTCCCCGTTCCACCGCAGCAACTTTGGCTGTTTGAGTGGAGGGAGATCCGGATCGCAATTTTTCCACTTCCGGTTTCTGCCATTCTCCGGCGGCCATCTTAGCAAGGAGACGTTCTAGTCTTCCTTCAAGTCTCCTCTTTCCTGCATACTTAAACGGACGATGGCGCGGACACGCGCAGCGGGGGCGCGCTGCTGGCGCGCCAAAGGCGCGCCTAAGGCAAGCCCGTCTGCGCCCGCCCGTCAGGAGCCCTGTCCGTCAGGCTCCAGATAGTGTATCCAGGCTCCGATACTCGGCCTCTCAACTCAATAAGGTTAGACAGCGTACTACAGCATGCCCTTATACTCTCCCTTGCGCTGATCTTGAAGGACCATTTTTTTGTGAGCACTGTCACTTTCAAAGCTGCCGTGAGAGACGATTCTCTCCTGAGTTGGGGGAATGCTATAATAGCCAAGTTACACAGGTATGTGTGGGTGCGTCTCCCCAAAACATAGCGAGGCCCCCTACCACAACCTTGACTCCTTCTTGGAGAGGTTTTTTTTGTGAATGTTCGATCATTACCTAAACACGCCACTGAACTGTAGGATCTGTTGAACTCAGACTCCCCTGACTTAGGCTTCCTAACAGAGACCTGGCTTAAACCCTCCTCACTACCAGCCATTACCCTCGCCCTTCCTGATAAATACCGGATCCTTAGACTGGATAGGGAAAATAAAGCGGGAGGTGGTATTGCCATTGTATACAAAGATGCGTTGAATGTCTCCATTATCGACTCCACCTCTGATAATGTCTATCGTTCTCCCGGGCCTCTTAAAGATTTTAACTTAAAAATGATGGAGAAAATTGCCCCTCATACGATTACCACCAAACAATTTCTGCTATTGGGGGATTTTAACATCTACAGTGAGGATAGTGAGAATACTGATGCTGCAAATTTTCTTACTGATATGGCCTCCTTGGGCCTTGTAAAGATCAATGCAGGCCCTACCCATTTGGCCAGCCATACTTTGGACATCATACTCACTAACTCACCCTATATATCTACTGATCCCCCTTGCCCAGTGATCTGGTCAGATCACTCACTGATTCATTTTTAGATTAGTGGCTTTTACAGGAATCGAGTTCCCTCGTACTCCCAACACAACCATAGAAGACAATGGCATAAAGTCACACTTGGCTCCTTTTGTAAAAACTTTGTACCTCCCATATTTGATGAACACATGGATATTGCCAATAGCCTCAGTGTCTTCAATGAGGCTATCACTTCTGTGATAAACACTTTAGCTCCCCTTAAACGACAACAAACTAACATCCATAAAAAATGTGCAGTTTGGTACACTCCTGACTTGCGCAATGAAAAATCTAAATGCAAAAATTTGGAAAAAATCTGGCGCAAAACTCATATGGAGAATGAGAAACATAACTATAAAAAAGCACTCGCTTCCTACCACAAGAATACAAAAAAGGCACGGAAAGCCCATGTCATCTCAAAGCTTAATAAGGCGGGCAACTCGACCAAGGAACTTTACAAAGTTCTTAACACTTTTACTAACCCTATTGCCTGCTCCCTACAGACTCCCCCTTCCCAAGTACTATGTGATAACATAGCTAATTATTTTGATGAAAAAGTCAATCTAATTTATGATCAATTTCCTCATGATTCTGAGTACTTGGATCTCTCTAATCTGCTGCCCTCAACCTTGAGAAGGTCTGATGTCGGCCTTGAGCATTTTACTGCGATACAGACACCACAAGCCGAAGCCATGTTAAGAACTGCGAAATCCGGTTCTCCTCTAGATATAATGTCAGCCTATGTGTTTGCCTTACTTGCCCCTCTTCTGGCCCCCTACATCTGTAACATCTTAAATACCTCATTGAGTGAAGGGGTACTCCCACTTGAATGGAAGGCAGCTCAAGTGCTACCAATCAAGAAAAAAGCTCAGATACCCGCTGATGTGATGGCCAACTATCGCCCTATTTCGCTTCTGCCGCTTATGAGCAAACTGGTGGAAGGGTACGTCAACTCTCAACTGATGGGATATCTTGAATCTCAAGGTACCCTTGATCCTTCCCAGTCTGGGTTCAGACCCAACCACTCTACTGAAACCACCCTCATCAGTGTTACTGATTACATTAAACTGGCACTGGACAACAACAAGCCAGTGCTGCTGGTTTTATTGGATCTGACAGCAGCCTTTGATACTGTCTCTCGCCAGAAACTGATTCACCGATTGGGAGAGAGTGGCCTGCAGGGACAGGCATTAAAGTGGCTTCCTAGCTTTCTGGGCCAGCGCACTCAGACGATTAACCTGGGCCCCTTCCGTTCCCATACCTTGAAGCTTACTAAGGGGTGCCCCAGGGCTCTTGCCTTAGTCCCACCCTGTTTAATGTGTATGTGGCCCCCCTTGCCAAGATTATAAGAGAATATGGATTTACTCCCTATTCCTATGCAGATGACACCCAACTGCTTTTATCTTTTGACAAGGATACAGAGTTATTTGAACATCGCTTTGCTGAGGGCATGCAAGCCGTATCTGGTTGGATGACAGAAAATTTCCTCCAGCTGAATGCTGCTAAGACCGAGATCATGTTGTTTGGCTCCGCTCAAACAATTTGGTCCCCTAACTGGTGGCCTGCTATGTTAGGCCCCGCACCCACCCCGTCACCTATGGCAAAAGATTTGGGGGTCTGACTGGATAACTATCTATGAGAGACCAAGTCATGGCCACCTCAGGGGCCTGCTACCACACTCTGAGTCTTTTGTGTAGAGTGTTCCAGTGGCTGCCCTTATCAGTTCGAAGAACTCTAACTCAAGCCCTGGTCATTGGCCGACTTGATTATTGTAATGCTCTTTTAGCATCGGCCAACGAATCCCTCTTGAGTAGATTACAGATAGTCCAGAATGTTGCCGCGCGGCTGGCTCTCAAAATGCCTCCTCGTACCTCTTCCCGACATCTGTTGAGACAGCTTCACTGGCTTCCTATTCGCCAGAGAATCAAGTTTAAACTCTGCTGCTTGTTGTCCCCCGCTACAGGAAACTACGAACCGGAGGCAAAACTTTTGCCTATCTTGCTCCAAAATATTGGAACACTCTGCCCGAAGACCTGCGTAAATGCCCCAGTCTTTTTCGGTTCAGGAAACTCCTGAAGACTGAATTATTCGGGGACTGATTTTTCCTGACCGGTCTTTTGCCTCCTCTGCAGCGCGGAGATACCCCTTCGGGGGTGATTCCGGTGCTTTATAAATTCCATACAATACAATGCAAATGAAAAACAATATGAGATCTCAGAAAAATCTATTGGGTTGTTATGTGTATTACATATGTCCAAGTCTGGATCTCCGAGCTCATTCTACTGACTGTCCGCTCATACATGATGTGCAACAGGAGATGACATTTTTTATAACTAGTGCAGGATGCATTATGCCAAAGTAGGCAAGGACTAGAGTGAGGATATGGCAGATTTAGTGTTATTTTGTGGACGAAATAGGATATAAGAAATTAAGAATATGGTCCTTATGTCACTGTCAACATAATGGCAACAAAACTGCAATGCTTAGGGATTGTGGTACATTTACCATTATGGGTCAAGATTATTAAAAAAAATATTTGGTCGATGGCATTGTACAAGTGGAACCAGGCATATGATTGGAGGTTTAGGGAGAGAATATATTTGAGGTTCTAAGTTTTCCTTCTTATTGAAAGTTTTAGAGCGAGAACCCTACAGAAATGCCCCACAGAAGAGCCCCACTGAAAGCTCCTGTTCGTAGCTTGAGTTAGCTGCAACTCTCAAATCCCACAGTCCGAATACGGCTCCAGAGAAAACATTTCAAAAACCTAATAAATCTTGGTGGGAACGCCCATGGTTCATATAAAAGGACAACACACCTTGCAAACACACTACCACCATTAGATTATGTACACCTCCCAGGTGTTGTCAGATAAGGAAGTGCTCCGCTGCGATTTCACGAGACACCCCTAACACTCCCAACAACTAGCTCACCACAAGGCGAGGGTGGCACAATAACTACACAGACAATCACACTAGTGACAAGAAAAGTTGATGGCAAGTACTGATGCTATGGCTTTATGCTAAATGCATATTGAGTTGCCCTTTTCATTATCATACTTTTGAAAGATTATGCTGGGGATGATAAAAGTAAGCAACCACATTGTCTCTAGCACAACTGAATTAGCGGTAGTTTAAGAGATCTTATCTCTGCAGACTGTAACTGTCTACTGGGGTAGAGCTATACAATTTTTATTTACAAATAGCTGGAATGTTGCTATACATGCCTGTGTGAACCACACAAAGTGTAATTAATAACACTGATTTATCGCAAAATAAACTGTGGAATGATCTCAGTGTGCTTTATAATAAGTTCTTCTTCTTGGACTAATTGGATACTGCACCACCATATTCTGCCTTTTCCAAAATTCTTTAGAAATGCTCTGGGGCAGGACCAAGCAAAGGGAATTCACCTAATCAAACTGAAACTAAAGAGCATCTACATAAAAATAAAGAATTGAAAGACAAAAATGTGATGTTTGAGTGCACTTTTCAAATGTAAAATTGTCCCTCATGCACTCCAACGGAAGCACTTCCTGGAAGGCAGAATGACGCTTTAAGAGCTGATAGCATAAGGTGCGAGACACACACTCTGGAGGGAGCCGAAGTCTACTCTATGTACACAGTTGTGCTGTCAAGGCAGGCTTAGATATATACTCTGCTCACTGCTTCTTGGAATTGGTTAGTATTTCATCAAATACTGATCAAAATGAACATTCAAAGTTTCTTTAACAAAAGCATGTGTCAAAGGAAGGAGCAGGACATCAGGCAGAGCCCAGAAGCTGGCCTGCATGCAGTCTATATTCTTCTTCTAGGAAAATTAAAATCCATGAAGAATTTTTATCACAAAAGGCTCATGCGTATGTGGCAAAAGGTAATTTCATGTCCGCTGACCCAAGTCTCTGACACTTGAAATTTAAGTAGAACACTTGGCACAGAAACTCACTCTATCAGGTGGAAGCCGCTCGCTGAGAAGCTCGACCTCTCCACTCCTTGAACCACCCATATTCAAAAACAGAGAAACCTACCCATGATTCTTGACTGACAGTGCGCCCGGCTAAGGACCTCCCTGCATCCAGAGATCTCTGCACAAACACCTCCTCGCTGTCTTATAAGAGTGTGACAGAACTACTTTTTGAAAGATACTTGGAGCAGTGATCGAACGGATTCGACGTTGGTCGGCCTTAGCTATACCTAATTAGCCACAGGATTTGGATCTACCACTGTAGCCTGCTTCGACGATTCCAACGTAACTGTAGCTTTACATGCCAGTCTATGCCTACACAGTTACGTACCTGTTTCTATCATAAAGCCTTGCCTAATCAGCTATACTACCCGTTACCTACAAATGTAGACTGCTTTAGCTGTAGCATTGCCTGTAAATTTTGGGCCTCACTGCTGCCTACTTGTACATATTGTTATATATTGTAACCAAGAGGATGAAACTGTAACCTACACCTGCAGAAATTGCACCAACTTACTGAAACTACAAACTACCTGTATATACTCTGTTACTATGTATTCTGTATGTTATATGACTCTGTACAGTGCACTGATACTTTTGGGTCATGTTCGCGTTTTATTAAATTCTTAATAAATAAATAAGCACCTGGATAAAACAAGGTAAAGACAAAGGTGATGTCAATCAAGTTAAATAACCAAGGCAGTTCTCCCTCATCAAAGCACTTCACCATCCTATAAAGCAGCATCAGAGCCATATGAAACGGATGGATATTGCTGACGGATACCTGCCGCAAATATCTTGTTAAGTGGTCACTTCTGGGCTTCCTTTGCTTTCTTTAGAGGATTGCACAGGTTGTTTTCAATTTTCTGCAAAGGTTTAATCAACCATTTTAGTTATGGTTATTTTGCTTGCGTTTTTATCAACTGGTGCTAAGGTACAAAAAAACATTCTGGTATGCTGAGGTCTGTGTGCAACCTAAAGTAACAGTAAGGCTACATATCCACTTGGACCATCTTAACTGAGAACCACTGAGTTGGTAAAAAAAGTTAGCACTAATTTACTAAGTCGCGAATGCATTATAAAATTTGCAATAGAAACAGTATATTATTTTTAAGAGCTCCAAACGAAGGTTTTTTTTTTTTTTAGTTCAGTTTTTTTCCCTCTGCGTATGCTAGACATGTTTCCATTAATTACGTTTGCGTTTTTCATCTTTTTCTAAAAGAAATAAAGATGTGCCTTCTCTTGCTGCGAGTAAGACAGAACTGGTGATTTCAGCAGATTCCATACACTTAATGGTTATCCAACAAGTGTGTCAGCGTTTATGTGCTATTCTGTGGTGAAAGGTTTGATACAAAATATCTCAAAGTATGACCTTTTCCAGAGTAACAGCACTCTGCCTTTAAAAGTTTAAAGCTCCAACAACCCATCAAAAATATTAAATTACAACCCTAGATGTTCAGTGCAGTCCTTTTTCATGCAGTCATTTTTGAAGAGGCCAAGTTGTATTTTTAGCTCTAAAGTAAGAAAAACATACAAAGCTGTATTGATTCACAGGTCTTTTGAACTCAGCTCTGCTGCGGGCTTTGTGGAACTTTATTTAGTGCATCCGCTGGACTCATAATGACTTTGTCGTATGGACGATTCATACCAGACGCATGAGAAATGTTGACAGGGGCGGAATGTTCTCTGGACTGTCAAAGGCTGTGCACCCTTTCCATGACTGAAGAACTTGACCTGGGAGGTGGGGAGGCTTACGAATACAACGCAGGTCATTGTAAAACGGAAGACGAGCCACCCAGTACGTCTTTGAGGGTCCCTAACACGTCTGTGGAGGGTCTCAGGTGCAGTTCTATTCTCTGTGTCTGACTGAAGCACCAAACAATCCCTCTAGTCTAGAGTCAAGAGTGGCCAATAATCAGACAGACTGAAGGGGGTCGACAGTCCCTATGGATACCACCTGTTGTGTGTATATAAATAACGTACTTTCATTCATAAATAAGGGCATAACAGTTTAAAACACTGAAATGTTGAGGGCTCCATTGAACACAACGGAGTGGCTCAGGGACAATAATGTTGGGGACAGATTGTTGGGACAGGAATGTTCCCTGAATGGGCGTGCAACTCTGCCCAGTGTGCCGAACTGTGAGTGAAACTCGAATCCTAAATGTTATTTCAGCGCCCTGATGTCACTGAACTCCTGCTTGAAACCAGCCCCATTGTTACCTGCTGACAGGACCACCACTTTGCACAAAGGTTGTGTCTGCAGAGCATCCTGAGATGACAGTCGAAAGATAACTGGCTGAAACTTGTTCTGACGCCTTAAACAGTGGATCCATATTCCTTGTTTCGAAAATGTATATAAAAGTGGCATTCAAATCACCCCACTTTGTCCCTGTCCCAAGTTCTTCTTGACCAGGGGAGGGCGTGGTCTGCACAGCACTTGAAGAGCTGCTGAGTAACCAGGTCTAGTTACTATACAAATCAGAAGAGGGAGCGGAGAGAGAGCGTGTCCACATGGACACTGGGGGCGGATTCAGTCTCCCCAGCTATAGTTAATGAACAAATAGAATCCACCCTTCTAAAATAGACGAAAAAAAGGGGGGGGAACAAGGTCTGGAGTTGAATGTGTTTCCTACAATGGTGGGAAGCACATGGTGTTCTTTAAATACCCCTCACACACCAAAAGGGCCCTTGGTGTCATGCTTCTTCATAGGGGTCTTCGCGTCCCTCTACGGAACGCGGCGTGCTACTAACCAACGGATACGTGGGAGCACTGATGTAGTCACTATGTGTGGCATGTGAGGGCTAAAAAGAATTTGAATATACCTCCGTGCTGGTATTGTTAAAATAGTGTGGTGGAGGTTGTTGTGTATTTAATGTACATAACCTCCTGCGTGCGTCAACATGTTTCGAAGCCGAAAGCTTCTTCTTCAGGACGGGTGCACAGATCCCTACCCTACTCACATGCGACAGTCTAATACCGTACAGGTATTTTTTAACACTCACACATCCATCCACTCCTGACCCTACCACTCACTACCCTCGCAACACCATGTGCTTCCCCCCATTGTAGGAAACACATTCAACTCCAGACCTTGTTCCCCCCCCCCCTTTTTTTCGCCTATTTTATAAGGGTGGATTCTATTTGTTCATTAACCAGGTCTAGTGTCTGACTAACAGGCTCCTAGAGGTGAAGGGACATCACTTGAAGTCTGTGGTAACCACTGGAGATGAGGGTCTGCCTGGAGTGTCTGGAAGCCTGCTTGCTGAGAGTGAAGATGTGTCTGCCTGGCCCTACAGCATGAGACACTGCCCCGTGTTAAAGCCCAGCATGTTCCTGGTGTGAGGAGCACTCAGAGAAAGGTGACATGTCCAGAGAGTGAAGCTAGTAGTGTCCAGTGTCATGGAAGGGTCCCTTGGAACCCTCACTGCAGTTTCTGTGTCAGCTAAATAAGCATGTAGCAGAAGAAGTATCTTGTGTTGGCTGGTAGTTTGCCACAAGTATAAAACACAGAAGATGCTACTGTCAATGCTGTGAGAGAACCCTTGTCTCTGCCAAAGCCAGAAGCCCCGAATGGTCCAAAGGCAGCAACTATGAGAAAGACACCACTGCAAGGCATTCAGACTGGAGGCCATTACTGACACTTGTCTGCAACCAGCATAGAGGCTGCTGCCACTACCGAAGACGTTGCCCAGATCTGCCTCACCGATCAACCCCGCAAAATGTGTCCCGAATTAGGTTGCCCACACAGTCCCAGCAGGGGAGGAGCTGTTGCTGTGAGGGTGGGGGCCCAGACAAAATATGCAGCACAGCCCAAACTGATGCAACTGCTAGCAGGCAAATCACAGGTCATAGTCTACACTCGGGACAAGAAACTAAATGCATGCAGATTAACCTGCCATGTATGATATGACCATTTGCTAAAGTGATAGAGAGACATCAAACTGAGTTGTCCATCTGATCCGTGAGATTATATAAGCCATCTACACCTGCATCTAACCCTGTAGTGTGTTGTGGATTGTAGATTCTGGATCTCGACCGCAGTAGGGAAAGAGGAATACCGGCAGGATACTAGGAAGAAAGGGGCATAGCACCTCAGCTTATTAACAGCACATATTCTGTAAAGCAGTAAGTCGTTTCCACTGCATTGTGAAGAAGTTTGTTCTACTATGTGCTTAAAATGCTTTCTTTTTACATTATAGATATGCACTATGCTGGACATTATGTTACTGTGGCTGTTAGTTGACTGTTGAGTTCTGAGCACTTTTTCCGTACTTCCCTACTACATCCCTGAGAAGCCTTTGACTTCTCGCCATCGCAACCACGAGAGTCAAGAGGGGAAAGGGTAGCTGTGGTATCTTCCGGTTTTAGGGACCACTGTCCTTTCACTGCACGCCTCCCCTAATGTTTATAGTGGTGCTTTCCCTTTGCGCGACCTTTGTAGAACGCTGCCACACTGAAGGTTCTAAGTCGATCTCCCTGCGAGGAGACGGCGGGCACCGGCGGTGTGAGCTGTGGCTGAGGTCCTTGTCTGAAGCATCTTAATAAACTCCTTACTTCAAGAACACATGACGGCTTCCTGTGATGATTACAAGTGTGGACGTCCCTACTAAGTGTTACACTGGTGACGATGGACGGGCGCAGAAGCGTCGATGTGGAGTAAGAAGTGACCTCAACACGCGAGAAAGCAACTTCGCAGGACTGTATGAACGGCGGTGCGGTGAGTAATTGCTTAGAAACACTCGTGAGTTTTAGCAAGACTTAAACGGACGCATCGTGAAGCCTTTCTCCCGTCTAGTTGCTGACAGGAGTCATGCGGTAACTGTTTTCTCTGGGGACTGCTTTTGCTTTACTCAGACCTATCGGGCATTTGCTTTGGGTGGCCCACACGGGAAAACAAAGGAGAAATAATTTTCTGTGGAGAAGGTTGTTGAGCATAATGGGCCGTCACGTCAGCACTGTTGTCCTGCTGTTTCGGTCACGTCACTCATGAGATAATGTGGCCGAGAGAGAGAGGTTTGGAGGAGTAACGCAATACATTTCCGTGTTGCAGTCATCGCAGCAGTAAAGGTTGCTAGTGGTTGAGTGGGAGGACGCTGTCAGTGTGGAACTTTCGCAACCGTAGTCTATACTTGCCTGGTGGAGGGCGTCATCGGAAGAGAGTGAATTCATCTCTTGAGGGGTATTGAAGAATTAAGCTTCCAAACGTCGGTGCGAGTTTCTCAGGCATCTGAGTTGGAGAAACGGACGCATCTAACTGAAAACCTGGCGCAGGGACACTTCGCTACCAGGAGCCATTGGATATATGGTAGGGCCGGTCGCGCTGACTGGCACAGCTTCTCACGGACAACTTGCTAAGGGGCACTTGTGGGGAGCAGCTACTGCTGGTCACGCTGACTGGCACAGCAGGTGTGGTCGGGTGTTGTGAGGTGACCTTGGCTTGGAGCTGGTGAGGTGAATACCCGTCTGCCAGTCACGCTGACTGGCACAGCACCTCATAGCCATCTGTTAGAAGGGACACTGCAAGGAACTACTGTGTCTGGCCACACGCTTTGGTCCAACATAACAGAGACGTTTCTTGTGGTGAGGGTGTCCGCTCTAATCATTGTGTGCACTGAAGAGAGGGTTGTGTTTATTGACAACTGTACATCCGTTTTCCCACTGCACCAGGATATTTGGGCAGGTCTCGCTGACACAGTGCTCAAGTTTTTCACAAATACGTATGCAAAGTAGACGTTTTGAACTCAAGTTATCTCATTTCTGCAGACAATGACTACGTTTTGTTAAAATTGTAAGGAGCACAGCGCCATCTAGTGGACTAGCTTTTAATTATACCTCACTGCTTTTAATCAGTCCTGTGGTCATCTAAGGATTTAGAATTTGACTCCGTTGTATTTCTCTTCTGAGTGTTGGGGAGACACTTGGACAATAAGTTTGTGATTAGGAACTGTACTACGTTCATGCAAAGCATGCAGAATGTTACTCCACCCCCATTCTTTTTGGGCACACCAGGGGAGCCTCCTCTGAAATGGAACAAGTGGAAAAAAGTGTTCCAGAACTATGCTGTGGTTTGTGGGCCTAATCTAGGTTTGGAAAGGAAGGTGGCGTTACTACTACACTACTTAGGAGCTGAAGGTCAAGAGATTTTAGAACACCTACCTGACTCGAATGCAAATGATGCCAGAGGTTTGAATGAATATGAAATAAGTTTGAAGAAATTAGACATACATTTCTTGCCTAAGATTAGCACCATCATGGAATGTTACCATTTTGGGAGAAGGGGACAGAAAGAAGGAGAGACAGTGGAAGAATTTGTGTCAGAGTTAAGAAAATTAGCTGCAAGTTGTAAGTTTGGGGGGGCTTGCGAGGAAAGAATAAGAGATCAGTTCATTTTGACGTGCAAGATAGAAAGAATACGTGAAGAGCTCTGGCTGAAAGATGATCCACCGTTGGGGGAGGTATTAATAGTTGCCAAACAGGTGGAACACATGATGAAGTGTGTCAGTGAAATTAAGCAAGATTGTGATGAAAAGTCTAAGGTTAACGAAGTCAAGAATGAGAATGAAAGTGTGCTAGTGGTTAAAGGCGCAAAAGGTGATCAGAAGGAAAACAAAGGAGTTTGGAGTCCAAAAGGAAATTGCTACAGGTGTGGAAGAGCAGGCCCTTGGGCTAACAGTAGGGAATGCCCGGCGCTCAAAGTAACCTGCAACAAGTGCGGAAGGAGAGGTCATTTTAGAACCTGCTGCAAGAGCAATACTAACTACAGGAGCAACAGTAGAGAGGACTCTACACGAGTCTGTGAGGAAATTGGACTGCATGTTGAGAGTGGGGCTGTGTGTAATCCGAAAGACTACATAACAATTGAAGAGACAGAGGTTGAAGCCATGTTTGACTCATGCTCAAAACTGACCATTGTTTCGGCAGATGCTTTTGAGAAAGTGTCTAAAGGCAAGATGAAACTCCAAACAATGGATGTCAGGCCGGGTGGCTATGGTGGTCAACCCATACGCACGAGAGGTTTCTTTTGGGGCAGAGTTGGCTATAAGGACAGAATTGCAGTAACCAAGGTTTATGTATCTAATAAAGGGGACAACATACTGGGGTGGCAGGCGCAAAAAGATCTGGGCATCTATCTTAATCCTAACAAGAACCCGCAAATTTTGGTACAGGAGGTGGACAGTATTGGTGTTAGGATTGAAGATGAGTTCAAAGGAGTGTTCTCAGAAAAGATAGGCTGTCTTAAGAACTATGTGCACAGGATTAGGCTAAAAGAGAATGCTAAACCAGTAACAGCCAAGGTCAGAAACCTGCCGATTTCCATGCAAGAACCGGTTAGAGAAGAATTGGAGAAACTGTGTTGTTTGGGAGTAATTGAGCCTGTGGAGGCCACGGAGTGGCTAGCACCCATTGTAGCAGCGAGGAAAGGTGATGGGGCTGTACGCCTATGCATAGACCTAAGGGCTCTTAACCGGGAAGTAATAGTGGACAAGTTTCCCCTCCCCAACATCTCCCAAATGATGAGCAGAATAGCTGGTGCAAAGGTCTTTTCCACCCTGGACCTCACATCAGCTTATTATCAGGTCAGGTTGCACCCAGAGTCACAAGACTTTACGGCCTTTGTTACACCCATGGGGGCCTACAGGTTTAAGCGAATGCCTTTTGGACTCGTCTCGGCTGCAGCTGTTTTCCAAAGGATCATGAACAACCTTCTTAAAGGAATTCCCGGGGTTTTATGCTACCAGGATGATGTTCTGATCTTTGGAGAAGATAACACTCAACATGAACGCAGGCTCAGACAAGTTCTAGGGAGATTCTTAGAGCAAGGACTAACGGTGAAGAAGGAAAAATGTAGGATTGGGTGCTCAGAGATAGAGTTTCTGGGACATAAGGTAACTAGAGAAGGGATACTTCCCAAAACAGAGTTGCAGAACACCATCCTCAACCTAACACCTCCCAGAAGCAAAGAGGAAATCAAATCATTCATGGGTATGATTGAGTTTTATAGCAAGTTTGTCCAGAACTTTGCCAGGCGTACCTACCAGATTCGCAATCTCCTAAGAAAAGGGGTAACATTTGACTGGAGTGAGGCATGCCAAAAAGAATTTGACGACACCAAGAAAGCACTGGCCGAGGCACCCAATCTCAGAGCTTTTGTTCCTGGTAGGAGGACCTTCCTGACCACGGACGCTAGCACTAAAGGGTTGGGTGCGGTCCTGACACAGGAAGGTGAAAAGGGGGAAGAGACTATAGCGTTCGCATCCAGATCCCTACGTCAGGCAGAGTACAACTACTCGGTTATCGAGAAAGAGGCACTTGCGGTGCATTGGGCCACCAACAAATTTAGAGATTTTGTATGGGGAACTAAGTTCGACATAAGGACTGACCACAAGCCCCTTGTAGAAGTCTTTACCAAGAAAGGCTTAGACGCCATCTCGAGCAGGATAAGAAGGTGGGTAGTGAGCTTACAAGAATACACCTTTGGGGTAGAGTACATACCAGGGGTGAAGAACTTAGCCGCTGACTGTCTCTCGCGGCTGGTGGGAGATACCCCAGGAGGGATCGAGGAAGAGAACAGGCCAGGTGAAGAGGACATTGTGATGGAGGAGGAGAACGTGTGTGCTATCACTGAAGGGGTGGTGGATGAAGAACTCTGGAAGGTGGAGTTGGAGGGTGATGTGCTTCTTCAAGAAGTATGTGCCAAGACCAAGGAGGGTTGGTCTGACTGCGACAAGAGGGAATAGTCTCTCCGACCATTCTGGATGGTCAGAGATGAGCTATCTGTCGCAGACAATTGTCTATTCCGTGGTACCAAGTTGGTTCCGCCACGGAATTTGAGAGAAGTACTGGTTAATTTGGCCCATGAGGGTCACCTGGGCATCACTAAAACCAAGCAGAAGTTACGCCTAGACTATTGGTGGCCGAATATGGATATGGAGATAGAGAGGAGGATAAGGGAGTGCGTACCTTGCTCGGCCAGCAACAAGGTACTCAAACAACACACACCCCCCATGCACTGCAGGACTCTGGCTGAAGGCCCGTGGGCTGATGTAGCCTTAGACATTGTGGGGCCATTATCAGGAGAGAACCGTACCCCGTACATCCTGGTACTTATGGACTCATACTCTAAGTGGCCTGAGCTGAAGTTTGTGTCTGAAATAACTACCAAGTCGGTCATTGAGTTTCTCCTGGAGGTGTTCCTCCGCGAAGGGTTGCCTAGTAGTATCCTGACGGATAATGGAGTGCAACTCTGCTCTAGAGAAATGAAGGAATTCCTAGAGTGCAATGGAATCAAACACAGGTTGGGTGCTCTCTACCATCCAGAGAACAACGGGATGGTTGAGAGATTCAACAAGACCATCAAAGAGTGCATTCAGCTAGCCAAAGCAAGCGGGTTGTGTTGGAGAGATGAGGTGATCAAACCTCTAGAAGCTTACAGATTAACTCCCCATCAAACCACGGGCATGACACCATTTGAGCTGTTGAGAGCTAGAAAACCCAATTCCAGGTTGGTACCGGGTTGGATGAAATGGTACAAGGGGTGGACAACTCCCATCCGAGAGACACCATGGAGGGACAGAGAGCGGAAGGCCATGGCGGATAGGAAGAGAAGGTTCGATAAAGCTCATGCGGTGAAAGAGATCCATTACAAGGTAGGGGACCTTGTTAAAATCAGAGCTGATCAGAGTTTACAGAGCCCACAAGGGTTGTCAAACTATTCAGAAATGCCATCAAAACTCAGGACGGGCGTATCTGGAACCTGAGCAGAGTGGCAAGGTGTGCTATTCCCATTGAACATGGGGACATGCTGAGTAGTGGGGAGTCGGGCAAGACAGATTCTGCCAGGTCTGGAGAGTCGTCAAGTGATGGGAGGATCGACACTCACCGCAGGCTGAGCGGTAGGGTTATCTGTCGTCCCAAATATTTGGATCAGTATGTTGATAAGTAGTCCTGAGTTCTATTTGCTATGTTGTTGTTCTTTCCTGCAAAATGTAAGGAGGGGGATGTGTGGTATCTTCCGGTTTTAGGGACCACTGTCCTTTGACTGCACCTCTCCCCTAATGTTTATAGTGGTTCTTTCCCTTTGCGTGACCTTTGTAGAACGCTGCCACACTGAAGGTTCTAAGTCGAGCTCCCTGGGAGGAGACGGCGGGCACCGGCGGTGTGAGCTGTGGCTGAGGTCCTTGTCTGAAGCATCTTAATAAACTCCTTACTTCAAGAACACATGACGGCTTCCTGTGATGATTACAAGTGTGGACGTCCCTACTAAGTGTTACAGTAGCACTTGGCCTAGTCTGCAGAGCCATGGTAGGATGAACCCCGGTGATTTCCTCGAGTTTGCCAAAGATTTTACTCAAAGAATAACACTTCACAGGGAGATGGAGCGGTGATTATATACAATGCTTAAAAATGGCAGGAAAAGGGCCAGAAAAGCTATATGAAAAACACGTTTTATTGACAAATACAATTTGACAATGAGGCAAGACTTTAGTAAAAGATTCTGAACATCAAAAACAAACAGAAATATGAAAAGCTTGCCTTCGTTGTGGAGTACAAATAAGCTAGTTCAAAATTTAAAAAAAACGTTCTCTTGAAGTTGGCAGAGTAAAACTTTCTTTCCATACATTTATAACAGAGAAGCCAAAGGTGGTAGATATCTGGAGCGCCCAGACCTGATAACAATTTTCCATCTGACTGTGGGAACTTTTCATTTTCACAGAAGTATTTACTGAAATCAGACATGCAACCTTTGAACAAGGTGTAATGATTTCTTGAGAATGGAGGTTGGGTTTGTCCCATGCTTCATCCAACACATCTAAATTATCTTTAATAATTATTTTGTTTAATAAGAAAATTAAGATTTGCAGCAGCCAATATTAAAGCCTGAGAGTAGGCCTCTATTTAGAAGCCGGCCAATTGCTTGTTTGTTCTATTATAGGGAATATAGCATTACGGAAACAGAGGACAGCTACTAAAACGCAGTATTTAAGAATCATGACCCACTTGAAACAAATAAATGTGTTGTAATGGTGACTCCTTTTAGCTTGGGCCAAAAGAGTCTATATAATTCTTCATATAAGTTCTGTAGTAAGAAAACTGAAGGTTATTATTTTTATTTCAGACTTCAAGGAGAGTCTTGTTGATCTTAAAAAAGATCCCTTTGGAAACCTGTCCAGCACTGTGTCCCTCAAGGTTGATCACTCTTGTCCTCAATATTCAATGTTTACGCGCGCTACCTTGCCCAACTCATCTATGTTGATCATCTCCATTTGCAAGTGTAGGCTGGCCACTCCCAGATCTGGACAATCAACTAACCTCAGCAACATCACCAGCGACTTTGAATATATTACTTTGTGGATAACACACATCTCTCAATCTAAATGGGGACAAATCTGAGATGCTCATCCTTGCCTAAGGACCCAAAACCAATTCATACCAATAATTTACCTGGACAAAGCCTCTGAGGCAAGCACCCACAATATCAACGTAAACAGAAAGCCTTGCAATTCTGCCCACAAGAGTGGGGGGACCTAGACACACCCCTCACAGTCGAGGAAGTGAAGCAGTGATTATGGCTTTGACAACAGGCAATTCACTGGGCTCGAGGACTCCAGGAAAAATTTTACAAGGAGCTTTGGGCGAATTAGCCCCCCCAAAACTCCAACTATATGAGACGGCGCTTACAAAGGGGAGCCTCCCCACCACATTGCAGGAGGTCTCTAAGGTGTTGCTGCTAAAACCAGAGAAGGACCCTCAAGATGTAGCCTCATATCGCCCTATCACGATACTGGAATATAGATTACAAGATTCTGAGAATGATATTAGCCCAGAGTGAAGCAACTGTTACCACGTTTGATACATAAGGACCAAAATGGCTTCATCCCAGGATGGAAGACCTCTTTGTGCATTCGCTTGCTATATCGGGTAATGGAGGAGGTCCGTACCAGATGGTCGAGAGCAGCCATGCTGTAATGGATATCCACAAAGTATACGATTCCCTTAAGTGGGACTATTTAGTCACAGTCTTAGTGCGGTTTGGCTTCAGACCCTACATCACCAAGTTGGTCCACCTTTTATACACTTCTCCCACAACAAGGACTTGATTCGGGGGATGTTTATTCGACTTCATCTCGGTGGGCGAGCAACTTGAGAGGGGTGCCCCCTCTCCTATTCGTCCTGGCGATGGAGCCATTGAGGGCCAGGGCCACAGGCAGGTGGGGAGGATTGGGGCATCCCCTACCAGATGGCTTCCATGCAATTTCGCTTTATGCTGATGACGTCCTGCTTTATTTAAGGGACGTCACCTCCAGCCAGCCCCCATAGCCTCTCTCCTGGCGAAGTTTGGCCACGTGTCAGGACTTGGGGTCAGCTGGGACAAATACAGCTTGTTACCATTGATACCAGGATAGACATGGCGTAATGTTGACAAAGGGAAGAGCCCCATCCATTGGGAACATTCTTCCACATGCTATCTGGAAATTCGAATATTCCATGCGGTCTCAGACTTATTAGATGGCAACTCGTCTGCAGCAGTCACCTCAATTGAGTTGCGCCTGTCTTTCTGGAAATCCCTCTCCCTGCTAGTGATGCGCAGCATAGCCATCGCCAAAATGGTGATACTGTAATGCCTACTTTATCATTTGCGAACCTGCCTGTGATTCTCCCCTAGTGCTTCTTTCGGGAACTCCACAGTCTCTTGGGAGATCTCTGTTGGCACAATTCTGGAAGATCTCTGTTGGCACAATTCAAGCAGACAAGTTGCACTGAACAAGCTCCAGCTCCCATCAGACCCAGGAGCCTCAGAGCCCCTAATTTCAAATATTACTACCTGGCGGTCTAATTACAGTGGCTGTCCAAACAGCTGGCAGGCTGGTTCTTGGAGGACATGGGGCGGTTAACCCTCCATTGTCTTGTGGGGCTTCCCTCTGACTCCTAGACCCAAACGTCCAACCACCACGAGACTCATCTCTCTTTCTGTGGGTAGCGCTTTCCTGTTTGTCAAAGGTGATTTGCCTCACCAACCACTTACCTCATTATGCCCTGGCAGGTCCTCTGCTCACACTTCTGACACTGAGGGGGCCACATCTCACGCTGACAGTTTCACAAATGGAAGGAGGCCGGGTGGATCAACTTGGGGGACCTGTTTCTGAATGGCCAATTAATGCCTTTCCAAATGCTGACTGAACAGTATGCACTGCCCGGAGGTCAATTTCTCCTCTATGCTTTCCTGAAGGGCACTATGTGGGACATCTGGGCAAGCCATGAAATTGAGTCAGTCACCCATCAACTTATACAAATGATGCATACCATAGCAAATGGCCGAAAATTAATTAGTTGGCTCACCAATGCCCTCACCTCACACCCAGCTACCACTACAACCCCTGAGGGACACATGCGAGACTGACTTCGATAGGCAGCTTCATGACAGGGAATGGGAAAAGGCCCTGGCATACCCACGGAGAGTCTCACGGAATGCCGGTTTGAAACTGATGCAATTGTACATCCTTCATAGGGCATATCTCTCCCTTAACCAGTGTGTCTATACATTCCTTGGTTCCTCCGATGTGTGTGCCAGATGCGCCGCACTGGGGGCCGACCTGAAACATATGATATGGGATCGGCCACAGTTATGGATTTACTGGAACACTATACAATCCTATACGGAAAGAATAACGGGCATCTCATCATGCGAGGTGCGAGTACTAAGCATATACTCAAGACCATGCATGCACACATAAGGCTGCAGCACCATTCCTAGATTTAGCCCTCATTTTGGCCAAGAAAATGATCACAATGCGCTGGAGGCTTCCAACCGTGCCTACCCCGGAGCACTGGTTGAGCATACTCATCGGATGGGCAAAAGCCGATCCAACAGCATTACACAGAGATGTCAGAAGCCTACATCATCGCCCAATAGTCCAAAGTTTGGAAGCGCTCCTCTCCCGGCTGACCGATCCGCCCTCGGAGTTGGCACTGGACTTGTTGGTGGAATCCTGGTCCCCACCTCCTTCACTCAGTAATGCATCTATCCCGCGCCGAGATCCCAGCCGGGACCCACACAATCAAATTGGTTCCAAGTCCGTTGCGAGGATATCTAGGTACAGTACATCCCTGGCACCACCTTTAAGCAGAGCCCCCCGTAGTCTTAGGCACCCAGAATAACACAAGCTGAAAATGTTGCGCACTCCAACCACTTACTAACTGGGAGCACCTGCTGTGTATTACACTTCCCACTACATCACTTGCTTTCATGAATCTCCCCTCAACCCCATGAGTGAAGCCTAGGAGGGAGACAGGGCCTCCCCACTACCTCGGGTGCCTCTGCAACCTCCCACAATGGACCCACCTCCCGTCCACTTCCTTTTCCAATCCACCTCCACTCCCACCCCCCTCATACATACCACTTGTAAATATGCAGGAGATCAGAAAATTTGGGTTTTTTCCTTTCTCTTCTTTAGTTTTTGAGGCTAATTCTCCTAGAGAACAACCAGACGAGAACGGAATGCCTACATTATGAAAATACAGGTTGTCATGTCACTTGCTCCATGTATGTATACTCTGCACAGATATTGGAAAAACTCAATAAAGAAACATGTTAAAAAAGAAAACATGAAAAACCATGAAATGATTGGTGACATGAAAATGTCCTTCAGCACGCAGACTAACTTAATAGTTAGGATCTTAAACCTTCATGTACCTATAATAAGGACAATTAATCCTCCCTCCACTTTGCTCACCTTTTTGAATTATCAAGAGCTTTAATCCTTTTCGGTGTGGACTATAGCAGTGAAGTATAAGCTGGATTCCCAAAGTCTCGAATTCAAAAGTTATAAAGAATTCTTTTTGCATGATCACCCCCAAAGGTTTGGACAGATGCTGCTAGTTTTTCGACTGTAAAGTGCACTGAAGCCTGCTGAACCAGACCTCTGTGGCAGTGCCCTTACCATTAATAGTTATGTGTCTGAGTTGGTTCAGCCAAAGTCCATAAGTATAGAGTATATGGTAGCAGGGGTGCCCAGGGCAAGAGTGTTAAAGTGTCCCCTGTGAGATGCAGCACTTACTGTGCCACCACAAGTGTGACAAAGCAAAGCATGACTCCCAACCTGCCAGTGCTGGCTGGCAGAGCAGTTCTCAAACTGCTAACTCGACTGCCATTTCAAATATTGACTAAGTCCAGACCTTCCATTTTAATATATAAAAGTCACCCCTAAGGCAGGCCTATCAAGCCCTAAGGAAGGTGCTATATTTTAAAAAGTGAAACATGTTTTAAATGTTCTTCAGTAAAACCCCAAACTGTCGTTTTTATGGTACAAATGCTAGCAGCCCAAATGGTGAGTACATTGTTACACGCTGACAACTCAGCAGTGCTAACATCTGAATGGGACTAAAGTTGATACTTCAAGGTATCAATAGAATTGTAACATTAAACCCAACCTGATGCTCTAGTAGAATGTACTGTTAGTCTTGAGTAAATGGCAACTTCAGAAAGTTCTCACTCGGCTCCCCAAAGTTTTCCAGGGACCATTTACGGTTGCTAGCCACAAGGAGCCTTCTGCCCTCCAGGGTGGAGGTGTGAACGAATCTCATGAAAGAACACAAAGGGCCTTAGTTGGAAGAGGTATTACCTCTCCCTGGCAGGAAGGCCAAACAGGATGTGAGCCCAAAAGGCGAGCTTCAATGGGGAAGCCTCCTTTGTAGGGCACATGGTAGAAACATGCAAGAGGGGCTGCTCTTTTGTGATGGTAGACAGGTGGCGCCGGGAACAGAGAGTGGGGAATGAGTTGTCAAACCAGTTTCCCCGTGGGTGTGTAGCCTTAGGTAGCCACACCTCTCTGGAAGGCTACCGAGCTCCACACACAGAGAGAGGTCCTACCATCTAGAGAGTGAGCAAAAGGTTGCATTCTTGGATAGCTAAATGCCAATCTTTGCAGGAAGTTGTCATCAGGCTGAAGGGGGCCTGGTGGCCCATTGGCTTGTAGTCACCGCTTCCCCTGAAGTCAAGTTCTGGGCATAAAACTGACACCACTGGCAACCAGACCACAGATCACGTCTGTACTGAAGAGTGGACCAAAAAGGACTGCCCTGCTGTTCCCTGGAACCAGCAAAGACAAAGAGAGGCTGCACCAAGACTGGACAGCACCTGCTGCTCCTTGGACTTTCAATGAAAAGACTGTGCCTGTGGTGCCCTGCTCGAGGAAATGTAATCTCCGAGTCTCAGACAGAAGAAGAGACTCCAAGAATCAGTCTGGGAGACTGAGCCCCAACCCTCAAAAGTTGCACCCGAGTCTTGTAGACCCGAGAGAGTCATTGGAGTGCAGTTTGGTTGCCTAAGACGGGGGTTATCACCAACTAAAGGGAACCACTGGTTTTGCTGTAACTGGAGACCAGTAGACAAGTGGCAACTGACTTTTAGCTGGACATTGACCCCTGTGGCCAAAGTCGCCCTACCGAGAACTAGGAGTAGGCCCATAAGGACCCCCGTCACCTGATCAGCATCCTTAGCATCCTGTATCCCTTGAATCAAGACCACTCCATTGAAGTCTATGGCGTTATGTCCGTAGAACCTGGAACTAGATTGAAGACTGCTTAGACTGTGAGGTAACTACCGAAGCCAGCCTCATTGGCCCCTGTGACTTGCTTCCTTCTGGAGTTGGTAGCCCAAAATGAGCCAAAGTAGTAGTTTACAACTTAACTGCTAATCACGCTAGTTGCCAATGCTTGTTTGCAATTTGAATAAAAGCAGTGATTTATTATTTGCTTATTAATTTATACCTCCGGATCCCTCTGGTGAATTTTGTTTGTTTAGGTGTCTAAAAATTCATAAAAATAAGACCTATTTATATAAATTAGTGTTGGATTTCCTTTGTGTGGTGTTACTTCTTATTTAGCTGTTTTGGTATTTCTAAATACCCATGCTCGCACAGTGGCATGGTTCTGGGTCTAAACTTGGGTGGCGTGGTGAGCAAGAAAACAATTAATTTAGGCCCAGATCTCTGTACTAAGGGTGAATTTTGACATTGTTCAGCATTCTGTCCATCAATTGTTCTTTTTGCATTTGTCACATCAAGTGGGACGGTGATGCCCAGACGTGGGTCTCGTACTCGCCATACCACTGGATTCAGTCTATCCTGTCTGATATGGGGTGATGCCCCGATACCGGTCCTAGGATGTTTATTTCGGGTCCATGGAGGACCTAGCCTGGCAGTTAGGGCTGGACTGTTCCCATGGGGAGCAGGGTCAAGACTGATCTGCATATGGTTGGGTCCAAACTGGGGTGGCGTGGTGACCAAAAAAACAATGAAGTTAAGCCCAGGTTTCTGTACTGGGGGTGTGTGTTTGACATTCTTCAGCATTACGTTCATCAATTGTTCTTTTTCCCCAATGATATCAACCCTGCAGGTACGGTGAGGCTTGCTCCCCTTTTGTCTCAATAAAAAGACTATATGTTACATACATGTATATGCAAGATTATAATACTATGCCTGGAATTCCCAACACTGCTACGTGCAGTAACTTCTGGGTGCGATATTACCGCACTGCTGCAAGAATTCCCCAATGGAATCTGGAATCACCACTGAAATTTGTGTTTTTTTGCACGGATTTCAAGAAGTTGTTCCGGCACTTGGCCTTATTTCCTGTACATATTTCATTAGATTTTCTTATTGAAATGTGCAGGTGATAAAACGCAGGAGTTTGGTGTTCCTGCATTACCTATTATTCTAATTTGGCTGGGTACGTGATTACTGGCTGAATATGGATTATTGACCAAGTCAGAATGAGGACTACATAAGCGATTTAAAAGGAGCTATGGTCCCAAAGAGCAGCTGTTTCTGCAGATTTAGTAAATATGATGAAGATGCAAGGATTAAAGCTAATGAGCTCATGACACTTTACGGGTTCCCTGCAACAGAAATCAAAGTCACATATTTGTAAAAACGTGAAGCAAGTGATGAGAAACAGAGGACTCTTACAGAGGGACATCCAATAAATGTCACGCAGGTCTCAAAACCCGAACAGACATCATCAAACCAAGGAATCTTCTGGAATGCCTACTGTTACTGACTGGAAGAATGCGAGACTGGGTTAAGAGAAATAATGTTTTTCTCTATAGTTGAAGGCCCTATTAATCCAGCTTTGGTAGGGGGCCTAAAATGTTTGAAAGTTGTGATTCAGAGCATCTGAACTCTTGAAAACTCCACTTGAGCCGATCATCAGAGAAAAAGCCACAGCTCTTCGAGACAGTAAAATATATTATTAGGCAAACTGGAGATTAATACCTCTTTATCCCATTTAGTAGCTGAATAATTACATATTCTGTGTCACACAGGGATGGTATCTGCTGTACATTTCCACGGCTAGGTGTGATCTATGGAAATACTCCCAAAACGTTTTCTGTTATTCCTCTACCTATCCAACAATTGTTTCCTTAGTTATCTTTCCTTCATAGCCCACAATGTGCTAATTCTAATCTTGTTTACAAGTGCAAGACAGAAGTCCCCACAGTTAGCAGCGACTGGTCCCTGACCTCCCTGTGTAGTGCCACTGTCAGGTAAACAATTACAAGCAAACCACCCGTTACCCTGAATATGACATTAATAAATGTTTTATTTCTCTGTCTCTGGTTTTTCCTATTCTTTTAGTGCCATAATGTTACTATACTGATGCCTGGTTTCCTACCAGAACTTGACGTGGTATCTGAAATCTGTTGAGCCTTTGAGGAGAGACGTGCTATTTCCAATTGAGCTATTCTTAAATAAGCTACCAAACGTTTGCCTGATCTAAAATGTTGAAACCTGGTTGAAAAGCTGGTAATTTGCTCCGTTATGAAGGGATTGAAAGTATCCCACATGGTCAATGGATTGTAGCAATCAATGATAACTTCAGAAATTAAACGAATTATGGATTGAAGATGAAGCAGGAAGTGGTGATTCTCACATGAGATCCTATCTACCACCAGGGGGACGTTTAGGAGAAGATCTGTGGACCTTATCCATAAGTGAAGTATGATCATTAAGCACCATAACTGGGCCATTCTCTTCTTTCAGGAAAGGCTTATTCCAACAGAGTGCTTGCACATCCTTAAATGTATTGACCCTCCCTTGTGTCCAGGAACCCAAACAGATCCTGATTTGACTAGGCTCTGGTCTAGTTACAAACCCTTCAATAGCTCCATTTATCATTCAAGCCAGAGTTGGAGCTCAGCATAATCGCCATCCCTCTCTGTGGAAGTACTCTTGATCAAGTCAACAGCGACAGCCTATGCTTATGTTGTAGTTGGAGGACAGGGCCCTCACCGTAAGAGTAAGGAACCTCTTAATGACAGTCACAGTCTCACCAGTCCCGCTCCAGCTATACTTAACTGGCAACCTAGAACAGGTTCAAACATCCCACGCATCACCACATTCCCTCAGCCCCCACACTCAATATTTCATAGTATGCCCACTCAGCTCAAGCATACACAGGCCCGCCAAGATACTACATCATCCACTTTCATTATACAAGGAACAGATGTCAGACACAGCAATCATTCTGGAACTACCACACGAACTTCCACCTCTTCTTTCTGTTTTACAAATAAACACACATGGCCAGAAGGAAACCAGGCTCAGACACGTTCAAACTCGCGTTGGCCAGCCCCCATCAAGGCAACACCAAGTCACACTAGCTGGTCAAACCACAGTGTCCAACTGTGTCCAAACGTCAGATGAAGAATACACCTGAATGTGCTCACAGCACAACACCCTCAAATGCTGTACAAACATCGGAGGGGGGCTCCTGTACACAATGAGGACAGCCACCAATATGCAGAGACTATTATCAGACCTTTCATTACACATAGGACAGCCCAGTCAGGCTAGGTCACTGCAGCTTGCTTTCTACAAGGGCACTGGCATGCAGCGGCACCAGAAGAAGTGTCGCTTGTCAATGCCAGTATCACACTAGTGACACGTGGGATGTTTCCTTGTAAATGCTATTCAACTACTTAGACAATCCCATGGGCGTGCACTCACAGCTGTATGAGTCGTACATCTTTTGTGTTGATTCATGGGCCTGCACTGACTGTGGAACCAAGCCAAGAAACTAGCAAGCACATGTTTTGGACTACTTAGACTGCTCCGCAAAGTCCTGGAGCGCATCCCCACACAGCTCAGAAAGACAGTAGTCCATTCCCTGGTCACCTCACGTCTGGACTATGGAAATTCACTCTTCCTAGGGGCACCAAAATATGTTACCAATAGACTTCAAGTGGTCCAGAACGCGGCAGCAAGACTGCTGTGCAAGGTCCCAATCCAGGAATCAGCCAGGAAACATCTAAAAGCGCTTCACTGGCTCCCGATTGAGGCCAGAATTAAGTTCAAGGCACTCTGTATGACACACAGAGCCTTACACAACAAGGGCCCTAGTAAAATCAAAAACCTGTTGACCCCCTATGTCCCAAACAGAAGTCTCAGATCTTGCTGTGAATGGCTCCTAAAGACTACCAGAATCAGGAGAGCCAGATGGGGAGGCAGATCCTTCACTCATCTGGCACCCAAGCTGTGGAATTCACTGCAACACGAATCTAGACTTCTGGAAATGGAACCCGCCTTCCGGAAGTCGATTAAAACCTGGCTGTTCTATCAGTATTATTAATCCGCCTCTATCCTCTCTATGGTAACGGTCTCTTAGCGCTGGGAAGCCTTAGGGCAGCTATGCGCTCTACAAATCTCAAATATAATGAGCAATGTTTCTCTCTAGTCTCTGGTCTCTCCCTAGCTCAACCCAAAAAACTGCAGTCCTCCACTGCTTAACGTAACTCCTATTACGCTTCTCAGACCCTCTAAGTTCTTTGACACTGTCTCCCACCACACACTCATCAATCAACTGCGCCAGTTGGGCATCACAGACGATGCGCTAAGATGGATGGTATCCTTTCTCACAGGATGCACCCTGAGAGTCTGCCTCCTGCACTTCACATTGCAAGCCAAGCACACCATCTGCGGCATCCCCCAAGGGTCAACCCTCAGCCCAACCATCTTTAACATCTACATGACACCACTCGCAGACGTTGTCAGATCACATAACATCAACATCATCTCTTACGCCAATGACACTCAGCTTGTCCTCTCGCTCTCAGCTGACCCCACCTTGACAAAGACCAACTTTCAAATCTGTATCAAGAACGTCTCAGCCTGAATGAAGGACAACTGTTTGAAGCCCAACACGGATAAAACTGAAGTTCTGATCTTCGGCAAACACACCGCCCTCTGGAATGACACCTAGTGGCCGTCGGAACTCAGACCCACGGCGAAAGACCAAGCCCGCAACCTCAGCAACATCCTCGACAGCTAACTCTTTATGAAACATCAGGTCAACGTTATCTCCTCAGCCTGCTTCCACACGCTCCGCAAAATTTTCAAGCAGCTCCCCATCAGCACCAGGGAGACGGTGAAGCAGGTCGTCATCACCAGCCGACTGGACTACGGCAATGTACTCTAAGCAGGAACCACCACCGAACTCATGCAAAGACTCCAGACTATCCAGAACGCAGCCACAAGACTGATCCTCAACCTGCCCAAGAGAACCCACATCACCCAGCCCCTGAAGGACCACCACTGGCTCCCGGTCCAGAAGGGATGCCATTTCAAGCTCCTGGCCCACGCCTACAAAGCCCTCCACGACCAAGGACCCGCCTACATGAACCACCGCCTGCACTTCCACCGACCTTCAAGGAACCTCCGCTCCGCACACCTCGTGCAGATACCTCGCATACGCCACTGTCGCTCCAGAGGACACTCCTCCCATCTCACTGCCAGAGCCTGGACACGGACATGGCTCTTTGACTGAGACGCAGCAAGCGCCTGGATATCCTCTCAGGTGACAAGTCGCGCTTTACAAGTTACTGCATGATACATGATTGATTACATTCCAGTTCCCAGAGGTTGCAACTTGCAGCGCAGTGCTCAGGCTTCCAGAGGTCCACAAAGCTGCCTATTTTGTCTTTAGGTTTTCTGTATCCTACTGCTTGGGTTTCTCAGTTTCCTGGCTGATGGTGTATTAATTATTTCATAAATTGCTTAACTTTTCTGCTATTGCTTCAGCCGGTTTCTGTCAGTTCATTTATTCACCAGTCGGTCTAATTCATACTTCCCTTTTCTAGCTTGGGGTTATTGTGCTCTAGAGGCCACACTCTCTTGTGTGTTTCTGTTCACTGCGATAATCTCTTACCTTGCTTATGCTTGTTGTGTTCGTTCCGCAAACTTTCCTTCCTGGATAGCAGCTTTTGAGATGGCGCACCTTACCGCACACACTGACAAGCACATTCTCGGCAGCACTTAGAAGCGCGTGGTGTAAACACGTTTGCCTTAATCTCTAGTGTCATTTGTGGTTTCAGTAATAGAAGACGCATTGGGTATTTAATTCCGTGGTGATGTTAAGAGAGCAAATATTTGAAAAACTATTGCTGGAGCCGTGAGTCTCGGAGATGAAGAATAGGAGCTATAAAGTAGCCCTCGCTGTAAAATCCTGCATGACTCGTATCGCCTGCCTGGTCCCCTTTCACAGTGTAGGCAGATTTCTGCTGTGCAGGGGCCCTGACGCGCAACTGTCTTCAAGTGTTAGCCTATTTTGTTTGAATGAGTGCTGCAACCAATATGTCAATCTCTTACAGATTCAATTCCCAGCAGGCCTGACTCCGCCTTTTATTCTTCAGTGTTGCCCTTTATGAATGGATACATTAGTTATACATAAAATATGACACTTTCATTGGCAGCTACGAATAGGTGTGTCCAGGATAATCAAAGCCAGTGAAAGCCGTTCACAGTAGACACGAACAGGTAGTTCGGATTCCTCGAGGTCAGAGAGCTCTGAGGAGGAGGAAGGCATGGCTATCAGTTTCACGTTTTACTACTTGCGTGGCACGGCGCTCTCCGCTCTGGCTCAGTTTGCACCAACGGCTAAGCTGTTAATTGACGCTAACCTGTCATTGAAGACAGGCGCCCATCCCCTTAGACACCCCACTTCCGCCCTCAGAATCGCTGTTTGTACGGTAGCATTTATATAGTGCTCACTGTCTCTATGACTATGTGGGGCACTCAAGCGCTTGCCCACGCGGGCAGTAGGCTACGCCGTGTAGAGTGCGTGGTTTGGAATTTGCTTTTGATCCTATGTTGGACCGCTGCTCCCATGTCGTGCGTGACGGCCGCCGAGGCGCGTGATATCGTGTTGCGGGGCGCAGGCGCAGCCCTTCGCAGTGCGGTGAGTGAAATGAGTGCGAGTGAATGAAGCGCAGTCAGTGGTTTTCAGTACACTGCAGCTTTGAGCAGCTCTTAAATTACATTTAATAGCCTGCATTACATAGAAACAAAACACTAGGTGAGAAGCCTATGAAAATAAATGACTTCTCTGTTTCTAATTCAAACGGATGACTTGCGTCCTAGCACTTTCTTTGGCAACCACGTCGTAAAGAGGAGCACTGCAACTTGGATTGTGCATCAGTGCCAGCTTTCCTGACTGGACGATTAAATCTTCACGACAGCGATATCTCTCACTCTTCAACTCGTTAACTCGCTCCCGGCGCCAGCGCACTGCGGCCTCTGACAGGGACAAGAGCACGTGGTGCGCGTCGGCAATATTAGATTTATGGTCCGCGTGCTTCGCTGCTGCCGAAAAGAGACCCCGAGCAGAATGCACGGCCCGATCCCTGCTGTCAGCGCGAGATCCCGGGACCACAGGCCGCTGCGCCGCATTCCACTATAGAAAATTCTGTACTCCATGCCTATAGAAGTGCCTTCCCAGTGTGTTCTGAGTGACTGCCACTTATTGCAGTATTATACCTCTATTTGTATTTTGTATCTTATGTATCATGCACACTTAGTCACTTTTTCCTCTTGTAACGTATCATTTGATCATTTGCTATCTCTTCTATTATCTTGTTTGCTTTTGTTATATGCACAATTGTCACTTTTTCCTCATGTAATGTAACGTTTGCTTTTGTAACATGCCCACTTGTAATTTTCTCCTCATGTAACGTTACTGTTCCTATTGTGAAGCGCTCCGACACCTTCGGGTAAAGTCCGCGCTGTATAAAAACGCATAAATAAATCAAGGGCGCAAGACGCAGCCGCGAGCCTCTCCTCACGGGCTCCAACGCCCTCAGATGCTCACGAACTGCACCAGAAAATGGGATTTGGAAGCGTAAATACTCTTACTGTGCGGAGAGAAAGAGGAATGTCATGCGACAACGAACAACATAACGTTATAGGTAAAGGAGTTATATGCGTAGACAGAGTTAAAAACACAGAAGTATAGGTAGGGCCCCAAAGTTTTTCATAGGAGCCCACTCCTCGCCTAGGGGGTTGCCGACACCGTTGGCCGCCTAGCCTTGATATCACTTTATGCCTCTTTCTTTCACCATGCTGCACTTCCTGTCTCTTTATGTAACTCTTCCATATCTTCCCATCCCTGTATTCACTCTTAGGTTCGACTACTTATCTGATGTTCGAAAGGTCACTGGACGGAGCCAGCTGAGGGCCCTTTTATTTTCCTAGCTGATTTGTGTGGCCCCACTTGTCTGGGCTAATACGGCAGCGGCTGAGATGGCGCAGCGAGATTGGGGCTGCACAAAGAAAAGCCAGGCCCTGGTTGAGTTTGGGAGAGAGGGAACTTAGTTGCAATGGCGGCAGAGTACCCTCTCTGCCAAACTGTTGGTCCGCCAGTCTCATTCAGAGGCGGGAGGACTAGAAGTATGTCAGCGACGGTGCCTACTCTGGTTCCTTTGCCGACATACTCCTCCGATGGCCGAACAGTGTATGGGCTGTTGGCCGGTAGCCATCCAATTGCCACCCTAGTTACAGGAGGCAGTCGGATGGCGGCGATGGACAGTAAAAAAATAAATACCTCCCGACCCAAAACCCTGGGAGAAATCTCCCAGGTTGCGGGGGCCATTAACGTTACATTTTTTTAATAATGAACTCCCACTTTGGGAGTTCGATTAAAAAAATAAAAAAATGTAAAAGTCTGATAGAGGGTCGTCATGACTGTCAGAGTCGTCCGAAAAACTTTTACAACACTGACAGGAACCGCCGTGACAGTTGTTCCTCCTATTCTTAAGAGATGTCCACAGGGCTGGCATGTCCGTAAGGGTGACGGAGTGCTTCTTCGTGGCCCCAATGGAGCTACAACCACCCGCGAAAAGACAAACCAGGCCCCCAGTTCATTGTGCTTATGGCACCACAGAAAGTCAGGGCAGGCTCGTTGCTAGGTACAGAAGGACAATGATCTCCCATAGGCAGGTTGGCAGGCACAGCATGAAGTGTGCCTGAACTACTCTCTTCAACGCTCAGGTCTCAGTCCATGAGAGTGAAGCTTCTCTGTTGCTTCAAAGCAGCACCATAAACACTTAACAGCTTTACTAGGAGGTGGCTGAAGGCAAACAAAGATCTAAAACAACTTACCAGGTCGTGGGGAGAGCATTTGCCAGTGCGCAACTCTCAAGTTTCCCTGGTCTACACTTGAGTAGCTCATCCACTCCAGGATTATTTTCCTTTTCTTACTGGTGTTTGTAGTCCTTTTTTATATCCTTATTAAATGAGTACTAAGAGTCCCAGAATTCAAATAAAGATTCTGAACTGGCTGAGCTATTCAATATGGATCCGTGAATCTTGAGAGCTTTGCCAGGATGGCATTAAAATCTCTCGCATGGGGCATCAGGGGAGTGAGGGGGGGGGGGGGTTGGGGGCTGCTGCTAAATATATCCTGGCTGCTGGACTCCCTAGCGCTTTTTAGTATGCTGATTTTCACTTGGACCTTGGCTATTGCACCTAATCTTTACTCAAATGGGGGGCGGGTGACATGGAGGAAAGAGTCCATGGCATTTTCAGCTGGTTCTAGTTTAGAACCAGCACACTACCACTGATGTCAAACATCACAATTTCATGCGTGCATGGCTTACTAATGTGAGTTTTTCTCCTCACATTCTAGTACTTATAGCTCTAGTTTTCCCACTGCAATACATTCAGGGCTACAAGTGCAGCAATGCAAGAGAAACTGGGCTGGAATAGCGACCCACACAAGGAATCTGACAACTCGACAGCTGACCTGCTCAATGTGTCTATTTCCTTTATAATATTACGTTTCTTAACTTTATAGCAAAAAACACCTTTCTCCACTGAGCTGACAAGGCAGCTCAGTGAGTTCAATGGGCACTGCTAGGTTATGCAATGAACTTAAAAGTCACCAGTTCGAATACGATGCCGACTTGGCCTTCCATCAGTCTAAGCCCAGTAAATGTGTATATTCTATTGGGCAATAGTAACATTTGTTATTTCAAGAGCTTAAAATGCCAGGAGTGTGGTATGAAACACAATATAAAAACCTAGGGCTTGCTATTGAAAAACGATATATATTTTTTTTAACAAACCCCATATTCAGTCCAAATGTTCCCTACTGATCTTGTTAACTGATGATATGAAGTTCATGCTAGTGCCTGCCTATCAATTCTGCAAGACCAAAATGAGGAGGATATTTGTGCACCACTTCGGTACGGATACCAAAGGTTGTTCTGGCAAAATACATTGGTCTATTTTTAAGCACAATGGGCACCAACACTTGTTAAAACTCAGTTCGGTAGCTGACCAATTTACAGAGGAGATGTGCATCACAAGCATCCGGTCCGATCCTGCCCCCCCATGCAAGAACATTGTGTCAAATGTGGAAAATATTGTATTTTAAGGCATATTAGCCCATAACATAGGCCAGAACTAGATGAAGTGTAATGGACACTCTTTATGAAAGGGCCCTAAATTTCTGCTGCACAGGGCAGAAAGAAGCCTTTAGGTTCTGAATCACTACATTACAATTATTTTAAAATCTTTGCGGGAGAAGGGGCATGATCTTTCTCAAAGTTTGACATCTCACTTACAGTCTTCCTTTTATGTAAAAAAAAACACATTTTAAAACAATCATGGCTTACACATGACGAAAAACAAGCCCAGAGCCCAAATATCAGTGCCAGTGCGCCCCCCCACTTGCAAACATAGGAACAAAGCAAGTTCTGGAGCCCACTTCAACTCTACTTAGGGCTGAGTAACTGGGGTGCAGTAAAACTCCCTGACGTTTAGGATGCTGCTGCCCCAGGACGCACTGGTCAGAGGTTCATCACCAGCACCGTGGTAGACAACAACCAAACGTAAATGATTCTAAACAGCACCCACACAGAGCTCGTTCCTCATCAAATTCTGCAGAATATTCACACATGGGAGCAAAATTAATCCTCTCCTTTAGAGTGCTGTAAGAGAAATGACCAGGAGTCAGGAGAAAAACTGTGATCCAGCAGTGCATGGATTGCTATATTTATAATGCACCAAACAAACTAACTCAGCACCTTCAAAGGATGATGATTTGACAGCTCAGTGATGTAGACTAAGAAATTGAGCGCTTTCCAGGACCAAAGAGCACCTTACAAATCTGAGCACTGGCCAGAGATCCAAATTTCAAATCAAGGTATTACTTGGGCCATATTGGGCATTAGAAAAAGCGTAACATTACTCACTAAACACATGTTTGAAGATACATATTAACAATTTTTATAGCTAACACCGCAAATGGAATTGTTGCTTGGTGTGTAAATAATAGGTATTATTGACAAACTAAACCATACGCTTTCAGAAACCTGCCCTGTGACATTTTGGGATTAAACATAAGTTCTTGAAAAGAGATCAAACCATCTGACAGCTCTTGTGTTCTGCATCACAAGGTCACAGCACCTTTTGTGAAGGGCAGACAATCAGGGGGTCCATGTCTAGGTGTGGGAGAGGATTCCCTGACGAAAACATTTAACTCGACTGTCGGCTACTGAAGCAGAGAAACCAGTTTTCTGCTAAAAGGAGGAGAGAGTGCTAGAGGGGTGAGTTTCATCAGTAGTGAACCTTTGAAGAATGGAGGTTGAGCGCAGGGTTGAAGAAAGGTTTCGCTCAAGAGCTACAACGTCAAATGTTTGCTACAAAAGAAGGCTGACCATGATAAAAGGAAAGATGGAATCTAGACTTAGGGTTATCTCAAATCTGGGATAATGTGGCCATCTTGCTCTGAAATGAAAAGTTCTTTCAGCACATAGATTCCATCTTGTCAAAATCCCAGGAGTGAACACAAGCAATTTTCAGTTCAATACAATATTTCCCAAAACGAACAAGAACACTGCTAAGTAAACTTTAGTCAAGATTTCTTGGCTCAAATACGCGTGAAAATTTAGTCAAGGGCATTTTTTTTTTTAAAGAGACTGCATTTTCGGGAATGAAAAATAAATGTAAAATATATAATATCAAACCCCCTGCCGAATTTTAGAACATTTGTGCCAAATATGCTGCAAAAACCAAGAACAGATGTTTGTAATGATTTGATAATACACAGATAGGTTCAGACGATACATTTTCTCAGGTTTATATACCTTATGGCCCGACTAGGACAGGACCACAAGCCGGGAGTCCCTGCTAATTACTGGCATACTTTAAATTATATTATGTTATATAGTCATATCGTCATCTCCTTCCTCCTCATTGGATTTGTCTCTCAGTCGGCTGCCCTTCATCCAGGAAGCTCCTTCAATTGCAAAGAATGACTGAGCAAAGATGTCAGACAGGAAGGTTGAGGTGCATTTTTGTATAAGTAGAAGAGCAGTAAAAACAGAAGGCCAAGAAAAATCCTTGAAAGAGTAACAAAAATACTGAAAAAAGTAGAGAATTAGGATCAACAATTCTGAAAGCCCCCGTTCCTTCTTTAATTCCCTGCCTTGTAAAACAAAGACACCAACTTTGCAACAATTCTTGGATTGACTAGATAAAGATAGCCTCATTCCAAGTTTAGCAAACATAGCCTACATATAGCGGCAGCAGCAGAAAAAGCAGTATCGTATGGCAATTCTGCATAAAATGAAGTCAGGATTCTGAGGTAAAAATCAAGTTATATGGTAACTGGATTTGCACATGCATTCATTTCACAAGATTTTAATGAACACAAAAATTGTGTGGCAAAACGTGTGGAATTAGCACATGCATTAATACTATCAATGAACGCGAAAAAAGGAAATCACAATTTTGGGAACACTAACCACAAGACAATGGCACAGTAACACAGGAAAAGACCATCAAGTGTCCTCTTGGTGTCTGCCCTATCTTCCCCTATGTAGACTCAATCTGGAGGAAAATGTGAACAAACATTTTCCACTTCTATTTGGCTAATTAGGCTTCCTTTCACCAAAAGCATGGTGGGTCCCCGGACAGCCATCTTCTGGAGCCCATTCAGGTGAGAGGCTGCTCATGCTCCTGAAGTGATCCCCATTTTGTGTGTGTGTTTTGGGACGTGGGGCAATAATGGCTATTAGAAAATTGGAATGTTAGGAGCTCCATCGAAAACAATGGAGTGCTCCGGGCTTCTAATAGCTGGTAGAAGCCCAGAGCTCCAACATTCCAATGTTTGCTCACAGCTGTTGCTTTCAATCCCCTCAGGCTCCATGACGCCTTTGTTTTACAAATTAGAACATTATGCCTTCTAGGGGCGGAATGCTCTAATAGCCGTAGAGCCGTCTGTAGCAGGCTCTACCGGCCATTAAAAGCCTGCTCCCTTGTTAAAGGCCCTTGCCTTCGGCTCAGGCCTTTAACAGTGGAGCGGGCCTTTAATGGCTATATTGGAACATTGGAATGTTGAGAGCTCCATTGAAGGCAATGGAGTAGCTCCGGGCTTAAAAGGGTTGGTATAAGCCTTCTGCTCCAACATTGCATTATGTTTCTCCCTTTTGATTTCAGAACATTCTACCCTTAGTGGGTGAAATGTTCTAATATTCTTATATCCCATATGCCTCGGGCTATACCGGTTGTTAATGGCCCTCTCCCTTGTTATAGGCCCTTGCCGCTTGGGTTCATGGACTTTAACAACCAATATAGCCCTCGGCAGCGGTCTACATTAATGCCTCCAATACTTAATTAAAACAATGGAATGTTGGTCGCTCTCCTGAAGACAATGTAGCAGCGCGAGGGATAATGATGACTAATACAGACATTCCTCCAACATTCCAATGCTTGTCATTCTGTTTCTCCAGTATATTATAGAACATTCTTCTCTCTGTGGAAGGAACATCTCAACAGCATTGCAGCCATTCTGCCTCTGGCTAAAGTGATTGTTAAAGGCCTTCTTCCTCGTTACAGGCCCTCGCCTTAGGCGTGGGCCTAAACTTTGGATTTTGGGCCTGTAACAACCACTATAGCCCTCGGCAGCTTGATAAGAATATTGAAATGATGGCAACTCCACTGAAGACAATGAACTAGCTGTGGGCCAGAGAAGGCTGGGATAGACATTCTGCCAAAAAGGCCATTTGATTGTCTTTCTGTTTCTCCCTCTTTATTTCAGCACTCTTTACCCTCACTAGGTAGAATACTCTAATCGTAATTTACCCTTCTGTGTCGAGCTATACAAGTTGTTAAAGGCCCTCTCCCTCTTTAAAGGCCGCTGCCTTAAGGCACAAGCACATTTAACAACCATTAAAGCCCTCAGCAGAGAGCTATAATGCTATAACACGGACTACTGGAAAAAAGGACAGGGAATGCGGAACTCAGAAGGGGAGTCTAATTCTCCTATAGAGACGGTAGAGGCCAAACACAGACAGAGTGTCCACCTGTAAGTGCAGTCTGTTAACACTCACCCTGTCCAAAGAATCATAGACTATGCAAAGAGATCATGTGAATGAAAATCATTTGTAAATAAATGGTTTCTCTGGGCCCATATGCCTTTATATTTAAACAATGTTCTACTCCACGTTTCAAGAAGATTGTTTTAGAAATGCTTCTCAGCCACACCATTTAGCAAATATTTAAAGTTAAAACTGAATATTTAAGTCCAATCCAAAACTTGAGTTTGAAAATCTAATATTTAAGTCCTCGTCCTGATAAAAGTAAAGTTTGGATCCTTCTTGGCTTCAGGAGGAAATCTATGTAAAAATTCCTCATCTAGTGATGGAAAATCTTATAGCTTTACATTTTAGCATGCTGCTATACTGGCACTCACATCCAAGATTACCAATAATATTTTTTGAGGTAGAAATAAGACATAAAACCGAGGTTGCTTTCAAAATAGTCAGGATTCCAGACAACTCATTGTACATAGGTGTTTTTATTGCATGGATACACCTGACATGATATAATTTTAGCTGAACTGTAACAGGAGGTAAAGCCATGTGCCACTTTAATAAACAGAATGACAGATACACTGGTAGGTGGGTGCCACTCTGTTTTGGATAATACATGTTTTTAAGACCAACATGTTCAATCTTAATAAAGTAGTGTTCAAGTAACTAGAATTCATCAAAATCTTCCTGCACTTAAATATTGCCTCCAATATTTGTTAAGAAGGGAACTTCCCAAATATAATACCAAAGGACTTGTGTTCTCAATACTTATCAAAATAGCACCAAAACACTATCTTTACATGCCCTGCACCAGTGTCATGGGTTGTTGCTGACTGCAGGCCATTCCAAGAAAGACTGCTTGTATTTCAGTCCCCAGGCTTCTGCAAGAGGTGAGGCCTTGTCAGTCTGTACCATCAAAGTAGAGAGGAGTGACTTGCTGTATAGAGACAGATCACCAGGATGTAGACCAATGGCAAATCAGTTCTAGCATGGGCCACCAGTATCAGCTAGGGAAGAGCAAGCCACCAAAATCAAAGGGAGAGCCGAGGTGTGGCATAGCCCTAAAGAGCCAAAGCACAAGTCGAACCATATCAGGTCTGCGCCATATAGTAGTTCCCCTTCGTTCTTTAAGATTAGAAAAAAAAAACACATTTTGTATTTGATTCCTGATCAAACGCTGTTACAGTAGCTCTCTTTCCCTATTCAGGGTGCTGCTCATTTAGTTTTAACAAAGGTTGCAACAAGCTGCATGATGGAGGGTAACAGACAGCAGCATCCTGGCTCGGCTCTGACTCGCCCTTCACATGGCTCCAGAGCGACACATTTGGCCTCATCCAGGCTCGAGACTTCCTTTGCTCTATATTTCCCGCCCAACTAGCTTGTGAGGTTCGGTGGTTAAAATAGAGAAACTCTCCCCTTTACTCGCCAAAAATGTGATTTACTCGCCAAAAATGTGACTGGCTGCAGCTTGCGCTTGCCTCAGATGACACCACAGTTCTGCCCTGGGTACTACAAGAAGTAAAGGCAGCCGCAGCGGAGTGCGTCCGTGCAGAAGTCCGGTAGCAGGAGGCAGGCGCCTCATTCCCGCATAGCTGCTCGCATGCCAGGCCCGGCTCAGGTTCCCTGCAGGCCTTCCAGTGGACAGGGGTGAACCCTGGCTCGGTGGCCCCCACCGCCACAGCCCCGTTTTGTTTTTCATCCTGGCGACTCCGTGTCGCTGAGCAAATTCCATAGTACAGAAAGTAAACAGATTTAACCCACACCTCACCAGCCTCTACTCAGGTAACCGCTGCAGCCCTCAGTCTGCTTCTGAAATGGACCCTGGCACAAAGATCACAATGGAATACGAATCTGAAAATGTACATCATGGTTATGTGTGTATTTGTGAAAATTGACTGTGTCTATACACTGCATTAGAATGTGCACGCAGCGATCAGTACGTTTTACAATAAGGACCAGTGCACGTCATGGCTGCATCCGTGCACTGTGTATGAGCACGTGTGTGTGTGTGTTGTGTTCTGCATGCTCTTATAACTAGGTCTGCACTTTACTTAAAAGTGAAAACTGGGCTATTACATTTGAGTGGTGGCAGTAAATGTAACCAGCTGTTGTATGCCTGTCAATATCTACTGTGTGTATTTGTAACTATTATTCAACACTATACTTGACACTGGGAATAGTCTGTTTCCGGACACTTGCAGAAAAGGCAGCTAGGGGGCAGGGAGATAAGTGATTGCCCAAGAATCACACAATGTTGCTATTGTCAGTTGGAGAAGCTGGGAAATAATCGGGATCCTTTGGTTCTGGCAATGACAACGTAGACAGCAGACCAGTGATTGGCTGAGTAGACTAAAAGCAGCAGCTGTTGCATGTCGGAGGCGCCCATGTCATTAGTAAAACTGGCCTTTGACTGCTCGCCCTTTATTGACCCCAGGAAGCATGAATTCACGGTTCGTACAGTGCTACACAAAGAGGAGGCAGTCTCTGCTTCCGGGGGTCTCCTACAAACCATTTATATATCAGAAACTCATCTACAATGCCAGGGGTGGCTCCTCCACTAGGGCGGAGGAGGGTCGCCCCACTGCTTTCTCGCAGTGCGAGAAGCAGAAACATAAAATGGTATTTGAAATACCATTTTATGTTTCTGCTTCTCGCACTGCGAGAAAGCAGAAGGGTATGCTTGGTTGGGGGCGAGTCGGGGAGGAGTGGCTTGCCCAATGCTGTGGGCCCTTACTGTTTTTGTCGGCCCTCTGGGGCCGACCAAACCAGTCATGCGCACTCTGACTTTTCTCTATATAGGCTGCATGCAGCCTACATAGAGAAAAAGGCCTCCCCATAGGCGCCCGGCTGGACGCCGCCCCCACCAATCACAACGCTGCCTTTGCAGCGTTGTGATTGGCTTAGGGGAGGGGAGGGAGACTGCCTGCTTCCTGTTCAGCAGGAGAGCAGGAAAAAAGGACCCGGCCAGGAGCCGCGACGTCGCAGGACCCGGGAAGGTAAGTTTAAAACATTTTTTAATTAAACACCTCACCCGCCTCCGCCTGCCCCTCTTGCGAATCCGCGCGACCCCCGCGAATCATGCCGGCTGCGACTGCACAATGCACGCCTGGGCGGGCTGCAGCTATCTGATAAGCAGTGTTGTTCTTGACGGTACTTCTGCGAGTCACACACCAGGGATATTTTGAAAAGCAGTGGGTATCTGAGAGATCAGTTCCCCCAACAGATCTGGAAAAAGTGTTTTTCTTTTAGTTTCAGTTAGGAACTACAGGCCAGAGTCACAGTCATTTTTTCAGTCACTAGGTGTGATGTCATAGCTGCTTTCAAGTGACATGCTCCGGATTTTCCAAGAATAAGTCCCACCTCCACATGGAAGAAAGCTTGCAATGGGCTCTCTGAAGACACACGATGAACATACCAAGTGTTTAATTTGTGCTGGTGGTTGCAGATGGTGGGCACCGCTACTCGTTTTTAGGAACTGGGACTTAATTATCATCATCAGACTTTAACCCAGTGCAAAAGAAAGGCAGAAAAAAGAAAGAGAGGAAGAAAAAGATAGTAAAACAGTGACAAATGGAGAAAGCATGAATGAAAAAGAACCTGAAGGACTGAGATAAAGAGACCAGAAGTATAGGGTGATGGAACAAAGAGGCATGAAGAGAAATCAAGACCAGCCGCCAGAATGTGTACCGACCCTGGCGCCAGGAATATATCGCAGAGGCGAGCATATGGCTGTGGCAATGGTATTGATTAGTCTGGATGCGATGGGGTCGCAGGCTGGGGGCACGCTGCGGTTGTGCAGAGGTTTTTATGTGGCTGACATAGGAGTAGGCACTGAAGAACAGGGCTTGGTTGGGGCAAATACAGTGAAGCCTGTGGTCCGGAACACAAAGTCAGGGGTCAAAGAAGGTAAGGAAGGGGAGATGCAGGGGACTCAAGTGACAGGGATAGAGAAGGGCGTAGAGGGGGTGGCTGGGGGCGAGAAGAAGGGGACAAAGTAGAAGGGAAAGAGAGCATTGAGCTGAAGATTAAGAAACCTCCCTACTTGAGGGTTTCAAAGCTGTTGGGAGTCCACCTCATGTTGTCCACAAAAGAGAAAATCTGGAATGGGGAATACGTGGAGATGTTGAAGTTGTTGCATAGAGAGTTAAGGGCTAAGGTGGGCTCGAAGGGAGAGGCGAATGAGCTAGCAAACCGTCCTAAGGTTCCGCTGATGATTGAAAACTGGACAGTGGCGTTTCTTAATATATGTCAGCGACTATTGTGAGAAACACCCGAAGAGGTGTGCAGCGATTTTGTAATATATGGATACTATAAGGAAGGTACAAATTAATTATAGGGGTTATGCCTGGGCACAATATGATGATGAGTTCAGGGCACGCATGGCGATAGATCTTGAGGTGCAGTAGTGTGAGGTTGATGCAGATCTTTGGCATCACACCAAGGGCCAATCGAAAATTTGGCAAGGCCATATTTGCAGGCAATGGCCTATCTATCGTATATCGGCCCTGTCAGGGCCACCCCACCCGGGGAGGGGTGAGAACAACCAGAAAAGGACAGGGAGGACAGATAGGCACCTGTTGGGATTTTCCATAAACTGTTATGCACCAGGGATTATTGTAAGTTTCGGCACAAGTGCTCAAAATGTGCCAGCAAGCACCCCCTTACAATTCCTACGGGACGGGAGGACAGTCCAGTACTTCCATGGGGCAGTGGCAGCAGCAGCAGCAGGGGTCGGCCGGCAATCAGCAGCACAATCAGGAGTCCAGGTTTAGGGGCAGACGGGGAGTGCAAGGACCTGGGGGAAAAAAGCTTGTACGCTCATTAAGTTGGGCTGTTTGAATTTTTGGTTGTCGCTATATGATCAGAAAGAGGATGCCAATTTGTTGAGGGAAGGTTTCACACCGGGTTTCCAGTTGGGGTACCACGGTCCGAGGGTGCGCAGGTGAGCGAACAATCTTAAGTCAGTGAGTGCTGCCAAGCATGTGGTTCAGGAAAAACTGTCAAAAGAGATACTGGAGGGGAGGGTGGCCGGCCCCTTTGACGACTGGCTCATGGGTGACTTAATTGTGTCTCCAATCGCGATGGTTCCCAAGAAAGAAAAAGATCAGTTCAGGCTCATTCGGCACCTATCCTGGCTGGAGGGCAGCTTGGTTAATGACTTCATCACAGATGAGCAGGCTTCAGTAACATATTCGTCAGTGGACGTGGCAGTGTCCTTAGTTGAGGGAGCAGGCAGAGGGGCGCTAATGGCCGAGAGTGACATTAAGTCAGCTTTCTGCTTGTTCCCGGTGCACCCTGATGACTTTCAGTTGTAAGGTTTTCAATATGAGGGCAAACTGTATGCGGATAAGGAGTTCCCATTGGTTATTGGCTTGTATTGGCAAATGAAATCGTGTGCAGAAGAGTTTCCCATTGATTGGAAGTGCGAGGGCTGAGTATAGCATTCCTGGAATTCCTGATAGTTAACCAGAGGTCGGCACGGATGCTCAAGTCTTAAAGTTACTGCAGGTTTTAGTGTTGAACTGTATGAAATTCGATATTATGTTCAGAGCGCAGCATGTGCCAGGTGTGGACAATGACATTGCAGATGCTTTGTCTCATTCGCAGTGGGAAGAGATTCCATGGGCTGACCACGGAGGCGGACATAGTCAGGACCAGAATCTATGGTCAGTAGGCGACAGAGGATACTTAAGCTGGTGACAGAGTCACTGGCTTTGTCAATGCGGAGGGCTTATGGTCACACTTGCGGGGAGTTTTTATATAGCGAGGCACGATGAAGAGAGGATGCTTGGGCAAAGACAGAAGATGTTGTCCAGTTCACTTTGCAGTTGGTCGAGAAAGGGCAGTCCAGAGAAACTATCGCAGATAAATTGGCATGCTTTGCGTTCATGGGAAAGCTTTTTTAGGGCTACACCCCGTTGGCAGGAGAGCTGAGAACCAGAATATTGGAGGGATGGGCCAGGAAAGCTGGGCGAGTAGGGCCCTAGACAAGGCCGTTATCTTGGGGTTTATTTACTGATGTAGGCAGGACTTTACCTGGGGTATGCACGAGTGAACACAAGCAGGTTTTGTTCACAGCTCTGATGACATGGTTTTTTGGGGTGTTTTCGGGTGTCAGAGCTATTGGGGGGAAGGAGGACACAGGATGTCATTTGAGAGGAAGTCCGTCCGTGTGTGGCGCTTTTAGAGGTATGGCTGCATAAGTCTAAAACAGATCACAGGGGTCAGGGCAGTTCAGTTTTGCTATGCAGGTACCCAGTGGTCAGTTTTTGCCCAGTGAAGTGGTCCGCCTTCCTGCGGGCTAGGTCGACAGAGGAGGTAGGTCTGGTTTTTTGGCACGTTGATGGCAGGCTGGTGACGGAGTTTCAACTATCTGTATTAAGAAAAGGGCTGACCCAGGTGGGAGTTGATGCAAAAGGTTTCGGGATACATTCATTTCGCATAGGCGTGGCAAGAGAGGCAGACAGGTGGGGCTGGAGCAGGGTGGACATTATGGGCCTGGGAAGATGGGCATCTGACTGTTTTCAGCGCTATGTTCGGGCTGGGGAGGGGTTTGCTAAGTCATTTCATTGCCTTATTTGTTCTTTTTTGTTTTTCAAGTTCGGTTTCAGGCCCAGAGGTTGCTGGACTGTGTATATGGATAGTAGGGCATTTGTTTGTTAAGTGGGCCGAAAGACAGGCGAAGCAGAGCAGACTCTGGGCTAATTTGGGATTTGTCCCCTCAAATGGCATGGGAGAGGGGTATGCGGTTGAAGGAACTGTTACCCTGCTTGAATAGGTTGCTTGCAGAAAAAGTTGGTCAGGGCCTTTTTAGGTCTCGCCTGAGCCAGCGCGCATGCGTTGCTCTGGCGAGACTTTTAGTAAGCGGGTTTTGGAAGTGCAAACAGTGGCTTTTGCTGCGGACTAGCCTGCGTTCACGCGAGCGTGCACGCGCGATCAGGCGCCATATGGCTTCCCTCGCCATCTGGACGCTCGCGTGAACGCAAGCTGGTCGCCAGCAAAAGCCACTGTTTGCACTTACAAAACCCGCGATTGCTTCACGGCCGCGCGGCCGTGTCAGTTTCACGGCCGCGCGGCCAATGCTTGTTGCTCGCGCTTCTTGTTATTCCCAGGTTTTAATACTTCAGCTTTGGCAGAGGTGCTGCTCACCAGTGTGGCCTCTTGACAGGAGGATATAGACATGTAGCCACCGGTAGTTCTCTTGTTTTAATTACTTTATATTTGCACATTTTCTCTCCTCGTTCGACTTCCGCTGCCTGCTGCTACTCCGTTTCGCTCGCGCCCCCTTCTCCCTCCCACAGCTCCTCTTCTCCCACTCGGCGCACAGCCTAATTGTGGTAAATTTGAACACGCCTCAGGCTGTAAGCGCACTATTACACACAGTTTGTGCTTCACCTACTATAAAACATTTCTTTTAATATTTCTGTTACTTTTTAAAAGAACGTCTTACTGCACCTTAACATACTTATATGCTTCTACAAATTTTATGTATTTAAGTGTCCAGCTACGGACTTCTCCGAATATTTGTTGTGATATTCTAGTTCCGGGATGTAATTGCACTATAATACGCGTTCGCCATATAACAGTGTTTAATTAAGTTACAGTGCGTACCGGCTCTTTAATGTTGTCACTGTTGAACCAAATGTCACTTACATTTTTTAAGAAACATTGTCCTCCGATACCGCATTTACAGAATTCAAATTTTCGTCTAGTGTTACCGGCGCAACAGCAATACACTTCACCAGCTACAAATCACCGACGATAATTAAATGATTTTTTTTTTTACATACTTTTATTCTTCGAAAATGTAATGCATTTTATTGTGCAGCTACAAACTTCCCAGAGTGTCTGTGTTGAATTTTCATTAGTCCCGGGATGTAATTGCACCGGGATACACGTAGGGGGATTAAATGCACTTTCACACCCGTTTACGCTTTATTACTCACAATAGATGTAATTTTGTGTCTGCAGTTAATTTGCATCACCAACCACTTTCCCCAACAGTAATGTATTTATCTTATTTAAGATACTGCGGTGACTTCTCACCCACCCCCGGGCAAACTGCACCATCTTAACGCACAGTATCTATTGGTTATATTAGAAGTGCTTCAGTTTGTAAGCTCGGTAAGGAAGTACCGCTCTCTCGCTTCCTCAGCCGGTATATACTTTATTAAATGCCGTACACTAGAGCAACACTTGTTTTAAAATTGAATAATATGCTCTGATTGTGCAGACGCCTCTGGGTTACAGGGCCCTGCTGTATATGTGCCATTTGACAAATAAAATCTTTAAAAAAAAAAAAAAAAATTGAATCATTTAATGCTAGATGGTTCTTCTGGTCGGCAAAAGTGGGAAACAGCAGACAGATGCCATGATTTGTTTCCTTGTGGGAAACATTCCCTCAAGCAATCCGTTTGACAGTCCGGCGGGAAGGCCTTTGATCACTATCTGTGTCACCATCTTTTTAGGTCTTGGCCTGCACCAGCGCTTGCGCTGGTCTGGCCGAGAGTTTTAGTAAGCGGGTTTTGGAAGTGCAAACACTGGCTTTCGGCTGGCGACCAGCTTGAGTTCACGATGGCGTGCACGCGCAGCTGGCATCTGCGTTTCCTATCTCTTCCTCATTTCCTCGTCATGGCTCATTAACTCTCTGGACTCTGATGTTTCAATCGCAGCAGCAGCTCACATTACCAACCGAGGGCCCTGGACTACAGTCACATGAAAAACAACAGTGATTAGCATTGAAATGCAAGCTTTTTTTGTCTAGTTAGAAATATTGCTTCGGTGGGTTGATTTCACCTTATATCGCTATTTGTTTTATATTGGGAGTCACAGCCTAATTAGCAGTATTTTTGTCTCTCACTGTTTTTAAAAAAAATATTTATTCGCGCAAAGCACAAAGCTATATTTAAGGTTACTTTTTCCGCGTCACTTCTTCACTCTAAACTCCACAGCCCCCACTCTTATTGTCTCTCTCCTTCTCTCTCTCTCCCCTCTCTAATTCTCTCTCTACTTAATTAACTCTCCCCTCTCTATCTTTTTTAGCCTTTCATTCTCTCTCACCCCTTTATCTGTTTCTCTTTCAAACTCCTTCATTCACTCTCTCTCCCCTTCTTTCTCTCTCTCTCTATCCCGCACCACTCTTTATTCTATGTACACCCTTTCTCTCTCTTTCTCTCTCACCACCCTCTCTAATTGGGCATTATATCTTCACTCTATCTCTCACTCGGCAACACCACAGCATCACTCAGCGCAACCACAGCATCAATCAGAGCCAGCACAGCATCAATCAGAGCCAGCACAGCATCACTCAGCACCAACACAACATCTCTCAACGCCATCACAGCATCACTCAACGCCATCACAGCATCACTCAGTGCAACCACAGCATCACTCAGTGCAACCACAGCATCACTCAGCGCAACCACAGCATCACTCAGCGCAACCACAGCATCACTCAGCGCAACCACAGCATCACTCAGCGCAACCACAGCATCACTCAGCGCAACCACAGCATCACTCAGCGCAACCACAGCATCACTCAGCGCAACCACAGCATCACTCAGCGCAACCACAGCATCACTCAGCGCAACCACAGCATCACTCAGCGAAACCACAGCATCACTCAGCGCAACCACAGCATCACTCAGCGCAACCACAGCATCACTCAGCGTAACCACAGCATCACTCAGCGTAACCACAGCATCACTCAGCACAACCACAGCATCACTCAGCGCCACCACAACATCACTCAGCGCCACCACAGCATCACTCCGCGCCACCACAGCATCACTCAGCACCACCATAGCTTTACTCAGCGACACCACATCATCACTCAGGGCCAACACTGCATCACTCAGCACCTCCACAGGATGACTCAGCACAACCACAGCATAACTTAGCGCCACAACAGCATCACTCAGCGCCACCACAACATCACTCCGCGCCACCACAGCATCACTCAGCACCACCACAGGATGACTCAGCACTACCACAGCATCGCTCAGCACCACCACAGCATCGCTCAGCGCCACCACAGCATCGCTCAGCGCCACCACAGCATCGCTCAGCGCCACCACAGCATCGCTACCACAGCATCGCTCAGCGCCACCACAGCATCGCTCAGCGCCACCACAGCATCGCTCAGCGCCACCACAGCATCGCTCAGCGCCACCACAGCATCACTCAGGACCACCACAGCATCACTCAGGACCACCACAGCATCACTCAGCACCACCACAGCATCACTCAGCATCACGTCAGCATCGTCTCCGCAACAGTCACCACCACCACCTCAGCCTGCTCTCGGAATCTGGCATCTGTTGATTCTCCCCTAGCGTCTGGCCGCTGCTAGTGTTATAATACAGGTACTAGTTCCCAACCTTCACCCTCCGATTGTTTCTGCCCCCTCAAAAAAAAAAGCTTTAACAAACAACCATTGCAATAGGCAGAAACAAGTTGCCAGCATTGCAAGAACAAAAGAAAACTGAGGAAATTTTTTATTGTAAATACTTTTTTTAATATGGTCGTTCAGTTTTACATAATGCCTTCTTGGTCATATATAAAGTAACAAAAATGCTTCTGACACTTTCTTATTATAACTTTTCAGCATGCCGCACAGCAGCCACACTTCTCTACAGCACAGCTTGAAGACATTGGCAAAGTCAATAGCTCTGGCTAAACACTTATAAGGCCCCAAAGGCGAGACCTATTGGCTATGCCAATGCTTGTTCTGGGTGGTGGTTGGCATACAAGTTGGCATGATTTAGCCAAATTAATTTTTGTTTACAGCGTCAATCCAGGCGAAAAGGGAACGGGTAGACAAGCTCACGCCTGGACGAGGTAGGAAGTTTAAGGTTCATTAGGAAGTAGAGTTAGTTACAGGTTAATAGTTGCAGTAAAAATGCAGGGGAGGTTAAAGGTCTCAATTGCTGAAGATTAGCCCAGGAGGAGGAAGAGAATTGCAGATTTAAGTTTTGTGGGGGGAGGGACTTTTAGGGGTAGGGGGTAGTTTAACATAGGTAACATATTTGTATAGTGAGGTTGTAGTTTTGTAAGGCATTAGGCACAGGGTTATAATTGTGATGTGCACCTGTTTCAATAAAAAGTGGCCTTTTTCACACAAATTCGGTGTCAGTGGTTTGTGCTGCTCCCCATGTGCCCCAAGAAAAACCTTGGCCCACTGCACTTATTTCTTTTAAAAGTAAGCTCTGGCGTGGCCAAGATGGCGGAGAAATAGGACGTGTCTCGCCCTCTCTCCTCCACCCGCCGCGATAAAGCACCGACATTGGCCTTACGTAGCACCGGCGAAGGCTTGGCTGGGCACCGCGATCGCTTGTGCGGCTCGGAGCTTTGCCTGGCGAGTCATCTGCGGGCCCGGAGGGTCTCCGGCGGACAGGTGACGGGCCTGCCGCCGGGAAAAGAGCGCGAGGGCCCGGAGCGGCGCGGCCGCCGGACTCGGAGCAACGACTCGTGCCGCGATCGGCGGTGAGCCGCGGACTTGCTACCTGGGGCGCTGGGTGGGGTCCCGCTGCTAGCCCGTGACACAGCGTTGGCGCCGCCCTGCTCGGCATCGGACGAGCGCAGTGAAGCCTGGTGATGCCCGAGGGCCTCCGAGGCGGCTGGGCGGTGCTGGGCCCACACACGAGCAGACGCACGGACCCTGACACAGCGCCGCGGGGGTTGAGGACCCCGGAACAGCGAGCGCTACATCGCGATCCGCGGTGTGGCGCGGAGGAGCAGCTTGAGCGCTGAGGTGGGCCCCGCCGTCTGTGTTCCCCGTGTGGCGGTGCTGACAAGGCCCGCTGGGGCTCACCGGAGGAGCAGCCCACTGCGAGACTCGGACCCCTGGGGTGCAGATCGTGGCGCATTTGGAGCCGCCGGGTCCCTGAACAACGCGGGACCCTCTAGCCCCAGCACTGGTGAGTCGCGCTGCCCACGGTCCTGTTGTGGTCCCCGCCGCCGCTGGTCACCCGGGGACTCTGCTTTAAGTCTGACAGCACACGGGGGGAGAAGACGCCAGACCTGAATAGGCCCGGCGCGGCGCATCACTGCTACCTACCCCTGGACTGGGCCTTAGACCGGGAGAGCACTTGGGATCCCTGCTACACGCGTCTCGGAATCCTGCCCTGCGCCCCGATCCTGTGCCCCCTCACGACATCTTGCACCGGGCCGGGTGAGAACCCGGCGGAAGACGTGAACCCGGTCGTAGCCGGGTGAGTCGGCTGGGCCAGCGCTCCGCTGCCCCTGGGATTGGTGACGACGCCTTACTGCGACAGGAGGGAGCCCACAGGTCATAGGCGGCCATCTTGCCGCCCGAGGAGGGGCGCATTCGACGTGGGCCTACCCCGGTAGGGGGGAAAGCGACTTTCGGCGCTGCCTGCCTTCTCCGCGAAGCGGCTACCAGCCCTGGTGCGACGAGGGGAGCGTGGCATGGCCTCTTCTCGGAGCAAGAGAGACAAATCCGTCCCCAAGGAGAACTCCCTCAAAGACCTCTTTGCCCGTGCGCAGAGCTCCGGCCGGGCGGCCTCCAATCGACAGGGTGAAGTGGCGCAGATGGCTGCGGCTGGCGACGCTCCGGTGACACGGGCCTTTCTGGAATCCCTGTTCGCCACGCTGCGCGACGACCTACAGACGGTAAAGCGAGACCTCACGGCGGAGATAAAAGACATACGCAAGGATGTCGACAACATCGGTGAGAGGGTGGCATCCTTGGAGGACAAAAGCGACGCCCGGGACTCCGAACTGGCGGTCATGCAGCACGAGGTTCTCCGCATCCACGAACAGCAGGTAGATGTCCAGTCCCACCTGGAGGATCTGGAAAACCGCTCCCGTCGCCATAACATACGCATCCGGGGAGTGGCAACAGGCGAGGAAGCTGATGACATTTTTGGATATGTGCGTGCTCTTTTCAACCATATCTTGGGTAACCCACCAGATGCCGACCTCAAACTGGACAGAGCACACAGAGTGGGCCCACCCAGGGCCCCATCGGCGCCCCCTGCCGACATCTTGGTTTGCGTCCAAGATTTCCGCACTAAAGAAGAAATCTTGCGGAAAGCCCGCACGCTTCAGCCGATCACCTTCCGCAACCAGTCACCGGTGTTGTTCCAGGACCTAGCGGCTATAACACTCCGGAAACGCAGGGCATTCCGGCCCATCACGGAGACTCTGCGCCAGCGCAACTTCGCCTATTCTTGGGGGCACCCGTTCCGTCTTGTCTTCCGACAAGATGGGAAACTCTTCCAGCTTCGCTCCCTGTCAGAGGCCAGCAAATTATTGGGGATCTCGCTCCCAGAAGACACAGAAGACGACAAACGCACAATGCCCGGCCCCACTGGCGACCGCCCGCGATGGAAGCGGCAGCGCCAGCGGAGGCGGAAAACGCGACGACCGGATCCGCAGGTGGTCAGGCGAGAGCAGCAGGCTGCCCTGGGGGCTCTTCCGAGCGCTCTAGCGAAGACGTCAACAAGTGACTGAGTTTTGCCACAATGCCGTATCCTTTTTGTGACTTGCAATTGTGCGGGGTTGGGGGAGGGGGGGGGTTGGGTTTCCCATTGGCCACTCCACATCCCCACTGACTTATTCACCGGTCATTCTTGGATGACGGACTAATGACTGAACATCAAATGCCCTCTGGCGCCTGTTGCGCCTTCATTTTTTGGGTTTATTCTTTATGGGCTCTTGCCATGTTCTCTTATCTGTTCTTTTCTGACCTCTGTCTTATCTCTTCTGGGGGGGCCCGGTCTACGAAGCGTCATATCTTCTCATTACCCACACTGCCTCTGAGGGACTATCACCGTCCGGCTGCACTTATGCGATATCAATTCACCTCCAGACCCTAGATGAGCGGGGCTTCCATTAAGATACTCACGCTTAACGTGAGGGGCCTTAACAATCCCATCAAACGCAGGGCCCTTCTCTCATACCTGGAAAGTACGAGAGCGGACATCTGCCTCCTTCAGGAGACACACCTTCTAGCTAAGGACTGCCACCGCCTTAGGTCCCGTGCATTTCCGACCCAGCTCTTCTCCTCATTGCCCACTAAGAAGGCGGGGGTGGCGATCCTAGTTTCCGGGGCCTTTCGGGGGAAGGTGATGCAGAAGGGGGTGGAGATAAGGGGCAGACTACTCACCTACCGGTTCCTTGTGGGGGGCCATGTTTTACACGTGGGATCCATCTACGCACCTAATGAGAGTCAGGAAGGTTTTCTACACGGGGCCCTCAACGAGATTATAGCTACGCAGGACCGTAACATTTTGGTGGGGGGGGACCTTAACCTGGTATTCGATAACGAGTTGGACAGGTCGGCGCAGCGCACAAGTCAGGTTGGCGCCCTCTCTTCCTCAGGTCTCTCCCGACTCGGTGACCTCGCTCTCACCGACCTCTGGCGGCATCAACACCCACGGTCCCGAGCCTTCTCCTATTATTCCAATGCCCACAAAACCTACGCCAGGTTGGACTACTTCCTGGGCTCTAAAGTGTTCCGCGACGCTCTGCTTTCCGCTGACATCCTGACAGCGGCTGTCTCCGATCATGCCCCAGTAGAAATTGTCTTAGCCCTCTCCCACCCTCGATACCCTGCCCGACATTGGCGCTTCCGCGATGCTCTGCTGCATAGACCCGACACAGTGGCCCAGTTACAAAAAGCCCTAGATGACTTCCTTCTACATAATGACAACCCAGACACAGCTATCTCTACACGGTGGTAAGCCCTAAAAGCGGTAATCCGCGGCGAGGTGATCGCCATCTCATCCGCAGATAACGCGGATCGCAAAACAAAGAGGGATGAGCTGACCCAGAAGGCACGGGAATTGGAGCAGATACACCAGCGCACCGGGGCGCCTCGCATCTGGCGGCAACTGACGGCTGCACGGGCACAATTAATGGCAATCGATCGTGACAAAGCAGAATATGCTGCGCTGCGGCTCCGCCACTCCTTCTATACGGGCGGTGATAAATGTGGTCGCCTCCTCGCCAATAGACTCCGGGAGGCGCGACTGCGAGAGGGTGTCCGGGAAATAAGAGATGTCGCGGGGGCCCTACACTCGGAAGACGCGGACATTGCCGAAACCTTTCGTAATTTTTATGCGCGACTTTATGATGCGCAGCCACTCGCTGAACCTGACATTGAGGCATACCTCGATCAGGCCTGCCTCCCCACTTTGACGCCGTACCAAGCGGCCCATGTGGAGCGGGATATTAGACCGGAGGAAGTCATCATGGCCATCTCGCGCTTGAAGCTGGGCAAATCTCCTGGGCCCGATGGCTACACCGCTGCTTTTATAAACAGTTTTGCGCGACCCTTGCCCCCTTGCTCACCCGGCTTTTTAATTCTTTCGCAACGGCCGGTGCGATCCCGACCTCCATGCTTGAGGCAGAGATCGCCGTCATCCCCAAACCGGGGAAGGACAGGTCAGAATGTGGGTCATACCGACCTATCTCCCTCTTGAACGTGGATTTGAAACTTTATACCGGCATCTTGGCCTCTAGGCTTGGCCCCTATACGCAGGGCCTGGTAGACCCCGATCAGGCTGGGTTTATTCCACAACGACAGACCAGTGATAACACCAAACGCGTGGTGCACCTTATAGAGAAGGCCTCCCGCATCCCTGGGAAATACATGCTCCTCGCCATAGATGCGGAGAAGGCCTTCGATAGGGTCCACTGGCCATACCTTGAGCAAACGTTGGTTCGTTTTGGCATAGGGGACAAGATGAGGATGCATATCTTTAATTGTTACCGATCCCCCACCGCCACGGTACGGGTCAACGGACACACCTCTACTCCACTTCCCATTCACAGAGGCACGCGGCAGGGATGCCCCTTGTCACCCCTGCTCTTCGCGCTATACATGGAGCCTTTGGCTCAGAGGATTAGAGACAGCCCCCGGATTCAGGGCATCCGCTTTGGGGGAGACACACACACCATCGGTCTCTACGCCGATGATGTACTCATTACCCTGGAAAATCCTGAGCAGACACTGGGGCCTGTTATGGAGGAACTAACCCTATATGCTGGCGCCTCGGGGTTTAAGGTCAATCTGACCAAATCCATAGCAATGAACCTCTCCCTGTCACACACGGAACTGGGGGCACTGCAGGCTCGCTATCCCCTGCAGTGGTCCGCAGACACCGTCCCCTACCTGGGTATACGGCTGGCCCCAACCTTGCAGGCTATGCGCGCCTCTAACTACTCTCTTCTCCTCTCTCACATTCGCACCGAGTTGCAGAGGTGGAAGTATCATCAGATCTCCTGGCTGGGACGGGTGGCCGCAGTCAAGATGACCATACTTCCCAAAATCCTCTATTTATTTCAGACGCTTCCCCTCCCACCCCCGATGCAATCGGAACTCTCCCACTTCATCTGGCAGGGGCGCAAACCGAGGCTCAGGCGACTAGTTGGATTTCTCCCACCCCACAAAGGGGGATTGGGCATCCCAGATCTCACACTTTATTTCTACGCTACACAACTCCGCTATATGGTGGAGTGGATCCGGCCGGAATCCGAGAAACATTGGCTCTTCCAAGACAGGGCTGTAGCCGGTACATCACTCATGAAAATACCCTTCCTACCGAAAGCGCACCGTCCTCCCAATCTATATGCTTCGGAAGTGACTCGCTCCCTTCTCACGGTCTGGGACCGGACCAGCATCCGCCACGACTTCACGACGTTCCCGTCTCCGCTCACACCATTGATGGACAACCCCGACTTTGGCCCGGGGATGGGCCTTCAGCCCTTCCGGTTGTGGCGAGACGCTGGCTGTCGAGCGCTGGGTCTTCTGTTCGCCAACGGGGACATTATTCCCTTCACACAGCTCCGGGCGGACTATGGCCTCCCGGAATCAGAGCGTATGCACTACCTCCAAGCCCGTCACTGGGCTATGCACCCCGATAACCGTTCCCAGGCCACTAGACTCCTTTCCACATTCGAACGGTGGCTCATCACGCGGTCCTCCGACAAGAAATTAATCTCCGACCTTTATAAGATGCTTCTCTCCAAATATACACACATCTACCATGCGGGCCGTGAGCGATGGGAGGGAGACTTAGGCCGTTCCCTTAGCTCCGAGGAATGGGAGGGAGCCTGCTACAGAGCGTGCCACACAGCGACGAACATGGGCCTCACCGAGACCCTCACCAAACTGGTTTATCACTGGTATTATACTCCGGTGCGACTCTCCCAAGCTGACTCATTGCAGAGCCCTGATTGCTGGCGGGGATGTGGGAAGAAAGGCACACTGGTCCATTTATTATGGGAGTGCGATCATCTTCAAGCCTACTGGAAGCACGTCATTGACGAAGTGGACAAACACCTTGACACTGAACTCCCTAGGTTCCCCGCCTACATTCTCTTGGGGGTGCCTAACCCGCTCACTTATCCACTGAAATCTAGGCGAGGGAAGCAGATAGCACTAGCACTGGGTACTGCAGTCCAGAACATTTTGATCCACTGGAGAACGCCCCACATCCCTGCACACTCTGGATGGTACCACCGATTATGGCACATACTGGGTATGGAGAAAATCTCTCTCACACTAGCAGGGAAGGGTGCCTCCTTTGATGACTTGTGGCAGCCGTTCCTATCTCTTCTCGCGCCGGAATTCCGGGAACTCCACTGCCCGAAATACCTCCGTCTGCTACGCATTACTTCTCCAGATAGCTCTGATTAGGTTAGCTCGCTGGGTAAGACCTCAGACTCATCGGACACTACGACGCTCTGTTGATATGGACCGGGAAGGGTGGAGGGTGGTTCTTCTTAGGTTTCCCCTTTCTGTCTTTTCTATCTTCTAGGGAGGTGGGTGGGACAATATTTGTATCTTCTTTTGTTTATGATGTATTAAGTTAAAAGGCACGGATCAGTATTGCTGTTAGGCCGCGGGCCTATCTTCTGTGTACTTGCCTCTCTTTTTTCTGTAACGTGCAATAAAAGAATTAAACCATAAAAGTAAGCTCTATATCTGGCATATACTTGGTAAGGTGCAAATGAAAATATGTATGGCATTGTACCATGGCTAATGGGACCGACTCAACATCACTAGAAAGCGAGTGATCTGACAGCCAAGACCAGCGACTAAGTAGCTGCGGGCGAAAACAATCTATGCCTGGTCCGTGAGGCACCTAAAACATGACCACTGTTTTAGAGATTTGACCAAGAAAAAATGGTTTTAACCTCCTCAAGTACTGAAGAAAGCCTTCACCACTGCTTATATCTACTATGTTCCTGTGCTGCAGATTAGGGTTAACAAATCCAGGAACACATTTAAACAAAATCTGAACATTACAGGCACCATTCTCTATTTATTGATTTGGGGAAAGGTTTGGACTCTAAGGGCCTGATTTAGAGTTTGGCGGAGCAGTCTACTCGGTCTCAAACGTGACGGATATCCCATCCACTGTATTACAAGTCCGTTAAATCCTGTGGCACTTGTAATATGGCGGACGGGATATTCGTCATGTTTGTGACGGAGTAACCCATCCGCTAAACTCTCAGGGACTGGAGGAGACGATGGGGATTGGTGGAGGCCTAGAGAGAGCTGCACCCAGAGGCTGTAGATTACTCTTTTTTTTACCAGTACAAAACATACACTCATGCTTTGACATATTTCTGGTCAGTCTAGGGGGCCATATGATGATGCAGGCAGCGCAATACCTAGCTCGTACCATATTGTACCACAGCCCCTTGAAATTGGCGATGTGTATAGATCAGCACAGCCTGACGATCCCTATGTGGAGTCTTCAGGTGGACAATCTCCTAGACGCAGCTTTCCGCACAGAAGTAGTGGATGGCACAGACAGTTCCTTCCACGAGAATGAGGGCGCGGCCACTGCTCTGGCTGGTGAGTGATGGGAATTCAAAACCGTCATCATGGGCAAAGCATAAAGACAGGGTGGGGTTAAAAAATTAACAACATGTGTCAAATCATGGAGAAGAAAGTGGAGGTTAAAAGACTGGAGGGACTGAGTGGCGGAGCGTTCTGGGAGGCTTAAGTACAGGGAACATATGGCCAGACAAAAATCAGAGTGTGACCGTTCTGGGAGGTTGCTTGCCTGCGTTGTGCAATCTGAGGTGGATAGGACAACCAGCGATGGCGAGATTGTGCGGAATCGAAATAAAAATAACACTGAGTTTGCTCACTACTACAAAACATTAGATTTGACCTGGGATTGCGGCATTTGATCTGAGACAGTACTTGAAAGGATCCCTATGCCCAGCTTAAATATAATACAACATGAATCGCTGGATGAGCCCCTGACAGTTAGTGAAATCGGTGGGACCACTGAGCAACTGGCCAAGGGTAAGGCACGTGGTATAGATAGCCTACCTATGGGCTTTTATTTACGTATCACTTCAAGTTAGTCTCAAGTTTGTGAACTAGCTGGATGTAATGCAGTATCGCCTATTGTCACTGTTAAACTCAGAATACAAGATATTGGGAGAAGCATTGGCCAAAGATTAGCCCAGTGTTATCCTCTTTGGTACACCAAGACCAAAGGGGGTTCATACCTGGTAGAAATCCTCACATGAACTTAATGGTGAATGGGGATGATGTTTGTTTTGCAGTTGGTTCCTTTTTAAAATCTGCTATGAAATGCCGTAATTTGATGCTTGTTATAATTGTTTTAATTGTCTGTACTTTTATAATTATAATATATAATCCAATAAAGCTTTTACTTACATGAACTCACATGAATTTACGCTGCCTCTTTCATGTCTTGTACAGATTGCAGTGGGTACCCATGGTGCAGTGGTGGCCTCCCTTGATATAGAGAAGGCCTGTGACAATCTTCTGTGGCCCTACTTATTTGAAGTTCTCCACAAGTTAGGTACAGGGAATTATTTTTGCGCTGAGTGAGTCTCCTCTATTCGGACCCACAAGCCAGGCTCAAATGGGAAATGTGATATCAGAACAATGTCACATACAAAGGGGTATCAGTCAGGTATGTCCCTTTTCGCTCCTAATATTTGCCTTAGCGACTGAGCCACTGGCTTGCCTTCTGCGCTCAAAGGGATCGGATTGGGGAATACATGTGACACAAGAACCACAAATTGTTTGCCTGTACGTGGACAATGTTCTGCTGTGTTTGCGGGACCAGGATCTCTGTATGCCAGACCTTCTGGTGCTGTTGACCAATTTTGGGGCAGTATCTGGCCTTTGGATTAACTGGGACACGTCACTTTACCACATACACAGTGTGGAGTCCATTTTCTAGACTGTCCATGCAGGTGCACCACTGAGCATCATTTAAATATCATGATGGCTGGATCTATTGTGAGGAGGGACTATTAGTGAGTGGTAATCAGGGTAGGGCTGTGACATCTGTCATCCTTGATGGCCTTTTGCCTCTTTCTCCTCTTGGCAAAGTCGCCATAATCACCATGATAGTATTGCCACGAGTGCTGTGCAACTTTCTACCATACCAATGATTGTAAAGCTGGCCTTTTTTGAGGAATAAAAATGGCCTCCTATCTGACCTGATATGGGGAGATTAAAGGAAGAGATTAACCATGAGCAAAATGATGCTCTCATTGCAAGTTAGAGGAATAGGGCTGCCCGTAATGGAGTCTTATTACCTGGCTGCACAACTGATCTGGCCAATGCGCAGGCTAGGTGACCTGAAAGGTCGGGATAAATCGGAAATGGTGGCATCTATCCTGGGGTAGTCAGGTGCTTTGCTGCTTTTGGGTACTGTTAAACTCACTAAGAAAGGTGGAAAGGAGCAATTAGAACTGAAGTCACAGATAATATGTGGGAGAACATTTTGAAATATATGCACATTGCTTCCAGGAACGTCAGGTTTCGGTTTATGAGGGTGAACTATCTACACCTGACCAACTTATCCCCTTGAGGAATCACTAGAATGCATACTGGAGCTGCTGACACCTGTCCTAGATGTCTGCAAACCATGGTCCACTTCTACCACATGCAGTGGCTCTGTGCTGTAATACAGGCCTAATTGAGCGAGATACTGGGAATTATAAATGAGATCGCGTTGGCGTGCACTTCACAAGTGCCACTGTATTGTTTATTGGGTCCGTTTCCTAGACTCAAGCCCACCAGTCAATAATGTCAGTTCATAGACTTGGCCTTGGTAATGGCTAAGAGGATCATCGCAATGAACTGGAAGGCGCACACTGCTCCTGATGTAGGGAAATGGCTGAGGGATTTGGCCAAATGGACATGGCAGAGATCTGGACAATATTGGCCTTTAATAGATGAAGAACTACTCCAATGCCTATAGTTTGCTGGGACAAAATATTAATAGCGTTCAAAGTGAAATCCGACACACGTCCTCCTTGAGGTGACTAGCAGGAGTGTGGCTATAACAATATTCTTTGTATCTTGAATGTAATGTGACACATAACATGGAATTTACATATGTCCTTCGTGGGCACGATGCGTGGTCAGCTACCTGGAGGAAGGGTACGCTAATTCTTTTTTTAACATATTGTTGCTGTGTATGTATTAATAGTTTTTTTATCCATAGGAGATTATTTCTGTGGTTGCAGAGATATGACTTTTAAAGGAGAGGTGTGGTCTTTGAAATGAGGTGAGGCTAATTTACAGAAATACAATAATAGGGGTTAAAGCAAACATGCATGTGACTTAAAGTTGTAGGCTGTGCACAGAGAGAGGAGGCATGCAGAGGATGGAATGTAAGGGGAGGTTTCCTGTGAAAGAAAAGGAGAGGCAACAATTCGAAGTTTTAAGTCAAGGTCAATTTTCATGGGAATACAGGCTTTTTGAGACTGCAAGCAATTTGAAAATACAAAACAGCAGACAGAAACAATATTATTTTCATTAAGATAGTGCTATATTAGGTACATTTGATAAGCACTAGAATCAGGCGCACAGTCTTTACTCTAAAAAGCTATCGCTAGACCACCACTTTAGCAAGAACAGCTGATCTACTCAAGGGCTGGAAGCATAAAGTAATGACTGGATGCTGTCATGGGCTGCGCAAATTAAGAAACGCAAGCTGGTATTCCAACACAGATCGATGCTGGTAGTTAACAAGCACTGGCAAAGCAAATAGGTCTTGCCTAAACAAGATTTATTGGCTTTGCTAATGTTTTTTAGTTATGTTGCAAATGGCTGAAAGTAATGTAAAAAAGCTGTAAGACACAGCCAGCATTGTCCGCGTTGTAGTGCTTTTTTTATTTTCAGTTGTACTGCACTGAAGCGAACGCTGCTGTGAAATATAGGTAAAATAAATTGACAAAGCCAATAGATCTAATATAGGTGAGACCTATTGGCTTTGCCAATGCTTGGTATAGAATGCCATATGGTAAGTTATAAGTATTTATATAGTGTTTACAACAGTGTTAATGTTATAGAATGGAGAATGCCCTTGCCAAGGTGTTAGTGTGTCTAGATTCAGAAGCATTTTAGGACCATAAAACAACTGTGAAAATGTGCCATATAAATGTGCTGAATGTAACATAAGTTGTAGGTAAACAGAAAAGTCCAATAGGTTACAGCTTTTATTACATTGATGCTTTAGGCTATGTGTTACTTTGGGTGCAATGGTTACAAAACAACCAAAAAGCACACCTGACTGCTTGTTTAGTAGTATTTTAATATAGCAATAATCAGGGTTCAGTGGGTTTCCTATAGCTTTTGGTCCTAGTGTCACTGCATCTGCTGCACCATTCAAATATTGACCCTAGTGTCTGTAAGGTAACTGCACTTGTGACTGCTTGTTAAGTAGTCAAATATAGCAATAAGAACATAAGTTACTTACCTGTAAACTGTGGTTCTCCAGTATTGGTATCTTTCATAGATTCACATGCTTGAATCATTCCCCGTCGTCGAAGTGGGAGTCCCACGGTACATAGAATAGCAATATAGCAATAGCATATCAATAGCATAGCTAAAAGAGCAATAGGAAGTATTGTAACATAAAAGTTAATAGGAAAAAACTTGTCACTTTAATAACTTGTCCAAGTCATTAGATATGGTCCAAACTCCAGCCAATCAGGCGACAGCACCCTCTGGAACCTTCTCCTCAGAGGCTCAGGCTCTCAGATTTTCGAGCACAAGAGTGACATAAGAGCCAAGTAGAAGAGAGGAGCCTCTGAGGGGAGGTGGGTGGGTCGCATGTGAATGTATGAAAGATACCAATACTGGAGAACCACAGTTTACAGGTAAGTAACTTATGTTCTTCTCCAGTATTGGGGTATCTTTCATAGATTCACATGCTTGAATCAGAGTAGATAGCAGTAATTCTAGAATTGTGCATGGCAAACCATAAGTCAATCGTAAACAGAGTACGAGAGAAATACATATACATATATTACAGGATAGCCGTAAATATGGGCACATATGCAAAAATACAAATATATATACATTCTGTGCAGGAGGAGGGAAGAAACAGAGGCTCACCTTACTTAAAAAGATTACTTAGCACCGCTTGCCCCACAGCTGTGTCAGCATTGTTGGCAGCTTCCAGACAGTAGTGCTTGGTAAAGGTGTGTTTGCTGGATCATGTTGCAGCTCTCTAAATCTGATGAAGAGGCACACCAGCAAAGAGAGCAGTAGAAGAGGAGACTGCTCTAGTAGAATGTGCTTTAACCGTTGCATGAAGTGTCTTGCCTGCTCGCTGATGGCAAAAGGTAATTGCACTAGATATCCAACGTGCAATCGTCTGTTTAGTTACAGGATGTCCTTTACGCATCCTGCCGTAGGCTATAAAAAGCTGATCAGTTTTACGGATACTGGTTGTCTTTTGCAAATAAAATTTCAAACACCTCTTAACATCTAGAGAATGTAAAGTCTTTTCCGCTGGAGACTGTGGATTAGGGAAAAAAGTCCTTAAGATGACCGGCTCATTCAGGTGGAAATCAGATGGTACTTTAGGGATAAAGGCCGGATTAGTGCGAAGCACCACAGAGTCTTTGGTGAATTGAAGAAATGGCGGTTTAATAGTAAAAGCCTGTATGTCGCTGACTCGCCGAGCAGAAGTAAGAGCTAAAAGCAGCGATGTCTTCCAGGAGATGAATTTGAGATCGGCCCTACGAATGGGCTCAAAGGGGGGCTTCATGAATTGTGCCAACACAATGTTCAGATGCCAAGGCGGAGGCAGGCGTCGAATTGGCGGAAACATCCGAAATAAGCCTTTGAAAAATTGCTGAATAATTCTTGAAGAATAAAGAGAATTGGAACCATCCTGCCGAAATCTGGAAATTGCAGCCAGAAAAACCGTGAGTAGAGAGGCCGGATTTCGCTAATTGTAAGAAAAAAGGCAGAAGCTGCTCTGGCGTAGAATAAACAGGGTGAACATTTGAAGCTTCACACCAAAGACAGAACCGTTTCCACTTGAGTTTGTAGGTTTTGATAGTGGAGGGTGCTCTGGCGTTAGCAAGGACCTCTCTGCAGTCCGAAGGAATAACTAAGTTGGCAAACTCAGTGTTCAGGCGCCAGGCAGCCAATCGCAGAGATGTTGGATCCGGATGGCAGACCTGGCCGTGGTTCGTAGTAAGAAGATTCGGTATTGGGCGGAGCAAAATTGGATCGCACTCCGACAGAAGGAGGAGCTCCGTAAACGAGAACTGGCGAGGCCATCTGGGGGCTATGAGAAGAATGCGGCAGGGTTCTTTCCGCATTTTCCGAAGCACCCTTGGGACTAGAGGAATCAGTGGAAAAGCGTAAGCATACATTTTTGACCAGTTCATCAAAAACGCATTCCCGCATGATTCTGGTTGGGGAAGCCAACTTGCGTAGAATGGGCATTTGCGGTTCAGGTAGGTCGCAAATAAATCCAGATTGGGGCGTCTGCATAGCTGAAAGATGCGGTCCAGCGTAGGTTGATGAATTCCCACTCATGGTTGGACGAGATCGACCTGCTCAGGGAGTCCGCTAGAATGTTGGACACTCCCGGAACATGGACTGCCGTTAAAGTGATCTGATGCTCAATCGCCCAATCCCAAATTTGCTGAGCTTGTAGGGATAGCAAAGTGGACCTCGTTCCCCCTTGTTTGTTTACATAATGCATGCTTGTTGTGTTGTCCGTCCGGATCAACACTGAAGCTCCGTGAATGAGGGTGCAAAAGGATTTCAGCGCCAGGAATATCGCCAGCAACTCCAAGAGGTTTATGTGCCAAGTTTGTTGGTGAGTGTCCCATTTTCCCTTGACTGTGAGGCCCTGAAGATGCGCTCTCCACCCTTCGAGGGAGGCGTCTGTCGTGAGGGTGAAACTTGGAGCGTCCACTACAAACGAACGGCCTGCTGAGATGTTTGGTATGCGAGTCCACCATAGCAACGCTCTTCGTATCCGAGATGTGATGTTGACGACATCGTCGAAGGACCCTGAGACTTGTTGCCATTGTTTGTCGAGTTCCTCCTGTAAGGGTCTCATTTTGAGGCGACAGTTGGGAATTAGGGGAATACAGGAAGCCAGCATCCCCAGAAGCGATTTGAACTGTCAAACAGAAACTGACCTTTTTGTGCGCAGGAGAGTTGCCAGTTTGCAAATTCGCTGTTGTCTTTCATTTGAGACAAATGCCCTTGTTTGCTGTGTGTTTATGATGGCCCCCAAGAACGTCCTCACTTGAGAGGGGGTGAACTGAGATTTCTCCAGATTGATGGAAAGACCCAGCGACTGGAACAGAGACCGGCATATTAGAGTGTGTCTTGTTGCGACTGCGAACGACCGCACCTTTATAAGGCAGTCGTCGAGGTAGGGAAATATTTGGACACCAGCTTGACGAAGATGTGCTGCCACCGGTGCCAATACCTTGGTGAACACTCGGGGCTCAGAGAGAAGGCCAAAGGGAAGGACCCTGAATTGGAAATCTCTGCCAGCCACTCTGAAGCGCAGGAATTTTCTGTGTCTGGGTAGGATAGGGACATGAAAATAGGCATCTTGAAGGTCCAGTGTTGTCATGTAATCCTCCTGAGACAGTAATTGAAGCACTTCTTGGAGAGACAACATCCGGAAGGTTTGTTTCTTGAGGAATTTGTTGAGGGAACGAAGGTCCAGAATGGGGCGCCACTCCCCCGATTTTTTTCTTGATGAGGAAGAATCTTGAATAGAAGCCTGCACCCCTTTGTAGATTTGGTACCACTTCGATCGCTCCTTTCTTTAACATGATATTGATTTGGCATAAAAGTTCCTTCAGATGGGCAGGAGGAGGACCTCTGGGAGGAGAACTTGGAGGGAATTTCACAAATTCCAGAGTGTGTCCTCTGGACACTATGTCCAAAACCTATCGATCTGTAGTTATTGCAGACCAATTGGAGAAGAAATGGGAGATCCGCCCTCCAACCTTGGTCGGATTGATGGGTAGAGTCACTGCTTTTTTGAGGAATCTCTGCCTCTGTAGGAGGATTTCCCTCTGTACTGCTTGTAAGAGGCAGCCGGCGGTTGTCGAAACGACTGCTGTTGCTGGGAGGAGGAGTAACGCTGTTGACCCCGATAGGGTTCGTACTGCCGGTATTGGTTGTAACCTCCGCTGAAAGAAAAGGAGGAACCACGACCCCTCGCACCATGAAAGGGCAGCTTCTTAAATTGTAGAGTGCCGAGAGCACGTGCGGTGTCGGTATCCCTCTTTATTGCCTGGAGGACGTCATCAATGTGCTGGCCAAAAAGTGATTCGTCGTAAGGCATGTTAATAATCTTTGTTTGTACTTCCTGCCGAAAAGAAGTAGCCTTCAACCAGCCCTGACGGAGGACTGCCGCCCCTGCTAGTTGGCGAAAGCCCATGGAGGAGACGTCCACTGCACAATCGATGATCTCGGCGGAGATCCGTTCTCCCTCCTGAAGGATCTTTAAAGCTTCCGCTTTAGAGGCCTCGGGCAACATATCAATAAAGGGGGAAATGTCCGACCACATTTGCCTGTCGTAGCGGCCTAGGATAGCTAGAGAATTAGCCGCCCAGACAGTAGTTGCCGCCATGGTGGAAAACTTCTTCCCAATGGAATCAAGACGTCTGCCATCTCGATCAGGAGGAGCCGACAACGGAGACGAGGGATTCCTGGCACGACGTTGTGCCGCCTGAGAGATAACTGAGTCCGGCTTCGGTTGACTAATAAGACAGGCTGGTGAATTATCCGGGGCTTTGTACTTCTTATCCAGGCGTGGCAGGACTGCAGGAATGGAGGCAGGGGTCTTCATGACCTTCAAACCCTCCTGCCAGATGAAGTCGATGATCGGTATAGCCCGTACTTGTTTCGGAGGCTGGTCTTTGAAATCATACAAGAAACAGTCATCGTCCTTGGTGACCATAGGAAGGTGGAACCTCTTGGCCGCTCTGTCCATGAGAACATGAAATCCACCTATATCAGCTAGTGGAGAGTCAAAAGGAGTTGGAGTGGTAGGCGATGGAGTTTGGATCTGATAATTGTCCCACTCGTTTAGTAGGGATCTATCATCCAACTCCCCTTCTTCTCTGTCTTCGTCAGTGGTATGTGTGTCCTCCGGGTGGTGAGACATCGATGCCACCGGAGAAACTGGAGGGGGCGGCCTGATGATCGATGAAGGTGGAGGAATATGCGTCTGAGGAACAGATGAGGCCGACTCCGAGGGGGGGAATCAGCGGTAGTAGTCATCAAGCATATGTTGCAAATTGGAAATGAGAGACATGGGCATCTGTGCAGTTGGATTCTGAAGCGGTGGTTGATCATTAGGCTCTGGGTAATAATCATACCCTTGGTCATCATCAATATCCTTGCACTTGATGAGAAGCTCAGAAGGACTGCGAGCAGCACGGAACCTGTCATCCTCTTCCGAATCCTCCTCATCAGCCCCATAATCAAACAGCTCCGCAGGAAGATTAGGAGATGCTTGAACTGGCAATAGAATATCCAAAGAAGACTGTCTACGTTGAAGCAGTGAAGCCTCCGTCACTCCTGAGGGCGGCAAAAGTGTTGCTGAAGACTTCAAGGGGACTAGAGACATCAAAGCTGGAGGCGGAACCAAAGATTCCGCCGACGACGCTGCAGTCGTCGATGGGGAGCGGCGTTGAAGTTCCGTATGTGAAGGCTTCTGTGCCGACGAGGCAACCGTCGACGAGGCAATCGTCGATGAGGCAACTGTCGACAAGGCCTCCATCGACGACGCAGGCTGATCCTTGGAAGCCGTCGACCGTCTCGTCGACGAAGAGGCGTCCGTCGACGAATGACCAGAGATGGTGCGCTTCTTCTTTTTCGTCGACGGCGAAGTGAGGGAGGCGGTAGACGAGTGAGGCTTCACCGTCACCGACACAAGCGTCGACGGAGAGGACGCCGACGACATAATCATTGTAGGTTGAGGAGAAGAGAAGGTGGAAGTCGTCATCGTAGTAGTGGCGACGGAAGACTTCGTCGACGAAGGAATCGACGACGAGCCCGTCGACGAGATACCAATTTTTTTAGGCAAAAGTATCTCAGGAAGAGACTTAGACGCTTGAGACTTAGATCTCGGAGGCGTAGAGGGCATAGACTGACCCTTAGGAGGAGCAGGAGCCCCTTTAGAGGAGGAAGGCTGGTCTTCAAGTTTAGATGTGTGATGCTTCTTCAGCACCTTAGCCTTAGGAGATGCCATCTCCGCCTCACTAGCTCTCTTCATAGAGGCGACAGTCCTGAGAGAGGAATCACTCTTAACATCTGATAAGGGATTATCCTTTGTCTTGAGCTTCTGCAGCCACAGAAGAAGACGTCCCTCTCTGTCTCTTAAAGTCTTTTGAGGAAATGTCCTGCAGATTTTACAATCTCTCACCTGACGTCAGGGTGGAGGCAGTAGATACACTTTTTGTGTGGGTCCTCAGAATGAAGCCGGAGTTTCCCACAAGACTCACAGTGTCTGAAGAGTTACCTCTTTGTAGTAGACATTTTAGTGAAGATATTCTGAAGAATTTCTGAAGAAAAAGTTGAAGTACTGAGCAGAGCTCAGGGAGACCCCCTTCACACGACGTGCGGTAGAAAATCTGAGAGCCTGAGCCTCTGAGGAGAAGGTTCCAGAGGGTGCTGTCGCCTGATTGGCTGGAGTTTGGACCATATCTAATGACTTGGACAAGTTATTAAAGTGACAAGTTTTTTCCTATTAACTTCTATGTTACAATACTTCCTATTGCTCTTTTAGCTATGCTATTGATATGCTATTGCTATATTGCTATTCTATGTACCGTGAGACTCCCACTTCGACGATGGGGAATGATTCAAGCATGTGAATCTATGAAAGATACCCCGAAACTGGAGAATCAGTGTTCAGTGGGTTTCCTAGACCTTTTGTCCCCTGTGCCACTTCACCTGCTGCACCATTCAAATCATGACCCTAGTGCCTGCAAGGTAATTGCACTTGTGACTGCTTGTTTGGTAATAAAATATAGCAATAATTGGTGTTCAGTGGGTTTCCTAGACCTTCTGGCCCCGTGCCACACCTGCTGCACCATTGAAATCATGACCCTAGTGCCTGCAAGGTAACTGCACTTGTGACTGATTGTTTAGCAGTAAAATTTAGCAATAAATGGTGTTAAGTGGGTTTACTAAACCTTTTGGCCCCTGTGCCACCGCACCTGCTGCACCATTGAAATCATGACCCTAGTGCCTGCAAGGACAAATGAGGAAATCGTTTATATCCACGAAAATATGTGTTCTGAAAAAGGCACAGATGCAGACGAAATACATAATTATTGTGTAGCTAAACAAACACAAAAGCTTTCATAAAAAGTACCTTTAAACTTATCCAACCCTCCAAAATGAGTTGCCACAGATGTCATAAATAAAACATATGCTTTACACATCAGAGTGAAAACCAAACATTGTTAAATTGTGTTACAATGTGGCTGGCTCTTTCCTGTGAAAAGATCTTATCCTGTGCTTGATAGTGAATGGGCCATAAACAGTGTAAACTGCCCAAGATCACCATAAGGTAGACGGACGGTGAGATTGAAATGCGGTTTTTACTTTGCTCCTAAAAAGGCAGTTTCACAGATTAAATGGACTCATCAAAGAGGAATTTTGCAAAAAACGTGCAAATGTTTTGTGCAGATGAAGAACAAGTTACCTTTTTTGATGGCTATGTCTAAAATAAAATAAAAAAGTGCACAAGCAGGCTCCATAGAGAAAGTGTGCTGCATTCCTCTTTCCTATAAATGCTCTCACTTTGAAATCAGCCAAAAGCAAAATAAACACCAGGCTCCCACGAAAACACAGCTTGACATTTGACCTCGGTCTTTAAATGCTCAGCAAATGTGACGCGATAAGAACAAGATTTAAAGGCCTGTTTATTACAGAAAACGAGTTTGTAGAAGAATACTGTAAACACAACTTTAGCATGGAGAGGTATGAACTCAAGCTGCAGAGCTTAAAACAAATTAAGCCAGCAAATCGAAAACCAGAAAACGCGAGTTACAAACCACAAAGCCAATAGCAAGCCGCAGGTGAAATGCATTCCCAGGCCAACTTTCTGAAAGTCCCCAAGATGCCTTCGCGGCAGCTGTCTGGTAGGCGGTGACCTAAAAAGTAAATGCCACATCATGCAGGCTCATATCTCCAGCTTTAGTGGTCTATAGGATTAAGGCATTAGGAGGGGCACTATAAGTGGTTGAAAGAAGGGGCTACAGGGATAAGGTGCCTTTGAGATTATGTGGAAATTCTTTTATAAGATCATTGTTTAAGCTACCAAAAAGTGGCCAATTGATCCCTCTACATCTTGATCTTGCATTGAATAGGGTGGATCATGTGGTGAATCTTAGACAACTGCCGTACTGGATCCCAATCTGGTCTGTGCAAGAAAAGGAACTGTATAGAGCTTTGTTAAAAGATATGATTCAAATGGATAAATAGTGTGTTACTCGCTGGCTTAATTACATTAAATCATGTCTGCTGAGGGTGAACATTGGGTGTTATAGAGGAAATGAAACATGAAGAAATTACACTGCAGCAGACAACAGTAGACAATGATATAAAAGTGTACACGGTGAAGGAGCAGTGCAGTCCTAAAATCTCGTGCAGATGCCAGAGAGGTGAAGAGTTCACTTGAAAATAGAGTGCATGACCTGCAAGGTCTTAGTTAAAGGAAAAGCCGTATTTGTAACCTGACTGGAATTTATGGTCTTAGCACCCAGGCACATATTCTGTGTTCTCAGCAAATTAAGAACATACCTTAAAAAATGGGAGCAGGAGATTGAATTAGCCAAGAGCACACTGAATCTGATAAGAGGTCTTGGAAGCAGAATGATAAAGCACACATGCATTCAAGAGTAGGGAATAGTTAGTTGGTTAAGCATTGTTAGAACTGCAATAAAGAATGTGTAAGAAATAGGTTAAAGGTTTAGGGACACAGGAGATGAAATGTTTTTGTAACCAATGTGTAACTTCTAAGTAACTTGAGATTTGACTTTTTGTAACAAGCATTGTCTAAGTATAAAAGTAACTGCCCTCAATCGACTGCTGCCACCAGAATACTGACCTACCCCTGCTGCACAGATTGAGCATACTGGATGAGGAAAGCAGACACTGTGTTCTCTAAAGCTCTCCCTATTCACGGGTAGGACCTGGCGATTGCCGTCTTCAAGCTGAGGACAATGCAGACTTCGTTCCATGTTTTGTATATATTGTATGACTTGACTCTCTAGCAATGGTAAACACAGAGATAAGGATATCACACGCAAGAGTGTGTACATGTGTTGCACAATATTAAGGTAAGGGTCTGTATAGTCGGTAGAGTGTTTTGCCCAATATAAAGTTGGAAGTGGTCAATGTGAGTGATTCAAAGTTGGGTTTCCAAAATGTGTTCCAATATTTGACATAGAGGGATGACTGAAAGGCCCATATCGTTAAACTTTACCTTCAAGTATGATCTGAAAACTTGAATTACCGTCCTGGACCTAATGTCCAAAAGTCATTCCATGGTCTATGAGATGCATGGTTAGAAGGGTATTCTCGCTTGTGCGTGGAGGGAAGTGGCCAATTGTTGCCGACTGCATTTACCATTTAGAGTCAAAACAATGGTGATTAACATTTAGAAGCAGTTGAAGTGTTCATATTTTAAATGTTGAGGATGAGTGTGTGTGTGTGCAAGTAAGTAGAAATGTGGCCACAGAGTGATGTTGTTGGGTAATATTGCATTGTGTTTTTATGACATGTAATGTTTAATATATGACTGAAAAGACAAATTAACTGATTTCCTGTTTGTAAGGACTAGTGGAAAAATTTTAAAAGAAGAAAGATTGAGTAGATGGATAAAAGTTACACTGCAAAAATTGTTAGAAATATTGGGATTATGGAGACTCTGTTAGAGCACATGCAAAATACCTTTCCAGGTGTCCAGAAGAGGTTGTACAAGTTCTTTAGAGAATGGTTTAAGGCTACTCAAAAGCACACGTATCCCTGGCCAAAGGAAGGGACATCTGACGACAAAATATTAGAGCACATTGTTACACACCTTAAGAGAAAATATGCAGGAGCTAAACTGCAGAAGCAAGAAGGCACCTTAGCCTTACAACAAGTTTTTTTGTGAGAGGTCTAAGAACTCCTGAAGTGTTTATACCCCTAGTAGCGCATCCACTTTCCCCCCTCCCTATGACTCAATGAGTACTTCTCCTAAGGTACCTGGTATTTATCCACTGACACAGCTACAGGAAGCCGCAGAAGGATTTGAGAATCCTAAAGTTGAGACCCCTTCACAATTCCCAGAGGGATCTCCTAATATTGCCCCACAGATGTCAAAGCCAAGACAACAAGTAAGGGCGGGTGACTCTCAGTTTTCAGGACAACTAGAAACGCAGTTTACACTACATTTAGATCCAGCCTCTAGTCAGGAGGGTAGAGGTGATGAGCAGGGTCCAGGAGACAGTGACAATCAGTTGCATGTTTCATCAGCAACATCACACTTATTACAGAAGAGGGATGTAACAGAAAGGGAAATTAAGGAGCAAATGTCGACCCCACAACAAAGAGATGCAGATGATGCTAGATGGCATGGCTATGTAGACAGGGCTGTCAATATGGTGTGATGACCAGTATCCCCAAGGAGAGATGAGGATTTTAGAAGGACTGAAGGTAATTTGCCACCTTGGCAGAAGGGGAAGGGGAATGTAATAGTTTCACCAGAAAGTGTTCAGGAATGGTTATCACGAAGTGAGGATAGAAGGGATGCGAGAGAAGCAAGGAGAGAAGAATATTACAATAATTTTTCAGGACAGATTCAGAGAAGTTTTGGAAGAATGGCAAATACAGTAGAGTCCATACATAGGCATGGTAGATAACATGGGTGAAATAATTCGATTTCCAGAGGCTAAGCGCTCTACTTATGGTATTAATACTCAAGAAAGGCCCCAAATTGACCGCACTGAAACTAGAGAAAGAGACTCTTGTTCTCTAGAACTAAGAAACCCCGAGTGACTGAGCTTCAGCGGTTGCGGTTTCAGGGAACACATGTCCAGTCAGATCCCAGGATGGGATCTTGTGAAGCTATGGGAGGATTATCACTACATGATAGACCAATAAAGCAGATGAGTCTTCAATCAGTTTTACTCACCACTGATCTCACCCCTAGTGAGATAGTCTCTGAGGGAGAAAACCGCTGGTACAGTGTTATACCTTATGTGGATAACCTAGCAGGATGGACTGAAGGTTTAGCTCACCAAATGAGTCCATTGCCACGGGAAGGGTCATTTGATCCACATGACATGGCAAATGCTGAGGATTGTATTCTTAATGGTGAGGGAGATCCAGACTGGGATTATCCCTACATGCGGAAATGTTTGTGTGTTTGGCATAAATAAGCCAGACAGCAACCCCAACATTCTGTCACTCCCATACATAAGATGCTCCTGATATGCAAGGGCCCTGGGGCACCTCATTATGTTTCTTAGCCACAAATGGACAAGGAGAATCTTAAGCTGTTACTGCTGCTTCCAGAGGGAGCAGGGAAATGAATCAGGTCCTTTGAAAAGCAAACTGTAGGAACCACCCTGGCAGTAGGGGACATAAAGAGTTTACTTAGCTCTCTCTCATGAAGATGAGATAGAAACTGTTTTTTAGAAAGCTGGAGTGAAAAATGTTACTTTCACTGAGACAAGTGTGATCGTTCTCCATTCAATTTAGTTAGGACAGTAGTTTGTGACTAGCTCCGGAAAATGTATACTGACAGGCCAGACACTCGGCCTCTCATGACTTAATCAATGTAGCCAAATGAGGATCCTGCTGTTTCTTAGCAGGATGAAAGAAAAGTGGACCCAAGAAGTAGGTCAGGGTTGGGAAGTTACAGGTGGAAATGCTGTGTTTTACAATGTAGTGAAAAAGAGTTTACCCGCTGATGTGCAAGACAATCTTGATAATATAGTGGCATTGGAAGCCAAACCCTGGACAGAGATACGGGCATATATAATCCAATTTTGTAAGAAGAAGCAGGAGAAAGAGAGAAATAAGAAGGTGACAGAGAAAGCAGCAGCCAAGTTAGTGCAGCAAAAGTTAGCAAAGAAAGGAGCAGTGGAAGGACCTGTAGTAGCAATCGCCACTCAGATGACTGCAATGTCTGTGGGATCGGGCCCACAGACCACCCAACAACAGTACCCACAACAGCTGGATAATGTGAGGGCACAGGGAAGTAGTAGAAGAGGACGAGAAGGAATGGGAAGAAGCAGGATAGGTCCCCAGAGAATGGATCAAACATGTCACTATTGTCACAGATATGGACATTTTATCAGAGATTGCAGGACTAAGAGATGGGATGGAAAAAAATGGAAGGACAGGAGTTTACAATCAGCCAGGTAATACAGTAGTGTAGCCACAGTCAAACCCGCAAATAATATATGTACCCCAGACACCGCCACAAAATGTGCAGCAACCAAAAATGCCTCAAGTACAACAAATGCTGCCACAGCAAAGTTACCAAGCACCCCCAATGGTGACTCCACCTCAAAGTGGACAGGGAGGTGTGACTGTGAGAGGAGGAAATCCTTTCCAGACAAATTATGTGGGAGGATATACGCAATGAAGGTGCCCACAGAGTAGTTCTATGTGTCCAGTACTGTCAGTGACGCACAGGCCAGATGAGGAATCCACAATGACTGTAGCTATAAATGACAAGAGGTATTCATTCCTCACAGATACAAGAGCAACCCGATCTGGTATTGGAGAGGGAGACCTTCCAATTTCTAATAGATCAATGGACACACAATGAATCATCCCCTGATTGATATGGTAGTACCAGAATTTCCAATTGTTCCTAACCCTTACATCATTTTGACGAATATGCCTCAGGATGCTAAATATTTCTCTGTTACAGATCTCAAGAATGCCTTTTCTAGCATCCCTCTCTATCAAGACAGCCATTTTTTGACAGCATTCTCTAATCGCGAGACTCAGTATTTGTATTCTCGTTTACCTCAAGGGTATTATGATTCCCCTATCATTTTCAACAGAGTAGTGAAAAATGATCTGTCAAACTTTCAGTGTGACAGTACCTTCTTGCAGTATGTTGATGACATATTAATTTGCAGTTCTACAGAACAGCAGTGTAGAAAAAATACTAAGGGCCCCATTATGATACCGGTCGGACGAGCGTCCGACCAGCATCGTGTCGGAATTGGGACCACCCGACGAGGAGTCAGTGGTCCTGCTTCCCATATAGGATGCTCCCGCCTTCACGGCAGTCGGAAAGTGGTACCTTTCCTTTTGCAGCTTGTACTGCGGGCTGCAGCACAAGCTGAAATGGGAAAAATACACTTTTTAAACATCCATGCACTGTGTGGCAGGCACCATGCGGTGCCTGCCACATGATGCATGGATGTTTGGGGGGCACCTGTGGTGCCCCCCAGGCATCATAGCAGAGGCTGCAGGGGCAGGGGGGCCCACAGTCCGTTTCCGACAGCCTTTCTACGGTGGTCGGACCGCCATAGAAAGGCTATAGGAAATGTGCATCGTAATCCCCACGGCGGTGCCTGAGTAGGCACGCCTCCATTTTGCGGATTACGATCCGCCTGCCACCCCGAGGGGCTCCTTGAGCCTGTCGGAGGCAGAGCGGATTCCCCCTGCAGGGATCGGTTGGGCCGCCTGTATCATAATAGGGCGGTCGGACCGTTACCTCAGATGTCGGGCGGAACGCCACAGACAAGCTGTTGGGTGGCCTTCTACCTGATATCCTAATGGGGCCCTATCTCTCTTCTGGTTACTCTCGCACAGAGAGGATACAAGGTAGAGAGAGACAAAGTTCAGTATAGTCAGGAGGAGGTCCATTATTTAGGACAATTACTGTCAGTCTCTGGTCGACAAGTAACTCCTGAGAGAGCAGCGTCTATACGTCAAATGAATGAGCCAGAAACTGTTAGGGGAATGCAGAAGTATGTGAGACAATGGGCCTTTGATTACAGCACTTTAACAGCGCCTTTGCTGGCTTCTATTAAACAGACGAAAGACAGAAATGATAAGATAACGTGGACACCAGTGATGAGGGAGACTTTCCAAACATTTAAGACTGGAATAACAAATGCTCCAGTTTTAGGGACTCCTGACTACACCAATGAGTTCAATCTCTTTTGTCATTGCAATGGTCAAGTGATGACAGTTATCCTTACGCAGAAATATCCCTAGGACACAAACCCATTGCATATTTTAGTAGACAGTTGGATTCAGTGATGAGAGGACATTATCCTTGCGAGCAAGCTCTCGCCACTGCAGACTTTGCAGTGCAGAAGAGCACCCCGATTGTTATGGGGGCACCTTTTACGCTCTATGTAGAACATGCAGTGTTTGCTATCATTCAGAAGGCTAAGACTACTCTACACAGAGAGTGTCAGGATATGAGGTGTTACTGTCACTACCTTCTTTGAAGGTTGTGAAGTGTCATACAGTGAACCCTGCGACATCCTTTGCTCATACTATATTAGAGTCTGAGGATGATGCACAGGACTGTGCAAAGTATATTCCTAACAAATTTAATCCAGGTAGCACTGTCTATTTTGTTGATAGTTCTTCTAATACTGACCAGGATTCGGGAGTAAGACATACAGATGCAGCAGTAGTCTGAGTACAACAGGACGATTCTTCAGACACACTCCACATAGTAAAGCAGTTAACACTTCCAGCCCATTTTCCTGCACAAGCAGCAAAGTTGATAGCCTTGATAGCATCTCTTAAGTAACGAGCAGGAAAAGTCAAGAAAATCTATTCTGATTCGGCTTATGTAACTACCACTGTGCATTCTAGCATTATGAGATGGAGCAGGAGAGGCTTCCTTGAGTCAGACATGAGTCCTGTTATGCATAGGAATCTCTTAGAGGATTTATTAGAAGCACTTGCTTTACCACAGGCAGTGGCAGTTGTGAAATGCGCAGCACATACATATGGACAAGATTTTGTGTCACGGGGAAATGCACTAGCAAATTGGGCAGCTAAAGATGCAGCTAGGTGCACACCCCCACCTGTGGCATCAGGTTCACAATATGTCCCTGTTTTGGTGGCCCAGGCTGCCTCGCCGTCCGAGTCAGAATCTGACACTACCACAGATGTCATGCCTCATTACGCTGAGACAGCACGTTTACATCTTCAAGAGTTGCAGGAAGCTGCTCCACCCCAGGAGAAACAGTTATGAGAGGCCAGAGGGTGCTCCTAGTCAGGGGACGATCTAATTTATAGACAAATATCTACAGGTAAACCAGTGACGCCTCAGGCTTTACTTATGATATCTCTTGATCAGTTGCATTTACCAGCTCACAACTCAAGAGATCATTTGTTTATGCAAATACAACAAGATTGGTTTGTTCCCAACTTGCATGATACGCTTACCATGTACCTTCATAATTGTACTGTTTGTCAACAATTCTCTCCAAATCCCACCCTGAAGATGATAAATTCTACCATCCAAGATCCTTTTAAAGCTCTCCATCTTGACTTTGTGGACATGTCAGATAGGTGTAAAAACTATCAGTATCTTATAGTTGTAGTTTGTCGTTTTTTTCGATGGATTGAAGCAGGACCGTGCGTCCATTGTGAGAATAGTTTGTTAAGCATTGTTAGAACTGCAATAAAAATGTGTAAGAAATAGGTTAAAGGTTTAGATACACAGTTGATGAAATGTTTTTGTAACCAATGTGTAACTTCTAAGTAACTTAATGTTTGACTTTTTGTAACAAGCATTGTCGAAGTATAAAAGTGGCGACCTGTGAAGCAGCAAATTGAGACAAGCTGTTTACCTGTGTGGAGACTGCCATGACAGTATAAAGCTGTGTTTGCCTTGCCAAGAGGAGTCTTGTCTTTTTTCTTTATCTTAAGTTACCCCACAACATGGGGAACTATAGAAAGATCCTAAAGTTATCAAGAATAATTCAAGATTAAGAGTCAAGCAATATTATGGGCAGTATGTTAGGGAGAAATCCTGGTCTGAACGGAGAGATGGAGGACTAATTGATAAATTCTTATTTCACAAATGCATTCCTGAATATGTACCCTATGAATAGAATTGAACCATATAGCGCGCAAAAATTGTACATAAAATTTTGAATAAGTATCTTGCCAGTAAACTCTTTCTATCAAAATATACTGTATCAAATGGTACTTGGCCACTATATACAACACTAAAGGAACTAGAACGTCACTTCTTTTATTAACCAAGCATATAGTGCTCAAGGAAAAAATGGATCATTCCCTATATCAATCCTTGGCATGAGACATTGTTTTGAGGCAATGAGAATTCTGAAACAAGATACCTCAGAAAAGATTGTTTTTGCATTAACAAAGTTTTTACTCTATGCGTGGTCATTACAATCTTGTGTAGTAAGAACTTAAGATGATGTATTATACTATTGTAGTTTAAAATTATGTTGGTTTTACCTGAAGTGTACATTTGAAGATGTATATTAGACCGGTTAGTTTTATTCATCATCATCATATAACTATTTCGATCACAAAGATCATAAAAGTACACAGCACAAGAAAAATAAAATACAAAGTATAAATGATTGGTTTTAAATGACATAAGTGCCATAAAATAGTTTAAAAGCGGGAATGGTAAAAACAAATATAATGTACAGTGCGTCATACAATGCATTTGGAGTGCTTGATCCACAGTGCATGCCAGTATCTGGAGAGGCCGTAGACCATTACTCTGCGTGTATCGGTAATCAAGATTCTCAGCACCTCAAGGTAATGGCCGAGGCCAACCAATCTACATAACGGAATTATCCATTTTTTCCTCAAGGATTTATAGTATGGGCAGAAAAAAAGTGCACAATGGATTCTGAACTAACTTCGCACGCAGGACAAAGATCGTCATTAAAAGCATCGCAGCGCCACTTTATACAAAACTGTTTTGTGGGTAAGGTCTTGTAGCAAAACTGCAAAAATAGTTTACGTGCCAGAGGGGGGACAATTTCATCAATGGTATCCTCAAAACGGGAGACAAATTAAAAATTTAGGTATTCATGAGTCAACAACCCTCAGTTTTTGCCACGACCTTTTCTGATATAGCTTCCCAAAACATCACTTTCAGCCTAGCCCCTTGGTGTGATAGCCAAACTTTCCGTGTTTGACCAAAACGCCTCCATCCCAAGCCTCCCCGGTAAATCCCTCAGAGAGCTGAACCAAGGGATCGAGATTACCTGGGGAAATTTCAAAAGGCCAATTAGAGTCTCTCGATAGGACGTGAGCTCGTCCATGGACCACAGCCTGTGCCAGAACATGAGAAGTTTGTAGTTCAGTTTATGGGCCAGCTGTCTATGAGCAAAGTCCAGATGGAGGGAGGTCAGAGGAGTACTAGAGGGAAGGTCTACCAGGGATCTGAGGAAGCGATTTTCAATGGTAGACAAACAATTACTATTGCCTGTGCCCCAGAGTTCTGCTCCATAGAGGGACCCCCTCCCCCTAGAACCTTGATATTATAGATTTCCAGAGCTGGTGCTAACTGCCTGGACAGGGTTTTCCTGTGGATTTTAGTAATGTGAGCGGTCTGTTGAATTAATTGTAGTTTCACTTTCTCGATGTGGGCGGCCCAGTGTGTTGTTGGGGGTCAAGCGAATACCCAAGTAATCAAAAACATCAACTAGCTCCAATTTACCACTACCAACAAACACAGGTCTTTTGGAAGATTTGGCCGTTCCTCTCATGAAAATCATGTATTTAGTTTTAGCCTTATTTAACACCAGGCCCCGCTTGTCACAAAACTTAGTAAAATCATTCAAGAGTTGTAGACCCTGCGGGATTTAGAAATTAGGAGGGTGTCGTCAGCGAAAAGAAAATCAGGAACTCTTCTTACGCAGATTTTTGGAGCATCACACCCTTATCTGTCTAAAAAGTCAACCACACCGTTAATAAAAAGAATAAAAAGTGTGGGGGCTAACACACATCCCTGTCTCACTCCGCGCTGGACTGGGAAGGTTTCTGTGACTATTTTTCTCCCCCCACCTCACCTGTGCTGTGTTTGATGAATGTAATCCAATTAAAACATCTAAAAGGTTTCTCGGTAAGCCAATCTCTTTTAAAACTCTCCATAGGCTGGCTCGCGGTACTAGATCAAACGCAGACCATAGATCAACAAAGGCCACGTAGAGATTCCCTCCCTTGACTGCCACTTCCTTCCAATAGATGCAGAGGAGGCGAAAGGCCTGGTCCAAGCTGCTAATTTTTGCGCGGAAGCCCGCTTGAAAATCACTCAGGATTCGGGACTCTAGGATCCAATCCTGGATCCTTCCTAAGATTCGCTTATAGAAAATTTTCTGGAGAGACTCAATGAGGCTTATAGGCCTATAACTAGCCGGCTTTGATCTATCCCCCTTTTTATAAATGGAGACTATTTCTGCTATTTTTCAAGAAAGGGGAATAGGAGTACCAGACAAAATTGAGTTGGTAAGCAAATTTATATAAGAGCCCCAGAGAGTTATGTCCTCTCTAAACAAATCATTAGTAATTCTATCAGGGCCGGGGGCGCGGGCTGGGACACACAAGCGAATTGCTGCTTGTGTTTCCTCTATAGTAAAGTACAGAGCACCACCCTCACCACCAAGCACCTCCCCCCACCACTCACTGGCTTCCTCTGCTACCGTGTTGCCTGATTCATAAAGGGAACCAGAGTGCGCTACCCACTCCTCAGGCTGGACTGTAAATTCCAGGGCTCTCTTATTACCCTTGAGCCAGTATGCAGCTTTGCTCTAGAAGGTCTTAGAATCTTCTGCTAACAGTGCCCTCTGTAAGAAGGACCACAAGGAGCCCTCCTACTTCTTCTTTGCTGTCTCGATTGCCTGCCTATACTTGGCTCTACACACCACTACCTCAGGACGTACATTCTGTTTTACTGCGCGTGCAAGCGCCCCCTTCGCAGTCCTGCAGTCTTGGTTGATTAGAAGGACTAATTGTTTACTGGCAATTGTTTGTTTGTATAATTGTTACATGTGTCTGTAAATAATGAACTTTTATAAATAATGAATAATAACAAACTAAAAAATATATAAATAAGCAAAAAATCTTTTTCTACATGAAGAATAATAACAATAAAATAAAAACTTTTTGGAATTAACTTTGGTGTATGACACTGATTCTGGGGATCTCTCTTGTAAATGAGCCCTAGGAGGCCATACTAAAAAGTAATATAGGTCAGATAAGAGGCTCTTTCATAGTTCTTAGTCTTAGTTTCTGCAGTCTTGGTTGTACCAGGCAACCTGGGGAGCTGACCTCTGGTGAATACAATTTCCTACCTTTTTTTGAGCATTACGCGGTTGGCTTAGTATGTCCCTGAATTCGATGTATAGTGCCTCATGGTGGGATCGCAGAATCTTCCCAATGTTGTTAGTAGGGTATTTGGCTAGCTCCTCTAATTCCAGGTGAACTTTACCCTTAACTGCGTCTAGGGCCCCCAGATGTTCCTCCACCCAGTCCCATCTGATCGATCTCAGGTTGTTCGTAATTGAAAGGACACCCAGGTCAGGGCTACCCCTAATGTCAGGTTCAAGAGTTCCCTGCTTCATAAAGGTAAGGGCAAGGGCATTATGGTCGCTGTCAGCTCTTTTGACCACTACCATATCATTGACTAGATGCCAAAGTTTAAGGGAGACCAGACAGTAGTCTATTCTGCTTTCGTGACCACGTCTGTTGAAAGTAAAGTCTCCTTTTGGGTCAAAATTAGTTCTCCCGTTTGTGGCTCTCAGATCATGCTGCAAGGTGAGAGCCAGCACCTGGGCTCCTCTCTTTGTCCACCTGACTGTAGGGAGATGTAACTGTGGGATTTGCCACTCACAATCCCACTCCTCAAGTCAGATCTGGCGGGGTGAGGGCGAGGGGTTCAAATGTACAATTAAATTCGCCCGCCACTAATACGGGGACATTATCTGAGAAATAGGACAGGGCGAGGTCTACTATGTGAATCGTATTGAATCCCCCGGGCCCCGCACCACTCTGTTATATACATTGAAGATCCTAATTTTCCATCCACTGTAAAGAGTTAGCTCAAGTGCTAATATGTCTTGGGATTCGACATGAAGGAGCTTGACTTTGGACCCCAGTGCAATTTTGACCCATACTGCTAACCCTCCCGAGGGTCTACCCAACTCCTTCCTGGTGGAGTTAATGGCATAGGCAGAATAGCCACCTGTGTGGAGTATACAAGCTCCAGGTTTCCTGGAATAAATTTACATCATAGGAGTCCACAAAGGAACACCATTCTGGGTCAACTAATAGATTAGAAATCCCTGCCACATTCCAGACAAGACAAGAAACCTTAGAGAGTGGTCGGCGGAAACCCCCCCCTTCCATAATCCCAGAGGTGGTGGCGACCATGCCGCTGCTTGCGTCCACAGCAGTAAACTCACAATGGGCTTCAGGGGTGGGAATCAGACCCGAGGGTGGTCGGGCTTCTGGTAAAAGCGGGTTTGATAATGGCCCTAGAGATCCTCGGTTGACTAATGTCATCTCGTTTTATTACATTTTTAAAATGTTAATATGTTGTTAATAATAATATTGTATTTGATCACTTTAGTGTTGTAGACATAAGACTGCATGAGTTAATGCATGTTTTATGGGGATTTACAGCGAAATAAAAACTTTGATGATGATGATAATTGGATGCATATATAGGGAAGTATCAAGAGGTCAGGGCTGAGTTCTAAGGCAACATTAACCTAATGATCATACCAACATGAGAAAGTATACGGGGTACATAACCCAAACATTGAAAGGAAGATTATGCGAATGCTTTAGCAGATTTCTTCTGATGTTCACCCTTAAGGTTTTGCTCACAGTATAAATGACGAAAGTGACATGGGATCCAGTTTTGATGCTCCCGATTGTCATGGCATAGGATGGGGTGAGGATTGCTTCACCACAGAGTGAAAGTATATTGCATGCATTCCTGGTGTTGGAGGGTGAGACAATGAAGTGAGGAGGTTGTAGACAGGGCTACGCTTAGCAGTTCCATGAACTTTGTTAGCAAAGTGCTGCTGATTAGTTTTCCAAGAGCACTGCTATTTGGTAGATGGGAGGGGTGAATGAAGCAAGAGACTGTAGTTTCTGTTCTTCAATGTGACTAAGTTTCTAGGCCAGTCCTGTCCTTTGTCCCTAATTGCTGCTTCAGAAAAGTCAATGACAGCCATGCACAGTGATCTTACATCTCAATGTGCACATATTGTGGGTACTCCTTTTTGGAGCCAGCCCCAGTGCTACCTGCCATGAGAAGCATCACTCTACACATAGGCACAGGTGTCTGAGGAGGACACTTGAAAAGGAACCAAACCAAACCAGTTCTGCAGCATGAGACAGTGGACTCAGACTCTTTGGTGCCTTTTGCCGTACTGTTTTGCTGAAGGGCAAGTCTTCTGGTTAAACAAAAACAGTATTTGTAACCAAGAAAAGCCATCAAACCCGAAAACCACAACCAAGAGGCAATTAAAATTTGCCAAATCAGTGGCAGATCTAGTATTGTGACCTGTTCCTTTATTTAACAAATCAGTGCATTGTGGAGTTGTAATTTTGGCTCTGTTAGCTTGAAATAGTTGGGCTAACACACATAAAACATGATTTGTGCCAGAGAAGGCGTGGAATAGAAAAGTTTTCTCTCCTATGACATCGAGTTGTCGCCTCATGCAGACCCTCCTACAGGGACATCATTATGCCTTCGAAAATACACTAAAGCACAGTGTCTTTACTTTGTGCCACCTGCTGTTGTGAGGCCGCGTAGTTGTGTTTCGAGCTTTACCACCTTAAAGGAGCAGTGTGACGTGTACCATGCTGCCTGAACTGTGGCACTCATGTTTTGGGGTGTGTGAGGAAGAGGGTGCTTTTGCGTTTCTCTAGCTCTGCAGGGCATATCGAATGTGCAGTATACAAAGGGATGTCCTGATGAAGGCTGCCTTGTCTACTCAGCTGTCCTTCCATGTAGACAGTAGGTCTGGGCCCCTATCACTGACCTGACTGTTGGTGTCTGACACCACGGGGTTCCGCTGACAAGTGTCTCCCGAGCAACAGAAATAGCCTGGGTGAAACAACCACAGCGTTTCACGTTACTGTTCAAAAGAAAAAAGGGACAGGAGAACCAGAAGAAATTAAACAGCAGCAACACTGGAGTCAAAGCATTTGCCAGTCGCTGAATAGGAGTGAGGAGCGCCACGGCCACTGGGCATCACACTGAATGAGAGGTATAAGCCGTGGGTCCATTTTGACTACAAAGCACCTGCTAAAATTCTGAATAGAGTTAAGGATATTCCTCCAAATTATTGGGGAGTGAGGACAAAATAAACAGGACAAGAGAGGGGGATGAGACAGAGCTAGATAGAATGAAAGAGAAACAAAGAAAGAAAAAAGAAAGGAGTGAGTGTATGAAGGGGATAGTCCGAGAGATCGAAACAGAAATCAAAATTTATTTAACACTTTAGATTTTAAAAAAACTTTTCATGTTATATATAAATATAGATATAAAATGTGTGTATGTATATATATATTCACTGAAAAAAACCATAGGTTTCAGGCACGTTATAGTTAGAAATTAGCATTTAAAAAACCTTAGAAATTCACTGAAAAAACCATAGGTTTTAGGGAAAGTTATAGTTGGTTGGACATTTCACTCGTACAAAACCAGAGAAATTCCCCCGTTATAGTTAGTTCAGCTAACTATAACTCGCGCCCCCGCAATGCACTGCTGATGACGTCACATATGACATCACTCATGACATGGTCAGTGACATCACTGATGACATCACTGATGACATCTCAAATGACATCACTGATGACATTATCTAGTGACTGTGTGTTTCTGTAAAGTTTAAATATGTTTAATATATATAGGGAAAGGCGTATTGAAGAATGAGTGGGTGTATAAGTGTCTGAATGGATGATTTAGTAGGTGTGTGACTGACTCTATAAGTGAGTGATTAAATGTATCTTACTGAATGCACGGGTTAGTGACTAAACTGTGTGAATGTCTGTATCCGTCTGTCTGTTGGTGTGTAAGCGGCTGCATGGGTTTGTGAATAGCTACATGAGTGTCTATATGGGTTACTGATTGGTTGTCTGAGTATCTGTATGGATGCCTGAGTGTTTGTATGAGTGGGGTGTGTGTGACTCTGTGCATAGATGTGTGAGTGGGTGATTCACTGGGTGCATGGTTTCAAGAGTGCATCTGTGATGGACTGTATGGGTGTGTGAGTGTGTGTATGGGTGTGTTAGTGAGAATGTATATCTCAGTGGTACATGTGTGAGTAACTACATATGTGAAAGGCAGTATATATGTGTGTTGGAATATATAAATAGCTATAAGTGAGAGTGTGTGATTATGAGAGTGACTGTATGGATGAGTTTGTGCTTGTATCAGTGATTGTATAAGAGCGTAAGAATGTCCTAGTATTTGTATGAGTAAGTGAGCTGGTGTGTGTATAACTGTATAGGTGAGTAAATGGGAGTGTGATTAATTATTTGCATGACTGACTAGGTGTGTGAGTACCTCTATGGATGAGGGGTGGTGTGTGAGTGTCTATAAAGGCATATGAGTGCATATGATAGTCCTGTACTGAGTGATTGTAAGTATGAGTGACTGTACGGGTTAGTGAGTGGATATGTGTTTAGACCTAAGAATCAGTGAGTGGGTATGTAGTTATTGCTGCTGGAGTGCCTATGGTTTTGAGAATGGCAGTATGTTATTTAGAGTTGGTGTATCAAAGGTTACATTAGGGTGTGAGAAGATGCATCAAATTATCACATGGATGATGTCATCAGTGATGTCATTTGAGATGTCATCAGTGATGTCATCAGTGATGTCACTGACCATGTCATGAGTGATGTCATATGTGACGTCATCAGCAGTGCATTGCGGGGCGCGAGTTATAGTTAGCTGAACTAACTATAACGGGGAATTTCTCTGGTTTTGTACGAGTGAAATGTCCAACTAACTATAACTTTCCCGAAAACCTATGGTTTTTTCAGTGAATTTCTAAGGTTTTTTAAAAGCTAATTTCGAACTATAACGTGCTTGAAACCTATGGTTTTTTTCAGTGAATTTCAAAGGTTTTTTAAATGCTAATTTCTAACTATAACATGCCTGAAACCTATGGTTTTTTCAGTGAATTTCAAAGGTTTTTTAAATGCTAGTTTCTAACTATGCCTACAGAGGTAGGACATGTGAAGAAAGAAGAAGAAAAGCGCAGAAAGAAGGAAGACAAATGCAGAAAGAGGCAACAGAAGTCCAGAAAGATGAAGAAAAGTGCAAGAAGAAGGAAGAGATGTGCAGAAAGAACCAACAGAGGAGTAGAAAGTACTCCTGTGCCCCCAACTTTTTGCTGATGGGTACTGGTGGTAACTGACTCTGTCTCTGGTGGTAAAAGACACTTAGAATACAGTGAAAACACCTACATACACTAGGGAACACTATGCGTTGGGGTACCCCTGTGATTAGCATGACCTCCTCTGTATTTGCCATGAGTTAGTGCCTGGGTCATTGGATGAGTACATGGGTACTGACTGGATGATTAGAGTACTGCAAGGAGAGTGGATGGTGAATTTATAAGTGTTTGTGTTTTGGCTGAGCGATTGGATAAGTACATGGTGCTCGCTGGTTGATTGGAGGAGTGCATGGGTAGTGACAGGGCGATGGCTGGACTGCATCAGTAGTGCTCAGGGTAAGTTGGAGGATTAATTCCCCTTGAATCCTGAGGGTCCCCATTTGATAAAAGCCCTGGCGGTGGCGGTCCCCGGGGCTTCGGGGGCCTTGGAGGCCCCCAAACATTAAAAAACAAGCCCCGGGAGGTGGCGGTCCCCGGGGCTGCGGGGGCCCCCGCGGGCCCTGCATATATTTGTTGGCAATGCCCCCGGGACCTGGCCCACCCGGGGGTCTCAATTAAATGAAGCGCGGTATCCCGCGCTTCATTTTTTTTTACATTTCGGCGGGATTCGCGACCCCAGGTCGAATTTCTCCAATTTCTTTTTAAAAAAAATGCTTTTTTTGTCCCTGGGGGTCCTTGTGGGACCCCCTGAGCAGGCCTAGGGGGTCAGGGTGTTTCTACCCTGCCCCCTTTTCTTCTTTTTCACCTTTGTTTTCCTGTTTTCTTGTGACTCGGCTCTACCGAGTCACAAGATGGCTGCCAACACTTCCTGGTTTGGAGTGTTGGCAGCCAAATAAAATGAAGCTCGTGGTCGGGAGGGTTCGCGGATCCACCGCGCCTCTAGATATCGATATTTGTTTTTTTACAATTTCTCAGCAACTACCGAACGGATTTACACCATTTTTAAAAAGGTCGCTTTCTGAGCCAAGCAGTTCTCAAATAGCGACAAAGCACTTTTGAATTATTTGTTATCTCTATGTTTTTTTATCCATTTGACCACTTGATTAAATGTTACGCTTAGGGGAGAAAATGTGGTGTTACCAAGTTGGAGTTTCTGCTTCAGCTCGTCATTCTGTGATTCTGGTCAAATCACTTAATCTCCCCATGCCTACAACCAAAATGAGTTTGTCCTTGTATGATGTAACCAATGCTCATGTAAAGCACTCCAATATCTGACCAGCCTGCACTATATAAAACTGCAAAAAAACAAAGGATAAAAAGTGTTTTCCACACTTCTGTCATTGGGCTATACGTGGGCTACATCTGGGTGATATTTGTGCTACATTTGGGCTCATTTTTCTCTGGTGGCCATCTTGGGAGACTTCAATTACATTCATTAAACTTTATTCGATCTGATTTAGAAACATAGATCATAAAAGTGTACATAAAAACAGTAAATCCTCTTTCTTAATACAATACAGTGAGAATTAATTAAAACCAGTAGGTAAAAACGGGTGTTACAAAGCCCGGTTCAGAGCAACTTCAGGTTAACAGAATAGTAAAGTTCAATGTTTCGCAAGATCAATCTCATGTACTTCGTGCAAAATACGCAATAAGGGGTCCAAGTAAGATGCAACGCTCCAATACCTTACCAGTCTGCACTATATAAAACTGCAAAAAAACTAAAAATAAAAAGTGTTTTCCACACTTCTGTCATTGGGCTATATGTGGGCTACATGTGGGTGATATTTGTGCTACATTTGGGCTCTTTTTTCTCTGGTGGCCATCTTGGGATACTTATTTGTTATGAAGTTTCCTAATTTCCTCATTTACTGCAGTCTCCTCAGTAGGAAATGCTTTCAGTTTTTTACTTTGATTCCATCAAGAAGGCATTCAGATGTGTCACACATTTGCCATAAATTCAGAATGTTAGCACTCTAGTTGCTCATTAGATCACTGTAGTAAAGCTACTGCTCACCAGGGAGTTAACTGGAAGTCTACTGCTGGTATTGAAAGTGATTGTTTCAGTCTGCATGTCAGAATTTTCTAATGAAATAGAAGAGGATTTGAGATCTCACTTAAAACATGCCCTAATTTTTCTTTCTGCAGCACTAACCATAATTTCTATGGCAAAATGAACCCCCTCATTTTTTTCCTTTTTAAATTAAATGTTTTAAGTGTTACCGGTTTATTCCAATCAAGATGGCTTCAGGTGTGCCATAATTTTGTCATAAGTAAGACTGTTAGCGCTCTAGTTGTTCTTTAGAACACTCTGGGAAGCTGCAGTAGAACACAAAGGAATCAACTGGCAGGCTGCTCCTATTGAAATATAACAGGAAGATATTTGTAATCTCACTTAAAATATGTCCTAATTTTTCTTTCTACAGCACTAACCATAATTTCTATGACAAAATGAACCCCTCATTTTGTTCCTTTTTAAATTAAATGTTTTAAGTGTTACCGGTTTATTCCAATCAAGATGGCTTCAGGTGTGCCATACTTTTTTCATAAGTAAGACTGTTAGCGCTCTAGTTGTTCTTTAGAACACTCTGGGAAGCTGCAGTAGAACACAAAGGAATCAACTGGCAGGCTGCTCCTGTTGAAATATAACAGGAAGATATTTGAGATCTCACTTAAAACATGTGCTAATTTTTCTTTCTGCAGCACTAACCATAATTTCTAAGCCAAAATGAACCCCATCATTTTGTTCCTTTTTAAATTAAATGTTTTAAGTGTTACCAGTTTATTCCAATCAAGATGGCTTCAGGTGTGCCATACTTTTGTCATAGGTAAGGTTGCTAGCGCTCTAGTTGTTCTTAAGAACACTCTGGGAAGCTGCAGTAGAACACAAAGGAATCAACTGACAGTCTCTGCCCTTGTTGGATTTACATGTTTTACTGAGAATGTCAGACTTCATTCTCACATGACTGAGAAAGATAATGTGAATTTACAGAAAATATGCTCTCATTTTAGCTTCTGGAGCACCTTCCAAACCTCTGTGGGACAAGCATGAGAAAATTGTTTTCTCTCAAACATGATTCATGAAATCCCAGCAGAAGGTTTTTCACAGGGTAAAATCACCCTAGAACACACCACAATTCCTAAAATTAGGATGGTACCATCAACAAATGAATTCTAATGTAACTAAAGTCTGTTATCACCCTTTATAGTTCTCCTTTTGGTGACCCTCAAAATCTTCTATTCACTACAATGCATTTCATTGGGGTGCTATCATGTATATTGGTCCCAAGATGGCTGCCAACACTTCTTGGATGAAGTGCTGACAGCCAATCAGATCTCACGATGACATGTGTGGTTAGGCTCCGCCCAGATATATATAGTTCTTTTTCCTTTAATATTTAAAAAACTACTGAACGGATTTACACCATTTTTGAAAAGGTCGCTTTCTGAGCCAAGCAGTACCTTTATGCCAAATTTGGGGTAAATCCGTTCAGTAGTTTCCGCTGTAGCCTTGCACAAAGTTCCCTATGGGAAATTGATTTTTTGACTCTTATTTTTTGAATTTCTCAGCAACTACTGAACGGATTTACACCATTTAAAAAAAAGGTCGCTTTCTGAACCAAGTGCTACCTTTTTGCCAAATTTGGTGTAATTCCGTTCAGCAGTTCGGGCTGTAGCCGTGTCTAAAATTTCCTATGGGAATTAACATGGAGAAAACACGTTTTGGGACCCCCGCGCTTGCTGAATCACCCCGAAACTTTCAGGATACGAGCGGACCGGAGCGCCCCACGAGTTTTGAAAATTTCGCGAAGATTCGTCAACCGGCGCCAAAGTTATTGGAAATAGAATGTTGTGAATTTCCTATGGAAAATAGGTCCTAACTATAACTATCTACTGGCGACCGCCAGTAGGTAATATATTATCTACTGGCGGTCGCCAGTAGATAGTTATAGTTAAAACCTATTATCCATAGGAAATCCGCGACATTCTATTTGAAATAACGTTGGCGCTTGTTGACGAATCTTCGCGAAAGTTTCCAACTTGTTGGGGCGCTCCGGTCCGCTCCTATCCTGAAAGTCTCGGGGTGATACGTCAAGCAGGGGCCGACAAAAAAGGGGGGTCCCAAAACGCATTTTCCCCATTCATTTTTCCATAGGAACCTTTAGTCGCAGCTACAGCCCAAACTGCTGAACGGAATTACACCAAATTTGGCAAAGAGGTAGCCCTTGGTTCAGTGTCGTGCCTTTTGCTTAAATGGTGTAAATCCGTTCAGTAGTTCCTGAGAAAATCAAAAGTAAAGTCACATATATATCTGGGCGGAGCCTAACCACACATGTCATCGTGAGATCTGATTGGCTGTCAGCACTTCATCCTGGAATTGCTGGCAGCCATCTTGGGACCAATATAAATGATAGTACCTCATTGAAATGCATTGTAGTGAATAGAAGATTTTGAGGGTCACCAAAAGGAGAACTATAAAGGGTGATAACAGGCTTTAGTTACATTAGAATTTATTTGTTGATGGTACCATACTAATTTTAGGAATTGTGGTGTATTCTAAGGTGATTTTACCATGTGAAAAACCTTCTGCTGGGATATCATGAATCATGTTTGAGAGAACACTATTTTCTCATGCTTGTCCCATGGAGGTTTGGAAGGTGCTCCAGAAGCTAAAATGAGAGTATATTTTCTGTAAATTCACATTATCTTTCTCACTCATGTGAGAATGAAGTCTGACATTCTCAGTAAAACATGTACATCCAACAAGGGCAGCGACTGTCAGTTGATTCCTTTGTGTTCTACTGCAGCTTCCCAGAGTGTTCTAAAGAACAACTAGAGTGCTAACAGCCTTACTTATGACAAAAGTATGGCACACCTGAAGCCATCTTGATTGGAATAAACTGGTAACACTTAAAACATTTAATTTAAAAAGGAACAAAATGATGGGGTTCATTTTGTCATAGAAATTATGGTTAGTGCTGTAGAAAGAAAAATTAGGACATATTTCAAGTGTGATCTCAAATATCTTCCTGTTATATTTCAACAGGAGCAGCCTGCCAGTTGATGCCTTTGTGTTCTACTGCAGCTTCCCAGAGTGTTCTAAAGAACAACTAGAGCGCTAACAGCCTTACTTATGACAAAAGTATGGCACACCTGAAGCCATCTTGATTGGAATAAACCGGTAACACTTAACACATTTAATTTAAAAAGGAACAAAATGAGGGGTTCTTTTTTAAATAGAAATTATGGTTAGTGCTGCAGAAAGAAAAATTAGGGCATGTTTTAAGTGAGATCTCAAATCCTCTTCTATTTCATTAGAAAATTCTGACATGCAGACTGAAACAATCACTTTCAATACCAGCAGCAGACTACCAGTTAACTCCCTGGTGAGCAGTAGCTTTACTCCAGTGATCTAATGAGCAACTAGAGTGCTAACATTCTGAATTTATGGCAGATGTGAGACACATCTGAATGCCTTCTTGATGGAATCAAAGTAAAAACTGAAAGCATTTCCTACTGAGGAGACTGCAGTAAATGGAGAAATTAGGAAACTTCATAACAAAGAAGTCTTCCAAGATGGCCACCAGTGAAAAAATAGCCCAAATGTAGCACAAATATTACCCAGATGTAGCCCACATATAGCCCAATGACAAAAGTGTGCAAAACACTTGTTATTTTTAGTTGTTTTGCAGTTTTATGTAGTGCAGACTGGTCAGGTATTGGAGCATTGCATCTTAAAACATGACCCCCCTACACTACAAAAACACCACTGCACTACCTTAAACCCTAAAACACTACCCCCAGCACGACCCCCTAAACTACACAAGCACCACTGCACTATCCTAAACCCTAAAACACTACCCCCAGCACGACCCCCTACACTACCCAAACACCACTGCACTAACCTAAATCCTAAAACACTACCACCAGCACGACCCCCTACACTACCCAAACACCACTGCACTACCCTAAAACATGACCCCCTACACTACACAAACACCACTGCACTACCCTAAACCCTAAAACACTACCCCCAGCATGACCCCTACACTACACAAGCACCACTGCACTACCCTAAACCCTAAAACACTACCCCCAGCACGACCCCCTTCACTACACAAACACCACTGCACTACCCTAAACCCTAAAACACTACCCCCAGCACTACTCCCTACACTACCCAAACACCACTGCACTAACCTAAATCCTAAAACACTACCCCCAGCACGACCCCTACACTACCCAAACACCACTGCACTACCCTAAAACATGACCCCTACACTACACAAACACCACTGCACTACCCTAAACCCTAAAACACTACCCCCAGCACGACCCCCTACACTACACAAGCACCACTGCATTACCCTAAACCCTAAAACACTACCCCCAGCACGACCCCCTACACTGCCCGAACACCACTGCACTGCCCTAAACCCTGAAACACCAGCCCCTGCATGACCCCCTACACTGCCCGAACACCACTGCACTGCCCTAAACCCTGAAACACCACCCCTAGCACGACCCCCTACACTGCCCGAACACCACTGCACTGCCCTAAACCCTGAAACACCACCCCCTTCACGACCCCCTACACTGCCCGAACACCACTGCACTGCCCTAAACCCTGAAACACCACCCCCAGCATGACCCCCTACACTGCCCGAACACCACAGCACTGCCCTAAACCCTGAAACACTACCCCCAGCAAGACCCCCTACACTGCCCGAACACCACTGCACTGCCCTAAACCCTGAAACATCACCTCCAGCAAGACCCCTACACTGCCCGAACACCACTGACCTAAACCCTGAAACACCACCCCCAGCACGACCCCCTATACTGCCCGAACACCACTGCACTGCCCTAAACCCTGAAACACTACCCCCAGCATGACCCCCTACACTGCCCGAACACCACTGCACTGCCCAAAACCCTGAAACACCAGCCCAGCACGACCCCCTACACTGCCCGAACACCACTGCACTGCCCTAAACCTTGAAACACCAGCCCCTGCACGACCCCTACACTGCCGGAACACCACTGCACTACCCTAAACCCTGAAACATCACCCCCAGCACGACCCCCTACACTGCCCGAGCACCACTGCACTGCCCTAAACCCTGAAACACCAGCCCCAGCACGACCCCCTACACTGCCCGAACACCACTGCACTGCCCTAAACCCTGAAACACCAGCCCCAGCACGACCGCCTACACTGCCCGAACACCACTGCACTGCCCTAAACCGTGAAACACCAGCCTCAGCACGACCCCCTACACTGCCTGAACACCACTGCACTGCCCTGAACCCTGAAACACCAGCCCCAGCACAACACCCTACACTGCCCGAACACCACTGCACTGCCCTAAACCCTGAAACACCACCCCGTGCATGACCCCCTACACTGCCCGAACACCACTGCACTGCCCTAAACCCTGAAACACCACCCCCAGCACTAACCCCTACACTGCCCAAACACCACTGCACTGCCCTAAACCCTGAAACACCACCCCCTGCACAACCCCCTACACTGCTCGAACACTACTGCACTGCCCTAAACCCAGAAACACCATCCCCAGCACGACTCCCTATACTGCACGAACACCACTGCACTGCCCTAAACCCTGAAACACTACCCCCAGCAAGACCCCCTACACTGCCCGAACACCACTGCACTGCCCTAAACCCTGAAACATCACCCCCAGCAAGACCCCCTACACTGCCCGAACACCACTGCCCTAAACCCTGAAACACCACCCCCAGCAAGACCCCCTACACTGCCCGAACACACCTGCACTGCCCTAAACCCTGAAACACCAGCGCCAGCACGACTCCCTACACTGCCCGAACACCACTGCACTGCCCTAAACCCTGAAACACCACCCCCTGCACGACCCCCTACACTGCCCGAACACCACTGTACTGCCCTAAACCCTGAAACCCCACCCCCAGCATGACCCCCTACACTGCCAGAACACCACTGCACTGCCCTAAACCCTGAAACACCACCCCCAGCACAACCCCCTACACTGCCCGAACACCACTGCTCTGCCCAAAACCCTGAAACACCAGCTCCAGCACAACTGCCTACACTGCCCGAACACCACTGCACTGCCCTAAACCCTGAAACACCAGCCCCAGCACGACCCCCTACACTGGCCGAACACCACTGCACTGCCCTAAACCCTGAAACACCACCCCCAGCATGACCCCCTACACTGCCCGAACACCACTGCACTGCCCTAAACCCTGAAACACCAGCCCCAGCACAACCCCGTACACTGCCCGCACACCACTGCACTGCCCTAAACCCTGAAACACCAGCCCCAGCACAACCCCGTACACTGCCCGATCACCACTGCACTGCCCTAAACCCTGAAACACCAGCCCCAGCACCACCGCCTACACTGCCCGAAAACTACTGCACTGCCCTAAACCCTGAAACACCACCCCCAGCAAGACTACCTACACTGGCCGAACACCACTGCACTGCCCTAAACCCTGAAACACCACCCCCTGCACGACCCCCTACACTGCCCAAACACTACTGCACTGCCCTAAACCCGGAAACACCACCCCACAGCACGACACCCTACACTGCCCGAACACCACTGCACTGCCCTAAACCCTGAAACACCACCCCAGCACGACCCCCTACACTGCCCGAACACCACTGCACTAAACCCTGAAATACCACCCCATACACTGCCGGAACACCACTGTACTGCCCTAAACCCTGAAACACCACCCCCAGCACGACCCCTACACTGCCCTAACACCACTGCACTGCCCTAAACCCTGAAACATCACCCCCAGCACAACCCCTACACTGCCTGAGCACCATTGCTCTGCCCTAAACCCTGAAACACTAGCCCCAGCACGACCCCCTACACTGCCCGAACACCACTGCACTGCCCTAAACCCTGAAACACAACCCCCAGCACGACCCCCTACACTGCCCGAACACCACTGCACTGCCCTAAACCCTGAAACACCAGCCCCAGCAAGACCCCCTACACTGCCCGAACACCACTGCATTGCCCTAGACTCTGAAACACCAGTCCAAGCAAAACCCCCTACACTGCCCAAACACCACTGCACTGCCCTAAACCCTGAAACACCAGCCCCAGCATGACCCCCTGCACTGCCCGAACACCACTGCACTGCCCTAAACCCTGAAACACCAGCCCCAGCACGACCCCCTACACTGCCCGAACACCACTGCACTGCCCTAAACCCTGAAACACCAGCCCCAGCACGACCCCCTACACTGCCCGAACACCACTGCTCTGCCCTAAACCCTGAAACACCAGCCCCATCACCACCCCCTACAATGCCCGAACACCACTGTACTGCCCTAAACCCTGAAACACCACCCCCTGCACCGCCCCCTACACTTCCCGAACACCACTGTACTGCCCTAAACCCTGAAACACCACCCCCAGCATGACCCCCTTTACTGCTCGAACACCACTGCACTGCCCCAAACCCTGAAACACCACCCCCAGCATGACCCCCTACACTGCCCGAACACCACTGCCCTAAACCCTGAAACACCACCCCTGCACGACCCCCTACACTGCCCGAACACCACTGCACTGCCCTAAACCCTGAAACACCACCCCCTGCACGACCCCCTACACTGCCCGAACACCACTGCACTGCCCTAAACCCTGAAACACCACCCCCAGCACGACCCCCTACACTGCCCGAACACCACTGCACTGCCCTAAACCCTAAAACACCACCCCCAGCACGACCCCCTACACTGCCCGAACACCACTGCACTGCCCTAGAACACTACCCCCAGCACGACCCCCTACACTACCCGAACACAACTGCACTGCCCTAAACCCTAAAACACTCCCCCAGCACGACCCCCTACACTACCCGAACACCACTGCACTGCCCTAAACCCTAAAACACTCCCCCCAGCATGACCCCCTACACTACCTAAACACCACTGCACTGCCCTAAACCCTAAAACACTACCCCCGCATGACCCCCTACACTACCCAAATACCAATGCACTACCCTAATCCCTAAAACACTACCCCCGCACAACCCCTACACTACCCAAAGACCACTGCACTACCCTAAACTCTAAAACAATACCCCCGCACGACTCCCTACACTACCCAAAGACCACTGCACTACCCTAAACCCTAAAACACGACCTCCTACACTACACAAACACCACTGGACTACCCTAAACCCTAAAAAACTACCCCCAGCACGAACCCCTACACTACCCAAACACCACTGCACTACCCTAAACCATAAAACACTACCCCCAGCAGTACCCCCTACGCTACCCAAACACCACTGCACTACCCTAAACCCTAAAACACTACCCCCAGCAGTACCCCCTACACTACCCAAACACCATTGCACTACCCTAAACCCTAAAACACTACCCCCAGCAGTATCCCCTACACTACCCAAACACCACTGCACTACCCTAAACCCTAAAACCCTAAAACACTAACCCCAGCACGACCCCCTACACTACCCAAACACCACTGTACTACCCTAAACCCTAAAACACTCCCCCAGCACGACTCCCTACCCTACCCAAACACCACTGCACTACCCTAAACCCTAAATCTACCCCCAGCATGACCCCCTACACTACACAAACACCACTGCACTACCCTAAACCCTAAAACACTACCCCCAGCACGACCCTCTTCACTACCTAAACACAACTGCACAATTTGTTACAGGCGTTGCAACGCAGGCCTGTGGTGCTTACTGGAAGTACCTGGTGGGCTAGTTGGGCCCCAGGGACTCTCAGGATTCAAGGTGACCTAATCCCCCAACTTAAAACGCGCCACGGGGCGCGTTTGCACAGTGGTGAAGGGAGGGGGCGGGCCTCAGGTGACATGTGCGCAAACACGCCCTGTGGTGTGTTTTAAGTTGGGGAGTTAATTCCCTTTGAATCCTGGGGGCCAACTAGCCCACCAGGTACCTTCAGTAAGCACAACAGAGTTGCGTTCCAGAGAGGTGAAAAAAGGTGCGTGGCCTCGGAACGCCTCTCTGCAACTCAGCTCTGCGGTCCTAACTGTAGGTACCTGGGGGGCTAGTTGGGCCCAAGTGACCCTCAGGATTCAAGGGGACTTAATCCCGCAACTTAAAACGCGCCACGGGGCTCGTTTGCACACATGTCACCTCAAGCCCCCCCTCCCTTCACCACTGTGCAAACGCGCACTGGCTCTGGTTAGTCAGAGTCAGTTATAACCAGTACCCGTCTGAAAAAGTTGTGGGCACAGGATGATTTTGCAACAAGGCCTCTTTCTGCTCCTCTGTTGGTTCTTTCTGCACATCTTTTGCTTCTTTCTGTGCGTTTTTTCTTCTTTCTTCACATGTCCTACCTCTGTTGGCATAGTTAGAAACTAGCATTTAAAAAACCTTTGAAATTCACTTAAAAAATCATAGGTTTCAGGCACGTTATAGTTAGAAATTAGCATTTAAAAAACCTTTGAAATTCACTGAAAAAACCATAGGTTTCAGGCACGTTATAGTTAGAAATTAGCATTTAAAAAACCTTTGAAATTCACTGAAAAAACCATAGGTTTCAGGCACGTTATAGTTAGAAATTAGCATTTAAAAAACCTTTGAAATTCACTGAAAAAACCATAGGTTTCAGACACGTTATAGTTAGAAATTAGCATTTAAAAAACCTTTGAAATTCACTGAAAAAACCATAGGTTTTAGGGACAGTTATAGTTAGTTGGACATTGCACTCGTACAAAACCCGTGAAATTCCCCTGTTATAGTTAGTTCAGCTAACTATAACTCGCGCCCCGCAATGCACTGCTGATGACGTCACATATTACATCACTCATGACATGGTCAGTGACATCACTGATGACATCACTGATGACATCTCAAATGACATCACTGATGACATCATCCATGTGATAATTTCATGCATCTTCTCACACCCTAATATAACTTTTGATACACCCACTCTAAATTACAGACTGCCATTCTCAAAACCATAGACACTCCAACACCAAAAACTACATACCCACTCACTGATTCTTAGGTCTACACACACATCCACTCACTCACCTGTACAGTCACTCATACTTACAGTCACTCAGTACAGGACTATCATATGCACTCACACACCTATATAAACACTCACACACCGCCACTCATCCATAGAGGTACTCACACACCTAGTCAGTCATGCAAAAAATTAATCACACACCCATTTACTCACCTATACAGTTATACACACACCAGCTCACTTACTCATTCAAATACTGGCACATTCTTACGCTCTTATACAATAACTGATACAAGCACACACGCATCCATACAGCCACTCTCACAATAACACACTCTCACTTATAGCCATTTGAATACTCTAACACACATATATACTGCCTTTTACATATGTAGTTACTCGCACATGTACCACTGAGATATACATTCACTCACTAACACACCCATACACACACTCACCCACCCAAGCAGTCCATCACAGATGCACTCTTGAAATCATGCACCCAGTGAATCACCCACTCACACATCTATGTATAGAGTCACACACACCCCACCCACACAAACACTCAGGCAGCCATACAGATACTCAGAGAACCAATCAATAACCCATATAGACACTCATGTAGCTATTCGCAAATCCATGCATCCACTTACACACCAACAAACAGATGGATACAGACATTCACACAGTTTAGTCACTAACCCATGCATTCAGTAAGATAGGTTTAATCACTCACTTGTAGAGTCAGTCACTCACGTACTAAATCATCCATTCAGACACTTATACGCCCACTCATTCTTCAATACGCCTTTCCCTATATATATTAAACATATTTAAACTTTACAGAAACACACAGTCACTGGATGATGTAATCAGTGATGTCATCAGTGATGTCATTTGAGATGTCATCAGTGATGTCATCAGTGATGTCACTGACCATGTCATGAGTGATGTAATATGTGACGTCATCAGCAGTGCATTGCGGGGCGCGAGTTATAGTTAGCTGAACTAACTATAACAGGGGAATTTCACGGGTTTTGTACGAGTGCAATGTCCAACTAACTATAACTGTCCCTAAAACCTATGGTTTTTTCAGTGATATATATATATATAAAATAAGTGTGTGTATATATATATATATATATATATATCCAACACACAGTTTCGCGAACAGATCCGAGCCTCTTTACGTGACAGCGGGCCGTGGCGGGGTTCGCGAACACCTAATAAATCCAAAGGAATGTTGTAAATAATTGAAAACAACAACACCAAAGCCCTTCGCTTGAATCCAACGTGGTTTATTTCATGGCACCACCACCCAACGCGTTTCGGAGCCTTAACTCCTTGTTCTCGTGAACAAGGAGTTAAGGCTCCGAAATGCGTTGGGTGGTGGTGCCATGAAATAAACCACGTTGGATTCAAGCGAAGGGCTTTGGTGTTGTTGTTTTCAATTATTTACAACATTCCTTTGGATATATATATATATATATATATATATATATATATATATATATATATATATATATATATATATATATATATATATATATATATATATATCAGAAAAACTGGACAAGACAGTGGAACCCAAAACAGAGGATTGCACCTATCCCGCAGTCTCCCGAAATTCGTCAACTAGCGATGAGAGCCATATATCTGGCCATGTGCACACACTCCAAGCACCCACTGCCAAGATGCGGTCCAAAAAATGGACTATACAGATTCTAACATAATTGAGAGGTGCACCAAATAACCTAGAAAACCTATATATTTTTGAAAACTAGACACCCAGGGGAATCCAGGATGGGGTGACTTGTCTGGCTCTCACCAGGTTCTGTTACCCAGAATCCCTTGCAAACTTCAAAATCTGTCAAAAAAATCACATTTTCCTCACATTTCTGTGGTGGAAAGTTCTGGAATCTGCGTGGATACACAAAATTCCACCCACCCCGCTTTCCCCAAAGTCTTCCAAGAAAAATGGTACCTCCCTTGTGTGGGTAGGCCTAGTGCCAGTGACAGGAAACGGCCCAAAACGCAACGTGGACACACCACATTTTCACAGTGAAAACAGACCCTTTTTTTTGCAAAGTACCTAGCTGTAGATTTGAAGCCTAGCTCTGCCGGCACCTAGGGAAACCTAGCAAACCTATACATTTTTGAAAACTAGACACCCAGGGGAATCCAGGATGGGGTGACTTGTCTGGCTCTCACCAGGTTCTGTTACCCAGAATCCCTTGCAAATCTCAAAATTTGTCAAAACAAACACATTTTCCTCACTATTCTGTGGTGGAAAGTTATGGAATCTGCGTGGATCCACAAAATTCCACCCACCCCACATTCCCCAAGGTCTTCCGAGAAAAATGGTACCTCACTTGTGTGGGTAGGCCTAGTGCCAGCGACAGGAAACGGCCCAAAACGCAACGTGGACACTCCACATTTTTACAGTGAAAACTGACCCTTTTTTTGCAAAGTGCCTAGCTGTAGATTTTGAAACCTAGCTCTGCCGGCACCTAGGGAAACCTAGCAAACCTATACATTTTTGAAAACTAGACACCCAGGGGAATACAGGATGGGGTGACTTGTCTGGCTCTCACCAGGTTCTGTTACCCAGAATCCCCTGCAAACCTCAAATTTAGCTGAAAAAAATCAAATTTTTCTCAAATTTCTGTGTGGGAAAGTTCAGGAATCTGCATGGATCAACAAATGTCCTACCACCCAGCGTTCCCCCAGGTCTCCCGATAAAAATGGTACCTCACTCGCGTGGGTGGGTCAAGTACCCGCGACAGTCAAGGACCCAAAACGTATTGAGGAGACATCAAAATTACCTATCACAAAACAACCTGGTTTTGCAAGGGGGGTCACCTGGGTTTTTGGCCCCAGGCTCGGCGGCCATATTGGGAAACTACCAAGCCCACACATTTCTGAAAACTAGACACCTGGAGGAGTCCAGCGAGGTATGGCTTGCGTGGATCCCCCAATGTTTTCCTACCGAGAATCCCCTGCAAACCTCAAATTTAGCTGAAAAAAACACATTTTCCACATATTGGTGCGCAGAATGACTGTGCCGGCACAAATGACCTTCCCCACAGCGTTCCCCTCATTCTCCCGAGTAGAATGATACCTCACTTGTGGGGGTAGATAAGGGGCTATTGCAGAAAGACTGTGGTAATTGTTTTTGGGGTGGGGGCATTATCATGCCTATTCTGGGCAGCCCCCGCCCCCACATCATAAAAAAAAAAACCCTGGTGCCTAGTGGGCTCTCTGCCCCCCCCGGGGCAGATCAGGGGCTACTGCCGCCATCTGCCCCTGGGGGGAGCACAAAGACTGTTGCATTTTTTTGGGGGGGGGGGCATTAGCCTGCCCATCTTGGGCGACCCCATCCCTACATCAATAAACAAAAAAATCCCTGGTTTCTAGTGGGCTTTCTGCCCCCCGGGGGGGCAGAAAGACTGGAATTTCACTGGGGGTGGGGGCATCATGCCCATTTTGGGCAGCCCCCACCCCAACATCAATAAAAAAAATCCCTGGTTTCTAGCGGGCTTTCTGCCCCCCCGGGGGCAGATTGGGGGCTACTGCGCCCGTCTGCCCCCTGGGGGGCAGAAAGACTGACATTTCTCTGGAGGGGGGGCATTGCCATGCCCTTTTTGGGCAGCCCCCAACCCAACATCAATAAAAAAAAATCCCTGGTTTCTAGTGGGCTTTCTGCCCCCCCCCCGGGGGGCAGAAAGACTGTTATGCCCAAAAAGAAATGGGGGGGGGGACAAAGGCCCTTGCCCAAGGGCCCTCCCCCCTCCCTGGTGTCTAGTGGGTGAATCCCTGCATGGGGGAGATTCTCCCCTTTCCAATGATACCTCTCCCATTTTTCTACGTGCTCGGGGGGCTGAGATAGCCACTCTACTCTACTCTACGCTGCTTTACAACATGGCTAAAAGACATTGGCAAAGACGAAAGCTATTGCGTTGCCGTAATTTACTGGCTTTGCTAATGCTCGTTATTGAAGCATTCCGTGCTGGTGCATGTGCTTGTCTCCTGTTCTTCTTCTCCATGCTAACACGCTTTATGTTGCTTTTATATTCTACAGGGTGACACTTTGGCCAAGGACTTATTAATGTTTTCACAATACAATTTTTGCTTTTTATTAAAGCAATCTGAGCAAATGCATGTGTTTGTCAGCTATGCTTCTTTTCCTCGCTATAATGTTTTACGCTGGTTCTATATTCTAGTGCTTCATTGTCACACTCATTTGCTGCCTCCTAATTGGGCAGTGGATGTCCGTTCCAGTTCCTCTTCTTTTATCTGGAGCACGGAACAAGTAATAATTGCTTCATCTTGATTAGGGTCCTTCTGCGGGCGGTACAACTGAGGGACTATTTTCTTTTTTTCTTTTAACCCGTCATATTGCATTTTTTTTTAAATTTCTTCTTCCCTTGTTGTTGCCTCTTACCTCCCACCCTTACGTTGCTAATGTTGCAAGCCCACAGCCACCTGTCACCCGTCATAAGAAAAGTAAGTGCTTTGAAGCGATCAGCTTGGTTGTCATAGAGCTTTTTTTTACCTCCCCACCTCATAGTGCTTTATTTATTGTAAAAAAAAATTAACTTTTTTTCATGAACTTTTAAAGCGCTATTCTTATAACTTTTAGCCAGGGCGCATAGCAGTCACTCTTCTCTACAACATGACTAAAAGACATTGGCAATGCCAATAGCTCTTACTTAGGCCTGTTGACTTTCCCAGCGCTTGTTTTCTGATGTTCTTCAGTGGTTCAAGTTAAAAGGTCAATGGCCTCAGTCCTGGTTAATTTCATGATACGCAAACCCGTGCCGTGGGCCTTTAGGCATTATACGATACAAGGAGGTGCAATGCTACCCCAGGAGCAGCTTGGAAGAATTCTCACCCCAGGATTACCTAGAGGCCAAATATGTCTACAAAACACCTCCAGTGAAGATTAAAAAAAGAAGTTAAAAGGACCAGGGCTTGATGGAAGAGTCCTTACAGCCCAAGACAGGCTCACAAAAGCTCCATCTCAACCAAATGTCAGGTGATGCACAAAGACTTGGGGTTGCAAAAGTAGTGCTGGAATAGTGTTGCTAGATTCTGCAACAAGCACGGAATTTCTGTGACTGGCTGAGAGGCTTTGGAAGAAGGCAATGGACAACAACGTATCCTTCAAACTGAAGCATAAAGCTTGTGAAGCATGTTTTTTTCCACTTACTTTAGTTTTGAACAACTATTAAAAAACATAACCGGGTATTTTGCAGCAAGATGGTCTAAACCGCATCGCATCTTGTGCGCAATGAATAACGAAAGACAAAACACACACAATGCAGCAGATACTGAACTACATTTTCAGCGACTAAATAAATATGAAACCAACAAAAAATCTGTACCTAAAGCGTATATCTAAAATTTTTATATAGAACATTTTTTTTTGGCACAAACAGTGAAACGTTGCCTCGGATGGTGTCTGGGTGAACAATCATTAGTAGTTATTTGCAGGCGTGGTTTGCAGCCTCATGGCATCTTTCTGAAAAACTTGGTACAAGCATGTTGCAGGCCAGATTCTCTTTTAATAGCCCCCAAGGAATCTATGACGGAGCTCAGCTCTGAGACATAACTCTGCATTGAGCTTGGCAACCCTCTCGGTATTGCAAAGGACATAGCATTTCGGATTCCAGATGACGACAAGGTATCCTTGGCAATTAAAAAAACAAACCTCTGACGCACTACTGTTTTGCTTCATGTTTAAATGGAACCTCTCTCAGTGTACCGACCTCGGTTGACTGGACACTAATACAGCACAAGCGTAAACCCTCCTAATTCTGCGAGACTTCACTCCATTCCTCACCTGGATGCAGGACAATTTTCTCATTTCTCCTCTGCCCCACAAGTCCTAGATACACAGATGCAAAAAGCATTTGCAATGCAATATGCCTCGCATTTGCTGGAGTTTAAGCTATTGGCATTGTAAATGACAATGCCTTTTATTTATCTGTTTTGATAATTAACACATAAATAAAAGGCATTGTCATTTACAATGCCAATAGCTCAAACTCTTGTAAATGCAAGACCTATTTCATTTCAAAGAAATGGCCACCATTGTCCCAGGCTGCTTGGAAAGTGAAAGCGCGCATGGTGCGCTGAATGTTGCAGGAAAGCATATCGTGCCTGAAGTAGGAGAAACTCATTAAAGAAAATAGTGCTTACAGACTAAATAAAAGCAAAAGGAAGGGAGGACCTGGCTTGGCAGTTCGGGCTGGACTATTCCCATGGCACAGGGCCAAGACTGATTTGCATATGGCTGGGTCTAAACTGGGGTGGCATGGTGAGCAAAAGAACAATGGATTTAACCCAGATCTATTGACTGGGGGTGAATGTTTGATTTGCTCTGTATTCCGTCCATCATCTGTGTGTCTTTTGCTTTCTCGCCTTAAGTGGGCAGGGTATGCCCAGACATGGCCACTGATTCAAGCTAGCCTGGCTGATGCCCCGAAACCGGTCCCAGGATGCTTGCTTCCGGTCCAGGGAGGACCTGGCTTAGCAGTTCAGGCTGGAGTGTTCCCATGAGGCACAGGGTCAAGAATGATTTGCATATGGGTGGGTCTAAACTGGGGTGGCATGGTGAGCAAAAGAACGATGGATTTAACCCAGATCTATTGACTGGGGTGAATGTTTGATTTGCTCAGCATTCTGTCCATCATTTGTGTGTATTTTACAGACTAAATAAGACATACTGTGTAACAACAGAAGTAAAAGGGCCAGTCCTCATGGGAGGTTACAAATGAAGGCAATGCGGTACTATGGAGGGACTAACAAGCCTATTAACAAATCAGTAGCCAGCATTTGCAAAGGACAATGACAATTAAAAATATGGAAGGAATACATCATGATTCGCAGAGCAGCACATGCGCTGCCCAGGCTCGACCTAAAAAGCATCCACAGTTAGTTAAGACAATGGGCTTCAAGGCTGACTCATCTCGGGCCAGTCATATCCGGGGAGAACACAAGATCACGTCAGGGGTTCCGCAAGTGGGACATTATAGGATTCTCCACAGTGTAGGACATAGGAGGCAGTGGGGTATTGAAAACCAGCTACAACTGAGTGAGCAGTAGACTCTGGAAAAGTCTTAAGTTTTTAAATGCATACAACTGTGCTAGGTATAGGGTGTTATGAGACTAATAGGATTTCTTCCCACTGGAAAAAGGGCACTAAAAGAACCTCTCAGGCGGAAAATGCATTTGCAGGTATGTAGGACGCTAGTAAAAAATTTATTGGATAAAATGATTGTGACAAGGGAGAAGTGGAGAAAGCCTTGGCCAAAATGGAAAAGTGGACCGTGGAGAGTAGGATTAAGCAAGTCCGAGGAACATAGCCATTAGGGCAGGTTTCCAACTTATATAAGTCAAGCTATTGCACCAGATATACTACACCAGGACGCAACTTAAATTTGATCTTTTACAGACAGACCTCTGACTGAAAGGATGCAGTGACAAGGGAACCTTCGCCCACACATAACGGGAGTGACTAAAATCGACTTAATTTTGGTGCAGGGTAAGTGAACACCTGTCAAATATTGCATAAAAGCAGCTTGAGTAGGATGCCAAATTTATGCTACTAGGAGTCTGTGGAGACCGATTACCCCCAAAATACAAAAAACTGTTCTGTGACTTTGGACTGCCGCTAGACATGGCATTAGAAGTCTTTGGGTGACCAACATATGCCAGGTTCAGACCCATGTGGTAATATGGATTAGTGCATGTAAGTCAAACGGAGGTGTGTGGGAGCCGAGGCTGCCCAGGAAATTTAGAAAGGTGCGAGGTAGATGATGTGACATACATGATTTAATATGAAGCTAAGAGAATAGCTAAGCGGCTGGGTTGTGCGTTTGATACTAGGACAACAGGGAATGTGCTTGGGATAAAGAATATGAGGATGGCCTGATGAGCTGGGAATGAGGATGAATTCATACGTGGATGTCACACACCAATGATATCATAGGAGGGGGAGTACTGACTGAAGACAATACTAAGTCTGTTTAACTTTCATGGACATGGGGGGCGCTAGAGGGCGCACAGCGAGATGGCTGTGTTGTACCGCAGCTCCGCCGGACGGAGCAAATCACGTCTAATATCCTGCTGTTTCCGTACCAGAAAGTATACAAAAATAACGGAACTGTGCTGCGAGAGGCCCCTGGTGTACGAGAAGAAGCGAGAACTCCGTGTAGGTGCCGGACTTCATCGTTTTTTTGGGAGCCGAAAAACACGGACCGGCGCTCGCAAGATGGCGGCGCCGATCGGCTAGAGCCCTGCGCTGAGGCCTACACGCAGCGAATGTGCCCCACGCTGCAATCTGCGTGCCCCTGGCGGACGATACCGGCTGCCTGCCAATATTTGAGACGGCGCAGTGAGTAGCTGCCGGATCCATTCAGCCCGGGGGTGAGAGCCTGCTATATGTGCGGCGAGCGTGCCCCTGCAGTTGGTGGGGCCAGTGGAGGAGATTGCGCCGATATATACTGCGACGGCGGCCTCCCCGGTGGGGGTACCTATCAAGACGCATGAGCCCCTGAATTCAGCGAACTGTGACGCGAGGTGGATACAATGCGCCTGGGTACACCCTGTCGCCACGAGTGCCATCATTGACCGGCTGGGCGGCTGCGCAACTACAGTAAGGAGTTCGGGGGTGATTCTGATGGCGGCCCTGGCTGGGAAGTCAACGTCCACGCTTGAATCACGGCGCGGATTGCACGGAATTTAAGCGCATGGCGATCACAGGCCCTGCAGAGTATAGCTAATCTGAGAGCTAGCACGTGGCCCGGGGCTGAAGTTGCAAATTGAACCAGGACTGGGTGAGACTGCCACAGGGACTGTGCGAGCCCACCTGCCCTTTTATGCATTGTACTGATGCCTGATTTTGCCCGTAATGGTTGTGTAACTTGATGGGGCCCTGTCGACACACGGTATTGACCGAGGAGGTCACCCCAATCTAATACCTCGGCAGGTGCGGCGGAAGCCCAGCTGTTGGAGTGATACCAAGACTTTGCTCAGGGGGTGACACTGGGACCGTGCTGCTGCTGATTGCAGGAGTACATTACTGCGAAGGCCATGATATCGAGTGTGAGAGTTGATTACGCACCTTGTCCCACGAGTAGAGGTTGCACGCCGGTCGGCGCTACCAACATGGGGAAGACAGAGCGCAACCAGCCCCGATTAACATTCGAGCCTCGCAAGTCCAGCAAGTCCAGGCAACAGGCGGCCTCGGATTCGGAGGTCGATGCTTCCTCGGACAGTCTCACTGCCATCGAGAAGACGCTACTAGCCGTACAAAACAGTCTGCAGATGATTGACGGCAAAATAGAGAATCTTAACCTCAGAATGGACCACATGTTCACTAGTAGTAGTAGAAAAGCTTTATTCGATTGTTTGAATAAAACAGTCATAAAAGCACAGCATGAAAGAAAACATTTCATAGCATCAATAAATAAGTTACACAGATAAAAAATATTAAACTGAGAAGGTTTCCTAATCAAATCATGGCCAGACATTTTCTATAATAAAGAACATTTTTAAAAAAATTAGAAACACTAAAAATGACATGTACATTGTCCAATTGTTGCAGCACTAATAAGGCGGGGCGACATTGACGTAGGCCAAGTTTTTTAAGAATAGGTTTTAAAAACAGGGTTCGTGAAGCAGAGTAGTATTTACAAAAAAGAGTGACATGAATCGTAGACTGTAATGAGACACTGTCACAAGGACAGGGCAAGAAGCATTGGGACCAATCATGTGTCGTGGGAAAAGTAACAAGACAATGGAAGGTTCCCATCCTAAAACGGGTCAATAAAAATCTTTCATAAGCACTAGGAACAATAGTTAAATATGGTTGTATGTTAAAAGTACTTAACACCAGCTGATTGTACAGGACAGTTGGCTTCACAATCTCTGTCGTTAGTCTCACGGATTCTAACAGAGACAGAGCCTTATGTTTTAAGTCCTTCCTCGATATGGAATTCGAAGAACTGGGGTTAAAAAAGTTCTGGGAGACCAAGGTCATTTAAAAAGTTAAAAACATATTTGAGCCACGGTATCATCAGGGCCCCTTCCAGTTTCATAATGTCTGAAAGGATTTCTCGATTCAACTTCGTTTCATCCTTAGACCAAAGTCTATGCCACAGAAGTACCGGTTCAAGCTTGATTAAGTCGGAAATATACGGGAGGCCTAGTTCAGCGTGGCAAACATATGTGGGGGAGCCGGAAGGAACAGATAAAATATATTTTAAAAATGAATTTTCAACCCTTTGAATTGGTAACAGCTCAGCAAAGCCCCAAATCCCACTCCCATAAGATGCCACAGACACACATTTGGCTTTGTAGATTTTTAAGAGTTCCACAGGAGGTCTTTTGCCCAGTTTCCTTGCAAAGGCAGTTAACGCCATGGTTGAACGCGCAAAGGCCAATTTTTTGACAGAAACTGCGTGTGTCCACTTGTCATTGTTGCCAAAAGGAATACCTAGGTACGAGAATCTGGGCGTAACAGCGATTTTTTGACCTGACAAGAACATGTCCTTGCATTTCTTTATACCACTGCCACATCGCATTATGAATGTCTTAGCGATGTTTACTCTCAAACCCAGGTTATTCATGAAACCAGAAAAACTATTCAGTACACGCTGAAGGCCAACTTGACTGCGGGACATTAAAACTGCGTCGTCCGCGTATAGTAATGCCGGTATTGGACGACCAGCAACTGTAGGAAAATCCTGGTTTCCCTGCAAGAGGGCCTCCCCTAGGCCATTTATATACAGGTTAAAAAGGAACGGAGCCAAGACACACCCTTGTCTGACTCCGCTCCTGATCGGGAAGGCTTCGGAACATTCACCCTTCGTGCCATATCTAACCTTGGCCTTGGCATCCCAGTAAAAACGTTTAAGAAAATAGATAATATTTTGATTTACACCCATATTTGCTAATATTGACCACAATTTCTCGTGGACCACACAGTCAAAGGCGGCTGTGAGATCCACGAAAGCTAAAAACAAGTGCCCCCTCCTTGCCCTGGTATATTTCCCCATAATAAGTAGAAGATTCAACCCCGGGTCTATGGTCCCCAGACCAGACCGGAAGCCATACTGTAAATCACAGAGGATTGAATTCGCCTCGGCCCAATCTTGAAGACGCTCAAGTAGAACCCTGCCCACAATCTTTGTGATAGCGTCTAACAAAGAAATTGGGCGATAACACCCCGGGTCGTGCCTATCCCCTTTTTTAAATATTGGGACAATAATGGAAATGACCCAAGCCGGTAAAAATTTGTGGAACAACTGGCATTAAGGACCTGGACCAGAAGGGGTCCCCACAGAGGAAAATTGGATTTAAATATGTCTATCAGCACCCCATCTGGGCCTGGGGCCTTGCCACCTTTGCTTGCATGGAGGGCCCGCTCCACCTCCTCCAGAGAGAACCATAATTCCTTTTGTTGCAGGGAGCTACTTTCCCCTTGCGCCTCACAAACACTTATCAGTCGAGGGGGGTTTCCCTTCACCTTTGTAAACTGAGGAAAAGTGATTAATCCATTGTTCCTCTGGGATCGCTATTTCCACGGACGGGCCACCATCGCTAGCCAAAAATGGGGCCCTAATGGCCCTCCAGAATGCTGCGCTGTCTTTAGTGAGAGAGGCCGAGTAAAGAGCATCCCATGCCTCTTTCTTCAGTGCTATCTTTCTATCACTTAGTGCTCGTTTGTACACCCCTCGGGCCAACCTGATATTGGTCGCATTTCTAGGAACTATCTTTAGCTCAGTTTTCAGCTGGGAGAGTGCACGGGTACATTTAGCATCAAACCAGCCCCGTTGCTCACCGCTGTTCTTTTTCTGCCTGAGAAGTAAATTACTTATCTCAGTAGATATGGCCATGAACGAGGCTAAAATCTGTTCAGGGGCAGCTACTTCCCTCAGGCACAAATCTATGTCATTTTTACAGTGCTTAACCACAGTACTCTCCACCTGAGCTTGATTTGCCATTGCCCATTTAATAGAATAGCCATTTGTACTGCCTAGTGCTAAATTTTCTAGTAACTGTGTATTGCTATTTTGAAGATTTGACATCTTATTTCCAGGCATTGAGACAGTCAAGCACAGAGGAAAATGGTCACTTAGTGGGTTATCTGAAACGTGAAATGAAAGAAGGCTATGCGCGTGGGTGCTAGATATAAGAACATAATCAATTATGGAGCTACAACCTCGTCCGTTAAAGGTACATAGCAGAGGAACAGGAAGTGGGCATAATTCATTTGCAAAGCCCAAGTCATGACTAAAAATGAGGTCGTTAAGTTGCTCCCCCAAAGCATTATGGTAAAAATGAGACATGCAATCATCAGTGTCCCCTTGAACACCACACAAATTAACCCCAAAGTTCTTGCATAGGGTACAATTAAAATCCCCTGCAAATAACAACATAATATCGTTGATTCTACCACTGCCTAATAAGTTCAGTGATTTCGAGATGTTAGTTAAAACAATGCCAACCTGGCCTGGCGGGATATTATTATAGAAGTTAACAAGAGCTATTGAGTGGGTGGCATCAATATCCAGTTTAATCAAGTGATGATAGTCATCACTAGCAAGCATCTTTATACTCTTTGTATTCAAAGTGCTCGAGATATAGGAACATAATCCACCCTTTGCCCTGCCGCTCTGAGCGCCAACAGCTGGGGTATGGTAAGTCCTATACCCATACAAATGTATAGCATCCTTAGCCCATGTCTCTTGTAGGAGTATAATCTCCGACTGGGTAACAAAGTCCCACCATTGTCGGTTACCCAGCTTGGAAGCGGTACCGGCAATATTCCATGATACGATGTTACATCGTGGAGAATTTCCATCATGAATTGAATGTTTAAAGTGTATAGGGGCATCATTACTTTCTACTAGAGAGGGCCTTGATACTGTCGAGACATTGTGAATAAGTACAGAGCCAACAAGGGGATCGGGAGCCAAGGGGAGAAGTCGCTGTTCCCACATACCTTTGTTGTGTGGTGAAACCTTAGTTTGTTCCATGTTTGAAGAAAGAATATTTAATAGAGGCTCACGCCCTACTAAGTTCCCCACAGATAGAATAGAGGGATCGTTGGACTTATCTATGTTTGCACCAGCCTCCTTTGACATAACAGGATCTGGATAGTGAGATTTCAGTCAATCAAGATCCTCTAAGGAGTTCAGCGCATCAAAGCGGTTAAAGGTTGGAATAGTATAACCAAACTGTCTAGGACCTCTGTAATTATTAAATTCAGGCTCGGGGTTTTGTCGAAGCCCGGCGTTACACAGCCGGTAAAAGTAACCCAAGGGTAAGATGTTAATATCATTGGGATCAACAAAACCTCTATTACCCCTATCCAAGATTGTATGGACAAGGCGAGGTGAGCTAAAGGTTAAAACGATACAATCTCCGTGGAGTGTTTTAGGGGAATTGCCCACCCATCTGATCCTGCGGGCCATTTTAAAGTCAGCAAAAAGTGAACTATTCAGGCCCGTCCTTTTAGTCAGGAAATGCAAGGACTTGTTTTTCAGCACTGACCAGTGCTCAGAATCATTACGGGGGCAAGGAGGAACATTGGCCAGGACCACCGTGTATGGGGTAGCCTCTGGCGGAAGATTTAAGTTTTGAAATGGGTAGACAGGAACATCCTGTTTCTCCATGCGGATGTTCTCCTCCCCCATCGGTCTATTATCGTGGCTCTTCCCTGTTATTTTATACATATTCATAGTTCTAACCAATGGTTTAGAGGCCGAAGTGCTTGGAGCGTCTCTGGACCAGCTCTTGCTCGAGTGACCTAAGTCCTTATCTAAGTTAATATTTCCATTGCTGATCCTGCCAGGGATATTTGAGATAGTAGAAGGAACCTGCGGTGTTTCACAAACAGGATTAATATTATTACTAGTAGAAGGGCAAACACTAGATGTAGGGTCACTTGCATTAACACTTGGGCTTTTATACTTCATCAGTTCCTCTACTGTAGCCAGTCTGGCTTCTATTGAGGACACCTTCGTCAGGATTGGTTCCAGGTGTGATATCAACATTAGCTCTAACCTTCCCCAAAAAGTCTCGTCGATTGGGCCGGTAGTATGAATAACCGTCTCATTCTGGTTCGGGGAAGGTAGTAACCCCCTGGGATCCTCCTCTAAGACCTTAGCGGTTTTCCCCTTTCGCCTATTCGGCACCAACACCCGCTTAGACTGTTTCGGGAGGTTCCTACATTTCTTATTAGGTAGTTGCAGTTCTACGGGGGACTTTGATCTTTGGTTCGCCCTTTGGCCTCTCGTTGTAACTTTATTGCCCACAGGGACACCTACAGGGTCTAGAATTAATGTTGGGACTGAGACTATTTCTTGACTAAGTGTAACTTGGGTGGAAGTATCTATCAGACTCTGGGTCAGCTCTATAGTGTGGTTTACTGGATCAGATCTTCTTAAAACAGGCGTCAGGGATAGTCTACTAGAAGCAGTAGCCGGTTCCAATGACAATCTTCGTTCGGTCAATTGGATTTCATGTATAAGGGCTGATTCAGCCCTTATAAGAAAAGCATCTAGGGTCCCTACAACGCTGTGTTTATTGCGCGTGCTCATGATGTGACAGTAATAGCTATCGCCACAGGGAAATATGGAGTGACACGTAGAAAGTACAAAAGGAGCAACAATACAGCAATGCTTTACAGTGCAGTTTTACCCTGAATTTTCAGTGTTAGGGGGGGTGGCCCAGCCCTGCCTCTTTCTGCCTCAGACGGGCCCGCCCTTGGCCCGGGCTTCGCCCGGGCGCGTCCCACGCTGCGGGAGGCTGGCTGAGCTTTAACACGCCTCCAGGCGCGGGAGGAAGCGTCGCGGCCGGTGCCGCTAAAGGGGCTGCTGGAATGTGTGGTTGGCCGTTCCCCACACGGCGGTAGGGCAGCTGATTAAGTTGTGGACGTTCCCCTCACGGCAAATGAAGATTAAATGGCCGTTCCCCTCACGGCACGGCAGGAAACAGATTCCCTGCTCTGTAGCAGCGTCCCGCGCTGCGGGAGGCTGGCTGAGCTTTAACACGCCTCCAGGCGCGGGAGGAAGCGTCGCGGCCGGTGCCGCTACAGGGGCTGCTGGAATGTGTAGTTGGCCGTTCCCCTCACGGCGGTCGGGCAGCTGATTGAGTTGTGGCCGTTCCCCTCACGGCAAATGAAGATTAAATGGCCGTTCCCCTCACGGCACGGCAGGAAACAGATTCCCTGCTCTGTAGCAGCGTCCCGCGCTGCGGGAGGCTGGCTGAGCTTTAACACGCCTCCAGGCGCGGGAGGAAGCGTCGCGGCCGGCGCCGCTACAGGGGCTGCTGGAATGTGTAGTTGGCCGTTCCCCTCATGGCGGTCGGGCAGCTGGATGAGTTGTGGCCGTTCCCCTCACGGCAAATGAAGATTAAATGGCCGTTCCCCTCATGGCACGGCAGGAAACAGATTCCCTGCTCTGTAGCAGCGTCCCCTAAATTAGACAAACATGCGCTGCGACTAGGGGAAGCGGAAACCCGTATTTCTGAAGCTGAAGATGGACTGCAGCAGACGGCAGAAAAAACACTAGCCATGGAAAAGGTGTTAGCCGTAATACAGGCAAAGAATGAAGATTTGGAGGCCAGATCCAGGCGTAACAACATACGCATAGCGGGGCTGCCAGAATCCACCAATACTGGTCGCCTAGAACTCTACATTGAAACTTTACTACAGTCGATATTTGGTGCGGAGAATCTATCAAGGATGCTGATAGTGGAACGAGCGCATAGAACATTGGTGGCTCGGCCGCCGCTGGGTGCTCCCCCGCGGCCTATAATAGCACGCTTGCTTAATTATAGAGATCGCGACACAGTCTTACGTCTGGCTAGGGAGAAAGGTAATTTAGTCCACGAAGGGAATCACCTTGCCTTTTATCCGGATTTTACAGCAGCAGTGCAGGCGGCGAGAAAGGAATATCTCCCAACCAAAAAGATCCTCATCGCGGAGAAGATCCCTTACGCGATGTTATATCCTGCGCGGCTGCGCATTTACCTTGACGGAAAATCGAAGATCTTTCAAACTCCAAAATCGGCACTGGACTATGCGAAAACAATCAAACGTAAACATCGAGACGCCTCCAATCAACCCGGTGGCGACAACGATGCTACACTACAACAAGGATCTGAATGACCACTGACAACGCTTGTCTGGGACTCGAGGCTTCTTAACCAAATGTACTGCATGTCATTCATTGGCGAATTGGGCTCTAGAGTTGCGATCTGTCCCTGGGTAACTGACATCTTCTGAACTGATGAACTGGACATCGGACATGCAGCTAAGATTTTCTTATTGTCCAGGGGAAGTGCCTAACATGCCAGTTAGTTAATGACAAAAGTGAAGGGCGGGAACTTTGCTTATTTAGTCTCCATCCACCTCCCGCACATCTCGGGAGGGGAACTGTGCCTCTACGCTCCCCGATGGGTGATCCCCAACACTGTTGGTTTAATGTGTTCTGTTTTTTGGTAATTTTGGGAGGGACACAGGATGGCTTTGGCAGGTTGGGGTTGCTGAAGTGGGTGGGGGTGATGGAGGGTCGACGAACTGGGACTGGCACAACGGGTAGTAATAGAGGATTCAAATGATGCGGTTAGGTGGGGGGTGGGTGATGGGGGGATTTTGGTTTCATCTAGGTATTGTTTTTCTGTGATTGCATTGTTCGCTTGGACTCGGCTTGCATGCACTGTAATGACGGAGTGCATCCTAGATTACAGTAAGCTGCTACACACCCAAGATCGATATGGCTATGGGTGATAGATGTACATGCCTAACATGGAATGTTCGTGGGCTCAACTCTCCTCAAAAGATTAGACGTGTTTTTGCCTATCTAGACAGACAGGGTATTCAAATTGCTCTTCTACAAGAAACGCACCTAACCAATAGGACTGAGTCTGGGATAGCACGCAAATGGGCTGGATACAAGCTTGCTTCGTCTTACTCAGCATACGCTAGAGGGGTTCTGATCCTGGTCAAAAAAGGTATACCCTTCACACCTCTAAAAACATATACTGATGACGAGGGACGGTGTGCTATGATACACAGCAAACTGGGTATGACATTGATTACTATTGTCAATATCTACGGCCCTGTTGTGGATGATCCACAGGTTTTTCACCGCATGCTCACTGAGCTACGTAACTGGCCGGATTCGACCATTCTTTGGGGGGGTGAACTCAACACACACTTGGACCATGCGAAAGATAAATCTAGTCCTCACACATCTCGCACACTGAAGGTAGCCCAATGTACTAGGGATGCCATGGTGGAGTTTGGACTGCTCGATGCCTGGCGCATTCGTAATGCCGAGACACGCGAGGGTACACATGCCACGCCCGCACACAACAGCTGGTCCCGTCTAGACTATTGGCTACTGAGCGAAAGAGCCAATGACTGGGTTGCAGAGGTTGGGACTCTGCCTCGCACACTGTCTGACCACAACCCGGTGCGCTTGGCGCTCATTATTCCCACTAATCCACGCCGTCCATTCACCTGGCGATTCGCGGCGGAGTCCCTCTTGGACCCTATATATGAAGACACTGTCCGGAAAGCGATAGTGCAATACTTTGAATTAAATGTAGGCTCTGTTGACAGCGCGGCTACCCTGTGGGAGGCCTTCAAAGTAACTGTGCGAGGGGTCTGCATTAGCACCACAGCGGGAATACTGCGTGATATCAGAGGTCAACTGCATAAACTGGTGTTCTTACTGGGGGAATTGGAAAAAGAGTACACGTCCCGACCATGCGCATCCACATTAGCCCGCATACACGAGCAAATTCTGGAATATGACTCGCTGGCACAGAAGGAGGTGAACTATATATCACGTCGACACATCGCCAGGACATACGGGGAAGGGGGCAGACCGGGTAGGCAACTGGCCTTTAAGCTTAAGTCTCGGGCTGATCACCACCACATTTCTAAAATAGTGGACGTTCAGGGAGGCGAGCATTTTGCGCCCCAGGACATAGTGGACCAATTTAGGGACTGCTACGCATCTATGTATACCTCTCGTGGGAGTTTCGACGAGGACGCCTTAGAGGACTATCTCTCTGACATAGCCTGTGCATGGCTGGGAGATGGCCAGCGCGAATATCTCAGCCTACCTGTTGACGAGGCTGATGTGAGAGCCCCAATTCTCTCCTTACCAAACAAAAAAGCGCCGGGACCAGACGGCCTGTCAGCGGAGTTTTATAAAGCGTATGTAGATCTGCTGGCACCTTACCTGCTCGAAGTGAATGCGGAGGCGCACGAGACTGGTAAACTGCCGCCCTCCCTTCGGCAGGCCCTGGTTATAGCTCTGCTCAAAAAAGACAAACTTCCGTCCACATGTGATTCGTATCGCCCTCTCTCATTGATTAATCTGGATGCGAAAATTCTTGCCAAAATACTGGCTACCAAACTCCAGCCGTTAATGCCATGATTGATTCTACCGGATCAATCTGGTTTTATACCCGAAAGGTCCACGTCCCACAACTTAAGAACCATTTTTGCTATGTTTCACGTGTTGAATCCGGACCTCCCCACTGCGGCAGTCATTCTTGACGCGGCTAAAGCATTCGACTCGATTGAATGGCCATACATGTTACGCATTTTAACTCGAATGGGGTTTCCGCCCGTCTTCTTGGGATGGGTGCGACTACTATATTCAGACCCGTCGGCGATGGTGCGAGTTGGAGGGCTCACTTCCCAGCCTTTTCGTATTGAAAGAGGCACTAGACAAGGGTGTCCTCTATCGCCACTATTATTTGCCATCATGCTCGAACCCTTGGCTTGTGTGATCAGACAGCGCTATAGAGAAGCAGCGTTAAATTTTCATCATCGCCCAGTTGGCATATCTCTATACGCTGATGACTTGGTGCTGTTTATTCGAGAACCGCAGCAGTATCTTGCCCCTGTGCTACGTGAATACATTCGATTCGGCCTGTTCTCCGGTCTCACTATAAACTGGGATAAATCGGTAGTAATACAATTAACGACAATAACCGCTCCCCCGGCTATGGAATATCCCTTAGTATGGTCAACAGAGCCGGTCAAATACTTGGGTGTGTGGGTACGCCGGGATCCTGAAGTGGTTATAAGAGAGAATTATGGTAAAGCATGCGTGGATCTAGAGCAACAAGTAGATAGATGGTCGGCACTACCACTGTCCTTGGCGGACCGTATTGCTCTGATAAAAATGGTTATTTTACCGCGCTTCTTCTATCTTTTTAGTAATATTCCTATCAAGCTGACTGCCCAATTTTTAAGAACGTGCGCACCCTGTTGCTCAGACTGATCTGGAGGGGTAGGCAAGCTCGAGTGGGCTGGAACACGCTTACATTGGATTACGCCAGAGGGGGGTTTAATGCTCCAGATTTTTACCTATATTACCTGTGCGCCCAAGCTCAATATGCGTACCACTGGTATCATCCACATGCGTTTACACCCCACGTTGCAGTGGAAGACGGGGACGCACACCCCATCCCACTGGCCGGAATGCTTACACACACACGTAGAGGCACGCCCAGGTCGGAAATTAACACCTTAGATGTTACCATAGGTGCCTGGCAAGCAATTGGGAGAATCACAGACAGGCTTCCCTATATGCCCCGGCGTTGCCATTGGCACATCACGCAGCGCTTACAGTGACACAGGAGCGGGGCTCGATGAGATTACTCACAGAGGCTGGCATGGATCGAATGCAGGACGTTTATCCTGATGGGCATTTTATGACAGCTGAGGACATACAACACATTACTAACCAATCCCTGCTATTTCAGTTCACTGTGCATCGCTTGAAGCTCGCAGTTAAAATGCATTACACGACATTCCCTGCTGAACCACCTCCGTCCAAAGCCCTACAGCTTCTCCTAGTAGCACCCACAAGGCGCCAGATGGTTACCAAACTATACAGAGCCGTGAGAGAGGAGAAAGTGAGAGGCACTGATAGAAGTATGAGCCGCTGGAATGAAAGACTTGACCCCCCACTGACGACACTGGAATGGGAACATATCTGTGCCCTTATGGGCAAACTCACTTCCAATGGCAATTTGAGACTCGTACATTTTAAATATATTCATCAGGTATACCACACACCTCTCAAACTATATACATATGGTCTTAGGGACGTGAGTAACTGTAAGAGATGCGGTCACTCAGATGCAGATTTCTGGCATCTTGCATGGTATTGCCCGCCAGTGGCTCAATATTGGGAGGACATACTGAACTGTATTCAACATATGTCAGGAGCTGTAATAGGGTGCACGCCCGTAGTTTGCTTGTTGACTTATGTACCTCATCTGACGGGGGCAATGGGCAAATTTGTGGGACTTGCTCTGCTATTGGCAAAGAGACGCATAGCAATCACATGGGAAAGTAAGCTGGCCCCACGTCTTAAACACTGGGTCCGGGACATGGTATATTGCAAAGACAATCTCGAATTATATGCTGAGGAGCTCCCTGCGGCATCTAAACCCAAAGACATATGGGAACCCTTACGTCAGTATCTCCTGGCGCAAATTCAAGATGAAATGGGCCCTGATTCTGAGGAAGGATGATATGAGTATGAGTATTTTCGCGACAAATGTTAGGCACGAATGTTGTGATATCCATGTTCAAGAACATCAAATGCACTGTCAGTCACAGTGAGTGTAATGTTATGGCTTGTTGATTTGCTGGCCACAGAATCCGCCCTGCGTGGCGACGAAGGTAATTGTTCACTTTGAAAATCAATAAAAAAAATAAAAATAAAAAAAACTTTCATGAACATAAACACAACACTGGTAACGTGTTGGGTTTATCTTACTTTATTGAAAACAATAAAAATTGTTATAAAAAGGTTAAACAAGACACTCTTCATCAGAGTCCTCACAAGCAATTCATCCTCCTGCAATATCACCTTGTGCCTACCAAGGAAGCTCAGAACCAGCAGTATTCACTTCACCAACTCTGTAAACCTCTTTGAATTGTAATTATTGTAACACGTGTGGACTCTTTCCAGACAGCAACTAATGCATCCACTAAAAAATGCATGGATTGTCCTTAGTTCAGGGCCTCGTATGGCACTTCATGGTACCTGTCCGTCCTAGCTGGTAGTAGCTGAACTCGGATTATAGGTATCATTGCTCACTAAAGTTGGCTCTCTATTAACTTTACGGTCTTTTCTGAGACACCTTCCCTCAGGTCATAGCATATCCAGACAGAACCCTAATAAAGTATTTCACTCCAGTTACACGTGCCACTTTGATCTTGGTCCCTTTTGAACCCTTTATTAGGTGAAGGACACCAGTACTTCAACCTTGTCTCAGATAATCCATCAACACCTATACTAAATCAAGGACATTTGTAAGAAATTTGGTTGGAGGCCTCAGATCTCACCCACAAAACAACCCTACTAAAACTGACCTATTTACCCTACTTAGTACACACTCCTGTAAAACTGAAAAAGACTTTGATCTGTAATGTAGACTTTTGGAAAGTCAAACCTCGGACTATAAAGTGGCACGGTAATGTCAAAGCGTGCCCTATATGATTGCAAATTAGCATGGTAATTATCTCATTATGCCAGTAGCTGTTTTGTAATGTACTCTGAAGATGTTATTTAAGGTATGATGCATTATACTAAGTACATCATTAATTCAACCTTTCTTCTTACTAATGCTCAGGTCCTTCATTTGTTCTAAAGTTCCCTTCAAATTCACTATTTACCGACATAAGAATCTTTAAGTGCTAATTCCTTTCCAAGAGTTTTCATATTCAATGTTCATGAAAGAATCCACATCACCATTATTCGGACACCCAGATTGATAATGAATAGTTTCTATTTTACATTTGCAACTGTCCAAAGCTCGTTGAAGCTGCCACAAAAGCAGCAAAGTGGAATAATGCAAAACGAATACATTTGGTTACTTTAGTCCTTTTGCGCACGAGAGCTTTGTAAGTGCTCTATTTGGTTATTGAGGCACACAACAGCTAGGGGGCCAAGTTTCCCAAACATTCGTCAATCGCGCCAAAAATACGGTGGGAGAGTTCCACTTGCATTTTCTTTAAAATGACTTCTCGATAGGGAGATAAAAAAAAAGATAGTCCACACTCCATCCCAGAGTCAGTTTCAGACTGCATACCCTTTATGCAGCTACAAATTAGCAGTGTCTCAGAAGTCTTGTCATGCACAAGAGGGTTTTATTTTTCCCTCTATTTTTCTCAAACGTAAGCTAACTTTAGGAATCACTTCGGCACATTTTCGGTCTGTTTGGTATCTCAAAAAAGTGTGCTAGTCTGTACCCAATAGGCAGAACAGATGACAGACTGGCCTTCTGGTTACGACTAGCACCTAGACCAGGCTTAGGGCGTTATGTAGAGCTTGAATGATGCAGTACATCTGTAAAAGATTAGGTAGATGTACCATATGCCCTACTTAAGAGTGTATACACTCTATAAGAGTACACAATCTAAATAGGGCAGACAGACCATCCCCAATCTTTGGTGAATTTGTCACATCTGCAAAACCCAAAGTAATTCACTCAGTTATACCAATCATCTCTTTCATGTACAGGATCATTTTATTGCTGATCACATTGATGCAAGAAGGAGGGTATACTTTTTGGATCAAACCTCTGATGCATTTTATCTTTGGGCTTCAATGAATAAGTAAATAAAAAGAAAAAGAAGAGATTGGCAAAGATGAAATACATCTTGTCTGAAAGATCAAGGGCATCTTTTCCTGTGCAAAGAATTAAATGTCAGAGCCAAGACCAGGTTAAGGTCTCTCTGTGCAATGATACAACACAAGTGGGGGACATTTTCACCAACCCCTTAAAAAGGGTTAACATATTTTATTGAGAAAACATGGAAAACACACCAATATAACAGTTACAAGTTTACTTCTGGAAAGCTTCATTCATAAATAGCAAAGAACTTTCGAAAATTGAGCAGTAGTGAGTCCAGATCGCTTTTCCACACCATGTCCAGAACTTCAACCACCTACATTTATGTAGGTGTCAGTTAATAGTTTGTCAGGAATCCATCATAACATTAGGCACCTCCTAAGCGAGGCCTTTCTAAGGAACCACATGCAACTGCACACTATTCAGGTGCCAGTCAAACAGACTTTCAGGCAGACTTACATTCCCCTTCACAAACACCAGAGATCAGTATACCAGATCCTTGTTGGGTAAACTGGAGCCAAAATGTCATTGCCCTCTGAAACTTCCTGAATAGAGTTGCCCATCTCAGAAATTCAAGAGACCTGAGCAATGGACAATTTGTATTTTGGTGAGTTACAAAGACATCAACTTGTGGATACTCCTATATATTGAAGAGTTTTGCAACCATATCTGGATGACATTTCCATTTGTGTCAAGATGTGTGAAGCCTTGGAAGTGTGTCCACCTGAACCTAGCTTTCCACAGCAAAAAAGTGGATGTCAAACAGGATTGCTGATTTACAGAGATTCAATAATTTTTCGTGCAGGTTCAGTAAGTCCACTCTACTGCACTTGCAATACTGTCTTTCAACACCAGACCCTTCTTGCTTTGAACAGGGGACAGAAAGTTATCAGAGACAGCCCGATTTGCTTAACCTCCAATATAACAATGCATTGATAATGCTTGGAATGCTACATAAGGCCACCCACATTCAGAGTCTGTTACACTGTTAGAAGGCATGCATCACCACTGGTAAGCCCTTTCAATAGGTTTTCGCCCTGCACCCACCACACCAAATCCTAGGAAAACTTCTGTTTCACTACAAGGAGATCTGAAATCCATTCTAGTGTTACAACCACTGAGCCAATTGTGACTCTCTTCATACTAAAACTTGCCAGAAATACAAGACGAATCCAGGCACCAAGTGTCCCATCCGACTTGCCAACCAACTGAAGCCTTCATAGGCTAACCCAGAAAGAATAAAGGAATCGTCTATTTTAGGTGCTGGGCCATTTCTGGCAGTGGGCACGTGCTTAAACTGGAGCCTTTTGGCCAATGTGAGTTTCCTACAAGCAAGAACAACCAGGATGTGGAAATATGCAACGTGTGTATCCAGGAACCCCACCCAATCTGTGTCAAAGAGACCACAATGAGCACTCCCAATATCATTTATGTTTTGGGAGCTCTCTGGTCTAAAATGGTCTTCACCATTTCCGGTCTACTTTATTGGATTAAGATTTTCTAATAAAACCCTACTTTCCATACTGCTCATCACACCTCTTCTATAGCCCACTGCAGGAACGTTTGAGAAAGCTCCTCTAAAAGCTAATCTCTAAGTGCTTCTGCTCTTAGGCTTTGCAGTGGAGTGCAATGTGAAAGAACGTTCTTGAACTGAAGACTATAACATTTACTACTATTTTAATTTGTTCTAACTGTAGTCCTTCACACCACCAAAAGATCTACATCACACTTCCCCTAGAGTCAAATGCAGTGAGAGGGTTATCAAATCACACTTCTGTGAGCCACAGACTCCACTGTAGCTAACGGTTTTTAGTGGAGTCAGTCATTTGTCACTGGAAGGTATATGTATCATGGCCGACTCACAAATGAATGAACCCTCAAAAATATAGGTCTCTCTCAAGGTTATAGTCATTGATCTCTACTGTGGAGATCAGAGGTTAGGAGTTAGAGCAAACACTAAAGACTATGCTGGCATTCTGGGTCCTTTAAGTTTCTGTATGATCCACACTAACATCCAATATTTTCTATTCATCAAGTAGCACGTTCAAAATTTTAAAATGTACACCCAGAGAAAAACAGTACAACCGAAGCTGAGAACAATTCATCATTGGCAAAGAGATAACCAGTCCACTTGCAATAAACAACAGACTCCACATCAAACTGTATAAAATGTCTGGATGACTACACATCACCACCCAGCACATTAGCCAAATGACCCACCACTTTCGCCACCTACTCGTACATTGAATATTGCTAAAAGTTAACGGTGCATTTCTGTTTTTCAGAGCCAGAAACTGACAAATATTTGTCCATTCTCTCAAACTATCTGCTCTGTGCTTATCTTATGGGCTAAGGAATTCTTTCCTCTTACTCTGATGTGGCTATTATTATGTTACGATTCAACAGCACTGGGAATATATTAGGTCTTCCCATGCATCACTCATCTTCGGACTATATTTCCTCAGCAATTACCTTTAAATAGCATTGTAGATGGTTGCAACCCATATGTCACCTACTGGGTTCTAAAAAGCCTTGGCAAAAGGAAATAAGTGCAGCTCAACCCGATAACCCATGAGTAAAATATCAGTATCTTTATCATGTACTTCCATCTCCTGGGACATTGGTGATTTCAACTCTCTAAATCATTTCTGATGGGTTTTTACTTTGACTGTCGGAGAAAAGTCAAAGTTATTACCAAAGTTCAAGTGGCTGCAGTTTTGATGTTTTTGTTGTTACTGGCCTGGATGATAAGTCACCTCCTAGAGATAGTTTGCCATAACATGTGCCCTACAACTCAACTGAACAGCCCTGAACACTATTTAAATGGAGGTAACATGGGTATCTGACAACAAACTGTGGAGTCTGTTTCGAGTGTACATTGAAGGCTGTGGTTTTCTCTGCACATGGCAACGATGGTGCTGTTCTTGTAGTGTTGGCTAGATTCATGACTACTATCTAGATGTTTGTAAAATGTGCAATGACAACTGTATATAGAGTTAGTAAGAGTTTTGGTGTAGATTCCAACCTGTGACACTTTCCTGTGGTTTCTCTGTAAGGATTAATACTGTAGATACAGTTCTCCAGGTAATTATTAGCTAATGGGCCTAGAAGGTCAATCAGCCAAGTGTGTGTGTTTTATGACCTGCTCTTAAAATCATTGTTGGGACGCAATTTTGGTGGAGTGGGAGAAGTTATGGATATTTTGTTTTTGGTTGTTTCCACTGTATAGCATGGATTTATGTTCAGGGAAGGCTACTGTTTTGGGAGCGGATGGAGAGGGACAAGTTGTCCTAACATAACTGTAAAAACAAGGAAAATGTGAAATCCATGAATATAGCAACTGTGATCAAAACAACTTGTACAGCGACTCAGAAGGTTACAGGTAAAACACAACTGTCAGCAAAAGTGAGGTGTCATTTTTGGGGTGATGCCGCCTAACTGAACACTCACATTAAAGTAAAACACTGATAAAAATTCCCACATGTCAATGTGCAACCAAAACTATTTATGATGAATTGCCAGTCAAGCTGAAAGCATGCAGTACATTCATTATGTGCAAGCACAAATATTTTTTCCATGTTTCAAACAGATTTTGCCACATGTGGAGTGCTAAAAAACTATGAAAAGCCTGTCTTACCTTGATCACTGTTGGGGTCTGCTGAATAAGGAGGGTAGGACCAGTATCCTTTGCCTCAGGCCCTTTGTAGCTGTTCTGAGGAAGAGTGGCAGGATAAGATGAGGAAGTGGGAGACAAGTTTTCTTGCAGGATTTGCATCACTTCTTTTTCTTTGGATAGGGTGCCTGTTCCAGCCCGACATTCCACTAACTCCTGGGCAAAATCCTCAATGCTTTCTAAGATACGCAATAATAGAGTTCTGTCTTCATCATCCATTTTGTGCCCATTTGTTTCTTTAGCTCTTGATGAAGTTGTCAAAGAACCTTTATCCAAGGGCATTAATGCTTTAGTTGTAGTCTCAAGTTTTGAGCCTGGTAACTGCCCTGAAGCCAGACTAGTACCTTTTGATGTTGAAAGGCTGCTGCCTGCAAGTGGGGCATCCCTTAGTGTATGTTCTATTTTCTTTGAGAAGTGTTCCAAGTCCAGAAGCAACTTGTCTATCTCCTCGTGGTCTTTGCTGGAGGCAGGATTATTTGTTGTTCCTTTGCAGGGTTTGGTAGAAAGGAGATCCTCCGCTGTACCCCTCCCTAAGGAATTGGCAGCTGCATTAGAAAGTGCGTTTGTCCTTAAGTTCTTGCCTTTATCTTCTGATAAGATGCTGGTAGTGTCTGTTCGTAAAGGGTCTTGCTTCCCAGATGTCCAGTGCTCAACACCTTTTCTCTCTGCCCTCCTTTCTTTGCCCAGTACTGTCTCTCGGTCCGAGTCTTCCTCTATAAAAAGACACTCTGAAGAGTCCTTAGACGTTATGCCATTACCCCTCGATGTAGAGTGGAAGGAGGAGGCATTCTCTGAAGAGTGAGCTGTTAGCAACTGAGGTGGAGTAGTGTTAGAAGACCTGCTATTTTTCTGCTGAAACTGAAGGTTTTTGCTATGCTTCAGTTTTGGAGGCAGGCTAGGTGGGGCTACTTCAGTAGGTTTTGTAATAGATGACTGGCCACCCACATCAGGTGTCAACGAAGTTTGCGTTTCAGTAGAAGGTGGATGCAGGTGTCCTAATTGTGGTGGTGACTGGACAACATCCTCATACTTTGGGGGCTGGTCACGGCCAAACATTGGAGAGAATGGTGATGACTGCAAGCCATGTAGACTATTAACAAGCTCTGCAAGATCACTTGGTTCAGAGCATCCAGTCTGCCCATACTCAAGTTCAAAGGGGAGCTTTTTAAGGTAGGAGGATAGCCTTGCCATTACATTCATGTATATCCGCTCTGGGTTGACAAACTGGTCGTTGCTGCTCACACCACTGCCGCCTCCCCCAGATTTCTTCTTGATACATTGCTTTATGATATCAGTACATTTTTTCAGATCCTCTGAGCACTTGAGTAAGATATCCAAGCACATTTTGATATCCTCCCCAGAACCAGAAGTGTCCAGTTTGTGTTTCTCCAGGATCTGGGTGATCAGGTACTCTTCTGAGAAGTTCTGGAGATACAAGGAGGCCATGCTGTTCAGATTCTGCTCCAGTGAAGTGCTGCGAGAAAGTTGTCCTTTCTCCTCCCCGGCCACAGCATGAAGGACGTTAAATGGAGGGCAGTTTTCATCATGGCTGAAGTGGCTATAAAGGAGGTCAAAGTCTGCGGATTTCCTGCTGAAGGATTCAGGTCGTACTTTCCTCCCCTTTCTAAAAGTAACATGATGACTGGAGGAGCTCTTGATCTTCTCAAAGGAGAATTCTTTGGTTTTACCACTGGCAAGATTGATGGCTTCCCCGGTGATGTCTTTCAGGTTGCCGATGCCCTGGACAGAAGATACTTTTTTGATTCTTGGCGCACTTGGGTGAAGTACCTGGTGGCTGTCCTCAATGCCAGGCGCATTAAGGCTATTTTCGATGACTGTGCTGCTTTGGTTGGACTCCCCACTCCGCACACCAGGTGCACGGCTATCCACAGCCTGCACGAGTTGGGCACAAATGCTATGATGCACCACCATGCACTGCACGCCATGCATGAAAGCTTTACAATCGCCGGTGCAGTAGTGCACAGCATGCTGGCGGCGCCGATCAATCAGAACACTGTTGTAACAGTTCACACTGCTAATCACAAGCTTGTATGCTGCGGCCATGGCCTAAACAATGTAAACGAAGATAAACCATTTAAAAACCTCCCCCTTGGAGGTGGCCTTGTGTTATCTTCGGCATCCTCAGAAATAAACAGTCGTGCTTGTGCCCCTACTTCCCTAAATATAGGGGCCAGTCAAGCTCAGTAAGAAATCCCACTTAGTGAGGAGGACTTGCAGTTCAAAGAAGTCGATTTGGGTTCAGGCACCCCTTCTCTGTGCAGCTGCTAAGCAGGTCCCCTGCGAGGTTCCGTACAGGGAGGAAACACTGGCCGGACTGTACAAGCTACAATCGCAGTGGGCGTGGGATGCGCTTCAGAGGTCAGCTTACAGCTGTCACTGCACAGCGGGGGCTTTCAGCTTGGGGTCAGGAGATCCTACGTCATGGGCTGAAAGCTAGGGCTGCTGCAATGCACTGCTCCTCTCTGCCGGGCACTGAGTATTTGTATTTTAGGCACCATCACCCTTCTGTTCCCAAAATCCAGGCCAGCACCCTGTTCACCAGGGGGCTTGTAGAGTCACAAAACGACATCCCAGACATCGCGCACCACAAAAATAACAAAAAGGAATCACATCCAGGTTACAACTTTCCTGTTCTTCACTAATGCAGAAGTCCTGGCTTCACTGTTTATCCCGTCCTTTTCGTCTTCTGTGAAAGTCCAGACCAGGGTGACAGACAGGAACTTCCATGTGGGCTTTAATCTACAACGCAGATGTGCTGAACAGATGCAAAATTCGTCAAAGGCCAGATTGAGATGTCTGCCGAGCTCCCCACGTGAAGAATCCTACAAACGGAAAGAGAGAGAGGTAAGAAAGGAAAACATTACACGCTGGAACAGAATGAGTCAGCCTGCGTTACACATCTCCCAAGCGCTCAGCAAAAACACCTATGCATGCGGCCTCGTTCACGTTCTGATTAAAATACTTTTGCATTGTGGTCCTTTTGGCTCCCCTTAGAAGCCATTCACAAGGCCTGCCGAATGCTACTAAAACACCACACGGCCAGAAAAGGGCTTCTATAGCATTTGTTCTGTTGTCCTTTACCCACCATTTCCCTAAAGGCAGCGTAAATTGAGAGCGCATCTTCTCTCTCTCGTTTTCCTCCCCATGCTGCTCTCGATGCTCTATCTCGTTTACTGTCTGTGATGGCCAATTTAATCCGGTCACTTCACTCAAATCCTCGAGCTTCGCTTCAACCCCCGCTTTTGGTCAGTACCTTTCACTAGACTCTACTTGTGCAGTATGTTCATTGGTGAGTGCAAATATACTTACCTGTAACAATGGAACCCCACATAGATATCATTTTTAGAAATGCACAATAATGACGGTACTAAATTGTTTTAATACAACGCTTTAAGCAATGTAAATAACAGGTGCAACTCAATTTACTGACCTCACAAGGGTGGAAGGATTCGATCTCGCGACCAACAGATTGCTGCACTCTCATTCTACAAGGGATCAACAGATTGCTGCACTCTCATTCTACAAGGGATCAACAGATTGCTGCACTCTCATTCTACAAGGGATCAACAATTGCTGCACTCTCATTCTACAAGGGATCAACAGATTGCTGCACTCTCATTCTACAAGGGATCAACAGATTGCTGCACTCTCATTCTACAAGGGATCAACAATTGCTGCACTCTCATTCTACAAGGGATCAACAGATTGCTGCACTCTCATTCTACAAGGGATCAACAGATTGCTGCACTCTCATTCTACAAGGGATCGATGTATCTGGTATGATTCTGTCCAACACAACAGTATGAAAAGTTGGGTGCAGGGAATAAAACATCATTCATACATCCCCGACTGACAATATAGGATTAAATAAGCTATAAGCTGACTACATTCAGTTTGGAGCCATAACGTAAAAGTCACATCGAGGGAAAAAAATAACACTTTATGTAGTGCTTCATGCCAGCTTTGAAGTTGTGAACATAAAGTGTAATAGTAATCAGTGTATCGACCACAGAAGGATTAAAGGCCGGGTCAAGCCAGGAGTTCCCTACGGGAGAAGTGGGAGATTGACATAGGTCACCCATTGCATGATTCAAAATGGCAACAGATTCTAACATATCTCAATAGAGTATCCCGAAATTCGTCCTTTAAGTATATCCAGGTCAAGATTCTTAAAAGAGAGTATCTCCTCCCACATCGCTTCTTTAAGATTTATCAGGGGGCATCCTCGCTTTGCCCTTGGTGTCAATCTCAGAACACGGACCTACCTCATATCTTATGGTTGTGTGGGTCACTGACCAACTACTGGGCGAGGGTTACTGAGCTGCTCCACTGGGTCATTGGCCGTCGGTTAAATGATTCTCTGGAAGAGTTGAAACTGGGGCTTTTTCCCCGCCTTGACTCACACAGGGCCTCGACTAGATTTCTGGACCTGACTAGCTAAACAACACATTACAATACGTTGGAAGAACCCTACTTCACCGACGGCACGGACCTGGGACGAGGCGTCACTCCCATGGCTGTCGTCTGGAAGTGTGCATTTACATAGGGAAGAAAGAGCGGGCTTATACACATTTCCCATCGCCCAGCACAGACTCCCTGCACAAAGCATTATAGATGATATGCATCCCCAGTAAACACGCTGCATTCAGTCACTGGTCCTTTTCACTGTTACGGTTATTCTAGTGTACTTATCTTTACTATGTTCGTTACAGGTATTGCGGCATCATAACAGACGGAAAGCGCATACGCACTCTTTGTAAATGAATTCCTAAGCCGTTTGACTGTCAAAATATATATTTTTTTAAAGGACATGTAGCTCTCCATGCTTCAAAATAGGAAAAAAGGTATGGTTTCTTACCAAAATGTAAAACCTAACAATTCTCTTCTTTGATTAGTTTTCCTCCTGCAAATTCCTTCAGGTAATACCTGGAGGAATTTGCACAAGGACTGAAAAGTTCTGGGTCATTAAAAATTTGAACTCTACTTCTAATTTGAAATCAGGTGTAAATACTAATTTGCGCCTTGTCAGAACCAGTTTGGGGGTCCCGGAACACACAGAGGCTACTTGTCCTTACTCAGGATGACTGGACTTCACTTATCTCAATGTTCCAGGGCTGGCCTACTGGGAACTCCAAAAAGTGAGCACCCAGTACAAGACATTAGCACTTGATTCTTAGGCTACCGAGGCAAGCAGTCAAAGGCTTACTCAGGCATGTGGAGAGGGGTGAGAGACTCAGAAGCCAACAGTTCTCTAGATGATGCTCAACACATTTTTTGTTAGTATCTTTAATGGTTTTGAACACAGAAATAACACCTCTAATGAATGGTACTTAGGTATGGAATAATCAAAATTGTACATTTTGCATTGTATACATGGACTTGAACTTCACCTATATCATTTGCTTCCCCTGACTCCCTCCAATGCCCCCCCCCCCGGTCCCTACGCGAATCCGATGCTGAGAACATACTATACATGACGTTTAATAATTGATTGCCCAGTCAGCGCTTTTACATAAACCAGAAAATGTACTTTGTTGCTTTATTGTCCCAAGAACACAATACTACACAAATTAGTCTGTCTAAAGGCCAGTATTTACAGGCAATACTCGCTGCAGGAGGGAATATCTAACTGCTAGAGGGAACCTAGACAAGTGCTACTACCCTGTGCTTCTAGTCAGTGGCTTCCTTCTAAAGCAGTCACTAGCAAAAGTCTCATGTGCTTCAGTCTGGCCCTTCACTTCTATTTGGCTTTTTACTGTGTTCTGTTCAGAAAGTTCGGCCCACATGCCATGGTTTTTCTCTAGTGGGATCAATCTACCTAGAGCGTGGTGCCCAGTCCCAGTCCCGCCTCTTCTTATAGGTGTAGCCCGGCTGCAGAGCAGTTGTGTCCGTACAAAAGTGTGGTTGCGCCTTCAGACCAGCATCAAAGGCCCGAGCAAAACCCCAAACAGCAAGGCCCGCCCAGGATCTTTTGCGTGAAGTGAGTTGGGTCTTTGTTTGGCAACTATAGAGAACCCTAGAACCTGTGTTCTTGGATTCTGAGGGGCCCATAAGTTGGGGGGAAAGGTCACAGGGCAAACTTGCAAGTGTCAGGGCAGGGTTTCACTCACAGAGCGGAAACTGCACATTGAGGCTCAGTCGCTTTGGCACACCACACCTCCTGGACCGGGGTGGTCACAGGAGGACCCTCAACAGGTACGGTCTTCCCCATGGTGCCTGGATTTGTTTTTTTTTATACCTGCCTACAACCCCACCAAACTCTACCAGCCAGTGAGGAGGACCAAGGTGGCCTCAAGATCCAGATGTTGGTAACCGGAGGACACATACAGGGCAGGCTTGGGGTCACTCGTCTCCCTCAGTGCCGTTCTCCTCTGTTGCTTCACAGTACTTAACACAGAACTTAAACAGGTGAGGCCAGTAGGCCACTCACCCAAATGCAGGTGACAGGTAAAAATGCTTGCAAAACACTACAAAATATAACCCTACCACTGGTGCAAACGTAGTTCAATCAGGTGGATTAACAGCAGTCAGACTGCATATGGAGGGCATGCTTGGTTGCACTTGCAGACCACAGAGGCTTTGAGCTAGGTCTCAGAACCGAACTACAGATACCCTCAATATACAAGTATGATGCTATGCGTGCTGAGGCATAACAAAAAAATTCAAAAACAACAGAGAGCCTTACTTACAGGTAACTGCGGACCAGGTTGCATGGTTGCAAAACCATGCAGGGGACCTTCATATCTCCACATGCCTGATTTGAGGTTTACTGCAAGCATCAGAATAACCATGTAAGTTTTCCTCGAAATAAAAGTGTAAATTCGTGGACCACCCTTTTCCAACACATGAATTAAGCCTGGAGGAAGATTAAGAATAAGGTCCTTATTTTGAATTGGAGTACTTCACCCGAAGCAATAACTCAGAGTGAAATACTCCAACTTGCAGTTCTAAATGTCTTCGAGCCAGGAATTTTCGGGTCCTCAAACTCTGTATCATGTCCGGAGACACCAGAGCATTACTCCCATGGCCTGGCCTAAGCCTGTTCTCACCCCTTCCCATTACTAACACCACAGCTTGTACATTTTAAGAGGAAGACTTGGACCAAATGGGAGGACACCACAAGGTCCAGAAATTCACTTTTCTCTTGGTTAGGATGACTTTTTTCAAATACAAATTTGTTACTTTTTTAGGTCGAGCCTAGGCAGCCCATGCACTGCTCTGTGAGGCATACTGTATTGGAGTATGGACTTGAAGCTCCGTCCACTCTCCGCCCCTATTTTTCATTAGCTTGTGTCATTGTCATTGTCCTTCGTAAATGCTGGATTCTGATTTGTTAATGGGCTTGTTAGTCCCTCCTTAGTACCGCCTTGTCTTCATTTGTAACCTCTCATGAGGACTGGCCCTTTTACTTCTGTTGTTACACAGTATGTCTTATTTAGTTTGTTAGCACTATTTTCTTTAAATAGTTTCTCCTACTGCCGGCACGACATGCTCCAAATTTGGCTAATATTTACATGGATCACGTTGAACATAGGTATGTCTTAAATGCCAACAACATGTACCGTTCCAACATTAAATGTTGTAAAAGATATATAGATGATATTTTTAGGTCTCGCCTGAGCCAGCGCGCATGCGCTGCTTTGTGAGGCTTTTTCTAAGGGCTTCCAACTGGCTCCCACGCTATTGGCCTTTGCGTGCGTCTTTCTAAGAAAGACAGCACGCAATTGGCTAAAGGCGAGTGCATGTCCCGCCTTCTCTCTCCCCTGGCCTAGGGAGCTCGTGAGCGAGCAGCAGCGCGGCCGGGTGCCAGCTGCATACCTCGCATTCCTTGCAGTGCGCGCGCACCGCACTTGTTTTTATCTGAGCTGCTGTGGGATGCTGCAGAGGCCCGGCGGCATGCACAGCTCGTGAGCCTGCAAAGCCCCCTACCCCCTTCCTGTCCAGGCTCGGCCTCTCCAAAGCTCCTCTCTATGTTGAGTTTATTTGGTATACTTTTGTTTATATAGCGCCTGGAATCTATCTCTGCCCAAGCAGTTTGGAGCTACAAACATTGGCCAAGGTACCTTGACAGTTTCACTTGAATGGTTTGTTTATCTGCTTTATATAGCGCCAGCGTGTCGTAGTCCAGGTGCTTTGGAAAACACATAGCCCTGTGGAAATGTCAGTAGACCAGATGCAAGCGCTTTCTACAGTGCCAACATATCAACTGAAACTAATAGTCGCCAATAAGCATTTGTGAGAGGGTTTCATTGTCAAATGTCACTTAGTTGTGCTATGTTATGTCTTACATTAGCCTGGCGTTTCAACCATTGCACAGCGCCTTAATGGCCTCTGGGTACTTTTTTGCGCTATAATAAAACTTAGATAAGAAGTACCGGATTGATTAAGGGTGCGCGCCTCTTGCTGCCAGCGTTGCTATTTTAGTCACAGTATTTGTTCATAAGTTAGTGCTAAAGGATAAGAAATCTGTGTCCGTGATATGACATTTGTGTGTCCTGATAGACTGAGCAGAAATCGAAGGACGTGTTTGATTAACTATAGCGCTGTGAGGCCATACCAGTGATATAATATGTATAACCGAGCATACTAAGTCAGTAAGTTGTATATTGAAAATGTTTTTCCTAAAACCTATTTCTGGGTATGTTATTTAAGTGCTGGTGTTACATAGCGCTGCGGGACTGCAGAGGCGTATCTCTCCATGTGCAGCAGGTTAAGTGGCACCGGCGCCCAGAGTTGTGAAGGGCCCGCTGCACCCCAGTTATGGATATTTTTGCCACCCAACAGGGGGTAGCAGGGGCCGTTACCCTTACTGCCATCAGGGTCCGTGGCACTCTTGCTAGACCATTGCAAACCTGGGGCATTAACGTGATTTATGTTAAATGAGAAGAGAAACCGGTTGGGGCTGCCTTGACAAATAACCAACAAGCTTTAAAAACAACAAACAAAAAAAAAACAAGAGGTGACAGATGGAAGACAGATTATTAGAGAGAAACATGTTCCTGCTGTAAACCGGGAGGGGGAAATACTCTTCCCTGAACAGACTCCAAGTTAGTGGAAAAAGCCGACCAAAAACTATTTTTTGCGTTGGTCGTTCATTTTCAGTTTTTGAATTGTTCTGTAGACATAATACTTCAGCAAAAGAAAAAGAAAATACTCATTCTGGGAAAGAATGCCAACTGTGAAATGAAAAGTGAGACAGTGCAAGTTCCTGTGGGGTTACAGATACCCTAAGGTTGAGTCAAGGCAGGTGTACTTCTGGCACACCTCTGGTGGAATGAAGGGAAGCATCAGAGATTGAGGCAGGCTTCAAAGAATGGGGCAGCCTCACTCTGCCCCCCCCCCACACCCCCTGCCCTGGGAACCGCTCCATACACATAATTACACGCCACATAATTACACTCTACTCAATGCAACATAAATACACTCCACATAATACCACTCAGTACCACATAATTACACGTCACATAATTACACTCTATTCAATGCAACAGAAATACACTCCACATAATAACACTGTGCCACATAATTACACGCCACATAATTACACTCTACTCAATGCAACATAAATACACTCCACATAATACCACTCAGTGTGACATAGTTACACGCCACATAATTACACTCTACTCAATGAAACATAAATACACCCCACGTACCACTCAGTACCACATAATTACAAGCCACATAATTACACTCTACTCAATGCAACATAAATACACTCAACATAATACCACTCAGTACCACATAATTACACGTCACATAAATACACTCTATTCAATGCAACATAAATACACTCCACATAATACCACTGTGCCACATAATTACACGCCACATAATTACACTCTGCTCAATGCAACATAAATACACTCCACAAAATACCACTCAGTGCGACATAGTTACACGCCACATAACACTCTACTCAATGCAACATAAATATACTCCACATAAATGCACTCTATGCCACATACCACCAATCAACATAAATGCACTCCACACCATGACACAATTTCACTAAGCATAATTTCACTCAACACCACAGTTCCAGGCCACACAATTCAACTCCACACATTTCCAATACACACCACATAATTACACACCAAACAACATATTTCAACTCCACAACTCCACAATCCACAATGTACCGCCAATCCACACCATATAGCGGCACCACCTGAGCACCAAACATTACTCACCACCACCATTTTGCATCAGCGCACCACCTAAGCATCACGTCAGTCTGCCCTCGGAATCTGGCATCTGTTGATTCTCCCCTAGTGTCCGCCCGCTGCTCGTGTTCTAATTAAATTACTGTTTTCCAACCTCCACTCCCCCGTTATTTATGTCCCGCTCCCCCATAACAAAAAAATGTATAACAAACAAGCATGAGAACAGGCAGGAAGAAGTTGCCAGCAGTGCAAGTACAAAAAAACTAGAAGACATTTTTATGTTAAAATCTTTTTTTAATCAGGTTGTTCAGTTGTATATAATGTCGTCTTGGTTTGTATAAAGGTAACAAAAATGCTTAACACTTTTTATTATAACTTTTCAACATGATGCACAGCAGCCACAATGCTCTACAACATAGCCAAAAGTTCTGGCTAAACACATAAGGTCCCAAAGGCGAGACGACCTATTGGCTATGCCAATGCTTGTTTTAATCTGGTCAGGTAATGAAACAGAATTCAATGAGTTTGTTAGGTATTTGAACACTATCCAGACCCATCTCACATTTACTTCTACCATTCACAAGTCGTCTATTGCATTCCTGGACCTGAACATTCAACATGACAGCGGGTCCCTCTATACATCTCTCCATAGGACCCCACTGAGAGAAACACACTCTTATCATACAAAAGCCACCATCCCAGAGCATTGCGGGATGGTTTACCTTTTGGCCAGTTTCTGCGCTTGCGCAGGAACTGCACGCACAAAGACGATTACATGGCAGAAGCAGAAATACTGAAATCAAAGTTAGTGGCAAGAGGATACCCTAACAGGTTAGTCAGAAAATCACTGAAACGAGCCTGGTTTTGTCCCAGAGAGGAACTATTGAGAACCAAAGAAAAATCTCCCATTGACAAACACATTTGTGTGCGACATTTGGTGTACATTCCAACAAGATCCGCAATCTGCTCATGAAGAACTGGCACATAATAAGAAGCATTGACCCCTTGATTGAGACCCCCATGTTTGCTTTTAAAAGAGGCAAAAATGTGAAAGATCATTTAATCCGCTCCTCCACAGAAGGTGCGGTACGCAAAACCAACACGCTGCAATCCACCTGGAACCTACCAGAGATGAAAGGCCATTTCAGATGTGGCAATTGTGTTGCATGTCCCTTTACGTCAAACACTAACACCTTTGAACACGCCAATGTGAAACATACCCTACAATTCTTTTCCAATTGTAATACACGGAATGTAGTGTACTGTATATGGTGCCCATGTGGTCTGCCATATATTGGACAGACACAACAACCTATTAAGGCACGCATTGGACAACATAGAAGCCGTATACGGCGGTCTGTCTTGAATGCCCCCCTGGTATCCCATTTCTCTGAATTTAACCACACGGCAGACGACATAAAGTGGCAGATTATTGACAGAGCCAACGTCCCGGCAAGAGGCGGGGACCTTACACCAATCCTGCAACGGCTAGAATGCAGATGGATAGAAAGGACTAACTCCATATCTCAGGGATTAAATTCCGCTGAGGAATGGCGTGGTTTTGTTACGACACTGATGTCCTAATACCGGGAACATTCTGTTTGAATGCTATCCTAGCACAGTCTGTATTTAAAACTATCTGTCCACATACGCAAGGGGAATGCATGCACTGGTCCCTTCCGTCTTACCGTTAGATTACCTATGTCCAGCGTGTAACGTGATTATGTATATATTATGTGTTATTAATTTTGACTGTAATATTAGATAATGGTTTTCTACTATTTAGTTCATTGTGTGTTGCTGATCGTCACCTTTCATCATACACAAGTTAAATGACTACACCTGTTCCTTCCCATTTACTGTTAGATAACCTTTGCCCAGCGTGTAATATATTTATGTACATATACTGAATTGTTAAATGATTGTTTCTATTCTGAACAAGATATACATTCAGTAGGTCCTTTCCATACACGAAGGCGGCAGCAATGTAATAATGATACTATGACCTCTGCAGTGGTCTGTATAATGAACACGGAAATGTTTTGAAATGGGTTTGCGTTTCGCCCATGACACACAATAAGCAGCCTTGTTGAAACAATGTTACGTGCCTCTGTGACTAGTATGAGACGAGTTTGCTCTATGTTCTCTTATATCATCCACAAGACACCGCTTGCAAGGTAATCAATCAGACAGAGCATGATCACGTTCGGCACGCTTACGGCCATAATATACAGACATGTGGTGACTTTTATTGCGGGCTCGACAGTTTAAGTAATTCCATGATGTCATTCTTCCTGCCCTCTAACATTAACCTGCGGCGTAGCCGGAATCAGTAATGATGAAGCGTCTGAACCTTTCTTCCCTATACTTTCCACTACACCTCCTTTCTTACTGCTCTTCCACCGGTCTTTTCCCTCTTTCTGTCCCACGACGACATCCACAGGCAGCAATCGTAAGTGATGCCTTCCGTGGTAACCGGTTTGAGCGGGCTCGCGGTCTACTTAATAACGCTGTAACCGCGGGCTCACTGTCATTCAGGCCAAGGTAGACGGACTGTGCGGTTCTACCTTTCCGCATAGCAGATGCACGCGCAATACATCCACATCCTCTAATCATTCTAACGTAAGAGCTCTCTCTGCACACACCCCAGGCCCCCCACCCTGCTGCAGTTCACTGCACAGACCTGGCACTTTATAACTATGTGTACCATTTGATTTTTTAGATAACATTCCTGCACCGACGGACCAATTGAGTCCTCGGCATATAACCAAAACGCACAGGCTGGAGCTGCCGCACCACCTGCGCATCTGACATTGTTCCTGGTAAGACCCTTTACCTTGCATACAAAAAGTGGCTGATTTTTGTGGATATATGCCACGGTTTGGTTAACAGGATTATTCATGACAGCTACGCTTGTTATTTACAGAGATCTACTCGGACCATTCACAGGCCGAGTTTACAGGTTATTCATCAACCAACACATTGGCATTCGTTGCGCTGTGCACATCCCTGGTTGCCAGCCTTTCCACCCCGTCCCTCACACTGGGGTAAGCTTCTAATTAACCAGCAGCCCATACTACTCTAGCCTACAACTGAGATACAAACCTCTTCACAATGTAATTTTCCCTCTCTCATTTTCCTTCTCACATGTGCAGCACCCGGCTGGGTCCCTTGTGAGTATTCTTTCTACTCTTTGTTCATTTGACCGGTGTTTCACCTTCCTCACGCGGCTGCGCAAACCCCCCCTCGCAGGTACTACATTAACCTTAACACTCCTTTCTAGAACTGTTGTTAAAATTAAGTACCCATAGTGACATTACTTTCTTTTCTTAATCACAGATGTCCCTACACCCCTAGGTCCTGAAGAGACCTTACACTGCACAAAGGGTCGAAACGTCGACAGCTAGTTAAAGCGAACCACTTAATCAGCTCTGATTATTGAATACAGAAGCTGCTGTTACTGTAAATTGTTGGATGGTCGCCTTTAAAATTGTGGAAACCTACTTTTATATGTCCCGAATTTACCACTCTTGTTTTAAGGTTCCATTCACACTGGGGACACATAACACTATTGTTTTTTCCGTTTTTTTCCTTGTTGTATATACCCTTATACTTTTTGAACGATATAAAAGAATTATTGTAAATACGAACGGAGGTGTATATGGTCTCTTCTTCTTTTGACATCATCATAACCCGTCCTCATTGCGATTGTGCATATTTTTACCAATATAATTTATTATATCTTTCCGCAGGAACCAATGTTTCTGTTACATGTTCCTGTAAATTTCAGCGTGCCATGCGCGCTTTCACTTTCCAAGCAGCATGGGACAATGGTGGCCGCTTCTTTGAAATAAAATAGGTCTCACATTTACAAGAGTTTGAGCTACTGGCATTTTAAATAACAATGCGTTTTATTTATGTGTTAATTATCAAAACAGATAAATAAAACGCATTGTCATTTACAATGCCAATAGCTTAAACTCTCGCAAATGCAAGACCTATTGCATTGCAAAGGCTTGTTTTTTTGTGAAATGATTCCATTACAATCCAGGGAACCACTATTTGGATCCTTAAACATTTCTGTTGCATCAAGATTTTTTTTTTTTTAAAACATATTTTATTAGTCAAAAACACGTATAGGGTGGAGCTCTGTGACCCAAAGACTTCCGTAGCATCAATATACATCATTGTGACTTTGACAATTTTCTCATATACACAGGAGAAAATTAAAGGGCATTGCAATTGAATCAAAACAGAAAGGAAAAATATACAACACCCCCCACCACCCCCCACCCCCATCGCACCGTCGACCATTCAAAAGCAGCATAACCAGTCAATGCCACAAACCTATATTCACTATGTGTCATTCCCAATGGGCTTCTATCCCACCACGTGGGCATGAGGGGCACACCAGAGGAGAGGGGAAAAATTAAATCCTGTCTGGGTGCTGGGTAGGGGCAGGTTCTAGCTCCAGGCCACGATAGTCCGCCCAGCGCTTCCAGATTTTGTAGTGTTTACGAGGACACCCCCTTGCCACAAAAATGTGAGCCTCCAAACCCATACAAAAGTCTAGGCCATTCTTCCATGCAGAGACGGAAGGCGCCACTGTTGCCTTCCAAGCCCTGGCAATGTCTCGTTTGGCTAGAGTAAAACCTAAAAGCATAAGATGACGATTATAAACATTGCCCCCAATACCTTCCATGACATGCAGGAGAACCAACTTGGGCGAACACGGGAGATCCCAACACAGAACTTCTGAAAGGCAGGTTATTACCCCCCTCCAAAACTGTGCCAGCGCGGAACAGTGCCACACGGTATGTAGCAAGGTACCCTCCTCATGCGCGCATCGAAGTTGCATCAAGATTTTTGCATTCCATTTAGTTTAAGTATTCTTCATATGGTACTTATAATTATTTTACAATGGGGTGCTATTACAGATTTCCTTCGGTCACTAGATGTTTCCCTCTTATAGGGGACCCCCGCAGCGACACCTGACCTAGGAACAGGAAGATAAACTGGACATATTGCACTGCCTACAACACAGAATAGAGCAATGATTAAAGAGAATTAAGTTGTGCCAGTGATAGTAGTACTTTTTTATTTGCTTATTAAGGAGATTTTCACATTGTGTTCTCCTATTATCACTGAATACATTTCAGAAAGCAAAACTATTCCACTCAATCTGCATATTCGCAAACACGATTCATTCTGCACCTCTTCTCATTTTTTACCTTTGCTCAACTACCTTTATTTTATTGATTTGTGTAGTGCTGGCTTGTTGCATGTTGTCACTTCGCAGTGCTGATATAAGGATCACAATGGTCTACCATCTATTAAATGTATGTACACATTTCACACCTCTTTCGAAATGTGCTCAACTAATTGGGAATGTTTACTGGTAATTGGTCAATTAACAGAGACTCTGAAGGATTTTCATACATTGATATGATTACAAACCAGGAGATCAACTACGATTTTGTTATTACCAAGGGGCCACCATTATCCCCTTCGCTGTGTCCGTCGGCCAACGGCCGTCGCGAGCACTACCTCCGTAGTGCTGCGAACGTCCGTTGGCCGACGCGGCCCCGCCCACTTAATCAAACCGCCGCACCGCGGCGGAATTCGCGCCGCGGTTAAGCGGTTAAAGACATGTTGTGACAAAAAATATCTCAAACGGCGTTTCTTTCTGCAGTGAACTCATATTTGATAAAGATGCATCAATCAAACAGGGGGATTGTAAGCGCGCTACTCACCCGTGGGGGTCTCAAGGCGCTGGGGAGGGGGGGATTAGAGCAGCTCCGTTCAGTCGAAGAGCCAGGTATTGAGCGTCTTCCTGAAGATGTTCAGGGAGGTGGTGCGTCTGATGTCCATCGGGAGCTCGTTCCAAGTCTTGGTCGCAATGTAGGAGAAGGCCCGTCCACCTGCTCTCGCTCTGCGGATGCGCGGGGTTTCGGCGACGTCGGCGGATCGGAGGATTCTCTTGGGTACGTGGAAGGAGATTCTCTTGTTGAGGTATTGGGGTCCGGTGTTGTGGAGGCATTTGTAGGCGTGGGGGAGTATCTTGAAAGTGACTCTTCTCGACGGGGAGCCAGTGGAGGTTGCGCAGGTGTTGGGTGATGTGTTCGTGTCGAGGGATGCCGAGGACGAGTCTGGCTGCGGTGTTATGTATGGTCTGGAGTTTGTGGAGCAGAGATTTGTTGATCCCGGCGTAGAGGGCGTTTCCGTAGTCCAGTCTGCTGGTTATGAGTGCGTGGGTGACGGCTTTCCTTGATTCAGGGGGGATCCATTTGAAGGACTTTCGGAGGATGCGGAGGGTATTGAAACAGCTTGAGGCGATGGCATTGACCTGTCGGGTCATGGAGAGGGAGGAATCGAGTATGATGCCGAGGTTTCAGGTGTGGTCCGTGGGGGTGGGAGGGATTCTGAGGGCGGTAGGCCACCAGGTGTTGTCCCAAGCAGAGGGCGAGGGTCCGAGGACGAGGACCTCTGTCTTCTCCGAGTTGAGCTTCTGGCAGCTGCTGCTCATCCAGGATGCGACGTCCTTCATTCCTTCTTGGAAGTTGAGCCTGGTGGTGACGGGGTCCTTGGTGAGGGAGAGGATGAGCTGGGTGTCGTCGGCATAGGATACTATGCTGAGTCCGTGCTGTCCGACGATGGCGGCGAGGGGGGCCATGTAGATGTTGAAGAGCGTGTGGCTAAGCGATGATCCTTGAGGTACTCCGCAGTTGATTTCCATGGGTTCGGAGAGGAAGGGTGGTAGCCTGATTCTTTGGGTTCTGCTGGTGAGGAAGGAGCCAACCCAGTCGAGGGCTGTTCCCTGTATTCCGGCGTCGTGGAGTCTGGCCGTGAGTGTGTTGTGGGAGACGGTGTCAGACGCAGCAGAGAGGTCGAGTAGGATCAGTGCTGCGGTGTGTCCTTGGTCGAGGAGGGTGCGGATGTCGTCTGTGGCGGCGAGTAGAGCGGTCTCGGTGCTGTGGTTGCTGCGGAATCTGGATTGGGAGGGGTCGAGGATGGAGTTCTCTTCGATGAATGTTGTCAGCTGGGCGTTGACGATCTTCTCAGTGACTTTTGCCGCGAAGGGGAGGAGGGAGATGGGTCGGTAGTTCTTGAGGTCCGTGGGGTCTGCTGAGGGCTTCTTGAGCAGGGGTCTGACTTCTGCATGTTTCCAGTCATCGGGAAAGATGCCTGTCTTGAAAGTGGTGTTGATGATGCGTTGTAGTTCTGGAGCGATGGCGGTGGCGGCTCTGTGGTAGATGTGCGGCGGGTAGGGGTCCGTGGGGGCCCCTGAGTGGATGCCTTTCATGGTCGAAGTGGTGTCTTCGGTGGTGATTGAGGTCCAGGAGGAGATGGTGGGCTGGTTGGCGTTGCTGGAGAGGGAGGTGGTTCCGGAGTCGGGTGTCTGGTCGCCGAAGTGGTCGTAGAGGTCCTTGATTTTCAGATGGAAGTAGGATACGAGCTTGTCGCAGAGGTCCTGGGAGGGGGTGATGTCCGTGGTTTCGCTAGGGGGCTTGGTGAATTCTTGGATGATACTGAAGAGTTCCTTGGAGTTGCTGGAGTTAAGAGGATCTTGTTTTGGATGAAGGTCCTTTTGGTGGTTCTGATGCGTTGGTGGTATTCCGTCATGGCGTTCTTGTAGTTGGTGTGATCTTCTGACGTTTTTCTGTTTCTCCATTTCTTCTCGAGACGCCTGCAGGTGCGTCTGGATTCTTGGAGGTCGGTGGTGAACCAGGTGGCCTTCCTGGGGCGCTGTCCGCCGGAATAGCGTAGGGGTGCAAGCTCATCTGCACAGTTGGAGATCCATCTGTGGAGTTTTTTTTGCTGCGTGGTTGGCGTCGGTCGAGGTGGTGGGGGCATCCCGGTTGAGGGTGGAGTTGAGCTGCTCTTCTGTGATTTTGCTCCAGTTCCTTCGTGTAGGTCGTGGGTGCAGGTTTGGGGGCGCTGGGTTTGTCGACGTTGAAGTGTACGCAGTGGTGGTCCGTCCAGGGGGTTTGCGTGGTGTGGCTGAAGTGGATCCGGTTTCCTCCTGCGAAGATGGGGTCAAGGGTGTGTCCTGCCTTGTGGGTGGGCGTGGTGACGAGCTGTTTCAGTCCGAGGATGGCGAGGTTGTCCAGGAGGGTGAGGGAGTTGTGGTCGCTGGGGTTGTCGAAGTAGAAGTTGAGGTCTCCGATGAGTATGTAGTCCATGGTGGCGGTGGTGTGGGGTGCGATGAGGTGGGCGATGGTCGTGGCAAACGAGGTGCGAGGTCCGGGGGGTCTGTAAGCGAGGGTGCCGCGAAGTGTGGTTCTCGGGCTGGTCTGGATCTGGAAGTGAAGGTGTTTGGTGGTGGAGAGGGGGTCATTCGTGGTGGAGGTGGAGAGTCGGAGGGAGCTCTTGTGCGCGATGGCGAGACCTCCTCCTGGGCGGTTGGGGCGGTCTTTCCTCTGGATCTTGTATCCGTCGGGGATGGTGGTGGCGATGTCGGGGCGGCATTATTTACTTATTGTTTTATTTCTGGTTATTTTATGAGGGCCCTCTTTTAAATTTTTCCATCCACAGAAATGGCATCTATAAATGTTATTCTCTATAGATTAAATGTGTGTAATTTACCACTAAGAGGAATTACTAATCTTATTTTTTTATTCAGTTTAACACATTCGAAGACAAACAGCACTGCTCAGTTTATTTATACTTGTTATGTTGGTAGATAACGGAGACTTTGAATGCTTTATAATCTTTGCAATGTGAAAGGACAACAATAAATATATGGATGCCATTTTTTAATCGCAGATAACTTCTTCAGATTCATCTAGGCAAAGGCACTCCAGATATCTTTTACGGGTTAAGAGCACTTACAATGATTTGCTACACTTTTTAAATGCCTCCTTTATGTCTTCATTGTTGCCCTTCTGACACATAGCATGAGAGCTACGCTACGCGTTTATGAGTTTACTACCACCCACAGTATTTTTTTAAAACACGCAATTAAATCTGGCCCAAACCTTCTTTCGTTCTTCGGTGTACACTCACTGAGGCTGGAACCAAACAGATTCAATCACTAAAACAGGAAAGGATGTAGAACTATAAGAATCATTACAGTATGGATTAGACCTCCTGCAGATCTCTCTCCTTCCTTCAGAGTGGATGGGTCTGCCTTTGTGTTGGGTGGCAACAGAAAATCCTCTGATTCTGGAGAAATTGCTTGATTATGAGGAGAAACACTGGTGTAATTTACTCCATCTACCCCAGATTTACCACTTCCTCCAGAAATAAGAGGACTTCTCCTTAACCTACTTCCGGTGCTTAGTAGTGACTGTTTATATCCATGCAGGGGGATAGCGTGGCCGACTGTTGTAGCTTGAAATCAAGTCCAATGTTTTCAATATCAGGATGATTGGGTTCTTAGACAGATACCGTGAATATTGCTCTCACTTTAAACATCGGTGACAGCGATTAGGGATTATGACTGTGATATTCTTTTCTACCATCTTGTTCCTAAATTGGCTAATCTTCTGATTAGAAAAGGTATGTACTTCACAGGCTGTGTGCCTCCTTTTCACAAATGCTACCCATGCAACTCTTCGATAGTGAACACTACTCCCAGTGAGCCCTGCAGCATCAGAAGCAGTCTGCTGTGATACCCTACGGCCTTACTGGAAACATCATGATCTTGGCTTGAGATGGAGAGAAGCGTGTGTGGGGCAAAGCTGAACACTTCTGAAGAGGTCAGCTGGTCCGTCTCTTAAGCAGCTATCTTCTAATAAGAATTCCTTACAGCTCGAGCAGCCTCATCTTTTCTTATTTGCCAAAATGCTTCAAGGCCAACATAAGCCTGATGAAAGCATATTGTATCTGGAATACTGCATACATTTTGGCACTCACATACTTAGATGGTAGGCAAAGAACAACGACAGGCCAAAACAACACAACCACTATGGGATGCACTATTGGGACCCACAACTAGCTCCTGAAAGCCCCTCCTCACAACACTGGAAAGAAATTACTTTAGTGAAACTTAAAATAACGATGTAAATAACATGAAAAGCCAATGAGTGTTACAACATAAATAACAAATCATAATAGAGAGTGCCAATATCTCTAGAAAAGGAAAGGCCTCAATACTCTAATAGAAAAGAAATCTACAGGTTAATAGGTGACAATCACACAACACTGAAAAGCACAGCAATGGCAGCCTGCAAACATGTAGTTGCCCTGGACTGAAACGGACATGCACTCTGAATCTGTACAATGGGCCGCCAGTAGCAATGTTTCGTGGCCACATTATTGGTACCCTTCCTTTATTTAGCACCCAAGATAAACCAGTGACAAGATGCCCTATTGAAGATGATTCGTGTATCCCACCCAGGACACATGCTGCACAATCCAACTGGATCCCACTATATGGTAAATATATTTTCAGAAATCACAAGGACCCTGCAAAACGGTTCATATGCTGTCCACTTAGAAAGGGCCCTTCTAGGCTAGCACACACTCTACCCTGTAACTACGGATTGCTGAACGTGCAGGTGTATGCAGGTTACTGCCCCTTCAATATATGCCACCTCTGAAGGTGCAAAACCATTGCTAATATGAAGCTAAAACATGTACATAAGTATATGACTGGCATTTATATAGCACAAACCTACCTATGAAGAAACATACACACATTTTTACACACATTACATTTCACAGTTTTGGACACAGGGAGATTAAATGATTTGAGATTTCTAAAGCACGCAAATGCCCATGGGCGTCTTGGCACTGGCAATCCTGTTTACAAACCCAAAAACCACAATGGGGTAACAACTAGAAACTATAAGTACAGCAGGAACAACCAAGATTTTCGGTGTTTCCAAAAGCTAAGGAAATTAGGCTGACATTTAAGCTGCATGGGCAGCCTGTTCCAGAGTGGGCAGGTGGAATAAACGAAGCTTCGACCGCCCAATGAAGCCTTCTTAATTCTTGGAACAATTACTGAACTAGAGGTGGGAGATCACATCAATCTTTTTGGAGAATACCGCCTGAATTTTCTTTTGAGATACTCGGGTCCAGATCTATGCAATGCTTTGTGTGCCACACAGAGCCTTAAAAGTGACACTTTTCTTAACTGGGAGCCAGTGACGCTCCAACAGGGCTGCCGATGTGGACTTACATTTTGGTATTTTCTAGAGGAGTCAGTATGCTGCATTCTGCAGTGTCTGAAGCTTTTTTTAGCGACCCCTGTTTAATGCCCAGATACAGGGTATTAGAGTAGTCAAGCCTAGATAAGACTAAAGCAATGACAACTGATTTTTGCAGATCGAGCGGAATAAAGGGCAGCACCTTCCTCAACTCTCTCAACATAAACAAGCATTGGCATAGCCAATAGGTCACGCCTTTGGGACCTTATAAGTGGTTAGTCATGCAGCGAGGGTAGGAGAGTATTGGGGCAGTGCGCTCAGGTACTCTACTCGGGGAGGGTAGGGAAGAGGTAGACGAGCTCGTGAGCGTGAAGAAAAGAAGCTAAACAGAAAGAGAAGGAATGACAGGAAAAAAGAAGAAAAACAGAAAGGAAGACAAGAAAACAACAAAAACCATTTAAACAAGCATTGGCATAGCCAATAGGTCTCGCCTTTGGGGCCTTATAAGTGGTTAGTCATGCAGCACATTATCCTGGGTGCCCTGCCGCTTTGTAGAAATTGTGATCAGAGTCACGGTGTGGGACGGCTGATAGAGCAAAGGAAATGCAGACAACGGGAGGGGGACGGGAGCATGGTGAACACGGCGGGAAGTGGGCGGGAGCATAGTGAACACGGCGGGAGGGGGGAAGGAGCAAAGTAAAACAACAGAAAATTAGGAAACAAATAGTGCGCTTAGGTACACCTGTCATAAACTGCACAGTGCTTAGAAGTTCATTATCTTTCACTGCTTTTCACTACAGTGTACTTCCGTATTTCACTTACTATTTTTTCATTAAACATTTTCCTGTTTAAAAAAACAGTTGTTTTTTCAACGTACCTCAAAAGAAACGCAATATAAAAGAACAGCGTCGATTTACCCAGGACTGGACGGCCACACAAACTCTCAAACTATTTGATTTGAAACCTCGGCTCAATGAAAGCTGCTGTTAAACTAATCCGCTGTAAAGTAATCTGTTTATCTTTGCACCGTCCGACGTGGCATCCGGAGACAGTTGACACAGACCCTCAGTGGTGACCCCTTACATCTTCCACATATATCTTAGACTGCAGATGACTGTGGATACGGAGCGGGCACACATGCGACAAAGATGGCACAAACGTTGGTATTATATTGCTGCGCAAAGCCAGAAGCACCGTGCCTGGCTCTCTAGGTGCATGCATGAGTGAGTGCGCAAGAGCTGGAGCAAAGATGCACAGCCTACCACGACATAATTAAATCGATCTTAACTACACATTTGCCATCCCCTTCAAAGAACTGAAAATGTACACGCACAAAATTCAATATACAATATGTATCGGTCTTGTTTGGTTAAACACACAGGAAACTAATCTTGTAGATCTGCATAATCCGACGACACAAAAGAATGCAGAATGTATAACACGTTTAGCGTGTTGTACCTCAACGAAACTAATTGCTTACTTGACAAACAGGTGTTGTGAATCGGTAGGACTGCGCACACTGATTTATGTATTTCAAGTCATTAACTGGGATCAGTATGTGAACACATCCTCCTAATAAAACGGACAAACTACTACAGGCAGAAGAAATAAAGCTGGAAGAGCTTCCAGATTTTTGTGTGGTGTTCTCAAACGTGCAAGAGTAGCCGTGCTGCGTGCCCCCTGCCTCGCTCCGACTGTGTGGGCGCGAAGTAAACGCCTGAACCAACAGAATGAAAGCAACTCCTTGGCCAGGAATGCAATGTGGTGGGCCCACACAAATATTATCATCCCTGTTTTCGTCCCTTACCAGTTGACACGGTGCGTGAATGTTTATTTTAGAACAGTCCAATATGGCACGAATCATGTGCACCGCGGTAAAGGAATGCTCCGAGGCAGCACAACAAACAGCACGAGACCCGACAATACGCTGTGGGCAGAGGCGGGAATGCCTCTCGGGCAGACTAAACAAGCGGTCTGCACTTTTCAAGCCCTCGTGCTTGTGGCGGCATCCACCTTGCGGGAGCGAGCAGCGGCACGGCCACGTTAATTATAAACACATGGCCCCTGCGCGCCGCTGCTCGCTCCCGCAAGGTGGATGCCGTCACAAGCACGAGTGCTTGAAAAGTGAAGACCGATTCCTAATGGCCTTCTCCTAGAGCAGCGCATGCGCGCTGCCTAGGCGAGACCTAAAAAGGAGAAAAACTCAAATCTGTGGAAAAAAGATTAAGAGGTTAAAACAAACAAAGGATAAAGAAAAGCATACAGTGAGTATGAAAGATAAAATAGTATACACACAAACATAACGTCCTAAAACAAAATAATTTCACAAGCACATGTTACTAAATACTAAGCATTAAGCATCTCGTAAGAGTTTACTGAGCGCCAAATGGGACAGTATATAGTTTCAATGAGGCAGGGTGGTAAAGTCTTAGAACACAACAACAGAGTTACAAAATAAGCAGACATCGTGTACAAACCCCCCCTTAAAAAAATGTGATGCATTTTAGGAGACACCGCGAGGGTGGTGTGGGGTGAGGACAGGACTGAGGCGAATGGAAAGGCTATCTAATGCTGGAATAAGATGGGTGCCGGTGGGCTGAGGTGTATTGACTGCGCTGTGCCTGGGCTCTAGGGGGAACAGTGGCACTGTCAGGACAGAGATGCACTGACTGAGCAGTACTGACTGCACAATAGGCCGGTCCCAGTGATGGAACGGGGAGTGCCACGGGTGAAATGAGGTGCATTGAGGTACTACATTATTGCTCACTGTGAGCTCGACTGTCTGCGTTCCGTGACGTCTTTCTTGTCTTGTTGATAATTGCAAAACGGGGCTCGACTCAGCCTCGTCTCCACAGGTCCTCATGGATACATAGCCCTCGATGGGCCGCTCTAGCCTTCCCTGTTCAGTTGAGGCAGTTCTCCGTAGAGCGCGTGTGGTCACTTAGAGTGTTATCGCGACAGCGCTTCTTCTCACAGTGAGTCGTGGTTGGATATGAATTGTGTAAATTAGTCACCCCTGCATTTTTTCAATGAGACACTCATTCTTGTGTGTCAGCGCTGTGATCCACGAGATGCTCTGTTTTTGCTGAGTTAGAGCGAGACACGTGTTCCCGGTCTCTGATAATGCGCCTCTAGTTGAACGTGCGTGTAACACTGAGTGAATAAACAGCGATTGTTCCCCAGGAAGTCTTTTCTCAGTGACAATGAAGCGTTAAAGGTATCTGTGAGTTTCTCTGCTACCACAACGAAGTCCAGTTTTCCGTTTCTCTGTCTGCAATTTTGAAAATGCAGCGCCCTTGCGCTTGTGAATGCCTCTATTCTCAGAAGACGAAGCGATGTTTGCCTCTGTGCTCTGATCTGCGAGAACGATAAGCAGTCTACAGTAAGAGATTCAAACAAGCTTGCGGTTATCTTGCCTAATTTTACAAAAAGCTCCCATAGGGTGAACGCGTTTTGTTCTGCAAGCACGTTCAAAACCCGGACAGAAACAATAAGAAAAAAAACAGACACGCTGTAAACAGACACCTTCAAAGCCCAAGCCCTCGCCCCCTGACCCCTCCCAGAAGCGCACATAAGCGTAAACAGCCTTGTTAAATGCACCTGCTGTGGAAGGAATGCAGCTGCCACCCTGCGCGCCCCTGCTCGCTCCTGAGAGCAAAACGCCGTGGGAGTGACACATTGGCAAGGAGGTGGGACATGCACCCGCCTTTGGCCATTTGCGTGCTTTCATTATTGAAAGACACATGCAAAGGCCAATCCAATGTGTGGGAGGAGTCTAACCCACACGGAGAAGTTTGGAGTGATTCTAAGAAGCCTCCCCATAGAGCATCGCCTGCGCGCTGCGCTAGGCTCGACCTAAAAAGCATGTCTAGGTCAATTTGTTGATTTAATCCCCAAATGACAGCTCAGAGTCAAAGACTACCCCTAGATTCCTTACTTTAGAGACAGGTGTGGGTAGAGAGCCAAGGTACTGAGGCCACCGAGATTGGTTCCAAAAGGAGATATCTTTCCTGAAAAGGAGGACCTCTGTTTTTTCTGAATTCAACTTTGCCCAGAATCACACAATGATGAGTCAAGTGCCGAAGCAGGAATTTGAACCTGGGTCCAAGGCGGCAGCTCTAGAAGCTAGGCCACATCTTCTCCCCTTTGTTTTTGGCAGTGACAGTAACAGGGCTGCACCAATTCAGTCAAAGAGAAGTTCTTATATTTGCATTTCGCTGCCACTCTTTCCAAAATCACCTTCCAGCTGTCCTATGCCTTTGACAAGATCCCAGTGCATGTTCTCTTAGCCACCACAGTCCGAAAGAAATTGGAAAGCTTAGGTGGAAGGCCCATCCACATTTGTGCAAAACGAATTCTCTCCCAAAACTATTACTGTGGAGCAGATTAATTAATAACCTGCTGGTGCAGGGATCACCACTTCGCCAGGGTTCTTAACAAGTAAGGAGGAATCGACACTGGAGCGAAGTCAAACCATAGGTTATTTATTAAGCATCATGAATGGGTCTCCATCCGACAAGTACCATCAAGATACCCAAGGAGAGAGCACACTGAACGATGGTTACATGGGTTTTTATAGCAAGAGATCACAAAAAAGGGACGCCCAGAGGTAAATAGAGCTTTGGGAAAAACACACAAATGAGGTAAGGCAAGAATCGACAGCCTCGGTGTCTTGTGCAATTGCTACGTCCTAAGACTGAACAACAAGAGATGTTATCTGAGTAGACTTTATTTGTGGATTAACCATTGCCTGAAAACCCTCGAGCAGATTGCTAGCTGTTCTTTTGCGCTGACTCTGCATGTTTACACAGCCTACAATGTCCCAATCTAAATCCTTTACTCATGTTTATACAGATGCGGTGTTAAGGATAGAACCAGGCTGAAAGTAGGGAAGGGGTGAAAATGGATGAAGCACAGCTTAATTAAAAAACGAAAGAATCAGATTTTACATTTCCACAGTCCTTCCTTTTCAGCGGTGCTGAATCCATTCTAAGAGGTACATGTACTAACCGTGTACATTAATATTCATAAATTCGTGAATTTCAGTATGCATCATCATTTCTCTATTCAATTCATGAATATTGACTGGGGAAGGTTTAATACTACTACAAATATTTATGCCGGTGGTGCATATCATAGGGGCACATTGAATGCAGCAGCAGCAAGTTAGAAAGATGGCTCCTATAATTACTATTCCCATCAATATTTCCAGCCCAAAGTAGAAAACATACCCCAAAACCATTCTGACCAAGTCCATGTTCCTTTTTCCTGGTGTATTTCTGCAGCTATTTGGTGAAGCTTTTGTGTGGCTCAATTAATATTAAGGGCGTTTTATGTAAATATTGAACAAATGTATTGTGCTTATATATTTGGCAGTGTGAATCCTTAAAAGAGGACAAGGTGAAGTGATAATGTTCAGATGCGGTAGGAGTAGGGGGCACTAGGCTATGAATAGGGTAATATGTTTCAAGCCTCCAAAATAGACCCAAAAATCCCAATACTAACAATAGAAAACATACAAATATCCTATTTTTCTCCTTTTAATCAAAAACTGTCAGCTTTTAGCGGGGGCATTCGAGGCAAGTACTTCTATTCCTTCTAATAGGTCAAAAAGACACCTTCCCAAAGAGCCTTAATGGCAGATCGACAACTCTACCCATTTCAACCTAATCTATATACAAATACCTATTTCAGAAGAACACCTAACACTATTCCCTAAACTGATCTTTTATATTCAACCTGTATGTTTCTTAACCTTCCTTCCTCTTACTGTAGTATTTGTTGTTTGATTGCCAAGGTAACAAAGAGTAGCGTAACGATCAGCCAGAAACAGAGCAATGTAATCTCAATTCTCCCAAAAATTCCCTCACTACACTATCAGAGAGCATTAAGTCCCAAGTGTCTTTTGCTTCAAAGCCTCACTGGCAAGCTTATGTACCGGTCCGGACGTTGGCGGTCTTGACCACCGGCATGGGTTGCTACCTATCCAGAGATAGTTTCTTCAATCAAAGTCTATAGTTCTTTTCGGCCCTTGGCCGCATTTCGTATCAGGGCTGAACAATGTCAGGATGTTCAAACAGAATCTGTTTATCTGGGTCAGGCATGATGGCAGCAAGTTGTTGTTCCAATGACACCACTTCACCATGTTTCAAAAAGATCACCATCCCCAAAAGGCACTTGCTGAGAGATCTGATCATATTCAGGTATTCCTCTTGTTATCCACTGATCATATGGCAAAGGGAGTGGTGCTTGCTTTCTCCACATCACTGGCATGGATCCAGTGTCTGTGCCCTGTGCACCTAACAGCAGTCTGAGTGGTGAAGAGAACTTGCACTGACCTCTGAAACTGTTGGGTAAAGACACAGTCTCTAGGCCTCAGCTTGTGACCTGGACCTTGAAGACTGGGAGAGAGACTGGCCTTCACCTGTGAATGGATCAAATGCAAATCTTTAGTCAACACAGTAATCAACAAGAAAGGTAAATTCAATATCAGATTGTCCTTGATCTTGGTACACCTTATACATTTGCTGGACTCCCCATAACCACCTCAACTGGTTGCAAGACCTCGAAGGGCAGATCTGGGGGTGCAAAATATCCTGCTGAAACGGGTACCTTTTCCTGTGCTATAAGTATGGCACATCATGCACCTCTTGACATAGAACTCTGCCACCCTGGGAATCAGATTATTGAACCATACATGGTCTGACGTGGCCACTATTCCTTTAGCACTGATGTGGGCTGAACTGTGGGCCATGGTAACAATAGCATTCACATAACAATTTGGAAGCATTCATCTTTGCTTTCCTGACAGATCTATCCAACATCCTGTCGCATCCTGACGCCCATATCTTTTACACTGTTCCATCTCTTCCTCCGTAGCTTCTTCCTGTACTTCCCTAATGCAATCTAGAGTCTGATTAAACATAGGCACTTCTGGTGTCCATCTAGCTGTCCCTACAATATACATTAAACTATACTCTAAATAGGCTGTTGGTTTAGGTGTTTCATTGGCAAAAGTATTTCCCTGTATTACCTCATCTATAATTTTCTTGTGGACAAAACATTTAACAATAGCAACTCTTTTTGGTAACATCAAGGTATCAGTAACTTCACTATTCATTCCCCATGCTGTATCTCATCACCATGCAAAGTCAAAAAGTCCCCCTTTTTGTGAGTCGTCCGAATGAGTGGGCAACTCCAAAGGCATATACATTGATATTTACAGTCAAATGTTTACTTAATTCACAGGCTCTAGTCAAAGCTGTCAGCTCCACAGATTGCACTGACATTTTCTTGTATTTTACATAACTCAACCACAGATTTCAAGGGAGTAACTGTATAGGCCGCTGTACAAGAGCCATCAGGGAGTTTGTAACATTAACCATCCACGGACAGTTCCCCTAGTGGGTCAGATATAGGGGTATCTGTCAGGTCTACCCGTCCCTTAGTCTCCTTCTCAGTAATAACTTGTTGGGACTCAGAAAGGGGCAGTACAGTGGCTGGATTCAAAATGTTACAGCATTTCAGAGTGATGTTTGGAGCAAAAAGTGTCAATTCATACCCTGTTAATATCGCACTGGTCAGGTGCTGGGTCTGAATTTTCTTTTTTTTTTTTAGATATCCACTAAATATGGTACCATAACTGTCAAATTGTGACCGTAAATATACATTTCAAATTGCTTTATAGCAGTGGGGTCCAATGTGGAGGAGAAATATGCGCATGACCTATTCCTTCCTACATGGGACCGTGCCAACCTACAACCATCTTTTGCATGCACAAATTTGTAATAATCAGGTTTTACCTAAAGCAGGAGCATTACATAAAGCATTTTTCAATTGCAAAAAGACAGCTTCACACTGATTAGTCCAAGGAAGCGGCATGCATACGTGCTTTAATGTTAAAGCAAGCAGGGGTTTTGCAATTAGTGAAAAATTTGGTAATAAACGTACAGATATTAGATTGAGTCAGTGGTTTCTGCAAGTTCTGCACCAATTATATCCTATGTTGGTGTAGCGTCTTACCCCCTTTGACAGGAGGAGACCTAAATAGGTAACCTTCTGTTGACAATACTGTAATTGGCTACCAGTAGATCACCAGGTACCTGTGAGTAGCTCTCCTGCGTGCAGTCCAACCTGTATTTTAAAAATAAAACTCATGCATTCAAGACAACATTTCTTTTGTATTTTCACAACTCATAAACTAATGTCTATAGAAAAATAGTTGACATTTTGAAAATGTACTTACAGCTATTACTTCAGCTGGAGATATTTGTTACTCATAATTATATCTTGGCGCAAAGGAGTATTGCAGCTATTGTTTGTATCTAGTACCCATGTAATATTTCAGTTCAAATTGTCAAAGCCTTTTTTTTTTTTTTATTACTGCTGAAAACCCTGGCTAATGCACTAATGTGATCACTACTGACACTCTTGGATGAGGTAGTCACTTTTTCATCACTGGTGACTTTTGTTACAGAAAATGTTGGAGACCCTTATACTAACATTCAGTTGTTGTGAAATAGGGCTTTGAACAGAGATGCCAGAAAATCCCACAGGTGTATTAACTTTACCTGAAAAACAACAGGATATTGAGGGACTACTATCCTGTTACTTTCTCTCAAATCAATTATAAATCAATAAACTTTTATCCTGTATTCCATCCCTTCTTTTAAGGACAGGAAGAATAGGGCTATTACATACATTAGAGGAAACTTCCTCAAAGCGAGTAAAGAAATCAGGGACGGACTCGCCCTGTCTTTGCTTACAAGCAGTGAGGAGCGTCCAATATATTTTCCGTGCCAGAATTATCGTCTTTATACAAGTTGGTATGTTGCCAGAGAGGTCCAATATGAGCTGATTGTTTTTTTTTTTTTTTTTACCAGGCTTCCTATCAGTTTCAGCTGCTATTATGGCAGCCCAGTCTCCTCCCAAATCAACAGCATGATCCTGTTTCCGAGTAAGTCGCCACATATCTGGTGGCAGGATCATACCAAAAAACATATCAATATCTGCTAAAGTCATGATACAGGAATCAATGGCTGCCTGTACATTATCATAAAATCCTCTAGGATTTTTCTGTATGTCTGGTAAAGAGGCTTTAAGAGTGAGTACATCCGTCCTTTTCCAGGACGTATATATCCAATTATACAAAAAATGGGCTCTAGCATCAGCGCTATTTGGGTCATCATTGTCTGCATTCCCTCTTCCAGGAATGAACTGTGGCGCAGCTTCTCTTATAGGTCTTATTCAGGGAGAGGGAGAGAGTTCATTACGGTATCCAATTATCGTTGCTATGGCAGTATTAATTCTATTTACAGGGAAGGCCCCTATCTGACACTGTCGATTAATAGCTCTAACATCGTCAGGGCCATTCTGTCTTGTAGTCATCTCCCATTGAACCATAAGTTGATGAGAAAGCCTATTTATCAGACAAAGAAGTTAGCCCTCTGAAAAATAATGTATCTGATCTATCATTTCTTCTACTTCCATTTCTAAATCACTTAACCACTTCAGTACTGTCAACCTTATTGCGTCCTGATGAAACTAAGGTACAGTAGAATGAAGAATTCGAGGGGTGGAGATAGATACAGGAAGTACGGGATCATCAGTTTTTTCAGGTGCAGTGGCCTGGGATGGGGGGGGGGGGGGGTAAGGGATGTACCGGTGCTGGTTGGAAAATAGGGAGCTGGGCAGCCGCGGGCAAAAGAGGTGGGGCCGGAGGTACAAGGGGGGCGACATTTGGTGGTCCAGGGGGAAGAGGTGTTAAGGGTAAATATGGGGGCAGGGGTCGTTTGATCAGTAATCCATCAATATCTGAATCCACATCTTCTTGGTGGACCTGAACTGCTACTGTTGGTCTAACTATATATTCCTTAGATCAGTGGTTCCCAAACTTTTGACTCCTGAGGACCCCCATTGAGTCACCACTGGAAGCCGGGGACCCCCAAGCAATTTGTATGATTTAAATTTCAAACATTAAAACAGTAATTCAGAAAAAATAAACACACGTGCACACAAAACAACTACTCGAATTACTAAGGATTTTAGGGGCATATTTAGAAGCCCCTATAGCCATGGGAACGTCACTTTTTGCAACGTTCCCGTGGCGATAGAGGTTTCGCCTTATTTACAAGGCAGCGTTAAGCCACTTAACATGGCTTAACGCTGCCTTGTAAATAAGGCCCCCTGTCACACAATGCCTAGCGTGAAAGGGGTGGGCAGTGGGTGTTGCGGTGGGCGTTTCACCGCAACACCCATTGATTTTGACGCTGCCCCCTATTTACAAGGGCAGCGTAAATAGGAGGTAGCGCCAAAATTAAGCCAGGGAAAACAAGGTCTTAACTTGGCAAAACGAGGAGAAATCCTTTATTTCTCCTCGTTTTTGCTTTTTCAATGTGTGCTGCTTTGTGCAGCACACATGGAAAAAGCAAAACGCCTTGGATTGTTTATGTTCAGGCACGTGACCCTTCCTGCACATAAACAATCTTTTAAAAAAATGCCATTTTGTAACTTCCATGTGTGCTGCATTAAGCAGCACACATAGAAGTGACAAAACGGAATTTCAAGATTGAAGGGGGACCTTCCTGCACATAAACAATCTTCCACTGCATCTACACACCCTTGCACTATGGTCAAGGGTGCCCGCTGGCGCTACACTGCTAAGTGTAGCGCCAGCACAGGGAAAACGCAGGGCTGCACCATATTCTTGTAAATATGGTGCAGCCCTGTGTTTCCGAGTGGCGGAGCGTGTTGTTAAGCCAAGGAGGCTAACGACACGCTCCGCCACTTCTGTTGTAAATATCCCCCTTAGTATTTTATATTCAAAGAATTTGCAAAAAACAAAACATTTTAATGGGAAAGTTGGTGCTGCATCTCCGTGACTAACTTTTAAATGGTTGGTTTTATTTCGCAGAACGAGGCTCCTGCTCCTGCTAGGGCCAGACTGGAAACCCAAAGCAGCCCTGGCAAATGTTTTCAGACCAGTCACCATATGGTGCACACCAAGTGCAGTGTGTGAGTCTGACCACTACAAAGGGGGCTTTGGGAGGCTCTCCCCCAAGAAATGTAGGAAACATTGGTGCAGTTTAAAACACATTTATCATTATATATTAAATTGTATTGGCTTTTAACGAATAGTAAATGAAGACCTTACTATGCACCAGGATACGACAATCTTTGTTGGAGTTCTTCAATGATTCCCTTATTATCACCCTTCAACAGTGCCTCTCATCTCTCCATAGCCTCTCTGTCACATGTATTTCATTTGTTTTATAGTATCTCTCATACCATTGTAGGATGTCAGAGCACTTTACATCACACACATATAGCGACAATGAATCATACGTGTAAATCAGTGTATAGAAAATGTTACATAAGGCAAAGGGTTCTACAATGTGTAGGATTCACATTGCATTCATACTGGTAGGCATTTTTAAAGAGTGCTTGATCCGGAGAAGCGCAAACTTGGGATTCAGAACATCAGCCAGTGGTTAGCATTGACTTTAAAAAATAAAAATGTATTTCCGCCCAAATAAACCTTTTTAGCAGCATCAGGATAATGAAAGACTGGGAAAAAACATAAGTTACTAACTTGTACCATGCAGTTTGCAAGCAGCTCTTTGATGACAGTTTATAGGTCACTGTGCTAGATTACGATTGTCACTTATGAACTGCAGATTAACAAAAAAATCTCTGTGACAAAAGCAGTAACCCACTGACCAATGCACATAAAACACTGTTTTTTAAAATGCATGGTACACGTTCTTTGCAGTAGGCATATTAACCCTCTGTGCTACGTTAGATTACTCAAGGCTGCAACTGGACAAAACTCATCTCTCCAGCAGGTGCATTAATCACTGGCGTTATTTTGACACTTTTATTGTTGCTCGAAAACTGCTAATTAGACAAGGAACTTTGCAGTGCTTTTAAAACTGCCTCCTGGGGACCCCCTGGGAATGTGTCACGGACCCCTGGGGGTCCGCGGACCACAGTTTGGGAAACACTGCCTTAGATATTAATAATCTATGCTCTCTATCTAAACATTCCTTTTTCTCCTGAACTTCCTTATCCTTCAATTCCTTATATTATACTTCTGATACTCTGTCTTCCTTTCCTGTTTCCTTTGTACCTTCTCTGCCTTGAGCTGCCGCTCCTTCACTTCTTTCCTCCACATACGCAAACTGTCAAACATAGCTGGCCTAACTTTCTTTTTTTAATTTTTTTTTTAAACAATTGTTTCTCTAGATACTAGAGTTTGTGAGGGTCCATGGTTCCATCAAGTGGCCATTGCAACTGGGGATCCCCTTTTGTATATTTGTTCCACAATGCATTATACATGATGGGACAAATACCATATTTGATGTACATCTCAAAATTCGGCGTACCTTCTGGTGGCGCCAGCTGACTTGCTTCCAAAATGCTCTGCTTATCGCAGCAGCAACAACAAAACTTCCAAAGCGTATTAAGTACAGGCATGTTATATAAGATATAAAAAAACTTATAAACAGAGAGAAATAAAAAATATTCTCACATTACCTGTAAGGAAAAAATGTTTAGTCAAAATAGCAAGCTTCAAAACAGATTCCAAATACCAAATCAAAACAGATTCCAAATACCAAGTCAAAACAGATTCCAAATACCAAGTCAAAACAGATTCCACATACCAAGACAACTTCTAACCGAATGAACCAGTTCAATACAGATTTACCTTATGTGTAGTCTTCAACTCCCACCTGTCGATCCTCCCTGATCCAAAAAAAATGACCGTCCGAAGGCCCCAGTCAAGGCCAGCAGCCGCCAGGAAGATCAGAGTCGGAGAGCTGAAAAATCACCTTGGACCATGAGCAACACTAGTCTCTTCAGGTGGGGCGCCCCTCAATGAAGTTCATCTTACCGACCCGATCTCCTCTCCTGGTCCAACTGCAAGCCTTTGATGGGGCCCCGCGTTCAGGCGCCAATTTGTGGAGCAGATTAATTAATAACCTGCTGGTGCAGGGATCACCACTTCGCCACGGGTTCTTAACAAGTAAGGCGGAATCGACACTGGAGCGAAGTCAAACCATAGGTTATTTATTAAGCATTCATGAATGGGTCTCCATCCGACAAGTGCCATCAAGATACCCAAAGAGAGAGCACACTGAACGATGGTTACATGGGTTTTTATAGCAAGAGATCACAAACAAGGGACGCCCAGAGGTAAATAGAGCTTTGGGAAAAACACACAAATGAGGTAAGGCAAGAATCAACAGCCTCGGTGTCTTGTGCAATTGCTACGTCCTAAGACTGAACAACAAGAGATGTTATCTGAGTAGACTTTACTTGTGGATTAACCATTGCCTGAAAACCCTTGAGCAGATTGCTAGCTGTTCTTTTGCGCTGACTCTGCATGTTTACACAGCCTACAATGTCCCAACCTAAATCCTTTACTCACGTTTATACAGATGCGGTGTTAAGGATAGAACCAGGCTAAAAGTAGGGCAGGGGTGAAAATGGATGAAGCACAGCTTAATTAAAAAACGAAAGAATCAGATTTTACATTTCCACATTACCAATAATAAAGTTGGACATTTATACAGACTTTAATGAAAAGGAAAAGCTGTGGGACGGTTGTCACACCCTTTATCAAACCTGGTGTCAATAACCTCACAGTAGTACCTGTAGCACTATAAGAATCGAAGGCCTTGTACATTACAAAGATGGAGAAGTTTCTGAGAACAGCATTAGAGGTTTCTTTTGCCTCATTCCTCGCATTCATAGCAGAAAAGAAAGCAATCCATTTCATAATGGATTCTTAATGAATGCCTGTCCAAAATAATTATATCCAAACACTACAATAAGTTTCTAGAATTTACATGATATTCGGTTCTGTTCAAGTAGAAAAAAAGAAATATGGCTCTTATGACAAGGCCTGCATCTTGCGGAATTTTCTGGCCTACGAAAAACAACCTTGAGAGTTAATAGACCGACATAGCACCACATTTTCTTGTTTTAATAAACACTTTGAATGATTTTATAACTAGGTCCAGTCATCCCAGTTAAAAACTGCCACAGGGATAACACATTTTCTAGGTCAAGGCCTAGCACCAGAGTTACACATCAATGGATGTTGTCATGCATCCAAATGCCACACGTGACTCCAGTGGACGAGAGTCCTTTCTGCAGCACATCTGGAGGCAGGAAGCAGTCAGGGCCTGTGGTATGGCGAGTCTGATGGTGGCACAGTCCACTGGGGCACAGCAAAGTACAGCTAGAGTTAGACAAATGGAAGCCTTGGTATCTTGATTCTATCCACAGCGGAGAGTCAAGAGCTCCCAATGACAGTCTTAAAATTAATCCATAGTCACAAATGCAGTTCTTGGCACTAGTAGTTGTACCAGATTTAAATTCGAAACAGAAGCTGGAACAGAATAGGATGGAAAATATATTTTAGGCTTTTCATAAACCTTTCTGCCACCTCAAGGGGAAAAACAGATTATCTCCAATTGTTTCTAAACAGTGCTTTACAGATAACATAATGGTCTATGACCAACGCAAAACAGGATGGTAGAGTGAAGTCAGATCCAAGAGGGGAGATAAGTATGGGAGGTAAAGACTGAAGAGGTGCATCTTTAAGTCCTTTCTAAATGCAAGAGGGTTCAGATTTAGGGTAGAGTTCCATAATCTTGGGGATAGGGACAAGAAAGTCTTGTTTTGATATTCCATTTTTTTGTGTTAGGGATCTTTAAAATGTGGCGATTGCGGCTTCTGGTATTTGATTGTCCGCTAGTGAATTTGAATTTGTTCCTCAAACAGGGAGGTAGGGTGGTATGAATTGCTCTATATATACTGTAGTCCACCTTGGATTTATTTTTTCTTCAAGTGGCAGCCAATGTAAAAGTTTCAGAATGTGGAGATTTGGTGAGATTTAGCTACATGAAATGTAGCTTGAAGAAAAGTAGTAGCAAATGTAGTTGCTAGTATATAGATTTAATCGACTTGGCAATGCGGTCATTTAGAGAGAGGGTTTGATCTAAGATGAAGCTGACTGACTTTGCACGTGGGAGCAAGGTTGGGTAGCTGCTAGAAGTTTTACAGCATCCAGCTATTGTTGTACTGTGCATGGACAGCAGAGAATAGAAGAAGAAATTCTGTCATCAAATGGTTTAGTTTTAGAGCGAGCAAACACATCCATTTGGCTAGATTATGAAGGAAGGCCTTCAGAGTTGTTAAGCTGGGAAGATCGGTCGCTCAGAAGTAAAGCAAAGTGCCAGCATCATATTGATTAATGGAGAATACAACAAATGTAACTTTATAAGACAAAGTACAGTGATTCAATATAAACTACCTGTAGGTGGTACTGGGCATGTATGAGACAAATTTTAATTCCCCAGTGAAACTGGATGTTAGGACAAGGACTTAACCCACTACCACAACCTTTGGCCTTTCATGCAGTTTCTTTTAGAACATCCCCGCCAGGTTACCCTATCAAATAATGGATTCAGAACTGAAATAAAGACATACGATTAAATTAGTAGATTGTTACTAGGTTTTCACAGGTGGCTCTTGTCTCATAAATGATGGAAAAATTTGCCATTACAAAACCATAACCAGTTCTATTTTGAGGGGTAAACTGAGTATATCAATTCTTAATTTGGCTCACCATGTAAGAGATGGTCAGATTTCAAATGTCTTAGAATCTCTAAACCTGATCTTTGATGTTTATAGTTCTGTAATCTATATTCTCACAAATGATTACAACTGCTCTTTGCCCTCAATCTAATCCAGACAGGCCTGATTTCAGAGGGGAAAGAGTATATGAAGTATAGAAGGCAGATCAAGAAGTCCATTTGTATTCTATTTTTCAATTAATCCAGGAGGTATTTAGAATTCTTCATTAGTTGCCATCCTTTATTGGTGACCATCCTCTAGTACGTTTTTCCCAAAAATTATTTTCAGCAGAAGCAAGAACTTTCTTACCTTGCACTCTAGGACTGAGGGGCATATTAGCAAGACCCACGTTAAAATTATCGCCGTTTTAGCGGCAGGAAACTGCCGCTAAAACGGCGATAATGGGCTTGCTAATATGCGTTATAGAATTCAATAGAAGCCCAGGTTAGATGTGCAGGACATCTAACCTGGGCTTCTATTGAATTCCATAACGCATATTAGCAAGCCCATTATCGCCGTTTTAGCGGTTATTTCCTGCCGCTAAAACGGCGATAATTTTAACGTGGGTCTTGCTAATATGCCCCTGAATTCGGTTGACCCCTCACACTTTCATTAGTTTTTACTCAATTCTGGGGGGAATTAGTGGCTTTATATTGTTCTTCCAGGACTTTAAACTATTTTTAAATAATATTCTAATTAATTTTCTGTCCATTTGCGGAAAGGACAAAGAAGGTGCCCTCAATCAACAGATTAAAAGCATTTTATACATAATTTATCTGGAGGTGTTCACTGTGTTAATTTTTTTTAATAAATCCAGGATCTCAATGAAAATTGCCTCTACAATGAGCAGGTTCCTCCTCTGGGTTTGCATTAAAATTCAGACTGTAGACTGCAGGTCTTCGTAGGCTTTAACAATTAGATCGCAACAAGGCTTCAGTCAGATAGGTATGTGCCATTCAGCTAGGCATTTGTAACAAGCCGTCCACGAATAATTGATTGTAGCCATTGTGGGGCCTGTCATGGTGCAGTATTCATGTATTTTGGAGAAAAAAGTAAATTCCTGATGTCATGATTTTGCCATCTGCGCTCATTAAGTATACCTAGCGTCATGTTTTGACATTCATTTGAAATACAGTGACAAATAGAAAGAAGAGACCCTTGATGCCTTCTTTCACATTAGGGATAAAAACACTGATTCCATTTTACAGCTGTAGGTTTATTTCTATAAAGTTTCATCACCAAGTAATGATTTACAGGCCGCCATCTACTAGGTCTTCAGACTCTAGGATAGCAGAACAAGGCCCGAGAATGAAGAAATTCTGACATTGGACTAATCAGGAGACATAAAGAAACATGACCTCTGATCGAGGGACATGCTGACATCGGGAGCTTTGCAGAACTAGTGAAACCATGAGAATGACTCCAGTCCTGCTGTTCCTGCTCTCTTCACCATTATGTTCAAGAGAAAAACCAGACAGAATAAGTTAAGCGGCAGATCCTTTGTCTGGAGGAAGCAATCAACAACAAATTCAACCTCTGCCCTTCTGGGAAAAATTGTGAACGATTTTTGCACTTCTTTGTCAAAAGATAAATGCCCTGGGAGCTCCAATATGCTGAGACTGGTTTTCAAATTTTCACTCTGCTGGGTTTAAGATCCATAGAGTAGAAAAAACATTTTTGGTAGCTTTGCTTCATGAATTCTTTTCAGCACTCATGAAGGCAGTGCTGCAGGCTTAAACTTGCTTGATACATGGTGCAACAAAGTTTTTACCCGTGTCCCTGAAGGACTCTATTGGCTTCTTTTGAGATCTGAGTACTTTTCAAAACTCTAGCTTTGTATGGAAAGTATTCCATCTTAGTACTCCACTTGTTTTCCCCCCCAAAAAAAAAATGAAAGTTTGCTGAGAATTGAAAATTGTGTCAAATCATGTCTAGTTTTTGTATAAATTCCAATAATTAGCGCAATGAAACCCTGTGATGTTCACACTGAGGTATCAGCAACTCATTTTTTGAATGTTCGGCCAGTAGTTTTATACACTTCATCTGCTTTGGCAAAGTTTAGAAGACATTACACACATTTAATTAAATTGTAGTTTGAATATTTTGCAGGTGTTATGTAAGTAGTGTTTTATTTTTATGAAGGTTCTCTCTTTTTTTTTATCCTGACTGGTGCCTCCTCTGTGATGTTGACATACTCTAAAATGATAAAATGAAAGTGACTCCTCTTTGCTTGCTAATCTTAGATATTGCAGTTGGAATTTTCACATGTGAGGAAGGATAAAACGGTTTTCCTCGGTCTCGAAAATATGGACTTTTTAACATGGCCTTCTTCCAAGGCTGCATGCCACTAACTGAATGGTCTCTAGTAAGGGGCCCCACCAATCAACATTAGGTGAGTCTGTAATAACCACCAGCTGATGGGATATTATAGAAAACTGCGATCTTCCGTTTCTGTACTCGGGGAATGGATTCAGGAAGAAAAAAAAAGACTCACTCACGTCCAAATGAATCCCAATAATTAAAATATTTTTAGAAAAATTGTAAGTTTAATGTTGCACCAATAATTGCAGAAAAACAAAAACGATGCTTGGACATTTTTTCTCTAAATTTGCTGTACTGTCAAGACTACAAATTGTGATTTGCTATTTCCAAATCATGGTATTATTGCAAAAAATCCAACATTCTCTAAATGACCCATTAGTGGTGAGATGCTCATTTATTCCTAATGGCAAAACAAAGCTCCATTGTAGATAATCTCCCAAGAATACATTCCTTCAAGCTGCCGGGGTTGCTTCCACTGATGCTGTAAACGCATTCTTTTAATTCTCTTGTGGTATTTTTTTCCTGTTGCTCGACACCACTCGGGGCGTAATAAAAAGATCTGCGATATTACCCGGTACCTCTGCCCACGGTTACTGACACAGGAAGCATCGATAACGGAGGGTCAGTGAAGGTGGGCGGAAATATCCTACCCGGAGGAATCCGTTATTTGGGTCTAATTTTTCCCTGGTATTTCATTTTACACTCCACCAGCGCAGAAGAGGCAGAGTCCCCGAGTGAAACACCGCAGGGCAGTGGAGTTACCATGGATTACATAATCTCGATACAGGATTAAGGGGGACCTCAGAATGAGGCCCTAATCCCTAAAATATGCGTAGCACACCGTTTCAGAGAGAGGAAGGGGTGAAGAGGTTAAGCACCGAGGCACACATGTGAAGACAGCTGCCGCCTGCTGGGGATGAGCATGGCATTTTATCTTCCCACGGGCCCCTCTGACGCGCTGTGTGCCCTGCTGGCCTGCATGGCTTAGAAAGTGGCTGGGGCTTAAACCGAAATTAAGCATGCACAAAGCTTGTCTTTTTTAAGGTTGGACAGCAAAATAGGGTGCCATTTCTTGACACTATATTTTACACACGAGGAGGGGTGTCGCTTTTTCTTTTGTTCAAAATATACTTCACTAGACTTAGCCATATTCTGCCGGCACGATCTAAACATACATCCAGTTACACAGACGACAAGAGGAAGAAGCGAATGGTGAGTCGGTGAGAGAGTAACAGAGTGCGCAACAGTGAGCGAGAGAGAGCTACAGATAGATATCTACGTAGCTAGATTGATAAATACATAAGTCTCTACTAGCACAACTAGAGGGGACGTGGCGTAACGGCCAGAGCTGCCGAGTTTGGAGAGGGGAACCAGGTTCGTGTCTCGTCGTTGGCTCCACATCCTATGATTCTGGGCAATCTCCCCGTGTCTACCAAAAAAGAATGCCTCCTTGTATAATGTAAAGCGCTCCAATACCTTCGGGCCGAGTTAGCGCTATATAAACATTTCAAAATGAAAAAAGAACACCCCGTTATGGGTGCTAATCGACGTTGGCAACCTGTGTGAGTAATCTGAATGAAGTTTGCAGATAGATGGTTCAAGCTAGTGGCTCAATTTCAAATTCTGTGCACTCTGGTTAAGGGGGGGATGGGCATGGTTTTAGAGGTGAGGCCAAAGTAGTATTTCAGAGTTATTGCTCTTTGCCGTAGTAAAATCTTCTGAACAGAATTACACCGAAGTTAGCATGCATGAGAACAAAAGGCTGCCGCAACCTGAATCTTTAATGCAGCTTCCCTTCCCTAAGCGAGGGGCCATTGATGGCCGTTGACCCCGTGTCCAGAAAGTAAAACGATGGAAGCAAGCAGTGAGTGATGAAGAACACATTCTGACTCAAGGAAGAGAGGGAGCCCAGGGAGAACAATCCTGCATCTAAAGAAAAGGCACTGACTGCGGATCTGGGAGGCACACTTCCCTGAAGTGAGCAGCTTCTCAGAAGCATTTAGGGAATCAGTGAACTTCCCCATAATGATGAAGATCATTTTAAACTAGTGGCACATGGCCGTCATCAAGGGCTGCAAATACCTAACGTTGCGTCAGTGGGTTCTGATCATGGCACAGGGAATGATGTGGGGTAGAAGGGCACACCCTGTACACACTGCCCAGTCATAGCCATGCCAAGTGGCTTTAAAGGCATGGAGACTGAAGGTAGGGTGTGTCCGAGAGTTAATGCCCTGTACTTTGAGCCTACTGCATCTGCCAATGTACTGGACAAGGTACACAACTCATTCTGGGAGCACAGGAACAGGGTTCAGTGCTTCAGCCATGCAGAAAGCAGCTTCGGTAAGCACAGGACTGTGTACAGTGCATGGCTGTCGGCCACATCCAGTGCACAGTACTTGCTGCACTGGACGAAACACCATGCACCCAATGTCATTTGCAGCATCTCTAGAAGCAATAAGATTGCATACAGAGCATGGTCCCAAGGCCACATCCTGCACCCAGTCTATTGCACATTGCAAATCAACACGTGCAGTGGCAAATGGAAGCATGAGCACTGCACACTGTGAATATAGCGGGTTTCTGCGGCAAGGGGATAGGTGCAGGGAATGGTCAAGAGCCACGCCATGGACCCACTGTGCACAGCTGCAGCCCATGTGTAGTGGGTTTAAACTTTGGCCTAGGGCCAAAGTATATTCTAACAACACCAAAACAAATTCCCAGAAAAATGTGTTAAAGGAAAGTTTTGATTCTTTACTAATGTCTGAAAATAACAATTGTTATAAACAAAAGATAAAAAATTCCCCTCACATTAAAGGGGCATTATTGCTTGGATCCAAAACATAGAAAACACTTACATTTTGTAGAGCTACCCACAACCATATCTTCCTCCTAAATACATAGCAATATCCTCACATATGACGTCCCTGTTGACATCCAAGTGACATCACCAATACTATCAATGACATTACACATCACATAATCAAGCATCGAACTTGCATGGGAGACCTGGGTGAGGACAGCAGAAACTCCACTCAAGAACAGGCCTTGTGCCCAAAAGATGAAGGCCAAGCCCAGTGGCCCCTGAGGGGAGGGGTGCGGAGTGTCCCCTAGGCGTTGAGCCAAGTGTGCAGTACAGGGTCCGGCCTTTAGACAGTCTAGTCATTGCACTTTAGGAATGATTGAAGGTTAAGTCCAATAGGCCCTAGAAGTAGGGGTGCTGAGTGGTAGGCCAAAGTGAAAGGCGTTAATTGAAGGCAGGCACTGCTTTCGGGGGTCCATCGGGCACTGCTGAGGGCAGTGCACATTGGGCTCTTGGCATACTTTGTGGAAAACAGAGTAAGGCCCCCCTGCACACATCATGCTGGCTACAACCAAAGTAGGCATTGGGCACAGCAGCCTTTCACCCTCAGCACAGGACATGGCTGAAGACCAGTCTCTGCATTCATGCCTGGAGCGTTCTAGGCTCAATAATCGTTCCCACTTTGTGTGATATCGTCAGCAATTTACTAACACAAATTATAGTTGTGTAGCTCACGATAATTGATGAATTTCGGTGTTTTTATGGCTTTGGATTGTAACCATTACATCCCTTCAACTGACGCTTTTTAGGGAAGGAGATAGTCCAACAGACAAACTGACAGATAGGCACATACACAGATCACTAGAACCACAAGTTAGAATGTCCAAGAAGACTGTAGCTTGTTGGCTAAACAAGAAATACAAGTTAACACATGAAAGACAACTTAAAAATTGCATTGGAAAAAATTATGTTGTATTTTGCATTCTAGTGAGGATCACTGGTCTTCATGTTATGTTTTGAGTCCTATCTTGTGTGATCATGGACAAATCGCTTGACCTCCAGTCCTTGGTTTCCCTATCTGCACGATTTGGGAGACCCAGACATACCTTGGTTTTAGGCGCCAAGTTTAAATCTTGGAAAAAAGTTAGTTTGACAATAGGTGTTCCGGTGACAAATGTATGATACACTCTGCTTTCAAGCTTGTGATTTACAATTTACCACAATCAACAAGGGCTGTATTAACAGATGCAGGAGCAAAGGCAAAGGAGCTGTCGGATGTTGCGTTGCATGTGTGCCTCGTAGAGGTGGTGCATAATCAGAGCATCAGCTGAGGATGCCCCTCAGAAATAGGAAAAGAGAATCCCCGAAGTGTCCCCCTGCAGCCTTGTGCAGTCACTCACTGCACCCGCCTGCATGGTGATCTCCGAATTCCCTTTCAATTGTAGGCTGGGTTACCACATGCACAGTATAGGTGGGCTGGCGGATTCCAACAGCCGGTCCACCTTTCATAAAGCAGAGCCCCCAGAAGAACCGCAAATTCACAATTGGACTGAAGCAGCGCATTTACTGGAATAGGGAGCACTGTTCCCAGTTTGCTCCCGGGGCACCCAGTTAAATGTGTGCTGTGGCACAAACAGCGCCAGTGCACCCTATACGTAACACAGACCCAGATGTCTTAGCAGGACAAGGTATAATATAATGCATACACAACCGCTACATTACTGTTATTTTTATGTTATAGATCTTTTTAAGGACTTGATAAGGGGTGACACCAAGTGCAGTGGAAGTAATGTAAGCAGCGTTTGGTTGGTTTAAACAAAACAGAAAAAGCAGATACAAAATAAAAACAACACTGGCAAAAACAGCCTTATAAAAAATAAACAGTGTGCGCTGGAATCAACTTTTAACTTCCATAAACACCAAGCTGCAAGACTCTCCTTAAGTTGAAGCATCGTTGCTCCCAGTTTACTGTAACGCATTTATTAAGTGACACTATGCTGCACTGCCTTTCAGTAACAAAAATAAAACATTGAATCCGGGAATTTGAGATTTAGGACTGCGTTGTAGTATTAGCAGGGCCAATGGCAATGTGCACATTTGCAGCCACTGTCTTTTCGGCATAAAGTATGGATTTATGGCACATGCAACATAATTCATGTCATGTTGTATCATTTTCAAACTTCAACAAAATAAATAGTTTGTAGCTAAAATGAATCAAAGGGGAATAAAAAGAAAAGTTCAGCATGTGGTGCCAGGCAGTGGCAGACTCTTTGCAAAGATTAACTTGTCACCCTTTGGCAGTGGCGTAGCTAGACATACTGCCACCTGGGGCGGACCCTAAGTTTGCCGCCTGCGTGCAGGTATGAGTGGGGGGTTTGGCGGCCGACTTATTCCGGGGGGTGGGGGGAATTTGGCAGCCTACGGACGACTTGTTCTCCGGCCAGGGGGATGGTGGTAGTCGAGAGACACGACTCCTGCCGCGCCAAAAAACAGTACCGCCTCCCTAGCTACGCCGCTGCCTTTTTGTTGTTGATTGATGCAGCCAGGATTCAAACAAGTACTAAGAAGGTGAAAACTATGCCCAGATAGCACTGCTTGTTAAAATTATGTGTGTTAATATGTCAAAACAGTGAAGTAATACTAGCACAAAATGCACCCCATCACGCTGCGTATTTGCCTTTTCTTTCTGAATAACTTAGTTGACTCTGCCACATAATTTGGTCCTCAATTGCTGATTAATTGCAATGACTCTGAATATTAGTTGCTACTATAGTAACAAACATTGGCAAAGCCAATAGGTCTTGTCTATGCAAGAGCTATTGGCTTTGCCAATGTGTTTTAGCCATGTTGTACACCAGCATGGCTGCTGTTTAGCATAGCTAAAAGTTAGTGCCCTAGAGGAAAGTGGCATGGAGCGTTGTAGAGTGGAGTAGCGTGGATTAGGGGTAATAGAGAGGAGTGGAGTAGAGTAGAGTGGCATTGGGTGGAGTGGAGTTGCACAGAGTGGTGTACAGTGTTGTGGGGTGGTGCAGAGTATCGTGGAGTGGCATGGCGTGGAGTGGACCCGGCGTAGAGTAGAGCGGCGTGGATTGGCGCAGAGTGGAGTGGCGCAGAGTGGAGTAGTGTGTCGTTGAGTGGCATAGAGTGGAGCAGATTAGAGTGGAGAGCCGTAGAATGTAGTGTAGTAGAGTGTCATAGTCTGGAATGAAGTAGAGTGTCGTAGAGTGGTGTAGAGTGTCCTTGAGTGGAGTGTCATAGAGTGGAGTAGCATAGAGTGGAGTAGCATAGAGTGGAGTACTGTGTCAGAGTGGAGTCCCATGAAGTGGAATATAGAGTGTCGTACAGTGGATGAGCGTAAAGTGGAGTCGAGAGGTGTAGATTGATGTGTTGTTGAGTGGTGCAGTGTTATAAAGTGGAGGGGCACTGAGTGGCAGACTAAAGTATTGTCAAGTGGAGTGGCATAGAATGGCGTAAACTGGAGTACATTATTGTAGAGTGGAGTGGCGTACAGTTTCGTAGAGTGGAGTTGCATAGAGTGGAGTGGCGTAGAGTGGAGTAATGTTGTACTGTGGAGTAGAGTAGAGAGGAGTAGAGTTGCATAGACTGCCGTGGAGTATAGTGCCACAGAGTGGAATAGAGTGCAGTTTCGTAGAGTGAAATAGAGTGGAGTAGCATAAAGTGGTGTAGAGTGAATAGGATAGAGTGGAGTGGGATAGTGTGTAGTAAAGTGTCAGAGTGGAGTTGCATAGAATGGAGTTGAATGTAGTGGTGTAGAGTGGAGTAGTATAACAGAGTAGAGTACCGTGTTATAGAGTGGAGTAGAGTGTCACAGAGTGGAGTATGCATGATGTGGTAGTGCACTGCCATTACAACAAACATATTTTCAATTGAAATGACCATTACATTTGCACAGACATACAGTTTTACTGATAAAACTACACAGTGCACAAATGATAAAGTGTGGAAATCGGCTTCACCTAGTGTATTGATTTGTTTTGAGCTTATTAAAATATTTTTTGCCACCACACTTCAGAATTACAAAGAAATGTGCTTCAGTTCTGCTTTCCTACTTCTGATGTATTCTAAAATGATTTTACTAAACAGATTCCTAAATTAAGGTGTCTAGACTAAGCTCGCCTCACCAGCAGGGCTCCCGCTCCAACAGACTCACCTATATTTATTTATTTATAAAGTTTTGTATAGCGCAAACATGACCCTAGTGGGTATCAGAGCGCTTTATGCTATCATGCCTAGATAATGGGTGCAATGCTATTGTACATGAAACTTATCTAATGTTTATGACATTTAACAGGATATGTTGTACACCGCTCCGATACCAATGGGTCATGTTTGAGCTTTATACAACTCTCTAAATAAAATAAGTAAAATAAAAATGTGTACAGTTCATTTACAGGCATTTTACATTTTGTTGGGTGCTAGAAAAAAGGCTTTTAACATTTGCAGCTCTATCTCCTTCATCCCCAACAGGTGCGATATATGTTGCTCTGTCACCGACTAGCCCAACCCAGTCTAAAAAACATTTCTTTGTAAACAGACCAGTTTATGTAGAAGTGCTGTACCTAACAAGCCCCTGAATAGGATCAAATGTAGCAGATGTTTATAAAGATTGTAGTTCTAGATAATTGTTAACATATTGTATTATAATAGCACTTGGCATTGAAGTACAATAGGGCAATTCATTGGCAACTCGGGCAACTTTCCTTTCCACACAATGCCACTCCACTGCATGCCACACAATCCACTCCAATTCCATGCCACATAATTCCACTCCACACAATTCCACACCACTCCAAGCCACACAATGCCACTGCACCCTTCCACACCACACAATTGCACTTTACACCACGCCACACAATTCCACTCCATATAATTCCACCCTATGCCAAACAATTCCAAACTACACAATTCCACTCCACGCATACAATTCTATGCCACACAATTCCACTACACTCCAAGCCACACAATTCCACTCCCCACCACACAATTCTACTCCACGCCACACAATTCCCACTGCACTCAATGCCACACGATTTCAATCCACTCTATACAATTCCACTCCACATCACACAATTCCCTGCCACACAATTCCACAGCACACAATTCCACGCCACTCGACATGTCAGAACCCCGTTCAGATAGCCACAGGCCAAGTGGAAGCTACTGGGCCCAACTGTGGGGGTTGATGTCTTTTACTCGTGATGTCCCCACCAACTACAGATCCTCAGCCACTGGGTCAAGTACCCCTTCAGCATTTGTTTCTGAGTGGTAGCGCGGGTCGAAGAGTCCGAGGTTTCTTGGTGGGAAGTAGACAAAGGGGGGAAGGAGGTTTGAAACACAGGCTCACAACACAAAATACGTTCAATAGCAGCAATAGTCCAGTCAAATACTTGCTTTTATGAAAAAAGGGGCACTTCTAAACCAACACGAAGTAAAAGGCATTCACAAACAATACATACAGTCCCCCAAGGTCAGGGCGCTAGTGTTTCAATAGGTGGTTTCTGAGTCCCACTCCCCTTTCGCTAGCAGTAGTGGTACTGGAGTCTCAGCAGTCCCATGCCGACGCCAATGAGGTTCAAAAAGTGTTCCAGTGCTGAAGCGGTATATGGCAGGCAGGTTCCCCAGTGGTGTTCCGGCTCAGTAATCAGTCTTATCCATACCACCAAGAATCATCCAACCAAGGTCCCGGAGAGCGCACCCCTCTTGGGCGCTGAAGCTCCAGCGGCTGTGGATATCGCACACCCGGCCCTGCAGGGGCAGTGGTCGGGTGCCCTCGAGTTCCTCAGACATGGTCCCGCTGGGACAATGACCGGGGGTCCTCGACGCTCCTCTGATGACTGTAAGCTTCCTTGGATCCTCCTCACAGGTGTGGGGGAGGCCAGAGTGGGACGGTTTTGGAATTCAACGCTCCTGGTGCAGATACTCAGTCGGGGCTTGGGTCCACTCAGGTCACCTCAGTGGCCTCTTCCTCCTGACAACTCTCTTGCCCAGACCATGCTCCTCGTCTTTTTCCCTGTGGACCCACCTAGCATATGGGGTCCGCATCCTCACTCTGCACACAGGCTATGGCCGGATCGGCACAGCAGTAATCTTCATGGCGGCCCAACCTAACATAAGGGGTAGTCAACTTCACTCTGCACCAAGGCTACACCCAATCAGCACAGCAGTAATCTTAATGGTGGCCCAAGCTGGTATACAGGGTCGCCAACTTCCCTCTGCAGACAGGCAACCACCCGATCAGTGCAGAAGCAGTTTCCTCACACCTCGCTTCAGAGGTTTGATCGACAGGATCTCCCACTGGACCTCGCACCCTGCAGCGCTCTACCCTTCCTCACAGGGTACACAGGCCTTGGCAAGCAGGCAAGCACTGGTGCTCCAGGCTACAGGGTCAGGTGGTCTTGGATTCCATGGGTGATGTATCCTCACCGAGCTTGAAGACCGGCAGGCATTAGCCTCCAGTCCTGCTCACAGGCAGAAGTCTTGCAGAGTTTCCCCATCTCACACAGCCTGACAGTTGACAATTTTGGGGGCCTCAAATGCCCCTTTTTATAGTCCATTTTCAGATGCCAAATGAGATTTACGGTTTGAGTCTTTGAAAATTATGTTGGGGGTCTGCTACCTTTTGAAGTGCCCTTTTCTCTGCCCTGTCCTTCCTCCTGAAAGCATTATGTCACTGCGTGAGCGACTTCGAATCTGATAGCCCCACAACACAGGCCATGGGATGCCAGCCACAGTGATATGTGTATCAAAAAGGTACTCCTGGGCCTCAGCCCTACCCTTTAGGATTCTTTTATCAGCCCCATCTCCTTCCTGAGATCTGCCCAAGCCCCTTTACAGTGACCTCTCACTGAATCAAAGAGCATCTTTTTATGTATAATTAAGAGCCGGGCTTTCCCTTCCTTCAGTGTGTCCCACCCAGCTCACATGAATAAAGCAAAGCACAAATCTGTCAGGGAGGATTCCTCTATCTCCTCGTACTCCTCCAATCAGCCCTGGGTCTCCCAAAATGGAACCCATTATCCACCATGTAGTGTACCATTCATAGGCACACATACAGCCAGCACATGCATATAACACACATGCACTGTATAGCTCTACATCTTCTATGTATTGTAGCATTCAAAGGTACACATACACCCTGAATGCATAGAACACACAAGCACTGTACAGCACTACCTACTAACCTAATATATGCCAAGGGTGAGAAGCACACAGCAGCGGAACTTTACACGGGTGAGCCTGTAGGCCTCACTCGAGCAACACAGGTAAAAAGGCCTGTTCACGTCTACTGATTACTACACGGTATGCTGCCACCACAGCGCTTGTGCTACTTAACACCGGGCAAAGGCAGTAGCCTTTCACCACTATGACAGTAACTCTTCTGGAGCCCCTCCCGGTCCAAAAAGACCACAATCTATGAGACAGGCCTATGTCATGGCGCACATGCATGATCCGAGTTCGCCAACGACAACAAAAATCACCAGCAGGGATGCAGATATCATTGCAGTTGGGGGTAATCAGGGCAGGGATTCAGTCCATCACCATGCGAGGGACTTTTCTGTCCCAACGCCACACAATTCCACTCCACACAATTCCACTTTACACAATTCCACCCTATGCCACACAATTCCACCCTATGCCACACAATTCCACCCTACTCCACACAATTCCATTCCACTCCACACAATTCCATTCCACTCCACAAATCTCGTCCACACAATTCCACTCCACACCATTCCACTCCATGCCACACAATTCCACTCCACAATACAATTCCATGGCACACAATTCCACCCCACACACTTTCACACAACACAATTTCACTACACATCACACAATTCGACGACTCACAATTTCACAGCATGCCACAAAATTCCACTCCACACCACAATAATTCCACTCCAATCCACTTCACACAATTCCACTCCATGCCACACAGTTCCACTCCATGCCACACTATTCCACTCCATACAACATTATATAATATATAATATTGTTAAATGACAAATTACTACGAGCCATTTTCTTGGCTGTCATTCATAGCGGTTGATAACACACATTTTGCTTTCAGCTGTTAAACCGCCACACTACCTGGAACAGTCATCTCTAAAGAAATAATAAATAAAGCTGTTGCTGCAGACCAGAAAACAGACGTGGGAAGGATGATCTTGGGGAACCTAACTACCACATGAGCTGTAAGTTTTGCACTCAGAACAGGTAATATAATTCATTGCTTAGCTATTGGGGTAAGGAATCATCAGTGCAAGGAACCGTGGGTGGCCTTGGAGTCCTGACATCCAACCCTGCAGAGTTCTGTTTCAGGTGGTAAAAAGAGCCACACAGTGTAATTCGGTTGTAAAGTAAAGGTATGTAGCGAAGACCGCCTCAAATAGATATTTTACTACACTTGGGTCAAGCTTCAGTGGTCTTGCTAGGAGGAGGTGTAGCTATCAAGTGTGCAGCAGGTGCAGTGTCACCGGGGCTCTGCCTCTGAGGGTCCCAATGAACGCAAACAATTCCTACATTTTATTGCTCATTCAACAGTCTGTGGCGTCCTTTTTCCTGGCTAGCACTTGGACCCACGAGACACTTGCTAGGCTAGCTTCAAATAATGGAATGTTTACGTATCTGAAGCCGAGCAGGGCAAATTAGTCATCACCAAATACGGATAACAATAAAAACACTTGAAGTAAGGAATTACATTCGCATCAAACTGTTTCTTGGTTATTTTCTGTATTTAATGTTTGAATTGCATTAGATAGCATTATTTAAAACGTTACAATGCCTGGCTATAAAATAGAAAGAAACCTGCATTTATCAAAGTTTCGAAAGTTTGACCTCTTCCAACCAAGCACCCTACACAGCGTAGCATGCTGTCGAATTCGGCACGCGATTCAGTGCCCCCACATAGGCGCAGCAAGGGGGCAATAAAAATGTTGCAACCCAACACAAACATTTTGGTCAAACTATAATACATTTATTTGTATCCTTAGGTAAAATAAGAGGGTTTCATGGAGATGCCACTGTGCATCTCGAAGTACCTCGCAAGTTCTTAAAAGAGCTAATAAAGAAATGAAAACAGTTTAGGAAGAGGCCAAATAAAGAGGCAAAGTTAAAACACTGAATCCGATTACTCACCTACTCTCTTCTAGGCTTGTGTTTTGCAACGAGGCATGACTGTGTACTTCACCAACGGGAGCGAAGGCACGAATGTGGAGAGAGGATTCGGCAAACGGGAGCCGATGAGCTTAAAAAAAGCCTCCACGCGCGCCTCTCCAGCCCATAAATCTTTAAAAAAAACAGACGGGGTCTTCCAAATCTGTGGAGTGTCGGGGAGGAGATTTAAAATGCCGCCCTCGCCCTCCCCTCTTCCACTGAAACTGAAAGCGCGTCGTCGTGCCCAAGCTCCGGATCGAATTATCCCTTCCACCCGCTTCCGAAGTGCGCCACTCGAGGACTCCCAGGAGGCGACCCCAGACAGCCTCGAGCCCGCCGCGCGCCGCTCTCCCGGGCTCTCCGCAGGCAGGAGTGAGCTCTTTCGGGTCTTTTTTTAAACTCAAAAAGGCATAACAGCTGAAGCCAGGAAGGGAAAAAAAGCGACGGTGCCAGCTCTCGGACTGCAGGGCGCGCTGTGCCGTTTACTGTACTGCCACTTTTAGCATTTTATGCATTGGCACGCACGTGCACAGCACGGGCTGGGCCGCGTGCACGTCATGTTTATAAACAAAGGCCACCTGTAGCAGCACATCTTTCCTGCGGACCTTCGTGCTGTCACCACCTGTGGCGTGGTGTCCTTTCGGAATAAAGAATGAAAAATCTATACTGCTCTCTATACATATATATTGACCTTGACGACATTGTGGTCGACGCCATCGTGGATACGATATTTTTTGGTCAATATTAAAAGCGACACCTTTTCATGGGTTTGTGGTGGGCATGGAGGCTGGGCATTGCCGAGAATTAAAGGACAACAAAGAATAATCTTGTTATAAAGTAGTAATACATTTGCCTTTTCTATCAAAATGTAGAACCAGGTGGCATAGACAAAGTTCGCACATAAGACTGGGAACTTTCAAATGTAATTGATTGTGGGGCGGCTACCAACTGGCTGTGCAGTAAATGAAGAAATACAACAAGGTCCAATGGCTTGAACTCAGTCGAAGACAAACTCACATCAAACTTTATTTAAAAAAAAAAATATTTTCAATTTTATTATGAAACTATACATAGAACAACTTCGGCGTCACAGTTTGCAGAGCACAACAGGTACCCTCCTCACTAGGACATCTAACACTCATTCTCCCATGTCAGTGTTCCACTGTGCATATGTGGGGCTCGACAGTGAAAGCCATCTATCTAATAGCTACTCTTCTGTTTGCTACGACTAGGCCTAGCATCGCAAATCTATAGTGGACTTTGCTCCTGCTGGAGCCTGGTATCACGTGTAGAAGACAATGACGGACGGTATTATCTGTGTGTGTCACCCACCTCTCCTAGTTGGCGGATGGATTCAAAGTAGGGTACCAACCCCGTACACCTACAAGTCATGTGCAGCAAGTCTGCTCCCCCCACCCCGCATCTAGGACATGTATCTGACCTGCTCTGGTAAATTCTGAGGAGTTTCATCGGCAACAGATAGGTGCGGTGCAGGACATAAAAAGGTGCCAACTTAAAACGTGCATTTCATGAAAATCCCCATACTAGTGCTCAGACTTTACGCCATTCCCTGTCCTCCAAAGGGTCTGTGAGGTCTCTGTTCCAACCCTGTCTCCCCAGGAGCATGGCCTTGGGCCGGTCTTGTTTTAGTGCTCTACACAAGCGGGATGCCAGTCTCCGAGGAGAACACATGTCCAGCAGTACCCCCAACGTCTGCGACTGGTTAGGGGTTTGTGGAAAGCCAGTCCAAATTTTGCTGGCTGTCTTAGTTAACTTGGCGAATTGCAAAAACTGACCGGGGCCTACACCAAATGTCTCTTGCACCTCTGTGAAAGCACAGCACCACTCTCCTGGGTATAAGCCCCCTAGTGTTTCACAGCCGCTGTCTTTCCAGGCTGATACTGACATATCCTTCATGATGTTCAAGAAAGGTTGTAGCCACCATGTTGGAAAGTTTTTAGAAAACGGAGGTTTGCGCAGTATGGACCTAATCACCAGTTCCGTTGTCTGCGCACCTGCCTCACCACATAGGGGCAGTGCTCGTTCATAGGGGCACCTTCAATGAGCCATTTAGGTACATTTAATGTGTCCTGTGTTCCTGCCAAAAACAGTTTCTCCCTATTGTGCCCATCCACACACCATTTAGCAGCGTGCTGTAGCTGCGCTGCTATATATTATAGTTCCATATTTGGTAAGCCGAGCCCTCCTTCTTCCTTTCTAGCGTCAGCACTTTCAGTCGGACTCTGCTGCATTTCCCGGCCCATATGAGTGTAAATAAGAAGCTGTCCAGGCTTTTAAACGTTTGTCGGCCTATTGGGCATTGTATATTTTGAAAGATGTAGCGGCATCTAGGCAGGAACACCATCTTTGCGACTGTAATCCTGCCCATAACTGACAACAGTAACATCAAACTTCGTTATTACTGGGTTTAATCATCCTTGGACAATCAACAATTTCACTCACTTTATTCACATTTACGTCTCTCAGCAGGGATTAGTTGTGTGACTCACTCAAGGCTCGGCCTCTGGCTGATCAGTGAATTAATACAAATTAAAAGGTCTACTGGAGCGAACCCAGTCCTCCTTACACATGAGCTTACATCAAAAATCTTATTTAACTTTATGAATTTGCATAAGGGGCCTAGTATTGTTTGGAAAGCTGAGGTTCTGTATTTGCTTCAGTTCAACGTGTGTCTGAAACAGTTCTCCTAGTCTACCCGGATTTGGCTGCTGCTGTACCCTTTCTTGCAGGTTGCGTGTGGCTCCTCCGCCCTTCTAGATCTGAAGTATGAAACTGGCAGAGCGAGGGGGAATTTTAATGAGCTCCCACTGAATCATCAGCAGGTAGATTTAGTATAGATCCTCAACTGACCACAGTCTGCACAGGGGGGAGCGGGATGGTGTCCGGCGGGGCAGGGGGACGGGGGGGTATGGGAGGGTGGGGTTAGAGAGTACAGGGAGCAGGCACCCTAGAAATCTGCACTTCTTAGTTACTGTAATCAGATTGGTGCTTGGTATGTCTACAGAGAGGGTGTCTATAGTGAGAAACAGACTCCTGATGTTATGGTGGTTTGTTTGGTGCAGAGAGCAGCAGTGCTTTTCTGGTGGCTTGTCTGCAACATAAACCTTAAGAACATCAGAGGGAGAGCAAGAACAATCAGATTCTCAGAGCGAGCAGATCAAGCACTCAAAATGGGGGCCTGTGGGGTTGGGGGAGGTCCCCACATTCCACCTCTACAACAAAAAAGGCATATTAGAAGTCACCCTTCTGAGGCAAGAAACTCCTTCATCCCACTGTGTAAATAGGTAGTTTTATGAGTAATGTTGGACATTTACTGGTGTAAGTATGGAAAAGGAGAAGCCAGTATTAGGCTGAAGGAAGCGGAACCGGTGTGGTCGCTTGTGTTCCGGTACTTTTGTACTACAGCTGGTTTGTGAAGTGCTATGGAATTGGCCTCTATAGTGGAAAAAAGAGCTATGCCCGGACTTTCTGTGGATTTCATTTTGGGCTTGGGACTGGTCGCTGGTGAAAAGGTGGTCATGAGGACAGATGCCATTGAGAAGGTAATGTTCTGTGGTTATGTGTACCTGGTACCAGTCTTTCTGGTTGTTCTTGAATCCCAGGTCTGTGTTGCAGTAGACATAGTTTTTAGGGTTAGCACGAAAGTTGTCTTCGCCTGCAGGCTGCCCTTCTAGGGGAAGATTGTGTACTTGTTTTTTAGTACAAGATATCCCTCGACCAGGTGTGAACTACTGGGATAGTTTACCTTTTTATGTGCAGCTTTAATGCAACAAGCTCTGTATGAATTCACATTGAGTGGGTGGGATACCTCATCTTCATTATGTTATGCAGGAGTTAGGAAGGAGCACCAATTCCATATTTCCTTTGGAAGATAGTCCACGCAAACAATATATTGTGCACCTGTATGTGTGTGCGTTCAATATAATTTATGGCTTGATTCATGGCGTGCAAGATACCCTGTGTGAGTTGGCGTAGTGGAGTGGTTCCCCTGTTGAGGTGCTGTTGCAAGAATCACTGTGTGAGTTGTGGTTGAGGAGTTGAAGACGAAGCCTACTGTTTACAAGATACCCTTTTAGAGTTGGGGGTGAGCAGATGGTGTGAGGCAGCTTCCATGTGTTGTCTTTGCAAAATACATTGCGTGTGTTCCTTCCCTGTTCATCCTAGGGTACAAGATGTAAGATGGAATGCAATGTATGTGAATAAGGGAGAGGACTGGTACCAAGGAGGGTAATCTGCTCCTACAAAGTGTTTCCTCATCTTCTGTAGCTCTGTATGTGCAATAATAAAAACCTCTTTTTATACTGACCGTGTCCCTCCCAATTCCAATAACTAACGATAGCTCTTAGATTACAGACATTCCATGGTGGAGACACAGTCTGATCTGTCTGCAACACCTCAACAGACGTGTAAACTCTTTATATGGAGGACTGGGTAGTATAAGTTGGGCGCCAGCAACTCTAGATGACAATGTGTATCCCAAAAGACACTTTCTTTGATATGACTGTTGCTCTTTTATCCACCAGCTTCTTCCGGAGCTATGACTGAATAACCAACAAGACGATGCAAAGCGGAGTCTGCCAGGAAAGATTAAAAAAGATCCTCTTCCGCACATTTCAAGACATAAATTCTGTCCATAAGTGTCTGGGTTTGATTCTTGTTCGGATCTTGCAAGGTGCTTTTATAATGAGCATGTAGGATTCTTCTGAGGTTTGATGGCTGCTAAAAGCATAGGAATCACTCATAAGAACCCTAGGATGAAGTAATGGAATACCGATTACCCTGCATATGGGACAAACCACTGTCGTGGCTTTTCTTCAGAAATATTTGCCACATTTTTCTGTCTTTGGGCCTACCCCATCCTTTTAGAGACTAAATTACTTGAAAGAGGACCTACTGAGAATGAAGAAGAGCGTGCATTATCTTTGCAGGTGTCCCCACATAGATTCAGAGTCCATCTTCCTCCTTAAAAGAAAGCATAGTGGTGGTCTCCACCAGTCTCATCTGGGCAAGTGAAAAGACTTGCACATGGCTCTTTTGTGACCTAGAGATGCCTCCATTTTTCTAGTTGGGACAGAGGGGAGTAACATCCTCAGAGGCAAAGCGCTTCATCATAGGTTTTCCATTTGTGGAAACAGTGGATAAGGCAATAACAAAAAAAGTCAACTCAGCCTCCTCAAAGGCTGCTTGAAATACTGCACATCAAACTCCTTTACATCAGTGAGGCATATGCACAAGGAGTGCATGCAAGGCAAGCCACAACTGGACTGCTTCTGAGATGGACTTCACCCTGGCCACATTAACACTGCACATTCCAAGAACCCATAGTTAACCAGCGTACTCCCTGATCACATCTATATCCCTACCAAGATGTGGTTGGTGCCTCCCAAAGAGGGATCCCTCTTTTCTACTTTCAGAGCAATTGCTTAGCACCACACGCCTTCGACTGTGAAATATCCCATGAAACAAACAGAACATGGTGGATGATGATACTTGATATGGGGTGTTAACGCTCCTACTCAGTTAACGTTGAGCAGGGTCAATTTGCATCACGGGCAAGGGAGAATCCTGTGCTCAAATAATCAGCTAAGATCATCACTGAAAAATGTAAACAACTAGGCTTCTTCTTCCAGTTCTCAGGTTGTACATTCATTTAAATATAAAAGTATGCATTACATAAAGTGAAAAGTTAGAATCAAAAGCCAAATTCATTAAAATGTGCATTAATACAGTGTACCTTTAAGCAATTAAGTAGCCGCGTGGCACATATGATGATATTCAAATTAATAATAACAAGCACCTATAGAAAAGAGACACACACCATCTCATGGCAGGTGATAATACATGCTATGGGGCACAGGGAAGGAGCTTATTAAAACAGAATATGTTTCCTCTGTTAACCAATCATGCAAGTACATTTTTTCTGCTTTTATGGTTTTTCAGCAGCTGGGTGGTAGTGTCATTGACACAGCTACGTTTCACTCTTTTACCTCTCTCAGTATATCCTCTAACTCCACTCTCTGACTCATCCCAAACCTCAATCTACTACTATGATCTCCACAATAACCCATTCCACTGCTGTGATCTCCAAATTAACCCTTTCTAGACTCTTCCCGCCTCTATCCCTCTGCATCACTCCAAACCTCATTTTACTACTAAGAACTCACAAACAACCCTTTCTAAATTCTTCCCTCTTGTATCCCTCCTTAGACACATCTGAGACCCCATTTTACTACTAGAACTTCCCTAATCCATTTCTAGAGACTCTTCCCTCCTCCATCTCTTCATTACTCATCCCAAACATCCTCCTCTACTATGATCTCCTACTAAACACTTTCTAGACTCTTCCCTCTTCTATCCCTCCATTATCCTTTTCAATCCAAACTAACAGACTCACATGTCCACTACTCAAATTAATTCATATTTCCCTATACTAATTCACCACTAATCCTTTTTGGTTTCCGGAGTAGCGTGCTACTTGCCTTGTCAGGGGTAGTAAGTGTTATTTAAATACAATTACAATAATAACTGGGCTGTGATGAACAAGAGCCTCATGGTGGTAATGAGCAATATCCTCAGTTAAGTAAGTTCACTTGGTGGTGTAATGCTCACATTCCTGGCTATTGTGGGAATGGAATGCAAAATGGAAAATGCTTTAAGGTTCCATATGAGTTTTGGAAAGAAAAAAAGAGAACTATTTGCAGAAATAAAGATGTAGCTACCCATTTTTTCTTACAAAATTGCTGAGAATCATATTTATTGTTAAGATTTTTTTTACTGTGAAATAAAAGCTGTCTAGAATGTGAGGTCAGAGGTTTAAAAATATATCTCTCTTTCTAACCTCTTCTTGGCCAAACGAACTGAAGGTAACATGACTTCCAAGTCGCACACAAAGACACGGAGTAGGTGTTACATGTACTGTACTGTTTTGGCATTTATACAGTGTTTTTTATAACCCCTGCAAAGTCAAAAGTATTTTTTGGATGGTCTGGTTGCATAATTTACATTGGGATTCACATTCCTGGCTGGAGAGGGCATTAAGTGCTACAGTCTGAATTGTGTTCCTTGGTACCCTTCGGACTGCACGTTTGAAAAGGTGTTGTTTGTAGTTTGGCCTAGATGGGACATGTTGGGTGAGGTTTGAACGATGTGGTGGAAGCACGGTACGCCTGATGGTGTGCATAAGCATGAGGTGGAGCAGAAAGTGTGAGAATATATGCAGTTGCCCAGACAGGTCCTTGCCAGCTTTAGGGTGAATACCTTCAAATGTAGTGTTTGCCCTTTCTATGCATCAGTTGGCATCATAGTCACTATGATATACTAAGTCCATTATGTAGCAGCAAAAGATCCAACCGATTGGTGGCACTGTTAAGCCAGTGGGGGCTTCAGAGGCCCTTTAAGTTGGAGGCGGTCTTAGAACACCAAAGAAATAATATCTGTAATCCACCCAGAAGTGACACAGCCACTCCGGTGCTGTTAAACCAAAAAGGGAGTATAATAGGGAGTCAACCAGAGACAACAGACGGCCCACCCAATGGAGGTGCTGTGAAAGCACCGTGGGCTAGTTCAGACACTTACATAGATGCATTACTTTGACATATATATTCCCAGGCTCACATAGCCAGCACATCACGGCATGGATAGTATACATGAGCGGAGACTTGATAAAAAATTATACTCTCAACACAAGAATTCTGAGAAGCCAACACGCATGCAAACATATCGCATTTCTTGCTTTATAACATCCAAACTTTTCCAGTACTTGCAGCCTTACTCCCACACAACGCTACCAAAAGACCATCAATCTTAATAAGCAACATATCTCTCTAATTCATTTGTTTGATCAGCACCAATAAGCTGCAATGGAATTGACCTGAACCACATTCGACTACTTGGTCTTTCAGTGTCAGAGTTCAATGACGAAAGATCAGACAGGTTGATTACTTGTAGCATCCGATGCGGACCCCAAGAGCGGCAGGTCTGAATATCTAGGCCCCACTGGATAGGTCACTTACTTATGCACCTTGAGACTCTCACGGGTGAGTAGCCACGCTTTATAATCCCCTGATTGATTGATACTTGCTAAAAAGCCACCTACATTCACTTCCAATATTGGGGTCTGGCCCCCACAATGGCAAGAGCACAAAGAAGTGAAATCGGACATGGATGCACCACCCAGATATGCCCTCACACAACACCCTAGAAGATGGCACACTAACAAAAGAACAGGGAGAGGGGGCGTGGCTTGCAGCCAAGCAAGATGGCCGCAGCCTAAGTGAGCTCCGTGACCGAGGGGGCCTCCGTAATAAATCCGACCATTAATCCTGGAAATACACGGCTCAGGCGAGGTGTGCAGCAATTGGAGCGCCAGCGGAACGGATTGAGACGCTCCGGACCTCCGTGAGACAAGTGGCCGCCGAGATCTGCTAGGTGGCGCGGACGGGCCTCCTGGCCGGCCGAGACCGGGACCTCGAGTACACTGACAACCCGCACCTCCGGCGAGAGAGGCGGCGCCGGACGCAAAGGCACACGGTGTGCGGCGAAGACAGGCACCAGGAGACCGCCGTGCTCACCGGATCTAGGGACAGCCCAGAGTCTCATTGACTTGACGAATCACCAGGTGAGCCGAGCGGCGCTTGGCATAGTGTTTTCACGAGGACCCGCCGGCGGGAGAGTGCGCTTAGACGTGGCTGCCTGGTGGGAAATTCGGGACAAGGAGCGGCGCCATCCGCAACAGGAGCATGATGGCCAGTGAGTCTGGATGGCGCTTGGGACTTCCCGGTACCCCATAAAGGCATTACCAGTGGGCCCTATACAACGCCCATTAAGAGAGTGGGGAGATCGCTTTGCGGTGCCGGTGAGGGGGAACGGCTGGGGTGCCTCCCCTTCTGGACTGATCTAGCCGCACTAGACTCCGAAGAGATCGCTACAGCGTTCCGGGGCCTGTGTCGCGGCCGCGGCTGCACTGCGGGTGTGGAGAGATCTCCGGGCGCAGCCCCGAGGGGACACGCGGCCCAGCAGCGGCGACAATTCCAGACAACGCCTGCCAAGTGCGAAACCAGGTACACATGGACTGACCTCTGTGTATAGAGGAACGAACCGTGTCTCTGTGCCCGGGGCCTCGCGGCACTGCCAATACCGGGGGCGCACCGGACGGGGAGGCGCGGCTGCCTCTGTCCGGTGTCGCAGGTGCAGTAAGGAGGCAGGAGATCCGACAGGCCGCGCGTGGCACCCTATAGGGCAGCAGGCGACGGCGGCCGCTGCCCTCTCCCCCTCTGTGTCTGGTGGGGCATTGTGGCGCGGACCAGGATGGCAGGCCGTGGTCCACGAGGGGCACCTTCCGGAAAATTGGACAAATTCGCCTACAACCAAGACCAGGGTGGAAAACAGCATTCAAACCCGGCTCCACTGGAGGACCCCGCATCGCAGGCCCCGGAGGCAGTCACATTGGTGGACATCATGGCCGCCTTACAGCAAGTTCAGTTATCTATAGGCACGATCTCCACAGACATATCTCTGATTCGGGCGGACTTCTCCAAACTGTCGGAAAGATTAACGGGGGTTTAATCCACGACGACGCAGCTCTCCACGGATACGGCTGCGTTGCAGCGTCAGGTGCGCCAGTTGGAGACAGACAATAAGCTTATTCTTGCCAAGCTGGACGATCAGGAGGGCTGCTCACGCCGCAACAATATCCGCATAATTGGTGTGCCGGAAAACGCGGGTGGGCCTGCCCTGGATCTCTTTGTAGAAGACCTCATCCAAAATCACTTGCAACCACGAGGACTGTTGAATTTCTTCTCCGTGGAAAGAGCGCACCGTATACCGGGAGGTAGACCCCGACCGGGTCCCCCCCCCCCAGACCAATTCTAGCGCGCTTCTTCAATTTTCGAGACAGAGATGCTGTATTGCAGGCGGCAAGAAAGGCCCCAACACTCCGCTTCGAGAATCACGAGATCACGCTCTACCCGGATTACACCGCTGCAGTAACTAAACAAAGACGCAGTTTTCTAGAGGTCAAGAAAGAGCTGAGGACCAGAGAACTTAAATACTCTATGCTGTTCCCGGCGAAACTGAGGGTAGAGGCGGAAGGAAAAACATGGTTCTTTGTCACACCGGAGGAAACTCGAGAATGGCTGGACGGATGGCGCCCGGCAATAAAGCTCGGGAAACAAAGAGCCCAGCAGCCGCATCAGCGCCGGGAGTTGCAAAGGTCAAGATCCACTGAATCCAGCGACAAAGGGGACTGAGTTAACGCGGACTATTGTTAGCGACTAATTGGCAATCGCACACGCTAACAACTATCCCTCCCCTAAAACATGAAGGCTCGCCGAGCACACGACCCACATACCAAGGCCCAATATCGAGAATCCCATGGTACACCGGCGTTCATTGTACTTTCAGACCAGATGCAACCGCTGTGTTGCAACACTTGATAGGGGGCCTCCGAGGATCACGGACTGACTCTCACCCCCCACGCAAGTATTAGTTATGGGGAAAAAGCACTCTGCTCAGTTGGGGTGGCGGGTAGTTGGGGGACCGCCGGGCAGGGAGGCAGGGAGGAGGGTGGGAAAAGAGGGGTTGTTCTTGGTTTTTAGTTTGTTTTCGTTTAGTTTTTTAAATGGCATTCATGATGACCGACTAAGGTGGACACCGCAATCAGTTTCGCACCCCCCACAAGGCTACACATATAGATGGCACACACTAGTCTACCAGTAGACACCACGGATAACCCGCCCCAGAGCCCCGAGGGGTCGCCCCCTCCTTTCACGGTACTGTCATGGAACGTGAATGGTTTAGGAGATAAGATTAAAAGGGGATTGGTCCTCCAATACATAAAGCGTAGGGGTCCAGCGATTGCACTCATACAAGAAACGCACTTGACGGGCTCAGCTACTAAAGCCCTGGATAGATGGGGGTACAAAATGGCAGCCCACTCGGAATTCACCCCCGGCTCTAGAGGGGTGGGAATACTGGTCAATAAACGCTTCCCACTGATATATTCCGCATCCAGCACAGATGATCAAGGCCGCTTCGCAGCGCTGACATGCCACTGGGAAGGGCGACCATACAACTTGGTCTCAGTGTATATCCCACCGACATTGCATCAAGCGACCCTCCCAGCATTAGGTAAATTTTTGCTATCACTGCCACAAGGAGAAATCATTATGGGGGGAGATTTTAATGCCGTAATTGACGCATCGATTGATAAACAACCACCCAGAGACCCCGGTAGTACAAATCTTAAATTAACGGACTTCATTGACGCCATAGGCCTAGTGGACGTCTGGAGAACCAAGCACCCACAAGACAGGCAATACACGTATCACTCAGGGGTACACAATAGCCTCTCTAGAATCGATTACATGTTTACGATAGCAACCGGGATGGAGCGGGTTGCCGTGATTCAACACCTTCCCCGGGGAATATCAGACCACTCGCCCTTGTACATGGCATATATGTCCCAAAATACCATACGACGGCGGATATTCCCAATACACCCGGGATATCTTAAAAATGGTAAGATAGATAAGGGACTACGCAGAGCCACAAAGCACTACTTCACCGAGAACGAACACTCAGTGTCTTCCCCTTTAATACTGTGGGAAGCCTACAAAACAGTACTACGCAGTCATGCAATCTCGCTAATAGCCGGACACAAGAAGTCACAGAGGCAACAGATAGAAGACTTAGAACGGGAGGTGGCCGAAGCAGAGGCGAATCATGCGCTTGACATCACAGATGACACGACTCACAGGTTAAGCTTAGTGCAGCAAGAATATAAAGCACTCGCGTATGAGACGGCAAAAGCCAAGCTTACAGCTACACGAGAAGTCATTTATGAAATGGGTGATAAGGCGGGTAAGCTTCTCGCCTGGTTGGATAAAAAGGACCGGGCCAGTAGATGGATAGCTCAACTCCGTTTAGAGAATGGGGACATGGTCTCGGACCCACAACAAATAGTGGACACGCTAGCCCTGCATTATGAAGCAATATACACCCCCACGGCTACGTGTACAATGGAGGATAACCTAGCCCTCCTCAGAGACATTCGCATGCCCGCACTGCCACAAGACGACGCCTTAGCGCTTGATGCTGAGCTGACGGCTGATGAGCTCGCATTAGCAATTCGGGCACTCCATACGGGGAAAGCCCTGGGGCCCAACGGCATTCCGGTGGAGCTCTACAAAAGAATGGCGACTCAACTTACGCCACACCTACTCAATATGTATAAGGCAAGTCTGAAAATGGGAGAGCTCCCCAAGGATCAGCGTCTCGCGACTATAGTCACAATTCACAAAACGGGCAAACCTCCGCAAGAATGCACGTCCTACAGACCAATCTCCCTAATAAACGCTGAGGCGAAAATATTGGCCAAGGCACTGGCAATGCGATTACAGCAATACCTTACCACGTTGATCCACCCGGATCAATCCGGATTCATGCCCAATCGCAGTACGGCCCTAAACCTCCGGAGGCTTCAGGGTGTCCTGGCGCGCAAGGAAACTGTTGCAGAGGATGCAGTTATTCTATCATTAGATGCACGCATGGCATTTGACATGGTCGAGTGGCCATTCCTTTTTGCCGTTCTCCGACACCTGGGCTTTGGACCCAAATTCTGCGACTGGATACACCTCCTATACAATAAGCCCTTAGCACAGGTCGTAGCGAATGGCCGTACTTCAATGGCCTTCTCCCTTGGTAAGGGAACGAGACAGGGATGCCCACTATCCCCACTCTTGTTCGCGCTAGTGTTGGAACCACTGGCGGCTTGGATACGCCAAGATCCGGTTATCAGGGGGCTCAGGTGGACTACGGGATGGGAAGATCGCATATCATTGTATGCAGATGATGTGTTGCTTTACATGACATCCCCATCGCGATCCATAAACCGTTTATTGGATATTTGTGCGGCATGTGGCAAAGCTTCAGGGTACACTATTAATAGGTCAAAATCGCTTCTGTACATTCTACATGGCCCGTCACCCAGATTGCCGCGCAATTGCGAAATCCAAGTTGCGGAACAGGGTTTCTTATACCTCGGTATATACATCACCCCTCAAGTCGCACGCTTCACAACAGAAAATCTTATGAAGCCCTTGGCCCGACTCCGCCGTGATGTCAAACACTGGCGCTCATTACCACTTACACTACTGGGAAGGGCGGCCCTCTTTAAAATGATGGCGCTGCCCAGATTTTTATATATACTACAGAATACCCCCTTCCAGGTCCCCCCCTCCTATTTCACATTGATAAACGCGAAAGTAACTAAACTCCTATGGGACGGAGGATCAGCCCGTATTGCCATGGCAAAGCTGGTGAAGGGATGGTACGATGGTGGTATTGCTCTCCCGCATTTAAAAACGTACTACTGGGCAGCTCAACTCACGGTAATAAACCAATGGCTCCATGCCTCGCAGGACGACCCGGCATTCCGTATGGACCGGTATCTCCTAGAGCCCGAAGGGATAATGGGGGCACTATATAATAAAGTTAAGAAGTCGAAATACACAGGCCCCACGGCTCACACACTACAAATTTGGCGCGCAGCGAGCTCTGGGCTGGGAGGGGACTCTCACGCAAGCGACACCACTGTGGGACACTCGGAAGCTGGGGAAGCTGAGAAATACTAAGGGCTTCCGGCAATGGGATCTAATAGGTATCTCCAGGGTGGGTGACCTGTGGAAAAAAGGAGAGGTCGTTCCATTTGCTCAATTACAAACCACCTACAAACTGGCACAGACTGAAGCCTTCAGATACGCGCAGATCCGACATGCACTAATAGCAGCAATCCCGACAGCCACACATCTACCGGAGGCCTCCCCACTGGAGGACAGACTCCTTACAGAGCACCTATCTAAAAAAGCCATTTCCTTAACATACCGCGAGATAATAAACAATCAGCAGGATCCCACGGCGGCCCTGAAGGGGAGATGGGAGGCGGACCTGGGGGACCTGGATGAGGACGACTGGTTGGCAGCCCTGGCGTCCCCGAAGGACGTTGCAATACCCTGCACACTAAAACTAGTACAACTAAAAATCTTACACCGCATCTATTACACAAGAACCCTGCTACATAAGATAGGTAGGACGAACACTCCCTCCTGCCTGCGACAATGTGGTGCCGACGGCACCTTCTGGCACACAATATGGGATTGCCCAATCATCACTCCGTTTTGGGAGGCCATCCTGCGCACGTTGACACAAGTCACTAGGGTAACGCTCCTGCTAGAACCCAAAAGATGCTTGCTCAATATCTGGGAGCCCACAGACCTAAGTCACGCAGACCAGGACTGGGTGACTCTTGTAATGACATTAGCCAAACGTAATATAGCACAACACTGGGGTGCGGAGCTGTCCCCGTCACATCAGCAGTGGTGCCGGGATATGGACCATACGATGGTGACAGAGAAATCGGTATACGTGCACCGGGGCTGCCCCGCAAAATGGACACGAATATGGGGGAAATGGAATCATTTCCGGGGTGATATTTGTGAACCTCCCCTAGACAGGCAGGACTCAGAAGATAGCAGCTGACGAGGGACACCTAGCTAACCAGGACAAGCTTCATGACACAGAACACACGATAAACACCAAGGGAGATGAGACACCCAATGTTGATACATAAAACTTACCGTTGTTGATATGATTTTTGATCATGTATTATGTATGCCATGATACGCTACACCAATGTACTGATTGTTTGTTTGCTTATATCCAAAATGCCAATAAAATATATTATAAAAAAAAAAAAAGAACAGGGAGATTCCAGAACTGGGATAGGAAACCCCGGCACTAGCAGTGAGACAGAAGAAAACATCACTACAACTGCACAGGCTGCATGGACGCTAGAAACCACCAACTCTATGACTAATTTGCCTCAGGGACACAAGACTACTTACAGCAGAACAGGAAAACACACCAACTGCAGAACATTAAATACAAGGCCTCAGCCACGCGTGGAGGGGCCCAGACAACCTAATAATGATGCCTCCCCCCACCCCTGTTCAAATGCGACTGGCAGCAGGCAGGGCTTACAGGTCAAGAGCAAGAGAAAGTTTTCAAAATGAACGCTTAGCTCATATTAACGCTCCCTTAACCTCTGAACATGTTCAGCATGCAAGTTAAAATGAAAGATCTTCATTGTGAAGCAAACTTCAACACCTTTCCTTAATTTTCAAATGATAAGTGAAACGGATTCTGTATATAGGGATAATCATAATGCTGCACGAGTCACTGCAATCTATGCATCAGTGAAATGTATGCGTTACTTGTCAACTCTCCGTTTTTTTGTGACGGTCTCTTTTTTTAGGAAAAAACTGGGGCAAGTTTACTAAGACTTTAATCATGTAAAGTAGCGCAACTTCTAGGAAGGGGGGGAGTGGGTTTGCTTTCTAGCTGGAAAGTACTTTACAGTGGAAAGATGCCTTTGCTTGGCGCAAATTGCCCTTTACACCGCTTTGCATCAAGGGGGCATTACATGGGAGGTACTTGGGCATTACAGTACAATAACCCATATTTTATATGCCAAACCTAATCTACTAAAATAGCCAGACTGGACTTTACATACAAAATAATGCCTCCTTGAAGTAAGCACAAAATTGGAGATATTATTCCTAACCCTTCACAAATTGCATGTTTGCTGCAATGTAGAGCGCACATCCAGTGTGTGGGATGCTATAGAAATGATCTAGGCATAGTAGTGTATACTTCCCACACAAAACCTATGCTAGACATCACACCATGCACACACTGTGATACAAGGGTGTGTGTGACGCTAGGCAGCCTGTTTGCACGCAAGCGTAGGGAAAGCAAGCATCAGCCAGCCATTTTTAGGTCAAGCCTGGGCAGCGCATGCCCTGCTCTGCGAGGCATGCTGTATTCAGGTATGGAATTGAAGCTCCTCCCACTCTCCGCCCATATTTTTCATTGGCTTGCGTCATTGTCCTTTGTAAATGCTGGCTTCTGATTTACTAATAGGCTTATAAGTCCCTCCTTAGTACTTCCCTGTCTTCTGTTGTTACCTCCCATGAGGACCGGCCGTTTTCCATATGTCCTAACTCGGGAGCTTTCATTAGCAGTTCCGAGAACTATTTACTTAATTAATGGACACAGAACGCAGGGGATGCCAGCTTCAGTAATGGCTGCCGCTTCCTAACAGACTCTGCATTTCTTTTAAACTTTTAAATACACTCCGTTCCCCGCTGCAAGGATGCCTGTGAAGGGGGCGCGGTCTTAATTACAGAAATCTGCGTGGGCGCTTCCTCCTTTGTTCCACCTCCCACCACCATCTTTACATTTCGCTTGGCTGTTTTTTTTTTGTTTTTTTTTTACCGGAGCGTCGCACTATAACTTTGTAAATACGCTCCGTTCCCCCCTCCATCCCCCGATGCACGGATGCCCGTGAGGCGGGCGCTGTCTTAATTAAAGAAATCTGGTCTCATTTACATACTTAATAATGGAGGACACGCGCGGCTCACCCAACTCATTTTTTTTTTTTTAATTTACATGCTTAATAATGGCGGCCGCTCGTCTTGTTGAGCGCGACTCAACCAACTCTTTTTTTTTTTAAATTTACATATATTTTCTTTCACTCCTGTCTGCATCCAACAATCTCCCTCCTCAGGGCTCTTGGTTACAGTGCAGCAGCCAACCACCAGCAGCGTCTCCTGCAGCCAATCACCGAGACTGGGGAGCATCATATTCAGCTCTAGAGTTAGCCCTCTGCTGACATAAATTATGCGCGTCTCAAAGCCAGGATAACATTTATCAGACCAGCTCCAAGTGTATCCTTTTTATGACGTGCCTATTTATTAGGCATGTACCTAGTAGCTACACGTGAGGTCCTGGAATTCAGAAGGCCAGTGACTTAATGTTTCTGACACATTTGTTAAAGTACTGTCTTCTGTTGTTTGAGGTGTACAACATTTCCTCATTTTACGCTTCCAATAGTCGGTGTGACCCTTGAAAGCGTATTAATGTCATGGTACTTTATTTGCATGAAACATTTAGATTAAGGGCGCTGTGCTGCTCCTCATTCTGGTTCCTGAACTTCGACATAACCAGCTGTGTTCGTGCAGCAGCCATGTGGAGCAATGCTGGGAGAAAGTGATAGCAGATACAACAAGCATTTGCAATGCAATAGGTCTCACATTTGCGAGAGTTTGAGCTATCGGCATTTTAAACGACAATGCCTTTTTACTTATGTGTTGGTTTTTAAAACAGATAAATAAAAGGCATTGTCATTTACAATGCCAATAGCTTAAACTCTCGCAGATGCGAGACCTATTGCATTGCAAATGCTTGTTATTAAATATTGTTGTGCCCTGCTTTCTCTCCCTTCGCAGCAAATTTCTGGGAACTGCATTAAATCTGCCCCAGTATTGCACACCATTTTTCAAGCTATCTTTCTAAAAAACTCATCACCTCTGGGCCATTTATTAGTTCACCAGAACTCAACTCCTGGGCCACAGTGCCCCTCAATCCCCTTCCTTAGTACTTCGAATTTTACTTAGGATAGAAAAAGAAATTTATAACCAAACAATGACCTCATATGGGACTCTAGGGCAGTGATCTCAACGTGCGGCCCCCTGGTCAAAATTAGCACTGGGCTGCTGTCTTCTCGACTCAGCACTAACATTGAGAAAGAAGGTAATTAAACAGTCAACCCGTTATGAAAAGGTTAATTGAAGTAAAAGAAAGGAAGTAGCTAGGTTATCCTGCACCGTTTAACTTTAGAAACACCTTTTTTATTAAACACGTCTTGCAGCACAAGTGTAAAAATATGATAGAATCTCTTCAAAATTCAAAAAGTGTTTCATTAACATACAGAACCGTTTCACCTTAGTAAATCGCATTATATCAGTGCATTAAGAAGTATTTTTTTAAAGGGATAGTTTTCGAACATGAATTTACATTAATTCTTCCCCCACCCTGACAACAATGTCAATAGTGAACTAAGATACAAGCCAGTTGTTAAGTGCACTCTTTGGGTAGGGTTCCTATTATACAGGAACAGCATTATAGTTTAATAAATCAAACATAGGAGAAGGTTTTGCACATTGTACATCCTGAAATCATGTATTTCGACATCCTTTTATATGTGATAATAAAGAAAAAGAAGGGAAAGTGAAATAAAAACATATGCCTAGGATCACACAAATTGGTAAAGTGGAGAAGCTGGGATTAATTCCAGGTTTTCGGGTTTCACAATGTGCAATTCAGCAGATGTATATGCTTCGCTTACAGTACACCCACCATAGTGGGACTGTCCTCCGGAACCCTCTCCTCCTAACCCCAACGCTGCTGGCATCAATGTGGCCCTCGGTCACATCACAGACAAAACATTTTGGCCCCCGGGCAAATGTTTTTAAGTACCAATTCTCTGAGGCCTGTGCACTGGAGGTGGAGGGGTGGGGGGGGGGGACTCACACTGACACTAATATTGTGACACACGCTACTAGCAATGAAACGGGACCCCAGACTAGAGGGGACCAACTCTGCTTTTTCAAAATGATAAAACAATATATGGGGGGGAAAAAACATCATTGCAGAAGTACAAGACATCACATGTGTCATCAAATAATTTGCAAATGCCTGCCTTTCTGATTCCAGAATGAATTACTGGAAAGAAAATTGAAGAACTATCGTTCGGATCTAATGGGCACAGGACGCGGACAATATCTGACGTCATCCCCTGAGTCCAGGAAACAGCTGCTTGCCCATTTAATTCTTTTCAGTGACTCATACCCGCGGCAACTGGAGTGAAACTAACTCATTTGGGCAGAACAGTTCATAAAAGGGTTTCAACTCCAGCCCAAACAATAACACATTTCACAGACATAAGAGTTTGCCTCCAGAAGTTAAATTCCCCGATCACAAGTGTGGCCGCGGATGTAATGTATTTACCGGACACAGCAAATACCTCCACCGTGGGGTAAGGTACTTACCATGTCTGGTAAATATGTTCTACTCCAAGTTCAGACTCTTTAATGGTGCATAACATGTGGAACTCGTTACACACCGCACCAAAATCTACATGTCACAGTAATTACTGTGCATTTGTAACCGGTAAATTTCAGCAGGTTCGACATGCCAAAATTGACCCAGGAAAATTTGTAGGGGTGTGGAGTTTACTTCACCTCACATGATTTGGAATTGTAATTACAAAAAAATACTACTTGCGTTGTTTTCAGTGCATTTTATATACTTACTGGCATTTTGGCCGCAAACCCAATTACTACTCAAGACAAACTGCAAAGATTCCAAAATTCTGCCGATGCGGATATTAAAACAGGCTCTAGTTATTCCCGATCTCCAGAAAACTGGAGCAGGTATGCACTATTTACTGAAAAGTAGACCTGCGGCAGAACCATTTTTTTCCGCTTTAAACAGTAACACATTTGTCATAAATTGTTACAAAAGGGACGATTTTGACACAGCTGACCTTTGCACCTTTACAGACCCCTAAAATAGACAAGTTTCATTATTAGAACCAAACGTGCAATCCCCAACACTACAGAACATTGCCACCACAGGTGAAAGCGTTAACCAGAGCACATACTTAACTCCTTGTACAAGAGGACCAAAATGCCTAGACATGGTTTCTTGAGAAAAAATTGTTCAGTATCAAAATATTCTTTCCCTCACAAACGGAGTAACAGGTTCAGGTTTGCCCAGCATGCTACTTCAGCAAAAGGCTAGAGGTGGAGTTGTGATAATCAGAACACACCCACAGTAATTAGTTTAAAAAAAAAATATATATATATATATATATAGCTCTTTGTAGCCACGTATCCCAGTGCTTTCCTTTCTAAGTGCTGTAAATAAAAGGTGATACCGCTACCAAATTGATGGCACTGTGCTTACCGACCAGCGAAAGATGACGTCTGAATAGACTTTGCTGGGATTTTAATTCCTGACCTCCTGAACACAGCAGTTTAGCAGTGGCGATCAGTACACAGTGCTTAATGGGTGGCAGTGGTGGCCACCAGCATTTATCTCTGGGGACCAGGACGTATTCTCCTAATCAGACTTTGACCCAGAGAGAAAGGAGAAAGATATGTAACCAGTAACAAAAGGAGAAAACTGAGATGAAAGAGAACCTGTTAGCGTGAGACAAAGAGGCAGAAAGTATAGGTCTGTGGAAGAAAGGCGTGATGAGGGGGAAACAAGACCAGGCAGCCTTGGTATTCAGCAAGCCCTGCACTACTGGTGGCAGGCTTCTAAGAAAAACAATTGTATTTTAAAAAAATAAAAAAAATAAAGCAATGGTGGCGAGTGTTCAGCTCACTGCCCTATCATGCTGAAGTGTGCACAAAAATGGGTTCAGGCCGGACTGGGCTTTTACTCCACCAGGCATTTCCCCGGTAGGCTGGAGTCATTAAAAGCCAGTTTTGAAGACCCAGGGTTAAAATTTGTTGTTATGACAACGCTGAAGGCAGCGTCTGGTAACAGGTAAGTTTAATAGTCACAATTCACTCAGACAGCTATATCCACTCCAGTCAGTTCCTAAGTGTCGACTGCCGAACGTGGGCACTCAAAATCTACATTCTGGAGTGTGGCCAGGAGCAAAGATTATACAGCTACACCTCACATTCTCCTTCATAAACAATAAAAATAACATTAACTACACACCAACAGTCATAATTATTTTCATGTACTGGGCAGCCTAAGACTGGCCACAAGGTAAAGTTCAACAAGAGCATTTTAATCAACAATAAAATCCTTATATCTATTGGGAAGTTTTATGTGAGGTCCTGATTTAGAAATGCGTACACTTTCCGAGGTGCATTCTACTTGTGCATACTCGAATATACCAACAAACCTGTTCTCATCATTTTCACCTGATGGAGTTGAAGAAACAGCATCAGTAAGACCATCACCTCTTCCTTCACTAAAATCAAATAAGGGCTTTTCATGTGAACCAACTCTACTAGTGTTTTTCTGTACTCTAACCAAATTGCATGATAATTATTGCTACCAGAATGAGAATCTACAAGGGTGCCAAATCTTGCAATCATTCAACTTTGCAGGATTGGTAAATACTTCACCTGCTCGTACAGCATCAGACTACTTGGAATCTCCTTTGCAAACCTTGGCTAGACTTTTAATTCTGACCCATTTGGCAACCTTAAAAGCAAATTTCTTGGTTCCACGCTGGCAATCGTAACAATAAGTTAACTGAGCCTGCTTACTGTTCATCCAAACTCTTGTGGGAGACAAATCTCTCTGCCTCTTTTCAGTCATCCAGTACAAATTAACATATGTGTATGGTTCTCTACCATGCAAAATGTTAAAGGGGCTAAAACCTGTCACAGTCAGGTTAGTGTGATAAGCCCAAATTAATTTGGGCAATTCAACTTCCCAAGGCAGATTTCTTCTATCAGCAATTTGTACGCTACCCATGACCACACTATTGAAACATTCCACCTTCCAATCCCAGCAGGGTGGTACACAGAAGTACATTTATGTTTAATCCTATTCCTTGAAAGGAAAAACTCCACTTCTTCCAAACAAAAATGGGGACCGTTGCCACTTAACAGAAATTTAGGTAAACCTTCTGTCTGGACCAGCTCATACAGAAACAAGACGTCATTGGATGCATCAGTTCTCGGTACAATCTTCATCCCAGGTCACTTGAAGAATAGAACAATCATTACAAAAATATATTTCATGGCCTCACCAGATCCTCAAATAGGACCAAGAACATTAATAGCTAATGTTTCCCACTGTGAGACAGGAACTTCAACTGGGTACAAAGTGGGCCTAAAAGTGACGTGATTTATCTTCACCCATACATCCCACGTGTTCATGAACAAACTTATCAATGTCAGAATCAATTCCAGAACAACATTATTGTTCTTTAATTTTTCTTTTCGATTTTACAATACCTAGAGGACTCTCATGATTAATGTTAATTATGAGGTTCCTCAGTTTACAAGGAGACACAATTTGCAACTTTCAGCAATAAAACCTGCATCATCCAAATGTGTCTAATCTCTCATTTAACAGTACTTTCTACACACATAAATGAGAATTGTTTTTTTCATCCAGTTACAATGTATTGTTGAATGTCTGAGTTATTCGTCTGACTCATAGGCAGCGTTCCACTCTTCTATGCTATATAGCCTTCGAGTCCGTCACCACAACTGCAACACAAAAGTCACTCCAAGCATCCACAGCCAATTCTTTTAGCAGCAATAGAGCTCTACTAAAAAAACAGCTACATTGTTCTTTAACCCAACAAAGTATTGTATAACATAGTTATAACACAAAATCTTAATGACATTCTAGCAATGCTAGTTCTGGCCTTATGCATACCGCTGGAGGTTAGGATTTTGGTTAAGGGTTTATCGTCAGAACTCGGCTCAAAACATGTACCCCACACAAATTGTCTGAACTAATCAACTCCTCACCTACAAACCAACATTTCATGCTCTGTGCCTGAAAAGAACTCTTCAAAATTTGTGAATAATCATGTAGCAATGCTATTGTGATTTATTTTCCCCCTCGCAGTGAGGCAGGAGTGCACCAACTCCTCTTCTACTTCCGTCTGTGGTTACTACTGTTTTATAAGAAGGATCAATAACACTTAACAGTATGACCATACAGAGTTTGCCCCTAATAGTATCAAAACTCTTGAGTTTCTTTAGTTCAGCTAAACAGTGTGTTTTTCTTTAAATGCTCGGGAATATCATACATGTTTTTTAGTAAAGTTTTCACAAACTTCAAATAATATTCGTCCAAACCCAAAAGTGACCTGACTTCCTTTTTATTTGAAGGTGAAGGCACATTTGTGATTGCGTCAACCGAATCTGATTTGGATAATATACCCCTGTCACACACTAAATGTCCTAGGTACACAAACAAACACATTTGTTAAATTCTGGTGTCAACCCCTTATCTTCTACTATTTCCAGCATATTCATTACATTTTCAATGTGTTCTGCTCTACTTCTTCCCATGGTAAGTGTGCCATTGTGAAAAAACACAATTCTGTTCATGTCTTTGAAACTTTTGTACACCAATCTTTGCAAAACGACCGCAGCCAATGCCAACCCAAAAGGCATGCGACAAAATTGGTAACATTCAAAGGGTGTGATGAAAGGATTAAGGCTTTTATTTTTGGGATGTAAAACCATCTACTGATACTCAGGGGTTAAATCGAGGTTAGTGAACCAAATAATATGAATCCTGGTCATGTCAAATAATTAGCTTATTTGTGATATTCGAAGTATAACAACTAGGATGTTGCTGTTCAAATCTCATAGGCCAGTGCGCAACCTAACTTTGCCATTTGAACACCTGCCACAACCAAAGGTGCCCATCACGCTGTAGCTTCACCTGCTGTTTATTCCAGCATTCTCCAGTTTATTAAGCTCATCCTCATTCCCTACATCTAAAGGAATGTTCCTAACTTTATGTGGCAAAGATATAGCAATGTCCTTTAGAATGATTTTGTGCATAAAACCATTACGTTCTCCAATAGTGGCTGAAAATACTCTGGGAAATTCGACCTTTGTGGTACTTTCAAACTCATCCTCAGATTCCACAACTAGAGCTTGCTTTGGGCTGTTAGGATTCAATGTTATACGTAAGGCCCTTCAGTCCATCTAACCTAATACAGATGGACCTTTGATGGAAACATATTTTCCATAGAGCCTTTCTGCCATTAAATTCAAAAGTTAAAGGTGTAAACTCAAGCACTGGAAAGGCATCCCTAGTAAAATTCTGAGGGTGAATATCAGTAGGCAACAGATTATTTTTTTAAAGTTATTGAATTTCACTTCTAATTGTATTAATTGACAATCGTTTCAGGTGACCTAGAATCAGCTACTATGTTGATAACCACACCTTCTACACACATTTTCTGTTTACTACAGGCTTGTTCCTGGATTGATGAACAACATCCAGTTAATTTGATTCTATGCTCAAAACACAATAAATAGTATTGTTACGTCCATCTTCTGTAGAGTCTGAACCAGATTTCTCAGCAACATTTCTGCAGAGGATGAAAATTGTGCTTTAGTGCACATTTTAGCATAGCGCCCCACAATATTGCAATCTGAGCACCTCTGCTTAATGGTGGACATGTAGGAAAGTAGGATCTGCTTCTTATGGTTACCCCCACTTTTTGCTTGATGTTACACTGTTTTTGACTAGTCTGACTGGGATCCTGCTAATCAGGACCCCAGTCTATCTGCTTTCTCCCTAAAATGTTATGTCATGTACTTAGGTACACTCCAGATTGGATACTAGGGTACCCTTGTCAGTCCCTAGTATATGGTACACATGTACCCAGGGCATAGGTACCCCAGAGGCCTCCCATGGGCTGAAGCATGTATTATGCCACCCATGAGAGGCAATGCAAAATGGAACTACAGGCCTACCATTGCAGCCTGTGTAAGATGGTGCATGCACCACTTACTTTAGATATAGGTTTACTATATCTATAGGTCACTACACTTAAAACCTATAAGCCACCCCTATAGCAGGCCTTGACAATCCTGAAGGCAGGGTGCTGGGTTTTACGTGAGATGGTGCCCCTCCATGAGCAGAGCACCCCTGCAGCCTTCAGAGACCATTCTCCCGGGTTGTCGGTGACGCAGCCCGACATATAGGTAGAGGTGCATTATATGCTCGCGTAAAATGCTATCTTGAAAACGGCTGCGGACTACGAAGGCTCCAGCAACACAGGAGGTGGGTTCCTACGTTCCTTGAGGTCGAGCTGCCCTCTCACCGAGTTTGAGGCCAGTATCCTTCGTGGGGACCACATAACCCGAACCCCTGTGCACCGCGTACTTTTGCAAGTGCATATGCTTGTTGGTGTTCCCCAACTAAGTGCATTGGGCTATCGATAGCCCCAACCTCTGCGCACATTTAGTACAAAGGACTTTGGCCTCCTCGTACTCTGTGCCATGCAAGCTGTGACTTTGTGAAACTGCTAGAGGTCCCCTCGCGACTCCTGTGCCTTCGGCCTGTGGGTCCACTTGAGGGACAACACTGCTTTTGTTGGGCTCTCCTGGTTGCTCCAGGCCTGCCCTGACTCCCCTTGCTGTGGTGAGTCCTCTGGTCCTTGCGGGGCCAGACCGTAACCTTCTTTGACCTTCTTCGTGGGTTGCCCCTGCCAAGGCTTGTTGGTGCTCCCGCCGGACACCAACCCCTCAGCACTCGACAACCTTCGTGGGACAGCTCATATCCGGCTCATGGTCGTCCTTGACGTCTCCTGGTCCTTGCAGCTGTAGAGTCAAGGTCTCCATCTTCACACCTGAAGCACACGACATCAGTGGGCATTCGTCTACCGAGCCCCTGGTCACTCCTGAGTGACCCTGACTCTGTCCCCTCTGCTTTCAGGTTGCTTCCAAGAAGAATCCACCTGTGGGTTCCACCGGACACTTTTCTTCTTTCCAGCAGTGGCATTTCTTTGAAGACTCCCATTGAGAACAACAGCGGTTTCCGACGCTACTTCAGCCCTATGCACCCGGCTTCCCTGGGATATGTAACTCTGGTACTTCGGTGTCCACGGGTGGGGTGGCTCTCCAACCTTCTATGTTCCAAAAGGTTTCCTCGTAATCCACTGGAAAGGGTCCTTAAACTTTAAAACTGCAACCGCGACTCTCCCATTGAATTGTACGTAGCACGCGGTCGTGTTCACACACTGCATCCGTCCTCCGTGGGGTCCCTACTTACTCACCTTGGGTGGTTCCTTGGGGTCCCAGCGATTCTACATCCTCTAGACTCTGTCTTAACTCGAGTTGTGGTTCTTATACCACTATTTTAGTATATGGTTTGGTCTCCCCCGGGAGCCCACTGTGTATTAGTGCTACTTACGATTGTTTCTGTGCTACAGTATTGTGTGCTTTGTGTTCATCTGCGTGTAGCGGATACTGTGAGGTATTTAAGGTGTGTTATAACAATAAATACATATTTTTATAACTACTGTGTGGTTCTCCTTTCATTTAACCAATACATTAAGGTTGCATTCTGGTAAAACAAGCTGCTTAACATTACTTCAAGACTAAGCCTGAAGGCTGCTCTCCACAGCTACCACTTGGATAGCTTTCTAAGGTTATCTTTGAACTCTTAAATCATCATAAGGGTTGTTTGGACTGGTGCAAGGTGCCCACTTTAATTAGTGGACATCATATACCAGGCCAACTTCTCACATTGGTGTGCAGCGGTTGGGATTCAAGCCTGTATTGTTTTACCAGATACATCTTTGTATTGATTAACTGAAAACCACTAAGTACTAGGTACATATAATACTAGCTTAGAATAAGTAAGTTCTACTGAACTTAGGGTTGGGTAAGTCAAGGGTTTAGCACACCCTTTCTCCAACCTCAGAGAGTTTAGTTCCCACTAGATCAGGTAGGTGCAACACCTCACCACACTTAGTATGTCTTCTAAAGGAGATGCCAGTGGCTCTCTGCCCTCTAGATACAGTGAGCTTTCATTCCAAGAATTGAAAGCCCTGTGTGCTTCTAGAAAGCTGAAGACAGGGAGAAATGCCAACACCCAATGCCTCATAGAGGCCTTACTGCTTGATGACCTTAGGAAGACCCCTGGGTCAGATGAACAGGAGAAAGTGGGTTGGGCAGGGAATGAGGACAGGTCAGGAGGTGACACCTTTTATGACCTAGACTCAAACCCAAGCCAGGAGGAACAAGATGGTTCCCACCTGGACAACTCAGATTTTCAGGGAGATGCTGAAGAAGAATGCCAAGATGGCCCCCTCTTCACCCCTCCTGGAAGAGTGCAGATTTTACCAAGGAGATCTAGATCTCCCTCTGCAGAATCATATCACTCAAGACAGTCTGTAGGGACCTCTGTATCTAGCAAGAGGGACCACTCTTTTGATAGGGAATACCAATTTCTTGAACTTGAGAAAGCTAGGCTTAGGCTCAGGCAAGAGCAATTGGCCCTGGACAAAGAGTCCCTTGAAGTCCAGAGAGCTAGAAAAAGATTGGGACTAGAGTCCCATGGTGGTAGCAACAGTGTCCCTAGAGTTAAAGAACATTCTTTTGACAATAGGAACCTGGGCAAGATTGTCCCTCCCTACCATGTTGGGGATGACATCCATAAATGGATAACTGCTTTAGAGAGGGCCTGTAAAGTTCAGAGTGTCCCTCAAGAGCGGTGGGCAGCTATCTTGTGGCTCTACTTTGCTGACAAAGGTAGAGATAAGCTCCTCACTGTTAGAGAAGAGGATGCTGACAATTACTCAGTTCTGAAGAGTGCTCTCATTGATGGGTTAGGCTTAACCACTGAACAGTATAGAATTAAGTTCAGAGACACCCAGAAGGCACAGAATCAGGACTGGGTACACTTTGTGGATAGAGCCATTAAGGCTCTGGAAGGCTGGTTGCTTGGCAGTAAAGTGAATGATTTCAAGGGATTGTACAGTTTGATTATGAGGGAGCAGATGCTTAATAATTGCCAAAACCAGTTGTTGCATCAATACCTGGTTGACTCTGATCTGACTTCTCCCCAAGAATTGGGAAAGAAGGCAGATAGGTGGGTCAGAACCAGGGTGAAGCAGAGAGACCAGAACCATGGTGGTGACCAAAAGAAGCAAGATGCTAAAACTTCAGATAAGGGTGGGGACAAGGGTAAAGATGACAAGTCTTCATCAGGGCCCCAAAAACCTGCATCTGGGGGGGTCACAATCCAACAAGGGAAAAGGCAAAAAGAAACCTTGGTGTTACATATGTAAAGAAAAGACCCATTGGACAAAAGATGCCAATTGTCCAAAGGCCAAGGATTCAACCCCAACCACCACTGCCCCTAAGGCAACTGCTCCCCCTAGTACACTTTCAAGTGGTGGTACAGGGAACAAGGGATTAGTAGGGTTAACCTTGGGCTCTGAGATGGGTTCTGGCTTAGTCGGAACTCCAGCTCAGGCTGTACTGGTCTGTGATGGTGGCATGGATATTGCCACCTTATTTGTCAGTCCCAGTAACCTGGGCAAATACAGACAGCAGCCTTTGATTAATGGTAAGGAGGCCATGGCATACAGGGGCACAGGTGCAAGTGTCACTATGGTGACAAAAGATCTTGTGGGCCCTGACCAGATCATACTTGGTGAGATGTACCAAGTGACCAATGCTAACAATGTCAGGACTGATCATTCCTTGGCAGTTGTTAATTTCGGCTGGGGAGGGGTAACTGGCCCAAAGAAAGTTGTAGTTAGCTCAGACCTTCCAGTAGAAAGCTTGTTGGGCAATGATGCTGAAGTGGAACTTAGGACTCATGCAGCAATGCTGGGCATCACTGCAGATGTCCAAATACAAATATACCAGCCAACGCGTTTCGTTCATAAAAATGAACTTCTTCAGGGCATAAAATGTTGGTCCTGGGAGAGACAAAATATGTGTGCAATCTAGGCTGCGTGGGCCTCCTTGATAAGGGCCAGTATGCGGTGAGTCTGATAGCAAAGTAGGTAGTGAACCGTCTGTTCCGGAACGGACGGTTCACTACCTACTTTGCTATCAGACTCACCGCATACTAGCCCTTATCAGGAGGCCACGCAGCCTAGATTACACATATTTTGTCTCTCCCAGGACCAACATTTTATGCCCTGAAGAAGTTCATTTTATGAAGCAACGTGATAACTAGTATATTTGTATTTGGACACCTATGAAAATAAAGGATTGTTTAAGACAACTCTAACAAGACCATATGAACTAGTGACTTATTTGACTAACAACCTTTTTAATATCGAGCGGTGCACCACTCCAAAAAATTTGGGTTTATCCATTATCTGCATTGCAGTCAGCACCCAACGACGGCAGGTGCTGGAGTAGTTTGTGCACACTCAACTGTATTGACTGTTTAAACTAACACGAAGGGAACATAGCAGGGGAGTGCGGTCACAGTGTCCGCCGTTGCCCGTAACTGTACCTTGCATCACTGCAGATGTGTTTGCTGTGACCAGGTCACAGGCCAAACTGACCTCTACTGAACAGGCCCTGGATTCTGGAAAAATTGACCATGTGCCTTCCAAGAGAAGGAGCAGGAGGGGTAAGGCTGTGTCTTACCCCCAGGCTCAGGAAGGGGATCAATCTCTTGAGGGAGATGATCTCAGTCCCTGTGAAGGAACTGTCTCAGATGAACTGGAACCTGATCAGGTTGAGTTTTTGGGGACAGGGGGCCCTTCCAGGGCAGAACTGAGCCAGGAGCAGCAAACCTGTCCCACTCTTGAACCCCCTCAGATAGCAAGCTGCTGCTGAGGCTGCTGGGAGTGTCAGTGGATCCCACAGGATCTATTGGGAGGAGGAACTCCTTTACTCAGAGGATAGAGACCCCAAGTCTGGTGCCACCAGGAGGTTGGTCATACCTCTGAAGTTTAGGGGCTTCCTACTCACCTTGGCACATGACATTCCCTTAGCAGGACACCTAGGCCAAAGTAAAACTTGGGACAAGCTTGTCCCACACTTTCACTGGCCTCATATATCAGAGGACATCAAGGAGTTTTGTCGCTCCTGTACTACCTGTCAAGCCAGTGGTAAGTCTGGTGGTACCACAAAGGCCCCCCTCATACCACTACCTGTGGTAAGGTATGTGGGGTTATATTCTAGTGGTGGTGGACCATGCCATTAGGTATCCAGAGGCTATACCCCTTAGAACCACCACAGCTCCTGTGGTGGCCAGGGCCCTCCTGGGAATTTTTTCCAGAGTGGGTTTCCCTAAGGAGGTCTTAACTGACAGAGGTACAAACTTCATGTCTAGTTATAGCACTGCAATGTGGAAGGAGTGTGGAGTGAATTGTAAATTCACCACACCCTATCACCCACAATGCAATGGGTTGGTTGAAAGGTTCAACAAAACCCTAAAGGGCATGATCATGGGCCTCCCAGAAAAGCTTAGGCGAAAATGGGATGTCCTGTTGCCCTGCCTTCTCTTTGCCTACAGAGAGGTCCCACAAAAGGGGGTTGGCTACAGCCTTTTTGAACTTTTGTTTGGTCATCCAGTTAGGGGTCCCTTGTGTTCGGTGAAGGACGGGTGGGGAGTTACCTCTCAAACCTCCCAAGCAAGACATAGTGGACTATGTACTTGTTCTCCGCTTCAGGATGGCTGAGTACATGAAGAAGGCCAGCACAAACCTTGAGGCAAGTCAAGAATTGCAAAAAGCTTGGCATGACCAAAAGGCTGTACTGACTGTTTATCAGCCAGGACAGAAAGTATGGGTGTTGGAGCCTGTGGCCCGAGTAGCGCTCCAAGACAGGTGGAGTGGACCCCATACTATTCTTGAGCAGAAGGGAGAGTTCACCTACTTGGTGGACCTTGGAACTCCCAGGAGCCCCCATAGGGTGCTCCATGTAAACAGGCTCAAACCCTATGTGGACAGGGCAGACATGAGCTTGCTCATGGCTACTGATGAGGGACAGGAGGAAGAGAGTGACCCACTCCCCGATCTCCTCTCACAGAACCCTGATGATGGCTCAGTTGATGGTGTAGCCTTGGCAGGCAGCCTCACTAAGCAACAGCAGATTGATTGCAGGAAGGTCCTCAATCAATACAGGCACATGTTTTCTTTGACTCCTAGTCAGACCACTTGGTGTACCCATGAAGTGGACACAGGTGAGAGTCTACCTGTTAAAAATAAGATTTACAGGCAGCCTGACCATGTCAGAGATTGCATCAGGACTGAGGTCCAAAAGATGCTGGAATTGGGAGTAATTGAACCCTCAGATAGCCCTTGGGCTAGTCCAATGGTCCTGGTACCCAAACCTCATACCCAGGGTGGTAAGAGAGAAATGAGGTTATGTGTGGACTACAGGGGGCTCAATGCAGTCACTAGGACTGATCCTCACCCTATTCCTAGGGCAGATGAACTCATTGACACTTTGGCCTCAGCCAAGTTCTTGAGCACATTTGACCTCACTGCTGGATATTGGCAAATCAGACTAGCTGAGGATGCCAAACCAAAAACAGCATTATCAACCCCTAGTGGGCATTATCAATTTATTGTAATGCCCTTTGGTTTGAAGAATGCACCTGCCACATTCCAGAAGCTGGAGAACAAAGTCCATACAGGCCTGGAAACCTATAGTGCAGCATATCTTGATGATATAGCTGTCTTTAGTTCCACCTAGGAGGATCACCTGGTCCACCTAAAGAATGTTTTGGAGGCTCTGCAGAAAGCAGGCCTCACTATCAAGGCCGTCAAGTGCAGATCGGGCAGAGCAAGGTTGTGTATTTGGGTCACCTTGTGGGTGGAGGCCAGGTTCAACCATTGCAGAGCAAAATCCAGACCATCATGGACTGGGTTGCTACCACTACCCAGACTCAGGTCAGAGCTTTCTTGGACCTGACTGGCTACTACAGAAGATTTGTAAAAGGATATGGGTCTATAGTGACTCCCTTGAATGATCTTACATCAAAAAGAATGCCCAAGAAAGTTCAGTGGACAGTTAGCTGTCAGAAGGCATTTGATGATCTTAAGCAGGCCATGTGCACTGCTCCCATTCTGCAAAGTCCTGACTATTCCAAACAATTCATTGTCCAAACAGATGCATCTGAGTTGGGGGTAGGGGCTGTGTTGTCACAACTTAATGCAGAGGGTCAGGATCAACCAGTAGCTTTTATTAGCAGAAGGTTGACCCCCCAGAGAGAAACGTTGGTCAGCCATTGAGAGGGAAGCCTTTTCTGTGGTTTGGGCTCTGAAGAAGCTGAGGCCATACTTGTTTGGCACTCACTTCATTGTTCAGACAGACCATAAGCCCCTCTTATGGCTAAAACAGATGAAAGGTGAAAACCCCAAACCTTTGAGGTGGTCCATTTCCCTACAGGGAATGGACTATACAGTGTAACATAGACCTGGGAGTAAGCATGCCAATGCAGATGGACTCTCCAGATATTTCCACTTAGAAAATGAAGACACAACTGGGCATGGTTAGTCTCATCTCCTTACGTTTGGGGGGGGGGGTAGGAAAGTAGGATCTGCTTCTTCCCCACTTTTTGCTGGATGTTACACTGTTTTTGACTAGTCTGACTGGGATCCTGCTAATCAGGAGCCCAGTCTATCTGCTTTCTCCCTACAATGTTATGTCATGTACTTAGGGACACTCCAGATTGGATACTGGGATACCCTTGTCAGTCCCCAATATATGGTACACATGTACCCAGGGCATAGGTACCCCAGAGGCCTCCCATGGGCTGAAGCATGTATTATGCCACCCATGAGAGGCCATGCAAAATGGAACTACAGGCCTGCCATTGCAGCCTGTGTAAGATGGTGCATGCACCACTTACTTTAGATATAGGTTTACTATATCTATAGGTCACTACACTTAAAACCTATAAGTCACCCCTATAGCAGGCCTTGACAATCCTGAAGGCAGGGTGCTGGGTTTTACGTGAGATGGATGCCCCTCGCATGAGCAGAGCACCCCTGCAGCCTTCGGAGACCATTCTCCCGGGTTGTCGGTGACGCAGCCAGACATATAGGTAGAGGTGCATTATATGCTCGCGTAAAATGCTATCTTGAAAACGGCTGCGGAGTACGAAGACTCCATGCAACGCATTTGCTATCAAACACGATGAAAATTATACTCTAGTGCACATTTGTAGCATAGCGCCCGACAATATTGCAATCTGAGCACCTCTGCTAATGGCGAGACATGTAGGGTACCAAGTCTCCCAGGATCTGCCTTCTTATGGTTACCCCCACTTTTTGCTTGATGTTACACTGTTTTGACTAGTCTTACTGGGATCCTGCTAATCAGGAACCCAGTCTATCTGCTTTCTCCTTAAAATGTTTTGCATGTACTTAGGTACACTCCACATTGGATACTGGGGTACCCTTGTCAGTCCTGAGTATATGGTACACATGTACCCAGGGCATAGGTAGCCCAGAGGCCTCCCAGGAGCTGAAGCATGTATCATGCCACTCATGAGAGGCCATGCAAAATGGAACTACAGGTCTGCCATTGCAGCCTGTGTAAGATGGTGCATGCACCACTTACATTAGATATAGATTTACTATATCTATAGGTCACTACATTTAAAACCTATAAGTCACCCCTATAGCAGGCCTTGACAATCCTGAAGGCAGGGTGCTGGATTTTACGTGAGAGGGTGCCCCTGCATGAGCAGAGCACCCCTGCAGCCTTCTGGAGACCATTCTCCCGGGTTGTCGGTGATGCAGCCCGACATATAGGTAGAGGTGCATTATATGCTTGCGTAAAATGCTATCTCGAAAACGGCTGCAACAAACCATCTCGTGTTTGGTATCAAACACCTTGGAATCATACCTCCACACTGGTAACCAGTGTGGGAGGTATGATTCCACCGCTCAGAAGCGAGCTTCATTGGGTCCCTGGTCTTCCCGGTACCAGCCTTCTCGACCTGGACAGCACAAAATTGTTGCTGATGACCAGAGACACATTTCTGCCCTCCTGCTGCTGAGCCAAGCTCGAGCAGATGAAGGCAGCAAGATAGGCATCCTGTCACAGGGAGGTGTGACCACCTCCCAGACAGGATTTAGTGTATTGGGGCTGGGTGGGTACACTTCCAAAGTGCCTGAAAGTGTGCATGAGGGGCACGTTTGGTATCCCTGTGCATAGTACAGTTCAAACCAGTCCTGGGAGCCGTTGGCTCCTGCTCTGGCGTGAAACTAGACAAAGGACTTGGGAGTAAGCTCCCCACTGTCCTGATCCTCCACTGGGAGGGTCCCCTGAATCTATCCAACCCTCTCCTGTGGGTACAAAAGGGCTTAACTGGCTGTAGCACTCTAGATTCGACGTGGACAAGATTCTGATCAAGAAACCACTGACCTTCGACCGTCTGGACACTCTGGACTTAGCTGGACTTCGACTGGGCCTGACTTCGCCTCCCTCTCCGTCCAAAGCATCGTCTGTGCTGGTGCACCAAACAGGCTCCGTGCAGGACCTGTGGAGCATCAAGGACAACTGAAGTATCTCCCTTGGGGTGAAGGAGTCACTCCCCTGCATTCGCAGGCACCATAATGCCACTGACCGGTCTGCTGATCCTGAGCTCCTGTGGACTCCGAAGGCTCCAGCAATACAGGAGGTGGGTTCCTATGTTCCTTGAGGTTGAACTGCCCTCTCACCGAGTTTGAGGCCAGTATCCCTCGTGGGGACCGCATAACCCGAACCCCTTTGCACCACGTACTTTTGCAAGTGCATATGCTTGTTGGCATTCCTTAACTAAGTGCATAGGGCTATCGATAGCCCTTACCTCTGCGCACATTTAGTACAAAGGACTTTGGCCGCCTGGCATTCTGTGCCCTGCAAGCTGTGACTTTGTGAAACTGCTAGAGGTCCCCTCGTGACTCCTGTGCCTTTGGCCTGTGGGTCCACTTGAGGGACAACACTGCCTTTCTTGTGCTCCCCTGGTTGCTCCAGGCCTGCCCTGACTCCCCTTGCTGTGGTGAGTCCCCTGGTCCTTGCTGGACCAGACCGTAACCTTGTTTGACCTTCTTCGTGGGTTGCCACTGCCAAGACTTGCTGGTGCTCCCGCCAGACACCGACCCCTCAGCACTAGACATCCTTTGTGGGACAGCTCGCATCCGGCTCCTGGTAGTCCTCAACATCTCCTGGTCCCTGCAGCTGTCAAGTCAAGGTCTCCATCTTCACACCTGAAGCACCGACATCGGTAGGCATTCGTCTACCAAGCTCCTGGTCACTCCTGAGTGACCCAGACTCTGTCCCCTCTGCTTTCAGGTTCCTTCCAACAAGAATCCACCTGTGGATTCCACCGGACACTTTTCTTCTTTCTAGCAGTGGCATTTCTTTGAAGACTCCCATTGAGAACGACAGCGGTTTCCGACGCCACTTCAGCCCTACGCACCCGGCTTCCCTGGGATAGGTAACTCTGGTACGTCGGTATCCACTGGTGGGGTGGCTCTCCAACCTTCTATGTTCCAAAGGGTTTCCTCGTAATCCACTGGGAAGGGTCTTTAACTTTAAAACTGCAACCACGACTCCTCCATTGAATTGTACGTAGCATGCGGTTGTGTTCACACACTGCACCTGTCCTCCGTGGGGTCCCTACTTACTCACCTTGGGGTCCCAGCGATTCTACATCCTCTAGACTCTGTCTTGGCTCAAGTCGTGGTTTTTATACCACTATTTTAGTATATGGTTTGGTCTCCCCCGGGAGCCCACTGTGTATTTGTGCTACTTACGATTGTTTTTGTGCTACAGTATTGTGTGCTTTGTGTTTATCTGCGTGTAGCGGATACTGTGAGGTATTTAAGGTGTGTTATAACAATAAATACATATTTTTATAACTACTGTGTGGTTCTCCTTTCATTTAACCCAGATTTCATCAATCTGTGAGACACCATCTCAGGGGGGGCGCGCACTCCACCCTAAAATCTCACCTTTGTCTTCTACTGTCCCACATCGTCGCAATTCTTCACCCATTTCAAATGTTTTTCTTTTATTGGAGCACCCAGGAGCAGCAGCCAATCAGCATGTAGGAACGTCACCACTGACGTTCCACCAATGAGTGGGACAGCAGCAGAGATTGCAGGAAGTGCCGCGAAATTTGCGTGCATAAAGCTCCTGCATATTACTGCTTGCTGCCTTTTCTTCTTTGTTTCCTGTATTTTACCACCGCTTCGCTGTTGAGGACTTTGCTGAAGATTCTACATCACCAGCAGGTAAGAGGGCTTATGTAACATTGCTGGGCCATTTGGTGCTGCCCAGTTTTGGGGGCGGGGGGGCTTGTTCGGTGGTGACGACGGAGGGTTGGATGGGGGAGGAAGGGGAAATCGATGAGGCACGAAGTGCCCATGCTGTTGCAATTTCACCTGAGCTAACCAGGTTAATTCCTACAGCTGAAATGCTTTAGCTGCAGTGGGAGGCAAGGAGTCCCCTTTGCTAAAACTGAAAGCGAAGGAACTGGACTGTTTGTTCCTTTGCGTTTGGTTTCATAGCAGAGGAGACTCCTTGCCTCACACTGCAGCTGAAATGAATGTCTGTTACTAGCTTTCAGTTTTAGCAGAGGAGACTTCCTGCCTCCCACTGCAGCTGAAGCATTTCAGCTCTAGGAACTTAACCCCGTCCAGGGAGGGTTAGCTCTTCCCAGAAAGGAGACAATGTTGCTTTTAAAATTACACCGGCAGGCGCGCAACGATCACAGGGCTAAAAGGGCCTTAAGTTGCCAAAAGACAAATGCCAGTCAGGTGTTGTTTAAACAGCCTGCAAATTGCTCCTCTTGACACTAAATATGGGTTATAAATAAAGAAGTATGTATTCATTTGTAAAGACTTTTCTGTCTTTGTTCCCTTTATTATCAGTCCTGGATCATTCAGGCAGCCCTAGATCACAATTAAAAGTGCTTTCTATTTATTTTTGCTGTTCGAAGTACGCACAGATAAGTGCTGAAAATACAGCTTTAGGTGACTGCTTATTTTTGTACCGCCTGGGACATCAAAATAATGAGCTGGCAACCCTAATCATAAAACTGGAAGTTTGTTGCAAGATCAGCACATTATTTATTTCCTCCACCCTCGATCCCTGGTTAATGCCATAAGAGCAATAGTTTACCTTGTATCTGAAATCCTACGCCGCTGTCAATAACATGCTGAGTTACTTCAAGTGTCTGGGAATGCACCCTGCATTCAGACAACTCGCTCCTCATTCTTGCCCTTCACTTTCATGCTCACCCTGCACTGCCAGTGATCACAATGCACTCACACTGATCCCATGCACTCACACCATTCACCCGCTCACCCTGCACTCACAGTGATCACTCTGCTCTCACAATGCACTTGCGCTGTTCACCCTGTACCTCAATCTGCAGCCACACGAGCACACTACTCAGCCTGCACTCATTTGACACTTCACTCACCTGTCCCCCTCACTGCTCAATCTGCAATCTCACTTAAACAAGCCCATCACTAACCATACATTCATTAGTCCCACTCTGCACTAACATGCACACCCAAATTCATATGGTCACCTCACTCACCCTGCAGTCACTTCTCTTAACCTACTCTCACACTGTCGCATACCTCACTGTGCACTCACATGAGCACTCCTGCCACCCACACAGCACAGAGGGTTAATGTGCCTGCTACAAAGAATGTGTACCATGCAGATCAAAGAACTGAGGGGCATATGTTCAAGGAAGTGGCGGAGTGAGGCGTTAGCCGTCATGGCTTAACGCCTCACTCCGCCACTTCAGAAACGGAAGCCTGCACCATATTTACAACAATATGGTGCAGCCTTGCGTTTCCCCTGCGATGGCGCTACACTTAGCAGTGTAGCGCCAATGCAGGCACCCTTGCACCATAGTGCAAGGGTGTCTGCGTGCAGGGGAAAGATTGTTTATGTACAGGAAGGTCCCCCTCCTGTACATAAACAATCTTTAAATGCCATTTTGTCACACTTCTATATGTGCTGCTTAATGCAGCACACATGGAAATCACAAAATGGCATTTTTTTTTGAAAGATTACAAATACAAGGCATTTTGCGTTTTCCATGAATGCTGCACAAGGCAGCACAAATGGAAAAAGCAAAAACGAGGAGAAACAACGCATTTCTCCTAGTTTCGCCAACTTAAGACCAGGTTTTCCCTGTTCTTAATTTTAACGCTGCCTCCTATTTACGCTGCCCTTGTAAATAGGGTGCAGCATCAAAATCAGTGGCTGTTGCAATGGAATGTCCACCGCAACACCCACTGCCCACCCTTTCACACTAAGCATAGCGTGAAAGGGGGCCTTATTTACAAGGCAGCGTTAAGCCACGTTTAAGTGGCTTAACTCTGCCTTGTAAATACGGCAATGCCCCTATCGCCACCACAACGTCGTAAAAAGTGACGTTGTGGTGGCGACAGAGGCTATTACATATGCCCCTGAGTATGATGAAACTATGAGTAGCGCTATAAAAAATGAAATGTTTGCCAGAAAGGTGCTATAGAGAGATGAGGTGCATTGTTGGTGAGTGGTAGTGAGGAATTCATGGAGAAGGAGGAAACACTCTTATTGTGTTGAACATTATTTGCCGGATATGGCCCGGGATATGCGGGTGGCGGTCGATTATGTAGTGTACCAGATTCCAGAAATTTCTGTCAAGTGGTGGGGGGGCCCGACATTTAAAAAAATTCAGCTGGGGGGGCTCAACCTACAAAAGTTTGAAGACCTCTGATTTAACCAATACATTAAGGTTGCATTCTGGTAAAACAAGCTGCTTAACATTCCTTCAAGACTAAGCCTGAAGGCTGCTCTCCACAGCTACCACTTGGATAGCTTTCTAAGGTTATCTTTGAACTCTTAAATCACCATAAGGGTTGTTTGGACTGGTGCAAGGTGCCCACTTTAATTAGTGGACATCATATACTAGGCCAACTTCTCACAGTATTGTTACTTCCATCTTCTGTGAGAGTCTGAACCAGATTTCTCGGCAACATTTCTGCAGAGGATGAAAATTGTGCTTTAGTGCACACTTTAGCATAGCGTCCCACAATATTGCAATTTGAGCACCTCTGCTTAATGGCTGACAATTCTCCCCAAATGCAAGGTGATTCTATTTGTAATGTTCTTGATCCCTACCTTGTGTTTGGGATGATTTGTTCTATTCTTCACAAGTCTACACGTCTTTAAGTTCTTTTTATTCTTCCTTGGTGCTGGTGAAAATGTAATGTTTCTTTGTGAAATTATGCACGCGTGATCTTTTTCCATTCCTTGCAGCTTTAGTGCATCTTTTCGACAGTTCAGCTTTCTTCACAAAATCGATTACATCTTTAAGTGGTGATTCCCCATAAGGCCACAAACTCTCTTGAATCTGAGAACCGCTAGTGTGCATGATTATCTGATCTGTGATTAGTTCATCATGTAAACTCCAGGACTTGGAAAACAAATCCAGCTTTTTTGAGAAAAGTTACCTAGTCTTCATCGGTTTCAGTTTCTGTTGTTTCCCTTGGAAAAAATGTACCTGTCAATTGCAGCACAAACTAGTGGTGAAAAGTAAGTATCTAAATCATTCAAAGCAATTTGGAAAACCTCAGATTAATTAGCTGTTTTGACTTTCTGTTCCATTTGAGTGTAGATTTGTAGGCCTTCGGGACCTAAAGTTTTTAGAAGAATGATTTTTCCTCAAAGGAGGAAACTCCTCCTGATTTTCATCTTCTAGTGTAGAGATATAGTTTGAAAAATTATGTCTCCATTCTTGGTATCTAATTACAGGATCTCCAGGTACAGGTAAAAATGCTACTGAAGGAGTTAATGAGAATGTTTGTAAGGCACTCACATTTTTAATGAAAATGTAGAGGAAGAGGACAAAAAATAATAATGCAACATACAGCATAAAAAGTGTACCAGGCAAGGTTCAGTGTGGATGTAGCTATCCGTAAATGTCTTCTTTTAGGTTGAAGCCTATCAGACAGCACAGCCGTCTGGTTTACAAAGACATCTTGGAGACATTCTGAAACCTTCCCTGGGAATGCAGTCTGCCCATTGCTACCCACTGGCTTTGTGGTTTGTAACTCACATTTACTTGCTTTCTATTTTTTGGCTTAATATGTGTTGTCCAGCATGTCTTTGTCCCTCCTGTAGGGAAAAGCCTTTTCATACAAACGCTTATTGTATTCTTTTACGAATGCTTTCTTTGATTAAAGAGGCCTTTACATTTTGTTTTTATCCCATCACATTTGCTGTGCATTCAAAGACAGAGGTTAAATGTCAGGCTCGGTCTTCTGAGGGAGCCTGGTGTTTACTTTACTTTCTCTCTGATTTCAAAATGAGAAGATTTATGTGACAATCCTGCTGGGTACCAATGTGAGAAGAAACGCTGTAGGATGTTATTTGTTCTAGCACACAACAAAATTTAAATGCATGTAAATGAACTGTGCAAATATTTCAGAATATATCAGAATTATGAAAGCACACTTCAAGCAACTGTTTTGATATTCTGAAATAATTATTTTAATAGGATCAGAACAAATCAAAACACTTGGGGATGCCATTTCCACATGTTATATTTTGTGCGCTGCATAGCTTTATCAATCAAACTGTATGCATGTGCAAATGTAATGGTCATATCAATTGAAAATGTGTTGTCTGTAATGGCAGTGTGCTGCCACACCATGCATACCCCATTCTACGTAACTCCACTCTACAACACCACACTCCGCTCTATGCCAATCCACTCCACTTTACAACATTCCATGGCACTCTACGCCACTTCACTCTACACTGATCCACTCTACTCCACCCCATCCTATGACACTCCACTCCATTCCACTCTATCCCCTTCCACTACACTCTACTTCACTCCACTCTTTGCCACTCCACGACACTCTAGTCTACTCTATGCCACTCCACTCTGACACTCTACTCCATTCCACTCTACGACGTTCCATGCCACTCCACTCTACAACACTCTACTCCATGCTACACCACTCTACTATACGACATTCTACCCCACTCTCAGCCACTCCATTCTAGGACACTCTACGACAACTCACTCTAGGCCACTCCACTCTACAACGCTCTATGCCACTCCACTCTACAACACTGTACTCCATGCTATATCACTCTATGCCACGCCACTCTATGCCACTTCACTCTAGGCCACTCTACTGTATGACACTCTACTCCACTCTAAGCCACTCCATTCTACGACACTCTAAGACACTTCACTCTAGGCCACTTCGCTCTACAACACTCAACACTTTACTCCACTCGACGCTACTACACTCCACGGCACTCCATTCTACGATGCTTTACTCCATTCTGTGCTACGCCACTCTACACCCCTCCACTGTACGTCACTCCACTCTATGACACTCTACTCTACGCCACTCTACCCCAACTCTATGACTCTACACCACGCCACTCTACGATACTCTACTCTAAGTTACTCTACGGCACTCTGTGACACTTTAGGACACTTCACTGTAGGCCACTCTAAGCCACTCTATACCACTCCACACTACTCTATGACACTCCTCGACACTCTACTCTAGACACTCTACTCAACTCTTGCCACTCCATTCTACTGTATTTCACTCTAGGTCACTCCACTCTACGACACTGTATGTCACTCAACAACACTTTATGCCACTCCACTCTACGGCATTCCACACCTCAGAACTTCACTCTACAACACTTTACTCCACTCTATGCTGCACTACTCTACGCCCCTCCACTCTATGACACTCCACAACACTCTATACCCCTCAACTCTATGCCGCTCCACACTAAGCCACTCACTCCATGATACTTCACTCTACGCGACTCCACTCTGACTCTTTACTCCACTCTACACTACGCCTCTCCACTCCACTCTACTCCACTCTATGCTATGCCACTCTACGCCCCTCCCCTCCACTATACATCACTTCTTTCTATGACACTCTACTCCACTCTACTCCACTCCACTCTACAACACCCAGCTCCACTCTACTCTACTTTATACAGGGCCAGAATGGCTGTATTGGGCATCAAGAGATTACCAGGGAGGCTGGAAGGATGGTGGCCAGTTTTGCAGTGGTGCTGCAATTTCGGCCCCCAATAGCATAAGCAGCAAGCAAGCATTTCAAGCCCTCCGGGTGCAGGCATTGCTTTCGCAGGGGCTGGTCCGAGAAAATTGCCAGGGCTGCTTTGGGTTCCCAGTACGGGCCTGACTCTATACCCCTTCACGACACTCCATGACCCTCTACAACACTCTACTCCAAACTATGCCCCTCCACAACACTCTATGTCACTCTACGAAACTTTACTCCACTCTATGCCCCTCCACTCTATGACACTCTATACTATGGCACTCTATGCCCCTCTACTCCACTTTACGACACTCTATGACACTCCACTCTATGTCACTCTATGCCACTCCACTCCACAAATTGTTAGCCATACTGAACAGCAGCCATGTTGGTTTACAAAATGGCTAAAACACATTGTCAAAGCCAATAGCTTCTTGCACAGGCACGACCTATTGGGTTTGCCAGTGCTTTTTTTTTTTTTTTTGCTTTCGATCACTATCCAAAAGAAATTAATAATGTGTAAAGTCACATTCACATGGTGGAAAGTACCATCCAGGACAGCTCAGCTCCTAAAAGGAACGAAAAAGGAAGGCAAAGAGGAACAAGGATATACCAGATCCAAGATGGCACTCGTTCAGTAGTACGCATGATGTAGAGGAAGGCGGGGTAATGTGGAACACATGCCATGGGAGATGGTGGAGTAGCCACCTCTGTGCACAGGATGAAAGATCCCCTAAAAGTTACAAATAATGAAAAATTCTACTTCCAACACAGGCGGAGGGGAAGAGCATGAATTCTCATACTGGTAGTTCCACAGCATGCAGACAATAACAGTCCGTCAAAGCAGCTGTGTCGGTCGAATGTGCGAGCAGTAGGTGGGAAGGCAATGTGAGTTTCAGTGACATCGGGTTGTGCCAGGTCCCCATCGTCAATTCCTGTTGTAACAAAGCTGGAGGCAGTATCTGGTAACAGGTATGATGCACAAGCCCCTTGGGCAGCTACATCCACTCCAGCCAGCTCCTAACTGTCGGCTACTTCCGGAGTGTGGAACGGAGCAGGCTAAGAGGGTGAATTGTACAACAACTCTACACTGGTGCCTCGGTCGCTTTCCCCAGCTCCTCGAGGTTCACTGCAGCAAGCACGAGGAGACCTCGAGAGAGGGAGGAAGGGAGAAAAAAGGGACCAGTAAGCAGGGCCAGACTGGCTGTAGCAGGCACCGTGCATTTCCCCGGTGGGCCAGAGGGATGGGGGCCGGTTTTGCAGCAGCAATATCGCGCCCCCCTGTAACAAAAGCAGGAGCAGTGCTTCTTGCTAGTACTCCCCCCAGGGCTGGTCGGGCAGCAATCAGCCAGGGCTGGTTGCTGTTCCCAGTCCGGCCCTGCCAGTAAGGCATACAAGGGAGAAGAGTGAGACGATAGAAGGCGCGAGAGATTAGATGGATGCAAACAAGGAGACTGCGAAAGGAGACGAAGGGAGTGGGGCTGATTTGAGCTTTTTTTGCCAGAGCTGCTTTTGGTTCCCCAGTCCGGCCCTGGACGGATTTATTGGTGTTAAGGTAATATGACAAGCAATTTACTTCCTAAACTTAAACCTAAACACACGGCTCTTGAAACTCCTGCTTTTGTTTCTCATTACACATCTGTCGTCGCTTAACCTCCTCCAGCTGTGCTGTGCAGTGAAACGGGCCCCGCAAGTTATTTACATTTCTCTAACTAGGCTACTTAAACGAGCTTTGCTATAAAACATGACTACACGACCATAAACAGCACACTGACAGCTCTTGGGGCCTTTCCACGCAGCCTGGCTGTGTACAAGCCGCCCGTCTTCACCTCTACCCGCCCCTTCCTTCCTTCCTTCCTACCAAGTTACACTCCTGGAGCCCCTCCTGCTCCTCCCCGTACAGTGCCCCCTTCACAGAAATGCTTGTTGATGGGTCACTTGTTATTCTAAGAGGGTCAACATTTAGGGAAATTCAAATCCAGTCCCCAGAGGGCCCTTAAAGTTAGACCATACGTTTCTCTCGGTCGGATAAGTATTTTCTTACACGATATTATCCACAGACAACCCCTTCGTAAAGGCAAGGGGATACCCCCTTGTAGGCAAAACCCAAATAGATCTATTGCCACATTAGATAAGACTGTCAGTGACAGATTGCAGAAGAAAATATTACATTATCATACGCTGAAAAGTCTGATGTATACTGGAGATTTGCTGTAATCTAGGTCTATTCACACACTTGTAAGTGTCTTTTATAAACTGCAAAAAATAAATGTAAAAAAAAAAAAAAGTTAAACCATACGTTTTAGATCAGTTGTTCAATGGCGGCCGGTACAGTTTGGGGGTGGTGGGGCCGGGGGTGGCGGGGCACGGGGTGGCCTGGGGGTGGCGGGGGTGTTGAAAAACAAATAAAAACTCATCTCCATCTCTCCCACGTCGTGTCTTTTCCAGGAAGCACCCAGGCTCCCAACAGCCAATCACAACGCTGCAATGCAGTGTTGTTATTGGTCTGAGCGGCGTGGTCCGGCGCTCAGACAGGGTCTGGGCATGTTCTACACCCAGGCTGTAATGCAGCCTGGTGGGAGAACATGCAAAGTGTGCATTACGCTTTGGCCTACCTGAGACGGCCGGCCAAAGCGTCATGCGTACTTTAGTGTGCAACAACCACTCCTCCTCCTGGACATCAGGGGAGCCAAGCCTCGCCTGTGACGATACTAAAAGTAAAATGATAATAACTTCAGTTATCATCATTTTCTTTTTTCTTTTACACTGTTCCGTGAGCAGTGGGGCGACGCTCCTCTGCCTTAGCGGAGGAGCCGCTACTGCAGTCTTTAGTCATAGGTGAATCGATTCTTGCTCAGAAAGTGGGGTGAGGGCGTTGCATAGAGGTGGCTAACCAGCTAATAAAGCTAGGCCCCGTCATCAAAATTAGTGGCATGTAAATAGTGCAACAAATATCACGTAAAAAATACGATAAATTCGAAATTTAAAAAAAGTGTAATTCTTTAATATTTGGAAGTGTTTCACTTTAGTGATATAGTGATTTTATTATACCATAATCAGTGTATTAAGTGGCAACCCACACCAGCTCGGAGAAAGGTATAATGCTGGTGATTTTTCCGATGATCCAATCACACAACACACTTTTTTTTAGAAATGACTTGAGTAACATTCTACTCTGAGCACTTACATAGGACTCCATGGTGCCTTCACTCTCAGCCAAGCTGAACCTCCTCTCCTTGTCCCTCAAATAACAAGCATTGGCAACGCCAATAGGTCTTGACTTTGTGACCTATTGGCATGGGGAATGGGGAGAAGCACACAGGGAAACACAAGAGGAAGGGGGCCAGAAAAAGCAGTCAGACAACAGAGCAACACGGAGTACAGGGGGAGAGACATACACGAGGGAGCTGGCTCGAAATCAAATGCACTCTAATGGAGTGCTTCACACAAAAGAAAAATGTGGTACTTAAAAAGCAAGAACTGGAAGCAGCGATGCCATCCAGTTAAAGAGATTGGAAAATGGCAATGCTCCATGGGAGGGACAAACACAAGATTGACAAGCTGGCACTCCAATAAGAAGCAGGCAAATTAGCGACAAGGAAAGCCGCCCAATGGTAAGCAATGTACGCGCTCCAAGCCCCTCTGTTCTTGGTAAGCCACAATATGCCTTGCAAAAAAAAATAAACGCGCGGGTGCTGCCTAGTAAGCTCAACCTAAAAATATAAAAAGAGTGCAGGTCAGCCACAGCCAGCACTACTTTTGCAGAGGGTGGGGCAATCGACTGGGGAGAGGGGCTTTGCCGCTGTGGGAGTGAGAGTGGTGGGCAAAATTCACATAAAAACGTAGCTTGTTTTTTCACTCAAGAGTCCAAGAGGACCTCGGGCTGAACTAGAGCCAGGTTCCCCCCCTCCCAACCCCACCCCAACTGCTTCTCCGACCTTTAGTGTTACATATACTAACTAGTACACAGAAAGTCATGTTCATGATTTAGGCACATCCATTTCCACCCAACCTCTGTGATAAGTAGGAGTAGATAAACACACTGCAATTTGATGTATACACAAAATGCAACTGCATCTTTTATTCTTCTTTCCTCTTTGAATTATTCTATGTGTTCGCACAGCTTTAAGTTAGCAGTGACCTGATTGAAGTACTCTGGCGCTCAGTCCAAGCACCAACACTTTCTCCAAATAAGCCGCATTATAAAGCCAGACAGTACTAACAACGTAAAATGAACTGACTAGCTCTTACTTGCTAGACCAGGACTGATTGGGGGCCCCATCAGATGTCTGCGAGACTATACATATGCTACTACAATAAAATACAATACCCTTTTTAATTTAGAGTACACATGTATGAAGCAAACATTCCAAAACACAGGTAGGACTAGCCGGAATAGTACAAAGTGAAAATAGGTGGAAAAGCGGGGACTCAAAGACCCGGGGGTGGTCTGGGAAGTCACTAAGGAATCTTGTACAGAAGACTATCTATGAGAATGTGGACTCTAGTTGCATTCATTGACGAGTTTTTCACTATTTCATCACAGCTTTCTTGAGATCCTCTGTTAGAACTAGCACAGAAATAAAGGAATGTCCCATTTTTTTTGTCAGGGGACTTAATGCAAACATATGTTGCAAACATAACATACAATTTAGCCAATTGAAAATGTAGGAGAGTGCTAAAGGACATTTAATTTCATTGAAACAGTTGTGGAATCAATTATTTCGGTATGTAATACTTTATTGTTAATAGAGAAGGAATTCTACATGGGTTTCCTCCAAAAAATTGAATCACGAAATTGGCAGACATGCTGGAAGGATTTAGTATGCTCTGTATTGCATGTCCTAAATTAAAGAAGAGTAATTAAGCATCTCGCTCTAAGCCTTTTATCTAAAACTACGTGTAACACAGGAGGCCTCCAGTCACATAGCCTTCAGAAAGCATGAGGAAGGACATTTTCAAAGGCTGTACACAAGTGCAGTGACCTGTTCCATTCAGGGACTGTAGTAGCTGTGCAGAAGAAAGAGTAAACTGATATATGTATTTAAGTTGACTTGTATTCATTGGCCACCTTAAAGAAATACCCTAAGAGTCAGTGACAACTAGTAGGGAATGGGGATGGCGAGGCGGGGGGGAGGGTTGAAAACAGCAAAATATTTTTTTTTAAAACCACTTACCTCTTCCGCCGTCCCTCCGCTTCTCTTCCTGACTCTGAGTCCGGAAGCAGGAAGCACACATGCTCCCCTAAGCCAATCACGATGCTTCTGTCACCATGATTGGTCTGAGCGCCGTGGTTTGGCGCTCAGACAGGGAGTGGGAACCTGTGCATGTTGTCCACCCAGGCTGTGCAATACACCAGGTGGAGAACATGCAAAGTGTGCAAGACTGTCTGGCCGGCCCAAGACAGCCGGCCAAACCATCATGCCCGCCCTGCCTTAACCTAGCCCCGTAGCTACGAAAAATTAAATGATAACATTGTTATTATCATTTTATTTGTCCTTTTCCCACTGCTCTGAGAGCAGTAGGGCGACACTCCTCCGCCTTAGCGGAGGAGCCGCCCTCGCTAAGAGTATGGATTTGGCATAATTTTAATGGGTGTTGCTCCCTCATGCTATCGTCATCCTTTCTCTCCTTAATAGCTATGATTTGGGTTTCTTATCCATATGATTGAAAACCCATCTTCATTAGAGTAGTCTTTCCATCTTCTTAGTACTATTCTTGCTGCTCAGGTGAAGCCTTTCCTAGTTCCTAGGGCTTTGTTATTGTTTCTAGAAGTTTATTAGAATGTATTGGGCGTTTCTCTATAGTCTTTAAATGGCTTCTTTCATTCTCCTAGAGAACATTGCTTATAGCAAGTGTGGTCTCAAACTTGTCGAAAGGGAACTGAAAGTGTACAAAGTCTCACATCCTAGGTTTCTGTAGTTTTCCAGTCTGCTAATCTGTCTTCACCTCAGGTTCGGGTTACCATATGATAAGGACAAAAGGTATTTTTAAGCAATTTCCTACCTGAGCTGAATTGTGATGTTATCTTATGTTACATAGTTTTTCTATAGCACTGTTTTAAGTTTAAAGAATAATGGATGGCTTTCCCAAAATGGAGGGTGCTTGTTTGCGGATGAGGTCTGGTGATCGTCAGCCAGTGGGTCTGATCACATCCCTGTTATACCCCCTTTAATTGTACTGAGTCTCAGAGCAGCTATCTGTATCGGTCTAGTGCGTACATCTTGCTCTTTTTGTTAGTTACGGCCCATGTCACCTGAGGTAGTATCCAAACGTTTTTAAATGTGAGTTGAATACACGGTTAGAATGCTTCCTCTTCTTTTTTGGGGCAGTATAATATAATACAACCTATGACTACCTTGGCTTAACTACATGGACAATACTTATACCTCAACCCTAACACTGAACACGTTATATTACATTAAATTAAAAAGTAACCTTCATTGATCACCAATGTAAATGCTAGCCCAAAATTTCATTATACTAAATTGCGTAATAGTGCCTTCAATTCATTAATAACTTTAAGGCTGCACCTAGCCCACCTTCTAAATTAAAGTACCTTATCGCGCAATTTACTGTGACAATTTTTTTAATTAGCTAAATATGGAACTTTTACCAACATTGTCGACTCTGCTCCATCTACTGATTTACCCATTGAGCATTCATAGTGTTGCTCACGCTATCCGTTCCTAAAAGATTAATTGAATTTACAAGGCTGCTTTTAATATTGTGGAGTATGCTCGAAAGAAGAGGTTTCATTCAGCTGTGAAATGAGAAGCCAACAGATTTTCATTGAAAGGAACAGAACGGGGAGCAATCAGCTATAATTGATGAATCTGTGATCCCTGACATGAGAATAATCAAAGGGCTCATTGAGGAAGTGCCTTCAAGCATACTATATAAATTAAAATAAGTTTAAACAAATTGCATTTAATTAGTCACCTTTATGTAAACCTAATACTAGATGATAGAAGTTTGCAACTGAAAGGATGTTTTGTGGGAAGAGCAAATGTTCATATCTGGTACTTAGGACTTCAACTTTTTTCCACTGGGTCTTGTTTGCTTACGGCGCGATTACTAAACCATGTAGCGTGACCGGAGTTGTATATGTGATATTGCTGGTGTGATGTGGTTTTTATCTTGATGTCTAACAGGAGATAGGTAAAAGCTTCTTCAACTCTGAGAAGCCTACAGCTAAAGAACAAAGGGAGGCTAAGGTGATTTCTGTTGTGATTGTCAAGTCTAGAAGAGACAGACGTACAAACAGCACTTGCTTTGTACAGGATTATCAAGGAAATGCATTTCTAGAAGTGTGATGGTGAATGCAGGGGCTGATCACTAAGTTTAGTTGGTTAACTAATAGATGATAGCATCAAGGCAGACACCAAGGCTTCTGACCAAGGGCAAATCAGACGGGCCAGTATGCAGAGTTGGCCGAGGTAACATGGACCTCCATTTTATTTTAGTTTACTTTCGAAAAGTTCTTTTGAATTCTGCAGTAAATTGCTGTCATGCACTGGTACACACTGGAGCTGAAGTGATGGATTTTATTTGTTTTTACTAGGACCTGGGAAACCTCAGATTAGCAATACAATGTAAGGCTGATTAGGTCAATCCTGAAGGTAAGTATGCAGAACTAGAGGCTGAATAAGCAACGGAAGCGAGGAGCCAACAGAAGATTTTGGAACAATACGTTTTGGGAATTTTGACTAGAGGGATGACTCGCCATCTGTCAGAGAGTAAAGAGAAGATGCAAATTTGGGCACGGTCCTGGACAACAGGTGTTGGCAGACAGAAGAGCAGGGGGCGGTGCTTGGAAATGACAAAAACAACCAACCACTAGAGGAGAATAATAATAGCAAGAGAATCCTCATCTGTGAACATTTACATGTCACTAACTGATTTGATCAAGGATTACGGCCTAACTGGATGTTGTCAAGCACGCTGCTATCCTGGAAGTAGGACTGAAGGCGGAGGACTGCAACACCTTCCGAAGCCTGGCTTGGAATGGAAGTGTTGAGTTAAGTCATAATTGTTTTAGTTGACAGACTATTCTATCTCCCTCCCTGCTTACCTACTTAGCATTCTATGCAATGTTTCATGCACCCCACAACTCTCTAGCATTACAAACATCTGCACCAGAGGTTGTGGCTTTCTTCATATAGTGCCTCTCCTTCGCGAAATCATCTCTCTGAGGTTCTATTTATTATCCATTTTAGTTCTAAAAAGCCTCTCTGTATACAGACTCTTAAGAATTGGTTGAGAAGAATCCTGTACAGGAAGACAAATGCTTACAGCGTCTAGTTATAGGTGCAGTTGTAATGTTACAGTGAACATCCGATACATGGAAACAGCCCCGCATCAACTGGAGTTCCTCTTTATTTAATGTAACTAACGTTTTCAAGTTTATAAAGATATATAATTTGTGACTGTGATCTACATATTTCATCAGTTCAAATAATTCATCTATGTTCTGTTAGGAGGATAAAAAAATGTACCTGTAATTATGAATCTTTGGGCCTTGTAGTGTGCGAACTTATCCGTTTTTGGTGAAGGTCATACTCATTGGTGAAGGTCAGACTCCCCTGTGAAAAAACAAGAAAACTCTGTCAAGTCAGTGTCTTAAATTCAATAGTATCCCTAAATATTCCATGTCTCCGACTCCTCTGGGTCACATTGACCCTTTGCAACTGCTCAACAGAAATTTCCCTCCGCTCTGAATCCAAAGTCCTAGCTGTGTGACACAAGCAAGGCATCACAGAGCTATCAAGGCAATCCTGCAATAGAAATTAAGAACCTGCATAGGTCACTGGGTCTGAGGATACATAACTGCAGGTAAGACAGCATCTCCATCCTCATACACTGTAAACATGTTCTCACTCTTCAGTACTCCTACATAAGCATGCAAAGTGAGAAATCTCAGAGATCCGGAATGATAGACCTTTGAAGGACTGTCAGGACCATCAAAACAGTATGCATTACTTGTGGTCGGAGTAGGAGAATATGTGACACGAAAGCCAATCAAGATTGATTAACATAAGCATTAGATACAGGGCCGGACTGGCCGTAGCGGGCACCGGGGCCGCCAGGGTTGGGGGCCGGTTTTGTGCCCCAGGGGGCCGGTTTTGTTACAGGCCCATTTTTGCAGCATAGCTCCAATATTGGCCGCTGTAACGAAATCGGCTGAAAACGGCCCTGGCAAACAGCTCGGTGGCACCCCCAAAACCCCCGGGGGGCCGACCGAGCACTTTGCCAGGGCCGGTTTTGGTTCCCAGTCCGGCCCTGATTAGATACAGTTATGGTGGCTAACATTTAGCGATTCACAACATATATATTGTGGATATTGACTTCACATATTTAACATTGACTGCAAATTTAAGATACGTTCTATGCTTCCAAGATGGAAGCTGAAATGGTGGAGTGTCTCGTAGATCTTTCCCGAAACAAGATGGCATCCACATAGTGAGAATCACATTCCAAACTAGAACAACTGAACTAGAATGTGGCAGCTATTTCTGACCTCTAGTATATCACAGCACCTCCTGTGAAAACCTTGCTTTCCAATGACTGCTTTTTTGTCTGCTTTTCTATCGCTTAGTTTGAAGACTGAATTGGGCTAAGATCATCTTTGGAAAATTCTCTTCATTGTATCAGCTGAATATTTTCAGTGGAACTGACTGTGGTTGGAGAGCTGCCATCAATTTTGAATAGACTTGAAGATTTCTTCAAAGGCTGTGTAATTTCATGACTGATTCTATTGAATTAAAGTTAGGTTTTTGGTTGCGGAAAGGCAATCTCCAATTCCTTCAAAAAAATTTGAACCAAGTACTTGAGCATGTTTTTTGTAAGTACTGTAAACGGCATTCAGTATCATTCAAGGTAGTTGAGGGATTATGTTGAGCATGCATTTAACATCACACAGAAGAAGAGTTAGACCGTAGACTAATATTTCATATTATTTGTTACAGGCAAACCATTTGTATTCACAAACACATATCGCTGCAGAGTGCTACCCAACTCTAAAAAGTATATCATACATAGTACTGGAGATAGTTCAGAGCATATAAAATGTTGTTTACTTTCTTCAGGACGCTACTGCATGAGAAAAATACATACCAGGTCCCAGAGAGCATGCCTTTCCACCATCTCCCCCCCTTCAATTGAATCATAAGTCTGACAAACCACTGACAGGCGGGGTTCTCCAGAGTCAGTATTTACAGGGTCCACTTGGCTCAAGACAGAAAGCTGAGGGTCGCCAGCAATCAGCACTCAAGACACTCAACTCTCAACAGAAAGTGTATTGTATCGTATTGTATTGTATCATAGATTTATATAGCGCAAAAAACTGTCACCCTGCGGGTGTGTCTCACTTATACGCCCATACCTCTCTGAGTAAATCTGAGTGAGCCGTTCAGCACATAATTCAAGTTAGTTGTGTGGAGTGAGTCAAGGTATACTGAAACACAGTAATCACAATGACAAAAAGTGGATATGTCCAACCTAGGTTATGTAATAATATCGAATATATATTACATATTTACCATGTTATAGGTTCTCTAGGCTTCACATTAAACTGAAAGTGCCAGATTACCCACCGAAAAAGCACTTGCAATTTTCGGCTTGAACTGAAAACCACGTTTACCCCCAAGCCTCTAACTATCCCCCAGGATCACTGAGAAAGGGTCATTAGATTAGAGTCAGGGGGAGTGTGAAGTGAAGAGTGGCATAGAAGATGTTAAGCTCTTGACTGCTCCAGGCTAGAAGCAGTACAGGGCATGTTGGCAGGCTTCAGGGCTGCAGGCAAGAGGGAGTGCAAAAAGAAGAATTGATGGACAGAATGTTGAACAATGTCAAACATTCACCCCAGTACAAAGATCTGTGCCTAAATCGATCGTTTTTTTGCTCCCCATGCCATTCCAGTTTAAACCCAGCCATATGCAAATCATTCTTGATCCTGCTCCCTATGGGAAAGTCCAGCTCGAGCTGCCTTGCCAGGTCCTCCCTAGACCGGAAACAAGCATCCTGGGACAGATTTTGGGGTTTCACCCCTCATCAGCCAGGCTAGCTTGACTCCACTGGCATGGAAAGCATGGGACCCACGTCTGGGCATTCCCGTCCCACCCAGGATGCTTGTTTCCGGTCCAGGGAGGACCTGGCTTGGCAGTTCGGGCTGGACTTTTCCCATGAGGAACAGGGTCAAGACTGATTTGCATATGGCTGGGTCCAAACTGGGGTGGCGTGGTGAGCAAAAGAACGATGGATTAAATCCAGATCTTTGTGACTGGGGGTGAATGTTTGCATTGTTCAGCATTCCGTCCATTATCTGTTCCTTTTGCAGGCAAGAGGCAGGCCATATATGGGTCTTCCAGGTCATTTCTTCGCCCCATGTGCGCCCATTTGACCGAGTAAGGGTGGCGGAAGAGGCACTGACAGCATGATGGCATGACCAGAGCACTCGAGGGATGGAGGTGAGCGGGATGGACCGGAAATGCGCGAAAGTGGAGCAGGGACGGTACATAATTTGTTATTTTCACCTGTAGCAGAGGCCGCGCTCCACCTTCAGGAGCCTGCTGAGTTCTGTTAACATAGACTTCAGCATCCTCTTCCTGATCATAACACTTGCATTGGAGGGACATATATGCATAAGAGGGAAGGAAAAGTGAAACTACCGTAACATTGAGGTGGATAGAGCCTGATTTGTAGGGAGAGGTCCTGCCAACCCATGAACAGACATGCTGAATATTTGGCTATGCTTGCCAGGTATATTAGATGCTTTTGCAAACAGAGGAAGTGTGTGAACTTCTTGGAGGTTTATCATACAATTGGAAAAGAAAAGGGAATGAGTTTAATGTAGTTAGATGTTTAGGTGGCTAGCTTGAGCAGTAAACTTTTAAAATTGTTTTCCCCCAACCCCACAGCTACACAATTCAAGGAACGTGCAGAAAGCAGCTTGTTGTTAACATTGTCATTTATCACCTTCATCCACAGTCACCGTGCTCTCACATTCTTTATTTTATCAGTGCCATTTTTGGTGCTGAGAAAGAAGCTCCTCGGCTACGCTTTAAGGAGCAGACACATAACCTTCAGCCAAATCTGAAACACTCAAATGCATTTACAGAAACCTTGTCCAATAATCCTACCCCTGCACAATTTCAAAACAAAAAAATAAATAGTGCACACCTCTTATTGCTGTGTAGCTAAAAAATGGAAAACTGCGAAAAGATTTGCTGTAAATGTGAAGAGAGATCAGGCGGTGGAAGTTAGGCCACGTATTTGGGTACATCACTGCAGTAAAGGGGAGTCAGTCTTTAGAGAAGAGGTCATCCAGACCCTCTTAAGGCTTTACTCAGCTTAAGGGCCTATCATGACCTCTGGGCTACCTTTGAGTATACAGAGTGTTAGAAATTGGGTTACTGGTTGACTGGGGTGTGAGCTCTGTTTAAGTAGCAACCAAAATCCAAGGCACAAGCAAACCCCAAATTAACCTGTGCTCAACCCCTTGGAAGCTTGGCACAGAGCAGTCAGGCTTAACTTAAAGGTAACGTATAGAGTTTTTGTGCAACACTTCAAACAATGAAAACACCACACAGAAAGTTACCACACCAGATTAGAAAAAACAGATCTCATTTTATAAATAAAACAACAAAAATCCAGTTAGTATAACCGGAGACATTGAATTTGAAAGTTTTACATAAAAATAGCAGCAAAAGGCATAAAGCAGCCACTGGGGATATCTGATCGCGTTGGACCTGTACTAAGTCACAAGTTCAGGCCAACCGGGATGGAGTGTGGGCCGGCTACAGGGACACAGTTAGGTCCACTGAACAAAGCACATTCAATCCTGGTTTGCGGAGCTTTGTAGAATCCATGTCAAAAATGCATTGTGCATCCGAAGCAATGTGTCGGTTCCGAGATGTGGCGAGGCTGCGATCCAAGGGCCTTCACTGCCATTGAGGATCTTGTCAATTAGTCTTGCAAAGATTAGTCTGGTGTTGAAGATGCGCTGGGTAGTCGGGGCGATGCCTCATTTCCGAGGAGCTGCGATGCGGAGTCAGTCTTTGTTCAGTCTTCCATCAACGAGCAATGCTACGGCCTGCATTGAGGATGCATTGTGCAAGGGCTGTTCTAAAGGCATTGTGGGAGCGATGAGGGTCTTTGTGATGGGTCCAATCCATGAAACAGTGGAGAATACGTGGAGTCTGCTTGGGGATGTGCCACGCAGCAGAGGTGATGCGCCAGTTCCACTGGATCCATAGAGGCTGATAAAGAACCTGAAGCCCACTTCCAAGGGTTCCGGACTGGGGTGGCACCACCTGGTAGGACTGACTCATAGATGGCAGAGTCCAGGTACAGATGCAAGATTGTTGGAAGCCTGTTATGTCACTGAGGCTTCAGATCAGAAGGCCAGCAAACTAGACCTTGGAGTCACTCTGAGTTCTGTGTTCAAGAGATGCAGGCCCAGTCCCTCTCACCCAGGCAGGATGCAGCAGTTCAGCACAGCGAATCAGGAATCTTGCAGAGTGCAGTGCAGCAGAGTAGCAGCCCTTCAGCAGCACAACAGTCCTTCTTCCTGTCAGATTATCCACAGGTCAATTAGTGAACTGAAGAGTTGGTGTCTGGGGTTCCTCTTTATACACAGTTGTGCCTTTGAAGTGTGGAGAACCTTCTAGAGGTATGCCTTTGATGTGCACAGATGCCCTGCCTTCTGGGCCCTGGCTCCAGATTCACTACAGAGGTAATGCAGCCCTTTGTGTGGAGACAGGACACAGCCTATACAGTGTTAGTGAGGCTGCGCCCAGCTACTCCCTCCATCCTGCCAGTGATGGTCCACCCAGTCACACCTAAGCTCCCATTGTGTTTGGCTGTCTAGGAGGAATACACAAAGCACAGGTTTCAACTACACCCAGCCATGTCATCAGAGACAGACTACAGGCACCAAATGGCTAAGGCAAGAAAATGCCAACTTTCTAAAAGTGGCATTTTCAGAATTGGAATTTAAAATCTGACTTCACAATAACTTAGGATTTTAAATTGTGATTCCAGAGATACCAAACATGAACTGGTTATCTCTTTCAATTTGGAAATTACACTTATACGATGTAATAAGGTGACTCCAATGTTATCCTACGGAAGATTTAGGCCTTGCAGTAGTGAAAAACAAATGTAAAAGTTTTTCACTACCAGGACATGTAAAACTTAAAAATATATGTCCAACTTTTTAAAGACACTGCACCCTGCACTTGGGCTGTCCAGGACCTACCCTAAGGGTGACTTGTTTGTTTTAAAAAGGAAGGTTTGGCCCAAACAAAAGGATGTTTTTACCAGGTCGAATGGCAGCCTAAAACTGCATAAAAATCACAAAGAAGAGGGGTGGAAGGATAAAGTCCCTCTTCGACCTCCCACACTAGCTATGAAACCACTAATTAGAAGAGGGACTATATGAACAATAAAAGAATGCTAATAAAGTATATAATTGAGGGAATCACACAAAACTATTAAAACTGCCCTCACACACAGAAATCTGTGTCATGCTTCATCATAGGGCCTGCTAACAACACCCCCGCGCCGACCAACGCTGGGGGTGGAGCAATAAGGAAGGGGAAGACAAACACAACAAAGAATGTGAAAAACAGCTCAAGGGATCAAAAGTGAAAATAAAAGCATAAACAGTGAGTTAAAACTGGATCCAGTCCCTAATCTAATTTAATATCGGGTACCCTGTCCAGATATATTTAAACGGTCAAAAAACAGGACCTGTGGATGGTAGTATGGGAAACCTATGATGAGTCACCATCCCCTCCACTATGCAAAAAATGTCGACATGTTTCAGCCGGAGTTGTCAAATTGCCCGGCTTTCCTCAGGACTTCACTAATGTATGACCCCCCGATTCTCACCCAAAGCACCATAAATCAAAGGTGGAGGGGAAAAAAACGTTTATGTTGGGTAACTTACTCCAAACACATGCAAAAAGAGCGTCTTGCTCTCCACAATGGAACCTGCAAGGAACCAAAATAAAAGCTAATAAAAACAAGACAGTGTTGTGCTCATTGTGCTATACAAAAAAAAAAAAAAAGCAGCCCTTCAGCAGCACAACAGTCCTTCTTCCTGTCAGATTATCCACAGGTCAATTAGTGAACTGAAGAGTTGGTGTCTGGGGTTCCTCTTTATACACAGTTGTGCCTTTGAAGTGTGGAGAACCTTCTAGAGGTATGCCTTTGATGTGCACAGATGCCCTGCCTTCTGGGCCCTGGCTCCAGATTCACTACAGAGGTAATGCAGCCCTTTGTGTGGAGACAGGACACAGCCTATACAGTGTTAGTGAGGCTGCGCCCAGCTACTCCCTCCATCCTGCCAGTGATGGTCCACCCAGTCACACCTAAGCTCCCATTGTGTTTGGCTGTCTAGGAGGAATACACAAAGCACAGGTTTCAACTACACCCAGCCATGTCATCAGAGACAGACTACAGGCACCAAATGGCTAAGGCAAGAAAATGCCAACTTTCTAAAAGTGGCATTTTCAGAATTGGAATTTAAAATCGGACTTCACAATAACTTAGGATTTTAAATTGTGATTCCAGAGATACCAAACATGAGCTGGTTATCTCCTTCAATTTGGAAATTACACTTATACGATGTAATAAGGTGACTCCAATGTTATCCTATGGAAGATTTAGGCCTTGCAGTAGTGAAAAACAAATGTAAAAGTTTTTCACTACCAGGACATGTAAAACTTAAAAATATATGTCCAACTTTTTAAAGACACTGCACCCTGCCCTTGGGCTGTCCAGGACCTACCCTAAGGGTGACTTGTTTGTTTTAAAAAGGAAGGTTTGGCCCAAACAAAAGGATGTTTTTACCAGGTCGAATGGCAGCCTAAAACTGCACACACTGGCACTGCGATGGCAGGCCTGAGACATGTTAAAAGGCTACTTAAGTGGGTTGCACAACCGGTGCTACAGGCCCACTAGTAGAATTTAATTTACAGGCCCTGGAGACATCTACTGCCACTTTACGGGGGACTTACAAGTAAATTAAATATGCCAATTTGGTTATTACTATGATTTACCACAAGCACTTTAGCACTGGTTAGCAGTCCTAAAGCCAACAAAACGGATTCAGCAAAAAGTAGGAGAAGGAAGGCAAAAAGTTTGGAAGTGACCCTGCAAAAAGGGGCAGATCCAACATCGAGTGAAAAGTATTTTTTATTGCACCGAAATTGGTTAAATATTGATAGCCATATTGTTTTCAGAAATTGTGAAAGTTTTGGAAAATACCCACTATAACTCAAATAAACAGGAAACCCTAAAAATAATACACCAATGTCAAATACAATTAACGGGCAATCTCACAATGAAAACAGTAATCACATGTGGTTAATATGTAGCAGTTAAACAGATGTTAGACACCATTTCACATAATGACGGCTAGGTTATTGGCTAGGCATACTAAATAATGTTGATTAAGCTCTGATATCCATGTAGAACATGAGCATGTAACTTACACAATGAAGTATGGGACTTATAGTCAGAAAAGGTAATGTTCACAAACAACTAATGTTCATGGTCACTTATGGTTAAAGTATTAATAATGTTCTGGCCTAAACAAGGGTTACTTTGTATCGGTGGTAACTGTAAAGGTTCACAAACATCTAAAACAACACAGCACAAATAGACCACAATATCAATTCAATATATATTATCGTGGTATCTGTAAATGATCGTGACAGTATCGAGAATTACACATGTGCAGTAAAAGACTCCATGAAAGCACACAAACTTTGAGGTGTCACAGTGGACAAAGGCCTCAGTAACCGGGAAGCACACAGGGCTCCAAACTGACCACAAAATTGGGTTCTGCCCAGTGACCTACTTATGGCACAATAATGATTATTTTAAAAGATGTCAAAATACCTAGGGATTCCTATAGGCCTATTTCGCTGCTCAAGACCCTGAAATTGGTAAATTGCTGTTAAATTGCATACCAGCTGCCATTGGCAAGGTGACCTGAACCTGGCATGGACTGCCCTCGTCAAGCTTATGAGGAAGGTCTACGATGAGGGCATTGCCCTCCCGGACATCCAGAAGTATTAATGGCCCCATAACTTATTGTGATTAATCAATGGGCATTTGTTCCCCAGGAGGAGCCATCATTGAGAGCTGACCGGAAGGCTATGAAGAAGGTATATCCAGCGGTCCTGTATAGCTCGAAGTTTGCAAGAAGCCTCCCAACCCACATGTAAGTACCAGTAGTCACCTTGAATGTAGCTTACTAAAAACCTGGAGTGGGACAAAAAACAAACGCCGGGAACCCTCGCCCCCCTTTGGAACAGCGACACCCTGATAGAAGGAAGAAAGCTCACTCACTTTGCTAAGTGGGACACAATTGGAATCAGCACCCTGGGAGATATATGAAGGAAGGGAGCCCCAAACCCACAGGTTTCTCTACTGTCGGAATATGTGTTAGCAAGTACGGAGGCCTTTAGATATTTGCAGGTCAGACATGCGCTGCAAGCACAAATTGACGGAGCTGCAATGATAGATGAACCCTCTCCATTAGAGGACAGATTACTCGGTGAGCCCTTTTTGAAACAGGCCATTTCCATCACATATAGGAAAATAATGAACAATTCCCTGGATCCACTTACTCAATTGAAGGCAGACTGGGAGGAAGACCATGGCGAGTTGGATGAGTTGGGGGAGGCACTGAGATTCCCATAAGATGTTGCAATTCGTGCAGGATTTTGTTAAGTGCAATTGCACATACTGCATAGGTCCTACTATTCTAGAGCTGCACTATTAACAAGAGTGGCGGAGAGGGTGTTGTATAGAGTGCAGAAAAGCGTTATAGAGTAGAGTGGCATACAGCGGAGTAGATTGTCATAGAGTGCGGTGGCATAGAGGAGAGTGGTGTAGTGTGCCATAGAATACAGTGGAGTAAAGTGGCATGGAGTGGCAAAGAGGGAGTTGAGTAGAGCGTCATACAGTGCAGTAGTGTCGTAGAATGGCATAGAGTGGAGTAGAGTGCTGCAGAGTGGCGCGGCATAGAGTGGAGTAGAGTGTCAGTGAAGCAGAGTTTAATGAAGTAGATCATCATAGAGTGGAGTATTTGTGAAGTGAAGTGTCGTAGAGTAGAGTGGCCTAGAGTGAAGTGACAAAGTACAGTGGGGCATTGTAGATTGGCGTAGAGTGCATTGGTTTTGAGTAAAGTGGCATAGAGTGCAGTGAAGTAGAGTAGCATAGAGTGTGGCGGCATAGAGTAGAGTGGTGCAGATTAGATTGCAGTGGCGTGGAGTGGCGCAGAGTGAAGTAGAGTGGCGTGGAGTTGAGTGGCGTAGAGTGAAGTGGCGTTGAGTGGTGCAGGGTAGAGTGCAGAGTTGTAGAGTGCAGTGACGTAGAGTGAAGTTGCGCAAAGTGCAGTGGCGTACAGTACAGTGGTGTAGACTGCAGCAGAGTGGCATAGAGTAGAGTGCAGTGGCATAGAGTGCAGTCATGCAGAGTAGAGTGTCAGAGTACTGCGTCATACAGTTCAGGGTCGTAGAGTGCAGGGTCGTAGAGTGGTGCAGAGCAGAGTGGTGCAGAGCAGAGTGGTGCAGAGCAGAGTGGTGCAGAGTAGAGTGGTGCAGAGTAGAGTGGTGCAGAGTAGAGTGGTGCAGAGTAGAGTGGTGCAGAGTAGAGTGGTGCAGAGTAGAGAGGTACAGAGAGCAGTGAGGTAGAATAGAGTGGTGCAGAGCAGAATAGAGTGGCATAGAGTGCAGTGGTGTAGAGTGATGCAGCGTGCAGTGGCATACAGTACAATGTTGTAGAGTATAGTGCTGTAAAGTGCAGCAGTGCAAAGTAGTTGGCCTAGATACAGTGGCATTGGATGCATTGACTTTGAGTAAAGTGGTGTAGAGTGCAATGGTTTAGAGTACAGTGGCATAGCGTAGACTGCAATGGCAGAGTGGAGTAGAATAGAATGGCATAGAGTGCAGTGGCGTAGAGTAGATTGTTTCAGAATGGAGCGGTGGTGAGTAGAGTGGCACAGCATTGATTGCAGTGGCGTAGAGTGTAGTGGCGCAGAGTGGAGTAGAGTGGCGTAGAGTGCAGTGGCGTGGAGTAGATTGTTTCAGAGTGAAGTGGTGCAGGGTAGAGTGGAGTGGTGCAGGGTGGAGTGGAGTCATATAGAGTAGTGGTATACAGTGCATTGGCGTGGGGAGCAGTAGTGTGGAGCAGAGTGGAGTGGACTAGACTGGAGTGGTGTAGAGTGTAGTGTCAGAGTGCAGTGGTGCAGAGTGGTGCAGAGTGGCGAGGAGAGCATTGGCGTAAAGTGCAGGAGAGCGGTGCAGGGTAGAGTGCAGTGGCATAGAGTAAAGAGGCGCAGAGTAGAGTGGTATAGAGTTCAGTGGCAGAGAGTGCAGTGCTGTAGAAAGTCTTAAAGTGCAGTGGCGTAGAGTGGTATAGAGTGCGTTGGTGTAGAGTGCAGTGGCATAGAGTGGTGCAGAGGAAAGTGACAGAGTGCAATGGTGTAGAGTGGCATAGAGTGCCGTGCCGTAGAGTATAGTGATGCACAGTGAAGTGGTGCAGAGTAGATTGGTATAGAGTGCAGTGGCGTAGAGTGTATTGGTTTTGAGTAAAGTGGTGTAGAGAGCATTGTTGTAGAGTGCAGTGATATAGAGTTGAATGGTATAAAATTGAGTGGCATAGTGTGCAGTGGCACAGAGTGGATTGGCGCAGAGTGGAATAAAGTGGTGTAGACTGAAGTGGCATAGAGTAGATTGTTTCAGAATAGAGTGAAGTGGAATAGAGTGCATTGGTATGGAGTAGAGTGTCGTAGAGTGCAGAGGTGCAGAATAGATTAGAGTGGCTTAGAGTGGATAGGCATAGAGTGGAGCGATGCAGAGTAGAGTGGCATAGAGTTCAGTGGCGGAGAGAGCAGTGTTGCAGAGCAGAGTGGCGTATATTAAAGTGGCATAGAGTGGAGTGGTGCAGGGTAGAATTCAGAGGCATAAGAGCGGAGTGATGCAGAGTAGAGCAGTGTAGTGCATTGGCATAGAGTAAAGTGATGCAATTGTGTAGAGTGCAGTAGATTGGCATAGAGTGCAATCCTGCAGAGTAGAGTACTTTAGAGTGCAGTGGCGTAGAATAGAGTGATGTAGAGAGTACAGTGGTCTAGACTGACGTAGCGTGCAGTGGCATAGAGTGCAATGGCATGGAGTAGAATGTTGCAGAGTATAGTGGCGTAAAGTGCAGTGGTGCAAAGTAGATGGCGTAGATACAGTGGCGTAGGGTGCATTGGTTTTGAGTAAAGTGGTGTATAGTGCAGTGGCTTAGAGGACAGTGGCACAGCACACACTGAAATGGTGCATAGTAGAGTAAAGTGGCGTAGAGTAGATGGTTTTACAGTACAGTGGAGTGATGCAGGGTATAGTGGTGCAGAATAGAGCGCAGTGTTGTATTCCTCTTAGGATGTCCGTATATAGGTTTTCCTGTATCATGTCCTTATATAGGCACAATTCGCCCTGCCCTTATATAGGCATAAAATCCCAGTCCTTATTTAGGCATTAAACCGTGCACTCCAAATACAGGCATGGGCTCCGACAACCGTCCACCCTAACGTCACAATGAGTTCTTGAAGAACAGACCCTTAGGCTTCGGGATTTTCCCTAGCACAGGACTATTGATTTCTTCAAGGACTCATCTATTATGCATGAACCGTTATACCTTAGGGGTTCATTCATGACGTCTTCCTCTGTCTGATTCACGTCAATGCTAACATTCTGAGGTACTTCTCAGGTATAAATATACCTTCCCTAGCCCCTGTAAATCAGAGGAGACCTCGACTTCAGAGGAGCCCGTTTCCCGGCCTGACACACTGAGAAGACGCTGTCATCCCTGCACGCAGAGAGTCCAGCATCCAGTGATCTGACTTCCCTTGCGGGGTGTTGGAGTTCGAGTCTGGCAAGAGATTCCTACCTCTCTCATTCTTAAGGTATGGAGCTGACTAGAACCTAGAGGGACTCTTGGCATACTTGGCATACTAGGCATACTAGGCTTAACATACTCTTAGTATACCATAGTAAGGAATACTTCACCTACTTCATACCTCTCCCTACACCTAGGTTAGGTTAGGTACATGGGGGTAGAACTAGATTAGAAACGCATCGTATGAGTACTCGCATTTTTAGTCTGTGTCATTTATGTAAATGCATATATGCTAAAAGATAATGCTATCGCAGTATTATTTATTTCTACTGCTTACGCTGTACATTATTTATCTTGCATACTGTCTTGTGATCGTAACAGCACATTTTACTTACACGAGAAACAAGACTGTTCAATAAATCTTTTATTGAAACGCCAGTCTATTCTTTCTGTGTAACATTGAGGAAAACTAAGCATGCACGATTGAGCTGAGTGAAATAGTTATCTATTGTTTCCACGACTCTGGGACACGTTCTGATTCTAAAGGGAAACAAAGTGGTCATGTTTTGCGGCTGCCAGAAACTACTCCCTTCTTGTCGTCAAGGAGTTTCTAGTGGCCTCTGAGCTAGCTGGCACAAGTAATTAAGTTTAATATACTCGATAGGGACATACTGACCTTAGTCCTATGTCAAACCTATAGGGGATATTATTCCAATGCGAAGAGCCTATTAGGGAAATAGGAGCTACACTACATGGCGCCCAACGTTTGGTAAGGCGGTAATTCAACGTTAGATACTGAGTAACTCAGCCGTGCTTTTTCGCTCAGAGACCCCTACCCATATATTCCAAAAGACGTCTGGAGTGAGCAGGGTTAAGTATCCGCCACGGCTACATAGGGAAGCACCCTATATATTAGCTGCTTGGTGTGCTCAACATTGAAGGATACAGTGTTCCAAAATATTGTGCACCTTATCTTTGTTTCCTTGAAACTTGTTCTACATTTTTAAAAAAACAAAATGACCGAAACCGGTGGAGCTGCGGCTGACCCAACCTTAGCAATTTTTAACATTACAGGTTTAAATGAAACAGAGGAGGGTGTTATAGACATCCCTCCAAACTTAAGAAGAGCCATCACTCTAAAATTTATAAAACATGGCCTACCACCAAGAGGCGGTAGAGCAGTTTTCGTGATAGAGGCACATGAATCCTTTCAGACAGAGGTATTCTATTCATGGGTAATATTTCCTGAATCCAATGCAGTAACACACATGTTTCACTTCTACAAAGAAGATGATCCACCAGAGGAATACATTCCTTTCGAGGATATTGAAATTCCATTAACATACCAGGAGCATCAGCTCTGGTTTAAAGGCGCCCTAAAACATCACAGAAACATTACCAGGCTCGGTCCACTAGGCAGACCAGGAGCAACATGGCCGATTCTAGCCGGCTACACACCTCATCCTGAACTTGATATAATGTCAGATGAGGAATTACTTACTCAAGTTACAGAGTTAATAAAAATCTACAGACAATTGGTCCAATATGTCATGCGGACTTTCACAGTCCAGCAACCACTGACACTTCCTTTTCAAACTCCTCAACCGGGGAATACACTAAAAATTACACCACAGACTCTATACGCAGTCATGGGTAAAATGCCCACAAAACGTGAGCAAATTCCATTCTGGATAGCTCAAAAGATTACTCAAATCGAAGCAGTATTTCCAAATACTAGCCCGTATGAGAAACACAGAATACTGACAATCAGTTTACCAATGGGGATCACACCACAACTGGAAGACTGTACCACTTGGGGATCAGTCTTTGCTGCCATCTATACTAAAACACATGGCATTCCGTCAATTGCGGAATACCAGATGTCCGGAAACAAATTCAAAATGAATACGGGGCAGAGCCTGCTCTAAATTTAGGTATGAAATTACTGAAAAATTTCGACCAGGTCTCAACAATAATATTATCTAATATTAAAGGGGAGGCAGCAGCAGTGGCGATCCGCCAAAAATTAAGGGAATTTGATGTTACAGAACAACAGACAGAGCTACCCAGAATAATAGAACAATCTTATGCAGAATTAGGCAGAGATAGTTTGGGTGGAAGACCAATGAAGCCGAAACTATCTGAAAGTCCTGAGAAGGACTCTATTAAACAAACTCCTTCATCTTTAAAAAGAAGTGGGAGACTAATAAACAAAATTCAAATAAGAAACGTTCTCAATCCCGAGGTAGGTCTCCTCAAAAGGAGCCCTCTGAAAGGAGGTATAACCTCAGGAATAGGGATAATTTGAGAAAGCCTGACAGGTATCAAGATACTGATACACGTTCCTCTCGTCCCTTTCAGATCTCATCACAGACTTCGAAAAGAAGAGGACGATCGGAACTTAGAGAAGAACGCGTGAAATCGAAAGACGAAAAACACGCTCCTAAAACTAAAGCAAAACCTCAATTCTCCAAAAGAAAGTAGCAGGTCTGAAGATCAGACATGCCGAGAATACTGAGAACACAACTCAAGAACGGAGAATGGGCTCAGACAATGCTGGACAGTGCAGCAGAAGTCACAATAGCTCGCCAGAACCTGAAGGAACTTCTGGAGATAGTGGACTTGAATGAGTACATTACAGTAGAGACTGTAGACACCAGGGTTAGTACTCCACAAAAGTTATATGAAATAACACTCCGGATGGAGGGAGACATACCTAGACAGGTGAAAGCACTTTTTTGGGAACGACTATCGAGGGGCTATGACATACTTCTAGCAGAAAAGACTGGCCACCACAATTTGTCAGGGAGTGCCCACATGGCGAGGACATTATTATGCCTGCCTTCTCCAACCATATTCCAATTCACCTAAAATATACATATGCCAGGAAATGGGCAGTGGCCCAGGCCCCTGCATTATATAAAAATCATGTAGGATGGGATGAGGACTCACCTCACCATAAAATACATCTAAAACATGAACCAACTGCACAAAGGCAGTATCCAATAAAGCAAGAAGCTAAAAAACAGGTCAGGGAGATCTTAGATCAACTTGAATACCAAGGGGTGATTGAAACATGCACCTCCTCAATGAACAATCCTTTGTTTCCTGTCTCAAAACCAGACAACACATATCGTCTCGTTTTGGATTACAGACACTTAAACACTTGTTCTAAAACATTTGCAGTGCAAAATGCACATAGCACAGCATTAATGAACAACATTGTGCGTAAAAAATATAAAACAACATTAGACATCTCAAATGGTTTCTTTTGTCAAAACATAGCACCTGAAAGCAGGTACTTAACAGCATTCTCCATAATGGGGACCCAGCGTCACTTTTGTCGACTCCCACAAGGGTTCAAGAACAGCCCAGGTTTATTCTCAGCGAGGGTAACGGAGTTACTACAAATTTATGACAATGAGGCCTTGTCCTATGTTGATGACATCTATCTGACAGACGATGACCTGGACAAACACTTGAACAGGGTGAGCACCATTATACTGGGCTTCGCCTCTGAGGGCTACAAGTTCAACTTTAAAAAGTCCCGAATTGCCCATCTCAATGTCCTATTTTTAGGATATGAGCTTTCAAGTGAAGGCAAGAGCTTGGCAGCTAACTTTCTAGAGAAATGTGCACTGCTCCAACCTCCAATAACGCTAAAAAACTTACAATCCATCCTGGGTTTCCTAAACTTTGGAAGAACATACATTCTAAATTACGCAGAAAGGGTTAAACATCTCTACAAATTGACCAAACCTGATTTGTCGATCAAAAACTGGACACAGGAACACACAGAAATCTTGCGTTCACTCCAGGCTAACATGTTAGCAACAAATCACTTACAAACACGCGTAAGTCAACGAAATTTGGTGATCCGAATAATTTCGGGTCAATGCGGATTCACCTACTTAACCTTCAATGAGGGTGAGAAAATACCAATCGCATACAAATCACATTTGTACACACAAGCGGAAATGTGCTTCAGTTCCACTGAAAAAATTCTGACAGCAGTTCAAACCGCTGTAGCAAAAGAAAGAGCCTTAGCCCAAGGGAAACGCATTATTGTCGTAACCCGGTACCAGCTTTAGAAGCGGTCACAAAAGCAAGCATTCCAAATGCTAAAGCATTACATCCAAGATGGATACAATGGGTTAATTCTCTTGCTGCAACAGATGTTGAATATGTTTTTGATCCTGATTTAAAAACACAAGCATTCCTGCAATATGAACAAGAATGTCCTCTGCCTACTGAAATTCTACCTCTCGATCAGTACGAATTCATAATTTACACTGACGGATCCGCACAGCCCGCAACAGGGAGTAAGCAAGCTTACAGTGCAGCGTGTGCAATCGTTAAAGGTCGCATGCGAAATGGCATCTTCAGACCTATGGTCACAAAAACTAAATCTCTAGGAGATTGTACAGCTCAGCGAGCTGAACTACAAGCATTCAAACTGGCACTTGAAAGTACACATCGAGAATTCCCCACACTGATAGTGTGCGATTCCTTTTACTGTGTTCAGTCGTATAATGAATATGTACAAAACTGGCTTGAAAATGGTTTCAAAGATACGAAAGGTGGCACAATAAAGCACAAAATGCTTTGGGAACAAGTAGTTCAGTTGAAAAACGAACTACCAAAGGCTCACGTGATCCACACACTGAGTCATCAACGTGATGGCGTTCACGTTGCAGGGAATTCATTGGCTGACGAAGCCGCAAAGGGGGCTGTTCGGACGGCTTCCGTAGCTGCGATCACTCGTTCAAAAACGAAAATAGACGGTGAGATAATGTTGGCTGTCAATGCTTCAAGCAAGGGCAGCAGTGCAGCGTTACCAAAAAAGTTTCCACTCAAGTACTCTTATTTAATTGATGCAAACAACGTTCCTTTTGCTCGAATCCCTGGAGTGGGGGATAGGGTAATTCCAAACAAGGAACGTAGATTAGGACTAATCCTAGCAGCACACGAAGGGATAGCTTCTGCCCATGCAGGTGTTTCTGCAACAGTATCTTTACTCAAGCAAAGATATTGGTGGCCTGGCATTCGGAAACAAACTAAAAACTATGTTTTAGAATGTGATATTTGCCAACAGATGAAAGTCTCGACAGTGAAACGTCCTGTGCAGACACCCCTGTTAATTTCAGACAAACCATTAGCTTGTGTTTACCTGGACCACTGCGGTCCCTTGCAAAGGGACGGTAACTATAAATATATCATGGTTGAAGTGGATTCATGCTCTAGGTTCCTATGGATATGGCCTCAGCGCTCGGCTGACGCTCGAACTGTTATAAAAGATTTGCGAGTCTTTATCGGCACATACGCAATAGGCACGCTACATTCTGACCAGGGCCCTGCGTTTAGCTCTCGGGCTTACAAAGAAGCCATGGCCAGTCTGGGCGTTGCATTGCGGTACTCCTCTCCATTCCATCCTGAGGGAAATTTGGTTGTGGAAAGGAAAAACCAGGACATAAAGCAGTCTATAACAGCTAGGGTATTAGGTTCGGGTGATGGGTGGGTCAAACATCTTAATGGGGTCCAACGCTCATTGAATAATCTGCCAAGAAGTTCTCTAGGGGGTCACTCCATATGAGGTCCTATTTGGGACAAGAATGTGGGTACCAGATCTCGATCAAGTAGGCACAGTGGTGGAAAATAAAACATTTGATATCAAAGATCGTTTGGCTGTTTTACAGGAACTGAATAAGTTAAGAACGAAACAAAGCAACGTATTCCTGCAGCCAACCACCACTGGGGAAAAATCGGCGGTCCCAGCAAGGCCTGTCTGGATTCCAAAAGTTGGGGATCTAGTCAGAGAAAAAATTGCGGACAAGAAGGAATTTGGACCTTTTTACAGACAACCAGTACCTGTCCTAGCAGTTCAAGGAACAAGAACAGTACTTCTGCCGCCCCTTGCTGGAAGAAAGGAGAAAAGATTTGTGTCCATCGACCTCATCAAACCACAGTATGTGGCCAATACTAAATAGTAGGCCTCGTGGACTCCGAGCTAGTAGCAGACGCACTCCTCTCGCTACTATCCAAGAGGTTCACACTGAAAGACTGATAACTATCGAGAATTCAGCTGTAACAGATGAAGGACTGAGCAACAATGCAATGGAACTCATCCCTCTTGAAAACCAAGTAACAGTTCGTCCAAATACACCTGTCTACACCAATGTAGCAAGTGATCAACTGGTTTCAGTGATTTCTACAAATCCTGATGCAATTCCTACAATTGACAGAACTGCTTCTGGCTATTTCATTAACTTTGATACGTTCTCAGAAGATCCGAGTGAACCTGAAACGACGCCAGCATCATTCAAACTCAAGCAGCAAGTACAAGACTTTCTTCACTTTCTGAAAAAGACTTATTTGGTTTCTCCATGGATTGAACTCTGGATTACATCTGGACTATTTGTTTTCCTGCTCTGGCTAGCTTTGGTTACAACTGTGAGCGTGCTTATAAGTGGCAGATACATCCATGTGAACACTGAAGGAAAAGATGTGAACGTACTTTTGAAACCTCATAAATCTTCCCATCGTGAAGCAAGAGACTTGTCATCAGTGAACATCACAGCCGTTCCTATACAGGATGGTATAGTGTGGGACAAAACAGATTTTGATATCTTCGGCCCGACGGAACAATTGAACATTCCACATTGGTTTAAAATTTCACTAAGTGATCTAATTACGTCCAGTACCTATTCTGATGATTGGGACTTTGAGACTGTTAATGACTTAATGTTTGACCTAGAAAAATCTGCTGCATTTTCTAAAAATGAATATTTAGAGGGTTCATCAGACTATGAACAACTGTATTGCTATAACCACTTTGGTCATCATTATTTGCATAAATCTGCATATCCTAGAAATGTGTTTATGTTTAACCAATGGGAGCATTGTCCTACACCACCACAAGGTAGTTCAAAAACATTTGCTAACAAGTTTCCATATTTTTCAGGTTACAATACATCTGATCCAGAAACGTTTTACTACAAAAATGTAAACAAAACAGGACTGAAAATTATGTTAACGAATACAAAACAGATTTACTCTGCAGCATTTATTGCCCAACTGTCTAGACAGGGTTTCGACTTATGGAAAGACACAATAGACACAAAAACTGTCTGAGGTACTAAAGATTGGCAGGTGCAGGGAATAGAAGCTTTATTTAGAGCCTGTATTATCCCTGAACAAATAATGTTTTTGAATGAAACCGTCCAACAAACATCTTGTCTTGGATTAGCCAAGATCAAAGAGATGAAAACACCTTCTGTACCAACACCTGCAAGTGATAACAATACACAGGCAGTGGTGACAGTTGACAATATATTACAACTCAACAGATCTAATCCTGATTGGAACAAATGGTTGATCTGGCCCACAGACACGAACAACTGTCAGGAAAGATTCCTGAATAAAACTCAGGGCTTTACTATTCATAGGCCAGACCCAAGATACGTCCAAAGACAGCATCCGGGGGAAGTAACAACATACAGTTTAGGTAAATTATGCCTCGATTGGCTGCAGAAATCTACACTACAGGATGTGAAACAACACTTATCCTTACTTGCAGAAGACGCAGACCTTAGGGAATTCTTGCTTGGACCAAGAAAACCGCGTCAAAAACGTTTCATATATGCCGGGATTTATGCTGCCTATAATGAAGCATGGAAAGTGTCACAGATGGAGGCCGCAGAACGAATACGTGAACTTGATCGTATTAATTTAGAGAAAACCCTCTCTGTGGTCGACAATGGGTTAACAACTTTGTCCTCCAGAATATATTCATTGGATGGCATTGTATCCTCTGCTATCGACATACTAGAACAAGATTTGGCGATGTTACAACAAGGCCAGTCTCAATTACGTTCTATTGTGTTATTAAGCTGGACGCTGCAATCTTTGCGAGCGGGCTATGTGCCTTGGCGTTTTATCAACACGTCAGCTCTGTTTGCAGAATACAATCTAACTGATAAACAGATCGAATTGGCACAAAGAGGAGCAAGGTATACAGTGCTGAGCATTGAAAAACTGGAAAGTTACCATTCACAGTGGCAGAAAAACCAGCTACAGAATGGCTCATTCATGGCAAAATAACATTACCTGTGACTACTTTTCAGTTTCAGTATTGCCTCAGACAAATGCAAGCAGGCAAATATGAAAGGTTGGGTAAGGAATACATTAAGACATCTTGGGATTTACCGTATACATATAGATGTTGGAGTGGGGATCGTGAAGTGTTTTTGAGCGGTACACACTGTAAACGTGCACTGAGCGGTTCACTTATATGTCAGGACATTTCTTTACACAGGGCTTGTAATGGTTCTGTGGCAAATTTGTCTTGCCATCAGCAGGGTACACCAGCTGCTGTGATTAATCCAACGTTTGGACAACTTTCTAATGGGAGTTACCTCATGTTGAATGATCAGAGTTGTTGCGGCATGTTGCCAGGCATCCCATATCTAGTAACGGTCAACTCCAGGGTCACTTGCTGTATGCAAGTATTGTTTGCCCCAATAGACACAGTCAGGGAGTCGCCTCTATGGCCTTCGCTGAACGTCTCTTTTATAAGATTTGATACTTTGAGCAGAATGAAAGCCATGCTTTTACAGCAAACAGTGCCTTTAACCTCGGCCAAAGAAACCTATGATCTACAAGTAGCAAGGACTTCGGCTGAGATACAGACTTTAATACGTACAAACTGCCCTATACATTTCGTGGAAATGATAGGACGTATCTTCAACATGTCTGATACAACAGGAATTGTACATGTATTTAAGAGCATCTGCTCCGGTCTGTTAGCACCTTTCCAGGCAATACTCGGTATCATCCCGAACTTTGCACATTCGGTGTTTGGTGGCATACCATTAATTCTAGCACTTGTTGCCGGAATTCGTATTTCTCTTCCTGCTATTGCGCTATGGCCAGCCTATTCGCAGACATCACTCCGAGCGAAATGGAGAAAGCTCTCCTTGAACGAAAGTGCTGTGAGCAAATAGTACAGCTTTTGGGCATGACTCGTCTACGGGACCTGAATACCACGTGGTTCCTGTCATTCAGACCAATCTGGCAAGATTGCATCTTACCTGTTCTACGATGCCTGCTATGCGGTGAAGAATGCGTGTTGGACACCTGTCTAACATTTCCATCAGCAACGCCAACGACGTCGATACTCTGCTGGTCCCGATAACGGCCCATGCTCTGTGTTGTCCCCAGAGTCTACCAATTCTGATGTCAGCATTCATTGAGATCTCACAGACGCTTCCGGCTGCTGCTGAGGTACGAGAAAGATCTACAGGCACACAGGTAACAATGGACGCGAACATTGCTGCGGCAACCTATGCTGGAAGCGATGCTTCACATCTCTGTGCAATTAATCTACTACACGAGGTGTTCCAACTGACACCAACTTCAGTGGATGATGTTTTGTCTACGGAAATAGATGATCTCATGTTTACACCAGACCCGTAACCTGACTCTGATTCAGCATACAGTGTTCCAGAGATGCAGTAACAATTTGGCCTTCATATTTCAAAAACTTGGAACCCTTCCAAAATTGAACTTTTTCCCATTTTTTCGAACTAAAATGGCACTTCAATCTGCTTAAAGTAGAACTAGCCTTATAGTACAGACTTCGAGGTACTTCCACGGACACTTAGTCATCTTGTGTGTCTAAAACAGTTCATTAATTTTCATGACATGAAATTACTTTGATTTTTGAACAAGCTTATCGATCATTTTTGTCACATGTAAATATTACTGCTTATTTCATTCAAATTGCATTTAATTTCGATCTTTATGCCTGAAATGAAAAGCATTGCTTAATATGTACAGTACCTTTTTGCATTTTACTATGTTTGTTAATGCTTTTAAGAAATATTTTTTAATATGCGGTACTCCATTTTATGTTTAGCATTTTAAATGTCTAGCATTTTAGTATTATCGTACACACGAAAGTGGAGTGGGTGTTGTATTCCTCTTAGGATGTCCGTATATAGGTTTTCCTGTATCATGTCCTTATATAGGCACAATTCACCCTGCCCTTATATAGGCATAAAATCCCAGTCCTTATTTAGGCATTAAACTGTGCACTCCAAATACAGGCATGGTCTCCGACATCCGTCCACCCTAACGTCACAACGAGTTCTTGAAGAACAGACCCTTAGGCTTCGGGATTTTCCCTAGCACAGGACTATTGATTTCTTCAAGGACTCATCTATTATGCATGAACCGTTATATCTTAGGGGTTCATTCATGACGTCTTCCTCTGTCCGATTCACGTCAATGCTAACATTCTGAGGTACTTCTCAGGTATAAATATACCTTCCCTAGCCCCTGTAAATCAGAGGAGACCTCGACTTCAGAGGAGCCCGTTTCCCGGCCTGACGCACTGAGAAGACGCTGTCATCCCTGCACGCAGAGAGTCCAGCTTCCAGTGATCTGACTTCCCTTGCGGGGTGTTGGAGTTCGAGTCTGGCAAGAGATTCCTACCTCTCTCATTCTTAAGGTATGGAGCTGACTAGAACCTAGAGGGACTCTTGGCATACTTGGCATACTAGGCATACTAGGCATACTAGGCTTAACATACTCTTAGTATACCATAGTAAGGAATACTTCACCTACTTCATACCTCTCCCTACACCTAGGTTAGGTTAGGTACATGGGGGTAGAACTAGATTAGAAACGCATCGTATGAGTACTCGCATTTTTAGTCTGTGTCATTTATGTAAATGCATATATGCTAAAAGATAATGCTATCGCAGTATTATTTATTTCTACTGCTTACGCTGTACATTATTTATCTTGCATACTGTCTTGTGATCGTAACAGCACATTTTACTTACATGAGATACAAGACTGTTCAATAAATCTTTTATTGAAACGCCCGTCTATTCTTTCTGTGTAACATTGAGGAAAACTAAGCATGCACGATTGAGCTGAGTGAAATAGTTATCTATTGTTTCCACGACTATGGGACACGTTCTGATTCTAAAGGGAAACAAAGTGGTCATGTTTTGCGGCTGCCAGAAACTACTCCCTTCTTGTCGTCAAGGAGTTTCTAGTGGCCTCTGAGCTAGCTGACACAAGTAATTAAGTTTAATATACTCGATAGGGACATACTGACCTTAGTCCTATGTCAAACCTATAGGGGATATTATTCCAATGCGCAGAGCCTATTAGGGAAATAGGAGCTACACTACAGCAGTGGCAGAGTAGAGTGGCACAGCATTCATTGCAGTGGCGTAGAGTGGAGTGGCACAGAGTGAAGTAGAGTGGCGTAGACTGCAGTTGCTTAGAGTACATTGTTTCATAGTAGAGTGAAGTAGTGTAGAGTGCAGTGGTGCAGGGTAGAGTGGAGTGGTATAGAGTGGCGGTGTAGAGTGCAGTGTTGCAGAATGAAGTGGTGTGGGGTGGCCTAGACTGGAGTGGTGTAGAGTGCAGAGGTGCACAATAGATTAGAGTGGTGTGGAGTGCACTGGCGTAGAGTGGTGCAGAGTAGAGTTCAGTGGCATAGAGTTCAGTGGCAGAGAGTGCAGTGCTGCAGAGTAGAGTGTCGTAGAGTGCAGTGGTGTAGAGTAAAGTGGCGTACAGTGCTTTATTGCAGAGTGCATTGGTGTAGAGTGCAATGGTGTAGAGTGCAATGGTGTAGAGTGCAGCGGAGTAGAGTGCAGCGGAGTAGAGTGCAGCGGAGTAGAGTGCAGCGGAGTAGAGTGCAGTGATGCAGAGTAGATTGGTTAAGAGTGCATTGGTGTAGAGTGCAGTGGCATAGAGTACAGCGGTATAAAACTGAGTGGTGTAGTGTGCAATGGTGCAGAGTGGATTGGCGCAGAGTGGAATAGAGTGGCATAAACTGCAGTGGCAGAGAGTAGATACTTTCAGAGTAGAGTGAAGTGGCGGAGAGTGTAGTGGTATACAGTCGAGTGTTGTAGAGTGAAGTGGTGCAGAGTAGATTAGAGTGGATTGGCGTACAGTACAGTGGTGCAGAGTTGAGCGATGTAGAGTAGAGTGGCATAGAGTTCAGTGGCGGAGAGAGCAGTGTTGCAGAATGGAGTGACGTAGAGTGAAGTTCCGTGGAGTGGTGAAGAGTAGAGTGCAGAGGCATAAGAGTGGCGTGATGTAGAGTAGAGTGGTGCATTGGCATAGAGTAGAGTGGTCCAGTGGTGAAGAGTGCAGTAGAGGTGTAGACTGCAATCATGTAGAGTGCAGTCATGCAGAGCAGAGTGCCGTAGAGTCAATGTCATAGAGTGCAGTCTCATAGAGTGCAGTGGTGTAGAGTGGTGCAGAGTAGAGTGATGCAGAGAGCAGTGACGCAGAGTACAGTGGTGCAGAGTAGAATAGAGTGGCATAGAGTCCAGTGAACTAGAGCGCAATGGTGTAGAGTAACGTGCGTTGCAGCGGTGTAGATTGCAGTGGCATAGAGTAGAATGTTATAGAGCATAGTGGCCTAAAGTGCAATGGTGCAAAGTAGTTGGCATCGGTACAGAGGTTTTGAGTAAAGTGGTGTAGAGTGAATTGGCGCACAGAGCAGCAGTTTAGAGAAGAGAGGCGTAGCATAGAGTGCAGTGGCATAGAGTTGCGCAGCGTAGAGTGCAGTGGCGTAGAGTAGATTGTTTCAGAGTAAAGTGAAGTGGAGTGGTGCAGGGTAGAGTATAGTGTTGAAGGGTAGAGTGCAGTGGCATAGAGTAGTGCGCAGAGTGCAGTGGCGTAGAGTGGCTTCCATTAGAGTGGCGCATATTGATTACAGTAGCATAGAGTGGAGTGGCACAGAGTGGAGTAGAGTGGCATAAAGTTCCGTTGCATTGAGTACAGTGGTGTAAAGTAGATTGTTTCAGAGTAGAGTGAAGTGGCGTAGTGTGGAATGGTGCAAGGTAGAGGGTAGTGGTACAGAGTAGTGGCATAGAGTGCATTGACGTAGACTGCAGTGTTGTGGAGTGGCGTGGGGTAGAGTGCAGTGGTGCAAAGTAAACTGGGGTAGAGTTCACTGGCAGAGTAGAGTGGTGCAGCGTAGAGCAGAGAGGCATAGAGTGAAGTGGCATAGAGCGCAGTGTCAGAATGCAGTGATGCACAGTAGATTAGAGTGGCGTAGAGTGGTGCAGAGTAGAGTGCAGTGGCGTAGAGTAGAGTGGACTAGAGTTCAGTAGCAGAAAGTGCACTGCTGCAGAGTAGAGTGTTGTAGAAGTGCAGTGGTGTAGAATAGAGTGGCATAGAGTGCAGTGGTGTAGATTGCAGTGGCGTACAGTGGTACAGAGCAAAGTGACAGAGTGCAATGGTGTAAAGTAGAGTGGTGTAGAGTAGAGTGGCGTAGAGTAGAGTGGCATTCAGTGCAGTGGTGCAGTGCAGATTGGCAAAGAGTGCAGTGGTATAGAGTGTATTGGTTTTGAGTAAGGTGGTGTAGAGTGCAGTGATGTGGTGTGAAGTGGCGCAGAGTGCAATAGAGTGGCGTAGACTACAATAGCAGAGTAGACTGTTTCAGAGTAGAGGGAAGTGGGGTAGAGTACAGAGGTGTAGAGTGCAATGGTGCATAGAAGATTAGAGTGGTTTAGAGTGCAGTGGCTTAGAGTTTAGTGGTGTAGAGTGGCATAAAGTAGAGTGCCAAAGAGTGCAGTGTTGGAGAGTACACTCTTGTAAAGTGCAGTTGTGTATAGTAGAGTGGCGTGGAGTGCATTGACGTAAAGTACAGTGGTGCAGATTAGAGTGGTAGAGAGTGCAGTGGCGCAGAGTACAGTGGTGTAGAGTGCAGTGGCGCAGAGTAGCATAGAGTACAGTTGTGCAGAGTAGAATACACTGGCATAGAGTGCAGTGACGCAGAGTAGAATAGAGTGGAGTAGAGTGCAATGAACTAGAGCGCAATAATGTAGAGTGACGTAGTGTACAGTGTTGTAGATTGCAGTGGCATAGAGTAGAATGCTGTAGAGTACAGTGGCGTAAAGTGCAGTGGTGCAAAGCATTTGGCATAGGTACAGTGGTTTTGAGTAAAGTGGTGTAGAGTGAATTGGCGTAGAGAGCAGTGGTTTAGAGTAGAGTGGCGTAGCATAGAGTGCAGGGGCGCAGAGTGGCACAGTGATTTGGTGCAGAGCAGATAGGCAGAGTGAACTGGTTTTGAGAAAAGTGGTGTAGTGTACATTGGCGTAGAGTGCAGTGCTAACTCACATATTGTCACATGCAGTCCTGTCCATATGTAATGACAACAATTCAGATTTTTCTGGTTTTACTTTGTACCCCAAGGCCTTCCCGAACCTATTCACGACTTAAAAAGTTTGAGGTACTGTTCTCGATAGATCCCGGAGTTAAACCAGAATGTCACCGACAAAGAGGGAAATCTTATGTTTCTCCGTCGACATGCATTTTAAGGGTCCATGCACTACGTTAACAATTCTTTCGACATCCATTCACAAAAGTCCCAGTGGCATCTTTGTCTTACTGGATTTCTTAACAAAGTGAACTGATCGCCTAATGTCAAATGTCCACCTTATGTACCACATGAGGTGAGACGTTTGAGAGTCTAAGGGCTGATATTGTCAGACAGAGCTTAATACTATATTCAGTAATGCAATCCGTCTGTAGAATGCGCTTGCCGGAATTTACCTACATTGTTTGGGTAGGACTACGATGTCCCTCATCAGTCAGTTACTTCCCCCTTTTCTGCTATATTTTGGAAAATCTTTGCCAACGCTGGAGGTTAGGTGGTTCACAAAGACTTTGTAGGATTCATCTCTGAACCCATAAGGGCCAGGGGACTCAAAGAACTTGAAAGATTTGATGGCTAGTTTAACCTTGACCTCTGTAATGGCTCCAATGCTCTCTCTCTGGTCTTTTGTCAGCGTTGGGAACCTCACTCCCTCAACAATGCAGCCTGATCCTCCGAGAACTCCCATAAACCGCATGTAACTTCTTAAGTACCTCACAGAATTTGCCTCCCTTTTCTCTATCCCTGACGTATTCTACACCATCTTGTCCCCGGATACACCAGATGGTTTGTCTGTTCTGTTTCTTCTGGTGGGTTTGCGGTAACCCTGTTGCTGTTTTCATACATAATCCTTTTATGGGGCAGCAGTGATTTATTTTTATTTGTTCACTGGTAAAGTGTCCAGTTGACCTGTAAGTAGAGACATTTTCCTCAGAACAATTCAGGTACCCAATAGTTTATAATTTATATTCCGACCCTTTAAGTTCTTTGTCCAGTTGTATTTGCGTTAGTGCACTACTCCAATATCTGCGGCTGCCACTGCTATTAGATTTCCCTAATTAATGCTTTCAATGAGTCTCATAAAATGCCCCTAGATGTCTCCGCATTCCAGAAACTCCTTTATAGTCTGTGCTTTTGGAAGAGCTTTGGGTATAGCAATGATTATTGTAGTCACTATAAATTGATCTCTCTTGAGGTTACATGGCCCGCCAACACAATGCCATGTGAAACACTGCCAGGAACTCCTGTTCTGGAGCTTCTGACTAAGCACCAGCCAAGGGACAGAAGTCATTCTGACAGGCTTTGTTCATTCTTGGGAGCTCAAGGAAGCACCAAAAATAGGCAAAAGATATAGCAAATGAGGGTCGATAACGATGTTGGTGAGTGTAATATCACATGGTTCAACAGCATTTGGGACACTGAGGTGCGGGTGGGCGAACGCTGGGGAGATAGCGAGGACATAGCACACTATGATGTATTATGGAACGTTATGTCATTTTTTCTTTCCTTTTTTTTTTGTTGTTCTTTGAAAGTATTGATGTTGACACAACGGCTATATTTGTATATGATGTTGCATGCCCCAGTGACCTTGGCCGGAGAGGCCGTGTGTGGATGTCGGCACAAATAAAAAAAAATAGGCAAAAGGGGAGTTTAGCGCAACCGGAGCGTCACAAAAAAGGCATTCAGAAGTAAGATGCAACACAGTAATGTTCTGCTTGCAATCTAAAGCATTAAAAGGCTACCCACAGCTTATGGATTCAACCATCCATCTGGCTTTATTGACTTGAGGGTGCTCATCTCGCTAAGCATTCGTGGAGGCAATCTACGACATAAATGGCTGGCAGGAATTCAAAGAAATAATAATGGAGATTTGGCAAAAATGGCAATGGAATATCTTTTTTGGTTTAAAAAAAAAGTTGACTGAAAGGCCGGAAAACCTCACCACACTGTGGTGGCTGAACATTTGAGGAAAATGTAAGTGAGCTGCTGGAATGTGCCTTCACGGCGGGGGGGGGGGGTTCATGGGGAAACGTACAATGTTAGAAACAATGGAAAGGGAATTATGTTTGCCCTGTACTACAGTGACACTTACCTATTTGCAGTGATCCAGCGATCCGGGACTAATAATTTTCCACAAACTAGGCCCAATTTCATTACCCACAAGCCCCTTCACGCTGTGATTAGTGAATTTCCAAAACAATTACCAAAATTACCAAAATCCAATTTGTATCTTCATTTCAATCATACCAATTGTGGCGATGCGATCTTTATATAGTTGACAGGGTTTGGCAAACCAATACTTGTTTCTAGAATACTCATAAACTAGCAAAACAACTCTAATAAAGACAGACACATTTGTATATTTATAATGTTTATCTAAAATAATGTGAAATAAATGCTCATCAATACCAAAATACAGTACAAATCATAGATCATCACAGAGCAAAAACATTAGAGAATTATGATCAATAAACATCTCATCAACGACAATGCATAAAGGAGTGGAAAGGTGAAGAGACAAAAGGTTCAGAGACAAAATACATTTGCAAATGATTATGCAAGTTCAGTTTTCTGTCTATACTAACCCAAATGAATAGGAAATCTACTCTCTGGCCATGAGAGCAGTAAGGCCCCTCAAGAAGAGTTGAAGAGGCAAAGTCTAAGTCAGGATTCATCAGACAGGAACAGCCAGCTCAAGAATAGGAGACAGCATAGAAGCCTCTCCTCACGCAGGTAAGTAAGACACCAACTAACACCAACAAACTCCCACGAAAGCCTAAACAAGACTCCTAAACCCCTCCCACCAGGAACCTCAATTATGCCCTAAAACCCAAATGTCCAACCCACACTTGTGTCAGAACAGAGGACTTCTCTACACATGATTGGTTAAGGAAGGGGGTGTACTGTCACACCACTCTCGTCATGTCCCTTAGCTCATCTTTATTGTTAATTTATTCTGCGTATCTACTTCCATCCCAGGAAATACAAATTTGAGCCTCTGTCATAACATTTGTTTCCTTCATCATAGTCATGTAGCAAATTATGTGTCTCATTTATCCGTTCGTGCCGCTCGAAGAGGAAGTTCTTTCACTCAAGGAAAATTTTGTTTCTATCAGTTGTCTCTTGGCAGGCACACAGGATTGGCGAAGGACACTTGTCTTCCACTGCCATCATCTTGCTCAGTGTTATTTTGCAGAATTTCATTCTAGACTTTTTAACCCCGTGTTTTCCCGCAGAACAGAAAACCACGCTTCTATTGAAAAACAAACACAGACATTATTAATCACTTATGTTTTTCATTATGCATCCACCCCATATTGCATCTATCCATGCGCAACCCACGTTAGTATTGTTTTACTAGCAGACGTTAATAATGTGCACAAAGGCAGCATTAGTCTTTTATTTTTGTCATGTCAAGAAGCATTTTGCGGCCTACTTTAGTGCTTTAGTACACACTTGCGCAATAGCATTTTACCTCATGTTAGGCTCTTTTCCACATTAGTTTTTACTAAATGTTACTGAGGGTTCAATTCGAGCAGGTTTAATTTCGCGAAAACCATGCTCCATCTATCCCCCCTTTGATGGCATTTTGAGCCATCACCAAAATACCCACCAATACAGATTGTCACTTAGAAAGCAGTTGTTCTCTCTCGCTTTATCATTATCCCATCTAAATCCTTCATCATTTCATAATAATTCCCTTTCTTGTCCTCTAATTCTATCTCTTCTCTCTTTCTTGCTCTTCGTTTTACATCAGAAGTCTCTTTTCTGCATTTACAGCATTTATAAATCAGAAAAATCATTAGTACTGCTGTAGCCACTGCAATGATAGGCATTAGTATTCTCCCAGTACACTATTCCCAAAAGCAGCAAACCAATTGCCCATGGTAGAAAAACTCTTACTAAGTTTCTCCCAAGCACCGTCAACCTTTAGTTCAGTCAAATCTTCTCGAAGATTCGTAATGTTCCTTATATACCCCTCTAAACTCTTACTCTTGTCGGGTATATATGTACAACATTGTTGAATCTTTAACATATTACAGACTCCACCCTCTTTGGCCAATAATACATCAAGGGCAAGTCGATTTTGTAAAACCATTGATCTAATCGCAACCATTTCAGTATCAATCATCAAGAAACCACCAGCAGTATCCATTGATAAACGATCAACCACTGTGGACAATTTTCTAATTTTATGCGAGTTTAAAATGACTCCAACTGAAGGTATCAATGCTCCAAAAATATCTCTCACTATTTCTGAAAAACTCGCTCCTCTCTTATTACATGTTAGTCCATTCTTTACTTAATTGATTCTATAATTTTTATCCAAGTGGTACACCTTTGGAAACACAATGCCAATATAGCAACATCCATACCAATGTGCAGGCACCCTATAGTAGGCATTCTTACCACACACATAATATATTTCCGGAAAGACAGGATCAGTTCCTCCTTTTAGTCCCCATCCTCCCGTAATTAGGAAAGTATGATCACATTCACTAGAACAAATGAAATAATTGTTATAATCAGTTTTTAGTCTAAGCAAGCAAAGCTTCCCTCTATGATGCCAGTCCAGGGTCATGGCAGCGTATGTCTCACCCTTTTTGTAATCTCCTTCTCTGAAAGCCCATGGAGGTACATGAGACTTTTGCTCAGCAGCTTTTCTCTTAAAATCCTGCCTTCTATCCTCTACCATGTTAATGAATTCTATTTCTTCAAACCGCAGTCTACAAGTTCAATTGTGTCTATGAGCATATACTATATCAATTGTTTTTGTTGGATGGAAAAGTTCCCCCATATATTCTGCATTTTCAGCACTACTCACTCTATTTATGTTCCTTCTAATAGGAATTTCTGAAAACACTAAATCCATGTTAGAATAATAATACTGTAAACTACCTCTCTCATAAAACAGACTAGTTAGTACACTACAAGACACACCCTATGTTAAAGGTAGGTGATGATATGTCACCCCCTCTGAAACAGACGATGGTGATTGCATGCACACACAATCTCTTGCATCCATTGTGTCAACATACTCATACAACAACTTAGTAAATACATTTAACGAAAAGCCATTAATTGATTTATCTTGATGGTAGATGCTATCACCTTCCATCTTTTCTATATTAGTATGTGAGACTTCTTTAAGACTTTTAAAATCTACTTTTTCACTCAACACCATTAGTATTATTTTTATGGTTAGTTACCATTAAGACAGGCACAATAACAATTAGTGTTAACCACACTAACATTAATAATAAAATACTAAATAAGCAAGCATTAATACACCTACGTTTGAACCTACAATTTTGCTATCCAGTCTCTGTTATTTTTGCCATTTTAATGAAAAAATGTATATCAATTCAAAAAGAAAAACTAAAAAAAACTATAAAACTATAAAAAAAAACTATCTAAGTAGTGTATCCAAACACTTCAAGCCTTCTTCTTTCTTCACCCCCCCTTTGTAGGTCATGCTGAGCCAGCGCGCATGCGCTGCGAGACATTTAGTAAGGGGCTTTTGGAAGTGCTACCAGAGAGGCTCCCAGCTTGCGTTCACGATGGCGTGCACGCGCGCAGCTGCCACCTGGGTGTTCTCTAATGGCTCCTCTGCACACACTACCCCCTCCCTTCTCAGAGGCGCCATCTGGCTTTCCTCTCGCTCGGACAAGCGCTCCTCCGCCCCTCCCCTCCCTGCCTTTCTTATCCTTTTCTCCGCATCGCTGGCCATTACTTTCACTTTCGCGGCCGCATCTGCCTTTCTTATCTCTGCTTGTTGTTGGTTTGCTGGCCTCTGCCTGCGTTGAGGTGCGTGCTGGAGCAGACCGCTCTTTGGGTAGTGATTTGTAGGTCAGTGCGTGTGAAAACGAAAGTCTGCCAAGCCGGTTGTTTCTATACAGTTAAAACATCAAATGCCAGAAGGAATCGCCCAAAATATTCTACACAATGTCTTTAAAGCACAGAAAGCACTTGCACTCGGATGCACGTCTTTTTGCTTGCTTTATATCCTTCAAGCACTTGGCATTCCAGCTGCTTGGCACTGCTCCATTTCAGATCATCTCTGCAACTGTCTAATGGCAACAACACCGACTACTCGCATGAACAGTGAGATGCCAGGGTAGCCACTGAACATCCTGAATTAACTTGAGTGTACATTAGTCAGGCCACATTTGAATGTATTTTGTGATGGAACTTAGATCCACAGCGTGTGACGCAAGCCGTGCTGCAGTTTTCAAGCACTTGGCACTAACTAGCTGACATCACATCATCAGTGTTTTACAGCTGCGTCTGCTACCTCTGGGTATTACGCGCAATCCTGACTGCACTCTTGAAGAATTGATCTTCTAAGCTTGTGGCATTGCGCTACTAAAGAACTCTAATTGCAACGGCACAATGGAAACCAGTGTTCACTGGAAGGCATAATTAGTTGACCCTAGTCTCTTAAGTGCTCTCAGACATTTTGTCCATCCTAGAAGAGATATGATCAAAGATATATATTTTTTAAAACTTCAGTTCGACTTTGCACAGAGCCTATTTATTTGTGCTTTTATCACTTATTTTCTGCTTTTATCACTTTCTTTGCTTCTCTTTTTAAGTATATTTTTGAGAGGAGATGCGCACGGGAACCATATGGGAGGGGGTGAAGACAGGAGTGAATGGCAAAAGAGCATCTGTTTTATCCAGTATCCAGTTCCCACTGCCAAAACCTATTTATTAACGCTAGGGAAATACTTACCACAATGGTTGCAAATTTATTATGTACAGTTAGATGTAGGAGACTGCCAACCTGGGCCCTTTTAAAATCATTCGGATTCTGGAGCATAAGCAAAACTCTTTGAATGCTTTACACATGCTTATCATTCAAGTTTCTCTAAGCAGCGGAAACGAGAAAGTGGAGCTATAATGAGAATCACCCTATTTTTCAGATGGCTTGAGCCAATGGCGGGCCCTGCCACGCGCTTTCATAGTCTATTACAATAATTAGCACCTTTCATAACTTTCGGAACAGAGGCGCAATTTTAAACTGCCTCGTCTCTGGCTGTGAATTTGCATGGATACCCATTAGAATATAGCAACGTTCATCATCCAAATGTTAATCAATAACAATGTATTCATTTTTTGAAGCATGCAGGCATCTCTTCTTGCTCGAGCCTTTCGATAACTCAGTCTGGATTTTCTGCCACCTAGGGCCAAGAGAACACAGAGGGTGCAAATAGCACAGAGGTCGTTGCAGGCTGACCAATACACTCATTCATGCACTCACCTTTCAATTCACTTATATCACCTACCTGTCAATGCCTGCATTCCTTCTTTCATCTAATCAGCCGTCCTTTCAAAACGTATCGATCAGTCTGTCCACTCTTCCTTTTCTCCCTCATATGTCCACCCGTCCATCCAACCATTAGTTCATTGAAACTGTCTTATAATCAGCTGTTCATTCGCCCCACTCAATCAGCCACCCACCCATCAATCTGCCATACAATTACCTGTCAGTTAATCTATTCAATTACACATCCGTCCATGTATTCATTCACCCATCCATGCACCTATCCTTCTACCATGTGTATACATCCGTGCAGCAAACCATCTCTCATCTTTCCACCCGGGCATCTATTTACCCATACGCCAAGCAATTCACACTATTCCGCCACAGTTCCATACTTTGACATGTAGTGACTTCTACACCAAGGCTGCAAGGCACATAATTATACAAATGCACTTGTAGAATCATGAGTAAAGGGACCTAAAAGTGTAAACATTAGCTGTGAAAGCCACAAAAGACAGAAGAAATACTACTGGTATTGGTTTGGTTACACATTCAACAAGAGACCTTGTGTTTTACAGCTGTCTGCTTTGTGTAGTTCACTTTCCCTGCTCTTCTGGTTTCTTCTGTGTTTTTTTTCTCTGCAGCTTGATTTTATAATGTTTTATTCAGAATTCTGACTTTTCCTGCTGAATCGTTCCAAATACGCCGATAAACAAGTATTGGCAAAACCAACAGCAATGGCTTAAACATGCCAACCCGGTCACGCAGAAAGGGCCTTGGAAAACTTCTGCAGATTAGAGCCAGATTTATTGGTCTTTTCCAATGCTTGTTTTTAAAGTGCACAAAGGGATCCATGATGCTGGTCAGACACAAACACATCGAGGCCTGGATACAGCTAAACGACTGCTCTACTAACTAAGCCAAGGTAACAACTCGGTGCCACCATATGACCTCTAGGGGTTAGTAGCCATAAATGGCACCCCAAAAAGTTGCCTTCAAAGACAGTACCGATTAGTTTCCTTATCAACTTAAGAGAAAACAAGCATTGGCATAGCCAATAGGTCTCACCTTTGTGACCTTATAAGTGTTTAGCCATGCAACAGTTGATGTTGTTGCACCAAGGATATTGTGCTGCATAACTAAATACTTATAAGGTCCCAAAGGCGAGACCTATTGGCTATGCCAATGCTTGTTTTTTTTAAATATCTTCTTCACAGCCTTTGATTCAATGTCTTCTTTTAGTTCTCTTTTCTTTCTCTGAGCGAATTCTTTAATTTTCCTGCACCCTTTAGTTTACACAGTTCTCTTAGGGTGGTTCAAAACCGTTTGCTTCACTCTGGCTTGTACCAGTGTTTTCTTTGCTTTGATCTGTAAGCTCAAATTCTTCCAACACCACATATGCCCATTCTGGTGCTGTGTATTTCCTGTTTGGAATTCTTACTCTCTTAGTTTTCCAAACTAATTCTTCTTCTGACTCACTTTGTTCTGTTTTGTTTGGTACTTCAATAATCGTGTCTGGTATTTTCTTTTTCAGAGTGTATTTCAGTCTTTTCACTCCTTTTGGCCACACATCACCTTTTCTTGCTCTCTTAACTTGCACAGCTCCCTCTGCTTCAGTGTCAAGTTCGCAAGTTCTTTTATTCAGTTCTTTTCTCTGTTGCACTTGCTCTTGATTCTCATTTAACACTCCTCCATCATCACTTTCAACAGCAGCCCACTTTATTCGACTTTGTTCTCGATCATCCATGTGTTCAACACTCTCAGAATCTGCAGCTTCAGACTCTATGGTTTCACGTTCTACAGCTTCTGGCTCTTCTTGACTCTCTGCCAGTCTCTGCTCTCCTCCTTTTGTCTTTTAAGTGGACTTGGGACTCTTCTTGTGTGACTTGCGTGTATCCAATTCGGCAAGCCTCCACACTTCACTGCTGCCGTTGTCACCAGTATAATCTGGTATGGGCCATGCCACCTAGGCTCCAGACACTACTTTCTCACATGTTTCTTCACCAGGATCCACTCCCCTGGACTTAAATCATGTGCTTGCTCTTGCTGTGTTGTGGTTGAACTTTCTCCAACCTGATGAGACACAGAACACACCACATCAGCCAATCCTTTGCAATAATCAAGCACCAAATCATCAGTTATATTCATCAATTGATTCGCTGGTACAATCGGCTGTCTCATTGCTCTTCCCCTTATAACTTCTTGAGGGGATAATCCAGTCTTTTTATCAGGAATGCTTCTCAGACTCATTAATACCAATGGTAAAGCGTCGGGCCATTTCAGTGTTGTGGATGCACACACCTTCGATAATCTCGATTTAATAGTGCCGTTAATTTGCTCGACCACACCTGAAGCTTCTGGTCGATAGGCACAATTCAGCTTTTGCTCAATTTGTAATGCTGCGCAAATCATCCAAATTATTTCATTATTAAAATGAGTACCTCTATCCGTTTCTAAAGAGACTGGATATGCGAATCTAGGAATGATCTCTCTCAAAAGCAATTTAGCAACTGTTAGACTATCATTTCTTCTTGTTGGATATGCTTCTACCCAACGAGAAAACAAACAGACAACAACCAAGACATATTTTAGTCCATTACAAGGAGGCAGCTCAATAAAATCTGCCTGCAATCTAGTAAAAGGACCTGCTGCTTTTCCAATCCGTCCCCAACTGACAACAGTCTTTCTACCTGGATTCTGCTGCTGGCAGACTACGCACCTCTAGCAAAGACTCTCAGCAATAACCCTGAACTTTGGATTGTACAATCTAAAATTACAATTGCCTAAAGAAATTGCAGTGGTCAAATGCCAAGCACATAAATCAGGAAATGATTATGTGACTAGTGGCAAAAGATACGCAGACCAAGTGGCTCGTTTCTGTGCACAAAATTCAGTTTCAATCAATAAAAGAACAGAAAAAAAGAATACAAATTGTGACTTGATGTTTTCTTCTCTAGAAACATGGGATGAAGTTAGACAACTGCAGGAAGAAGTCAGTGAGGAAGAAAAAGAGCTTTGGGTAAAGTCAAGATGTACAAAGAGACCTGAAGACGAAATATGGGTGTATGTAGATGAAAGACCAGTAATGCCAGATTGTTTGCTTTCACAATTTGCAAGGATGTACCATGGAGTGACTCATGTGGGAAGAGATGCTATGATTAGGCTCCTCAAACAGTCATTGTACAAGTTCCAAGTTTGAAAAATATGAAGGCCAAATTTCATTGCTTTCCTGGTACACTGTGAGCCGAATCAAAGTCAGTGTATGGGTCTGGTGTAAACATGAGATCATCTATTTCCGTAGCCAAAATATCGCCCACCGAAGTTGGTGACATTTGGAACACCTCGTTCAGAAGGTTAATTGTACAGAGATGAGAAACATCGCCTTCAGCAGAAGATGCAATGTTCGCGTCCGTTGTTACCTGTGTGCCTGTTGATCCATCTCGTACCTCAGCAGCTGCCGGAAGCGTCTGTGAGATCTCAATGAATGCCGTCATCAGGATTGGTAGCCTCTGGGGACAACACAGAGCATGGGCCATTATCGGGTCCAGCAGAGTATCGATATCCGTTGGCATGACTGATGGGAGTGTTAGACAGGTGTCTAGTACGCATTCTTTACCGCAAAACAGGCAGCGTAGAACAGGTAAGATGCAATCTTGCCAGATTGGTCTGAATGACAGGAACCACGTTGTATTAAGTTCCCGTAGACGAGGCATGCCCAAAAGCTGTACTATTCGCTCACGGCACTTCCGTTCAAGGAGAGCTTTCTCCACATCGCTCGGAGTGATGTCAGCGAATAGGCTTGCCATAGCGTAGTAGGAGGAATAGAAATAGAATTCCTGCAACAAGTGCTAGAATTAATGGCACACCACCAAACACCGAATGTGCGAAGTTTGGGATGATTCCGAGGACTGCCTGGAAAGGTGCTAATAGTCCGGAACAGATGGTCTTAAATACATGTACAATTCCGCTCGTATCAGACATGTTAAAGATACGTCCCATCATTTCTACGAAATTTATAGGGCAGTTTGTACGAATTAAAGCCTGTATCTCAGCCGAAGTCCTTGCAACTTGTAAATCATAGATTTCTTTGGCCGAGGTCAGAGGCACTGTTTGTTGTATAAGCATGGCTTTCATTCTGCTTAAAGTATCAAATCGTATAAAAGAGACATTCAACGAAGGCCATAGAGGCGACTCCCTGACTGTGTCTATTGGGGCAAACAATACTTGCATACAGCAAGTGACCCTGGAGTCGACCGTTACCAGATATGGGATGCCTGGCAACATGCCACAGCAACTCTGATCATTCAACATGAGGTAACTCCCATTAGAAAGTTGGCCAAACGTTGGATTAATCACAGTAGCTGGTGTACCCTGCTGGTGGCAGGACAAATTTGTCACAGAACCATTACAAGCCCCGTGTAAAGAAATGTCCTGACAAATTAGTGAACCGCTTAGTGCACTTTCACAGTGTGTACCGCTCAGAAACACTTCACGATCCCCACTCCAACATCTATATGTGTAAGGTAAATTCCAGGATGTCTTAATGTATTCTTTACCCAACCTTTCATATTTGCCTGCTTGCATTTGTTTGAGGCAATACTGAAACTGAAAAGTAGTTACAGGCAGAGTGATTTTGCCATGAATAAGCCATTCTGTAGCTGGTTTTTCTGCCACTGTGAATGGTAATTTTTCCAGTTTTTCAATGCTCAGAACTGTATACTTTGCTCCTCTTTGTGCCAGTTCAATCTGTTTATCAGTTAAATTGTATTCTGCAAACAGAGCCGACGTGTTGATAAAACGCCAAGGCACATAGCCCGCACGCAAAGATTGCAGCATCCAGCTTAATAACATAATAGAACGTAACTGAGATTGGCCTTTTTGTAACATGGCTAAATCTTGTTCCAGTATGTCAATAGCAGAGGATACAATGTTGTCCAATGAATAAATTCTGGATGACAAAGTTGTTAACCCGTTGTCGACCACAGTGAGAGTTCTCTCTAAGTTAATACGATCAATTTCACGTATTCGTTCTGCGGCCTCTGCCTGTGAACCCTTCCATGCTTTATTATAAGCAGCATAGATGCCATCATATATGAAACGTTTTTGACGCGGTTTTCTTGGTCCAAGCAAGAATTCCCTAAGGTCTGCGTCTTCTTTAAGTAAAGATAAGTGTTGTTTCACATCCTTAAGTGTAGATTTTTACAGCTAATCGAGGCATAATTTTCCTACACTGTATGTTGTCACTACCCCCGGATGTTGTCTTTGGACGTATCGTGGGTCTGGCCTGTGGATAGTAAACCCCTGTGTTTTATTCAGGAATCTTTCTTGACAGATGTTTGTGTCTGTGGGCCAGATCAACCATTTTCTCCAATCAGGATTTGTTCTGTTGATTTGTAGTATTGTGTCAACTGTAACCGCTGCCTGTGTATTGTTATTACTGGCAGGTGTTGGTACAGAAGGTGTTTTCATGTCTTTGATCTTGGCTAAACCAAGGCAAGACGTTTGTTGCACAGTGTCATTCAAAAACATTATTTGCTGAGGGATGATACAGGCTCTAAACAAAGCTTCTATCCCCTGCACTTGCCAATCTTTAGTACCCCAGACAGATTTTGTGTCTATTGTGTCTTTCCACAAGTCGAAACCATGTCTAGACAGTTGGGCAATAAATGCTGCAGAGTAAATCTGTTTTGTATTAGTTAACATAATTTTCAGTCCTGTTTTGTTTACATTTTTATAGTAAAATGTTTCTGGATCAGATGTATTGTATCCTGAAAAATATGGAAACTTTTTAGCAAATTTTTTCGAACTACCTTTTGGTGGTGTAGGACAATGCTTCCATTGGTTAAACAAACACATTTCTAGGTGTTGCAGATTTATGCAAAAAATTATGACCATAGTGGTTATAGCAATACAGCTGTTCATAGTCTGATGAACCCTCTAAATATTCATTATTAGAAAATGCAGCAGACCTTTCTAGGTCAAACATCATATCATTTACAGTTTCATAGTCCCAATCATCAGAATAGGTACTGGATGAAATAAAATCACTTAGTGAAATCTTAAATAAATGTGGAATGTTCAAAAGTTCCGTAGGGCCGAAGATATCGAAATCTGTTTTGTCCCACACTATACCATCCTGTATAGGAACGGCTGTGATGTTCACTGCTGACAAGTCTCTTGCTTCACGATGGGATGATTTGTGAGGTTTCAAAAGTAAGTTCACAACTTTACTTTCAATGTCCAAATGGATGTATCTGCCATTTATAAGCACGCTCATAGTCATAACCAAAGCTAGCCATAGCAGAAAGAAAAATATTCCAGAAATAATCCATAGTTCAATCCATGGTGAAACCAGATAAGTCTTTCTCAAAAAATGAAAAAAGTCTTGTACTTGCGGTTTAAAAGTTTTTGATGCTGGCGACGTCTCAGGCTCACTCAGATCCTCAGAAAAAGTATCAAAGTTAATGAAATAGCCAGAAGCAGTTCTGTCAATTGTTGGAATTGCATCAGGATTTGTAGAAATCGCTGGAACCAGTTGATCACTTGTTACATTGGTGTAGACAGGTGTATTTGGACGAACTGTTAATTGAGTTTCAAGAGGGATGAGTTCCATTGCATTGTTGCTCAGTCCTTCATCTGTTACAGCTGAATTCTCGATAGTTATCAGTCTTTCAGTCTGAACCTCTTGGATAGTAGCGAGAGGAGTGCGTCTGCTACTAGGTCGGAGTCCACGAGGCCTACTATTTAGTATTGGCCACATACTGTGGTTTGATGAGGTCGATGGACACAAATCTTTTCTCCTTTTTTCCAGCAAGGGGCGGCAGAAGTACTGTTCTTGTTCCGTGGACGGCTAGGACAGGTACTGGTTGTCTGTAAGAAGGTCCAAATTCCTTCTTGTCCACAATCTTCTCTCTGACTAGATCCCCAACTTTTGGAATCCAGACAGGCCTTGCTGGGACTGCCGCTTTTTCCCCAGTGGTGGTTGGCTGCAGGAACACGTTGCTTTGTTTCACTCTTAGTTCATTTAGATCCTGTAAAACAGCCAAACGATCTTTGATATCAAAGGGTTTATTTTCCACCACTGTGCCTTTACATTCGAGATCAGGAACCCACATTCTTGTCCCAAATAGGACCTCATATGGAGTGACCCCCCCTAGAGAACTTCTTGGCAAATTATTTAATGAGCGTTGGACCCCATAAAGATGTTTGACCCACCCATCACCCAAACCTAATACCCTAGCTGTTATAGACTGCTTTATGTCCCGGTTTTTCCTTTCCACAACAGAATTTCCCTCAGGATGAAACGGAGAGGAGTACCGCAATGCAACGCCCAGACAGGCCATGGCTTCTTTGTAAGCCCGAGAGCTAAACGCAGGACCCTGGTCAGAATGTAGCGTGCCTATTGCGTATGTGCCGATAAAGACTCGCAAATCTTTTATAACAGTTCGAGCGTCAGCCGAGCGCTGAGGCCATATCCATAGGAACCTTGACTTAGTATTTGTGGGATTGCATTTGTCCAAAAGGACGCCTGCGTGTAGATAGTCTAATGCTGTCCAGCAATGGTGTCTGTACTGGGCAGGCTACTTCGTAGCATGGTGTCTGGTGGGGTTCTGCATCACGCTGTACCTTACAGTCTATGCAGTCATTGATGAAGATGTGAATTTGTGTATTCATTCCAAGCCACCAGTACATCTCTTTTAACGTCAATATTGTTTTAGAGATCCCTTGATGTGACAGACCCTCCCCCAGATGTGCTTCATAAATCAAAGCTGCTCTACGTTCCATGTTTGGAATTACCCTATCCCCCACTCCAGGGACTCGAGCAAAAGGAACGTTGTTCGCATCAATTACATAAGAGTACTTGAGTGCAAACCTTTTTGGTAACGCTGCACCACTGCCTTTGCTCGTAGCATTGACAGCCAACATTATCTCACGGTCTATTCTCGTTTTTGAACGAGTGATCGCAGCTACGGAAGCCGTCTGAACAGCCCCCTTTGCGGCTTCGTCAGCCAATGAATTCCCTGCAACGTGAACGCCATCACGTTGATGACTCAGCGTGTGTATCACGTGAGCCTTTGGTAGTTCGTTTTTTAACTGAACTACTTGTTCCCAAAGCGTTTTATGCTTTATTGTGCCACCTTTTGCATCTTTGAACCCATTTTCAAGCCAATTTGTATAAATTCATTATACGACTGCACACAGTAGAAAGAATCGCACACTATTAGTGTGGGGAATTCGCGATCTGTACTTTCAAGTGCCAGTTTGAATGCTTGTAGTTCAGCTCGCTGAGCTGTACAATCTCCTAGAGATTGAGTTTTAGTGACCATTGGTCTGAATTTACCATCGCGCACGCGACCTTTAACGATTGCGCACGCTGCACTGTAAGCCCTGTAGCGGGTTGTGCGGATCCGTCAGTGTAAATTATGAATTCATACTGATCGAGAGGCAGAATTTCAGTGGGCAGAGGACATTTATGTTCATATTGCAGGAACGCTTGTGTTTTTAAATCAGGATCAAAAACATATTCAACATCTGTTGCAGCAAGAGAATTAACCCATTGTATCCATCTAGGATGTAATGCTTTAGCATTTGGAATGCTCGCTTTAGTTACCGCCTCTAAGGCCGGTACTGGGGTTACGACAAGAATGCGTTCCCCTTGGGCTAGAGCTCTTTCTTTTGCTACTGCAGTTTGAACTGCTGTCAGTATTTTTTCAGTTGAAGTGAAGCGCATTTCTGCTTGTGTACACAAATGTGATTTGTATGCTATTGGTACTTTTTCACCCTCATTAAATGTTAAGTAGGTGAATCCGCATTGACCCGAAATTATTCGGATCACTAAGTTGCGTTGACTTAAGCGTGTTTGTAAGTGATTTGTTGCTAACATGTTAGCTTGGAGTGAACGCAAGATTTCTGTGTGTTCCTGTGTCCAATATATGATTGAAAAATCAGGTTTGATTAATGCGTAGAGAGGTTTAACCCTTTCTGCGTAATTTAGAATGTAAGTTCTTCCAAAATTTAGGAAACCCAAGATGGATTGTAAGTTTTTCAGCGTTTTTGGAGGTTGGAGCAGCGCACACCTTTCCAAAAAGTTGGCTGCCAAGCTCTTGCCTTCACTTGAAAGCTCATATCCTAGGAAAAGGACATTGAGATGGGCAATTCTGGATTTTTTAAAGTTGAACTTATAGCCCTCAGAGGCGAAGCCCAGTATAATGGTGCTCACCCTGTTCAAGTGCCTATCCAGGTCATCGTCTGTCAGATAGATATCATCGACATATGACAATGCCTCATTATCATAAATTTGTAGTAACTCCGTTACCCTCGCTGAGAATAACCCCGGGCTGTTCTTGAACCCTTGTGGGAGTCGACAAAATTGACGCTGGGTCCCCATTATTGAGAAAGCTGTTAAGTACCTGCTTTCAGGTGCTATGTTTTGACAAAAGAAACCATTTGAGATATCCAATGTGGTTTTATATTTCTTACGCACAATATTATTCATTAATGCTGTACTATGTGCATTTTGCACTGCAAATGTTTTAGAACAAGTGTTTAAGTGTCTGTAATCCAAAACTAGACGATATGTATGGTCTGGTTTGGAGACAGGAAACAAAGGATTGTTCATTGAAGAGGTGCATGTTTCAATCACCCCTTGGTATTCAAGTTGATCTAAGATCTCCCTGACCTGTTTTTTAGCTTCTTGCTTTATTGGGTACTGCCTCTGTGCAGTAGGTTCATTTTTTAGATGTATTTTATGGTGAGGTGAGTCCTCATCCCATCCTACATGATTTTTGTATAATGCTGGGGCCTGGGCAACTGCCAATTTCCTGGCATAAGTATATTTTAGGTGAATTGGAATATGGTTGGAGAAGGCAGGCATAATAATGTCTTCACCATGTGGGCACTCCCTAACAAATTGTGGTGGCCAGTCTTTTTCTGCTAGAAGTATATCATAACCCCTTGAAAGTTTCTCCCAAAAGAGTGTTTTCACCTTTCTTGGTATGTCTCCCTCCATTCGGAGTGTTATTTCATATAACTTTTGTGGAGTACTAACCCTGGTGTCTACAGTCTCAACTGTAATGTACTCATTCAAGTCCACTATCTCCAGAAGTTCCTTCAGGTTCTGGCGAGCTATTGTGACTTCTGCTGCACTGTCCAGCATTGTCTGAGCCCATTCTCCGTTCTTGAGTTGTGTTCTCAGTATCCTCGGCATGTCTGATCTTCAGACCTGCTACCTTCTTTTTTGAGAATTGAGGTTTTGATTTATTTTTCTGAACGTGTTTGTCGTCTTTGGATTTCACGCGTTCTTCTCTATGTTCTGACCGTCCTCTTCTTTCCGATGTCTGTGTCGATATCTGACAGGTACGAGAGGAACGTGTATCAGTATCTTGATACCTGTCAGGCTTTTTTAAATTATCCCTATTCCTGAGGTTATACCTCCTTTCAGAGGGCTCCTTTTGAGGAGACCTTCCTCGGGATTGAGAACGTTTCTCGTTTGAGTTTTGTTTATTAGTTCCCCACTTCTTTTTAGAAGATGTAGGAGTTTGTTTAATAGAGTCCTTCTCAGGACTTTCAGATAGTTTTGGCTTCAATGGTCTTCCACCCAAACTATCTCTGCCTAATTCTGCATAAGATTGTTCTATTATTCTGGGTAGTTCTGTTTGATGTTCTGTAACATCGAATTCCCTTAATCGTTTGCGGATCGCCACTGCTGCTGCCTCCCCTTTAATATTAGATAATATTATTGTTGAGACCTGGTCGAAATTTTTCAGTAATTTCATACCTAAATTCAGAGCAGGCTCTGCCCCGTATTCGTTTTGAATTTGTTTCAGGACATGTGGTATTACTGCAATTGACGGAACACCATGAGTTTTAGTATAGATGGCAGCAAAGACTGAGCCCCAAGTGGTGCAGTCTTCCAGTTGTGGTGTGATCCCCATTGGTAAACAGATTGTTAGGATTCTGTGTTTCTCATAAGGGCTAGTATTAGGAACTACTGCTTCTATTAGAGTAATTTTTTGAGCTATCCCGAATGGAATTTGCTCTTGTTTTGTGGGCATTTTACCCATGACTGCGTATAAAGTCTGTGGTGTAATTTTTAGTGTATTCCCCTGTTGAGGGGTTTGATTTGGAATGGTCAATGGTGGTTGGACTGTGAAAGTCCGCATGACATATTGGACTAATTGTCTGTACATTTTTATTAACTCTAAGTTGAGTAAGTAATTCCTCGTCTGACATTATATCGATGTCCGGATGAGGTGTGTAGCCGGCTAGAATCGGCCATGTTGCTCCTGGTCTACCTAGTGGACCGAGCCTGGTAATGTTTCTGTGATGTTTTAGGGCACCTTTAAACCAGAGCTGATGCTCCTGGTATGTTAGTGGAATTTCAATATCCTCAAAAGGAATATATTCCTCTGGTGGTTCATCTTCTTTGTAGAAGTTAAACAGTTTTGTTACTGAATTTGATTCAGGGAATACTATCCATGAATAGAATACCTCTGTCTGAAAGGATTCGTGTGCCTCAATCACGAAAACTGTCCACTGCCTCTTGGTGGTAGGCCATGTTTTATAAGTTTTATAGTGATGGCTCTTCTCAAGTTTGGATGGATGTCTATAACACCCTCCTCGGTTTAATTTAAACCTTTAAAGTTAAAAGCTGCTATGACTGGGTCAGCCGCAGATACACCGTTCCCGGTGTTATTGTCCCCGTGTATGGACATTTGTTTTTTGAAAAATGTAGAACAAGTTTCAAGGAAACAAAAGATAAGGTGCACAATATTTTGGAACACTGTATCCTTCAACGTTGAACAAACCAAACAACTAATATATAGGGTTTTTGTCCTATTTAGTTATGGCGGATATTTAACCCTACCCACTCCAGACGTCTTATGGAGTATGTGAGTAGGGGTCTCTGAGAAAAGCACGACTGAGTTACTCAGTATCTAGCGTTAAATTACTGCCTTATCAAACGTTTGGGCGCCATGTAGTGTAGTCCCTATTTCCCTAATAGGCTCTGCGCATTGGAATAATATAACCTATAGGCTTGACATAGGACTGAGGTCGGTATGTCCCTATCGAGTATATTAAACTTAATTACTTGTGCCAGCTAGCTCAGAGGCCACTAGAAACTCCTTGAGAACAAGAAGGGAGTAGTTTCTGGCAACCGCATAAACATGACCACTTTGTTTCCCTTTAGAATCGGAACACGTCTCAGAATCGTGGAAACAATAGATAACATTTTCACTCAGTCAATCGTGCATGCTTAGTTTCTACAGAGTTACACAGAAAGGAAAGACGGGCGTTTCAATAAAGGGTTTTATTGAACAGTCTTGTTTCTCGTGTAAGAGATATGTGCTGTTATGATCACAAGACAGTATGCAAGATAAATAATGTACAGCGTAAGCAGTAGAAATAAATAATACTGCGCCAGCATTATCTTTTAGCATATATTCACGTACATAAATAACATGAGCTAAAAATGCGAGTACTCATACGATGCGTCTCTAAGCTAGTTCTACCCCAATATACCTAACCTGGTCTAGGTGTAGGGAAAGGTAAGAAGTAGGTGGAGTATTCTCTAGTATGGTATACTAAGAGTATGTTAAGTATAGTATGCCAAGAGTCCCTCTAGGTTCTAGTCAGCTCCATACCTTGAGAATGAGAGAGGTGGGAATCTCTTGCCGGATCTGGAACTCTAACACCCCGCGAAGGGAGTCAGAACACTGGAAGCTGGATTCTTCTGCGAGCAGGAATGACAGCGTCTTCTCAGTGCGTCAGGCCGGGATACGGGCTCCTCTGAAGTCGAGGTCTCCTCTAACTTGCTTGGGCGAGGGAAGGTATATTTATACCTGATAGGTGCCTCGGAATGTTAGCATTGACGTGAAGTCGGACAGAGGAAGACGTCAGGAATGAACCCTTAAGGTATAACGGTTCATACATAATAGATGATTTCTTGGAGAAATCAATAGTCCTGTGCTAGGGGAACTCCCGAAGCTTAAGGGTCTGGTTTCTAAGAACTCGTTGTGACGTTAGGGTCGACGGATGTCGGTGACCATGCCTGTATTTGGAGTGCACGGTTAATGCCTAAATAAGGACTGGGACTCTATGCCTATATAAGGGCAATGCGAATTGTGCCTATATAAGGACATGATTCAGGAAAACCTATATATGGACACCTAAAGCGGAATATAACAATATTGGACAACAAGGTACTACAATCGTATTAATTTTCCACAAATCTTGCACAATTCTGTACTTGCCACTCAGTTTTTTAATTCCCATAATAGGTGAATTACAGGGACTCCCTAATATTTCTCTCAGAATACCTTGTTGAATCATTTGCTCAATTACAGGAGTAACTCCCTCAATAGTCTCAGGACTCATTTTATATTGTGGTGTTTTCGGGAATTCTGCACCTTGTTTGACCAAAATTTGAATTGGATCAACACCTTTCATCAATCCGATGTCTTTCCCTGAAAACTCCCACACATCAGTCGTCACAGTATCTCTCAATTCAACAGGCAAATCCTTTGCTGTAAATAAAGGATACAAATCATTCACTTCTGTCCCTTGCCTTGCTAACATCACCTTGAAAGCAACATCCTCATCTGGTGTTTGAAAAGCAATACCATCTGGAGTACAATAGATGGTGCAGTTCATCTTGCACAATAAATCCCTACCTAAAAAGTTCACCGGACTCGTATCACATACCACAAACCGATGCAAATCTCTGAATTCTCCAATATGAACCTCCATTGGTTTGGTCACTGGAGTTCTAATATACTTGTTTGAAACTCCTACAACTTGGATAGTTTCTCCCGAGAGGGGTAGGTTTTGGAATTTCTGCTGCGCTCACAGTAGAGCGGGTAGCACCAGTGTCCACAGGAATGTACTATCATTACCTTCCACTTTCCCATCCACAAAAGGACCTGATTGATCTACCTCTAGAGATGCGCCAAGCACGCACTCTTCCTCCCCCCTCAGGCACTGTCATTGAGATGAATCTGAATCACTCTCAGGACACTGCAACCAATATTGCGAAACCATTTGTCCATTTTGTTTCTTACTAATTTGTTCACTCGTGTGAAATCCAGCATTCGCACTGTATCTCTGTACCTGAGCATTCACATTATTTGGCATAGGAGCTTGAGGCACTTGTACCTGTTGTACCTGTGGTGAAACTACCTGCTGCTGTTGCAGCTGTTGTTGATTCATAACCACCTCATTCTGCATCTGTGGATTAGAATTTTGAACCATTCCATTATTTTCTAACAAGAACTTACACTTGTTCTTTCAATGTCCTAACCTACCGCACGCATGACAAGGGAATTTTCTCTTCTTTATTATTTCTACCTCTACCTTTTCCCGGTAATTGCACTTGAACACCACCATTCGGTACAATATTCAAACCAGATACCTGACCATTTTGAAAATTCTGATTCTGTCCTTTCATCTGGAAACCTGTTTGAGAATAATCAACAAAATTCCCATTTTTCTGCTGTGCCGCTTTCACTAGCGCCCACATCATTTTCTTTTTCAATTTCGTATGCCTAGATTCAATATCATCACTACAATACTTTGCATACCTCAATATTTCATCCACTGTTTTGTTCTGCCAACAAATCAAATGCTGCTGAATCATATTACTAATTTCAGGTTTCAATCCAAACACAACCTTATACACAAAATGTTCCATATCCTTGTCAGTTATGCTTTCAAGACCACTATACTATTTAAACACCTGTAAAAGTCTCTCGTAGTAGGCATGTACTGTTTCTTTTGACTCCTGTGTCGTCCTGTGAATCTTAACCCAATCAGTTTCCTTTGGGGAAATCTTACTCTTCAAATAAGTAATCACTTGATTAGATTTTTTCATCACCTCTTCTGAAGGCGCTCCAGTTTTAACATCTCTAGGATATTCCTCTTTCGGCCAGTCAATTGCAATCTTGCACTCAGTCCATAAATCAGCTGGAACTACAATGTCAAACAAACCATCCAAATCTTTCAACAGGACCTTTCAGACCTTAACAAACCTCTCTACCTATTTGTACCACTCGACATGCTTTTCTCTCAACCTCGGGAAGTCATTTGTAAAAGAAATTATGTCCTGTCCTGACCAAGGAATATGAACATATCCACCACCCAGAACTTCTCTCATTGGATATATCATTTCAGCAGGCTCTGCCTCTTCTAACGGAAGCAAAGAAGATGCAGTCACACCCTTACTTGCAAGCGCTTCTTCTTTCTTTCTCGCCCATCTACCTTTCCATTCGCACTGTATCTCTGTACCTGAGCATTCACATTATTTGGCATAGGAGTTTGAGGTACTTGTACCTGTTGTACCGGTTGATGTAAAATATGACACTGTAATTTTTTACTTCCCTTTTACTAGCGGAATCTTGTATTATGTATGGGAAATGTAGATGGGATAAACCTTCCCCAGTCTCCACTGCTGTTCGACGTATATGCTACTGGTCACATAAATAGTAGCTTTACCACCACCTCCCTAAATCTTCTCTGGGAAAATTAAGGCCTTCATTACCAAAGCTCCCCGATTCCCACTTCTGCTGGTAACAGAATTATCGGACAAAAGAAAGAGGGGTTTACCCATATAACCCCAGATAACCTGGGCTTAAACAATCAAAAAATGAAAGAGCAGTATATATTGGGGATTAATTATGTGCAGTTCATCATAATAGGACATCAGATCCTCATTGAAAACCTGATTTAACCAAGCACATTATTCCAATCAATGGAAACTATTATAATGCCAACCACCAATTATATCTAGAGTACTCGGCAGTCCCAAAACACATATATATATGCACAATTTTCCACAACATAAACCACAACACAAATATATACAAATGTGTACAACATTAAAAACTAAAAATTGTTCTCTTGTCTCTCCTCAACCATTTCCACTAGAGGTGTATAAAAAGTCCATTGGAAAGTCCACCTAAGAGGTAGTCAATCTGACCAGGAGAATAAAGAAAACACTTCCTTAGTGTCTTTGCTCTTTGTCACCCCAATACATTGGTGCAGCTTAATTCATTTGTCGGAGACTCATCTACAGAAAAAAGTCGATGCCTTTCGGTCGTCACAGTTTATGGCCTCCTCAGGACAGAAATGAAAGACCAGAAGACATCTACCTATAGGAAAACATAAAATAAATACATATGTATAGCTGCTAACAGAGACATATCCTGCCTTATAGTAAATGTAAAGATCAATGGCAAATGGACTAATTTGATCTTATTTAAAGGGAGTGGGGCGACCACCCGAAAAAGGAAAGAAATTATCAAAAGTTGCCAAGTGCCAACCAAGATAATGTGCTAAGCACTTAACGTGAGCTATCTAGAAAAAGGAGTCAGACCATAATCAAGACTGCGGATAAAGTGTTCAGGAAATTTCCCACGAACTGCATGCACAAATGATAGTAATGGTGCCAAGAGATGTATGGAAAAAGATGGCTAATAAATGCCTTCAAATCCTCGGAGTCCCGCAGATCAATACAAAGTGCAAAGACATCGGATTGAACATTCACCAAGTGAAACACCCAAGTGGCCCTGGATAGTGATTCAGTCTCAAAGCAGTGTAACCAAAAGCTTACCACGGCGACACTCCTAAGGCAATCCTTTGTGAACTGGAAAAGAGAATAATTGCATAAAATGTACCAGTTACAAAATAATAATATTAATAGCATTTGTAGAGCGCAAAAAGCTACCTCTAGCAGAGGTGTCCTGGCGCTATGCAGTCACTGCAGGTGAGGGAGGTCCAACCAAGGTGTTAGCATTGGCTGAAGAGTCAAGTCTTCAAGGTCTTTCTGAACTCACGTTCGGACTTGATCAGGCGCATATGGGAAGGCAGGGAGTTCCACAGTCTGGCCATCCCCACTGTGAAAGACCTGCCTCCCATACGAGACTTAGCATAACGAGGTACACAGAGCAGGTGCTGGGAGTTCACAAAGTGAATACCAAAGTCGATAGGAAGTCATTCATCACAGAACGCTTACCATTGTTATTCCTTTTCACACCACAAGCAGTACAACATCAAGATGAGTACACTGTACATAAATAAACCAATATGTCAAACACAAAATCCCTTTGGGTTTCTCATAAACACACTATATACCACACCAATCTCACATGCACTCTAATCACCATAAATGGAATTGAAAACCAAAAAAGTGTAATACAAAATATCTTTATTGACAGGATCCTTATTCAATGTTACTTAAAAAATATACATATATATGTATATTGTTATCAATTCTTTTCCTTTTTTAAAAACACATAAAAACAATATTGTTAAAAATACATAATCAAAATTCATGGGAGAATACAGTACAAATTGTAATAACAGTAGAGCCAAATAAATCTATTAAGCAACCCCGGACACAAAGGTTTAGTCAATATTTCATTTAAGATTTAGACATTACATAAAACCAGTCTGAGTGTTCATCCAATCCCCTATTGTAAAAAACCGATGATGCTTGGGTGCATTTTCAAAGCAAAGCAACGCGTTTCGGTGGTTTGATAGAATACACCACCTTCTTCAGGCTAGCAATTAATTTTGGTGTCTCCCAACACAATAATCTAAACAGATGAAAAAACAAGGAATGGAAAGTGGAAAGTATTATGTTCCTGCCTTGATAATTGTAATTCTCCACTTTAACCACACGATCCCGCAATGATAATAATAGGGGTTATTCTGATTGTGTGCCCCTTTTGGGTGTGGCCACTGGGGCGTGGCTCAAAAAATATATAATATAATATAATAATGCCGGACTTCTGTTAATAATAGAATCCTCAAATTTTAAAAGGAAGGCCAATCAGCAGCCTCAGTCAAAGCGTTAATGCCTAAACAGATGAAAAAACAAGGAATGGAAAGTGGAAAGTATTATGTTCCTGCCTTGATAATTGTAATTCTCCACTTTAACCACACGATCCCGCAATGATAATAATAGGGGTTATTCTGATCGTGTGCCCCTTTTGGGTGTGGCCACTGGGGCCGTGGCTCAAAAAATATATAATATAATATAATATAATATAATATAATATAATAATGCCGGACTTCTGTTAATAATAGAATCCTCAAATTTTAAAAGGAAGGACAATCAGCAGCCTCAGTCAAAGCGTTAATGCCGGGACTCAAAAGTCTCCTTGCAAGCTCCTGCTTCTTACGAATTCTGCGATCAGAATTCGTAAGAAGCAGGAGCATGCAAGGAGACTTTTTGAGCCACGGCCCCAGTGGCCACACCCAAAAGGGGCACACGATCAGAATAACCCCTATTATTATCATTGCGGGATCGTGTGGTTAAAGTGGAGAATTACAATTATCAAGGCAGGAACATAATACTTTCCACTTTCCATTCCTTGTTTTTTCATCTGTTTAGATTATTGTGTTGGGAGACACCAAAATTAATTGCTAGCCTGAAGAAGGTGGTGTATTCTATCAAACCACCGAAACGCTTTGCTTTGAAAATGCACCCAAGCATCATCGGTTTTTTACAATAGGGGATTGGATGAACACTCAGACTGGTTTTATGTAATGTCTAAATCTTAAATGAAATATTGACTAAACCTTTGTGTCCGGGGTTGCTTAATAGAGTTATTTGGCTCTACTGTTATTACAATTTGTACTGTATTCTCCCATGAATTTTGATTATGTATTTTTAACAATATTGTTTTTATGTGTTTTTAAAAAAGGAAAAGAATTGATAACAATATACATATATATGTATATTTTTTAAGTAACATTGAATAAGGATCCTGTCAAAGATATTTTGTATTACACTTTTTTGGTTTTCAATTCCATTTATGGTGATTAGAGTGCATGTGAGATTGGTGTGGTATATAGTGTGTTTATGAGAAGCCCAAAGGGAGTTTGTGTTTGACATATTGTCTGCTTTCGGTGTCCTGTCCCTTTGGCAAGAAGGACCACTCTCTTTTAATTTTGGCATAAATAAACCAAACCAACGTCTCAAAAGAATAACAACCCACTTATGATACACTGAGTTCCTTGAGCTGACGCTTTGATCAGATGGGGTGGGGACCCATTAAAGTGCTACAATTCAGAAAGAAGTATTCAGGAGCGTAAACCGCCAGATTGAATGCCTGTGGCAAAAAGTAAGTCGGGAAACTAGGCCCGCGTGTCACATGATCGACCTGTGTTACGGGACAACCATGTTAAATTACCACCAAACTAAGTCTCATACTATTAAGAGCTATTAAGAGATTTACAGAGGACGAAATATTTTATAGTGAAACTAGCACACTGTCAGGATTATTCTCCACACAATAAATAAGTGCATACTGTTACTCGTGCATGCAATACGTTGTGGTCTGAAACATACTTTTTGTCATGGGCATTAAATCAGGTGGTTTATTCGCGGTTTACTCTGCAGTGCTCCTAGAATCTGAGGCATTTTTTAACCATCTTTTTCCACATATCTCTTGGCACCATTAACATATTTTGTGCATGCGGTTCGTGGGAAATTCCTGAACACTCTTTCCATAGTCTTGAATATAGTCTGACTTCTTTCTGTAGATAGCACACATTAAGTGCATGGCACATTTTCTTGGCTGGCACGTGGCAACTTACGATTATTTTTTCCTTTCTTGGGTGGTCCTCCCCTCCCCCTTTAATTGGGATAGGATCAGTCCATTTGTCATGGATCTATACAGTGAATATAATGCAGGATATGTCTCTGTTAGCAGCTTCTATACATACATATTTATTTTTTCCTATAGGCAGCTGTCTTCTTGTCTTTCATTTCTGCCCTGAGGAGGCCATAAACTGTCACGACCGAAATGCTGTAGTGGAGTCACCGGCAAATGAATTAAGCTGCACCAATGTATTGGGATGACAAGGAGCAATGACCCTAAAGAAGTGTTTTCTAAGTTCTCCTGGTCAGATTGGCTACCTCTTAGGTGGACTTTGCAATGGACTTATTATTTAGACACCATTAGTGGGAAGTGTTCATGAGAGACAAAAGAACGATTTTCAATGTTGTACAAATTTGTATATATTTGAGTTGTGGTATATGGTGTGTAAAATTGTACATATGTAAGTATTTAGGGACTGCCGGGTAATCTAGATATAATTGGTGGATGGTATTATAATAGTTTCCTTTTACTGGAATAATGTGCTTGAGTACATCAGGTTTCCAACGAGAATCAGGTGCCCCATTGTGATGACTAGAGTGCACGTAATTAATCCCCATTATATTCCACTCTTTGATTTTCTGACGGTAACAATTACCAGCAAAATCGGAATTCGCAAGATATGGACGAATACCCCAAATCCTGGTGATTTACACTCGATATTTCATCAACTTAAAACTGGTGCCAGTTCCCTGGTCAGAAAACTGCCAAAATTGGTAGTTACAATAGGTATAAGGCGCGGTAACACCGATGCCCACCGTAATTCTACGATTCTAATAAGCTGCTTACAGTTCTACTTGGAATGCCGCAGTATTCCTGGAATTGGTGGTTCATGTGGTATCAGTAATTAATGGAAGTGTTCCCAGCCACCTCTGAATAAGGGTCTAAGGGCCATACGTGTCAAGCCTTTTTCCCGTTTGCGAATTGGAAAAAGCCTTTTGGGATGCATCATCCCAAAAGGCCATTGCAAAATAGAGAATTACAAAATTAGCGATTCTCTATTTTGCGAATGCAATTAAGGAATTGCAAATTGCGATTCCTTAAATGCAATTCTGGAAGCACCAGAAATTTGCTATTTGGCCTTAAGGAATTGCAAATTACCAACAACTTCAAGTTGGTGGTAATTTGCGATTGTCTTTAAAAAAAAAAAGCACTTTTTTGATTTTTTAAAAGTGCCATATGTCGCACATTAAAGCCCTTAGGGCATGTATGTGCACAAAATGTGCACACATGCATATTTCAGGGGTGCAACAGGGTGTCCTTTTGGCACCCTTGAAATTGCATTCTCAATTTGCGATTCTCTAATTGGTAATCGCAAATTGAGAATGTCTTCCCATTCATTCCTATGGGCCTCCTAGCCCATAGGAATGAATGGGAAGGTATTCCTTATTTGCTATTCTCTAATTGCGACTCGCTAAAAGTTGCAATTTGAGAATCGCAAAACTCTTTTGATACATATGGCCCTAAGTGTATATTGTTTCTTTTGAAAATGTTAATCAGAACGGCCAGCGGGGATGGAAATCAAAGAAAATGAATCACGACATGTCAAAGGCATCAGAGGAAATTATCAGGATTATCACGATAATGATATAGAGGCAAAACAGAACTCCACACTCCTTCCAGAGAAGACTGCTCAGAATTTGACATCAATTTTTCCAACTACGACATGGAAAATACTTTAGTGCTAACCTTTAAGTTATATATCAGGGTCCGATTTCTTTCTACAATTATTAATTTTACTGATGTTATGCTCGGCCCAAAAAATGTGTTTGTGTTCCAGGCTCTTAAAACTATTAAATCCCGAAATGAATAACGGGGGGATGATCTAAGAAATCTAAAACATCTGGATTGCCTAAGCAGAAGCAGCTGGTTAGGTTCGCTTGCACTCCTGGGTAAAAAACGATGACGTCTGCCTGAGAGTGCAACAGCGATACAGATTCCACCCATGAGCGGTGCTGCCAATAGAAATACAAAAATTACAATACAGTTAGGGGATTTTGGGACACGCCTAGCTGATGGGACAGTTTTAAGCAGAGCAGACTTTTTGGTTTATGTTCGTTGACACCAGGGTCAGAGGAATTATACCATTCTGCAGGCACAGCGTTCTGTACATAATTATGTTGTTGAGGTGGGTAAAAACCACCAAAATAATGAAGTAATAGCACCACAAAATGTGCTGCATTATGCCACACAATTTCCCCTTTCTGCCGCATAATTTAGTCTTCTCCTGCTACATAATTACAGTGGCCATGCTTAACACTGACTGGGCCCTCAAAGAACAAATAACTTGTTTTCGGAGGGTTGGAGGTCACAATACCAAAGATGAAGTATCGACATACAAAAATATAACATTCACTGTATGGACTATCACTATATCAGCAGGGTAAGTATATACAGACAAGTATATATATTATCTACTGGCGGTCGCCAGTAGATAGTTATAGTTTGGACCTATTTTCCATAGGAAATCCGCAACATTCTATTTGAAATAACTTTGGCGCCGGTTGACGACTCTTCGCGAAATTTTCAAAACTCGTGGCCCGCTCCGGTCCGCTCCTATCCTGAAAGTCTCGGGGTGATTCGTCAAGTGGGTGCTGAGAAAAAAGGTGGGTCCCAAAACGTGTTTTCCCCATGCAATTTTCCATAGGAACCTTTCATCGCAGCTACAGCCCGAACTGCTGAACGGAATTACACCAAATTTGGCAAAAAGGTAGCCCTTGGTTCAGAGTCGTGCCTTTTGGTTAAATGGTGTAAATCCGTTAAGTAGTTCCTAAGAAATTTGAAAAAGAAAACACATATATCTGGGCGGAGCCTAACCACACATGTCATCGTGAGATCTGATTGGCTGTCAGCACTTCATCCTGGAATTGCTGGCAGCCATCTTGGGCCAATATAAATGATAGTACCCCATTGAAATGCATTGTAGTGAATCGAAGATTTTGAGGGTTACCAAAAGGAGAAGTATAAAGGGTGATAACAGACTTTAGTTACATTAGAATTCATTTGTTGATGGTACCATACTAATTTCAGGAATTGTGGTGTGTTCTAAGGTGATTTTACCCTGTGAAAAACCTTCTGCTGGGATATCATGAATCATGTTTGAGAGAAAACTATTTTCACATGCTTGTCCCATACAGTTTTGGAAGGTGCTCCAGAAGCTAAAATGAGAGCATATTTTCTGTAAATTCACATTATCTTTCTCAGTCATGTGAGAATGAAGTCTGACATTCTCAGTAAAACATGTAAATCCAACAAGGGCAGAGACTGTCAGTTGATTCCTTTGTGTTCTACTGCAGCTTCCCAGAGTGTTCTAAAGAACAACTAGAGCGCTAACAGTCTTACTTATGACAAAATTATGGCACACCTGAAGCCATCTTGATTGGAATAAACTGGTAACTCTTAAAACATTTAATTTAAAAAGGAACAAAATGAGGGGGTTCATTTTGTCATAGAAATTATGGTTAGTGCTGTAGAAAGAAAAATTAGGACATGTTTTAAGTGAGATCTCAAATATCTTCCTGTTATATTTCAACAAGAGCAGCCTGTCTGATGCCTTTGTGTTCTACTGCAGCTTCCCAGAGTGTTCTAAAGAACAACTAGAGCGCTAACAGTCTTACATATGACAAAATTATGGCACACCTGAAGCCATCTTGATTGGAATAAACTGGTAACACTTAAAACATTTAATTTAAAAAGGAACAAAATGATGGGGTTCATTTTGTCATAGAAATTATGGTTAGTGCTGTAGAAAGAAAAATTAGGACATGTTTCAAGTGTGATCTCAAATATCTTCCTGTTATATTTCAACAGGAGCAGCCTGTCAGTTGATGCCTTTGTGTTCTACTGCAGCTTCCCAGAGTGTTCTAAAGAACAACTAGAGCGCTAACAGTCTTACTTATGACAAAAGTATGGCACACCTGAAGCCATCTTGATTGGAATAAACTGGTAACACTTAAAACATTTAATTTAAAAAGGAACAAAATGAGGGGGTTCATTTTGCCATAGAAATTATGGTTAGTGCTGCAGAAAGAAAATTTAGGGCATGTTTTAAGTGAGATCTCAAATCCTCTTCTATTTCATTAGAAAATTCTGACATGCAGACTGAAACAATCACTTTCAATACCAGCAGTAGACTTCCAGTTAACTCCCTGGTGAGCAGTAGCTTTACTACAGTGATCTAATGAACAACTAGAGTGCTAACATTCTGAATTTATGGCAAATGTGTGACACATCTGAATGCCTTCTTGATGGAATCAAAGTAAAAAACTGAAAGCATTTCCTACTGAGGAGACTGCAGTAAATGACGAAATTAGGAAACTTCATAACAAATAAGTCTCCCAAGATGGCCACCAGAGAAAAAAGAGCCCAAATGTAGCACAAATATCACCCAGATGTAGCCCACATATAGCCCAATGACAGAAGTGTGCAAAACACTTTTTATTTTTAGTTTTTCTGCAGTTTTATATAGTGCAAACTGGTCAGGTATTGGAGCGTTACATCTTACTTGGACCCCTTATTGCGTATTTTGCACGAAGTACATGAGATTGATCTTGCGAAACATTGAACTTTACGATTCTGTTAACCTGAAGTTGCTCAGAACCGGGCTTTGTAACACCCGTTTTTACCTACTGGTTTTAATTAATTCTCACTGTATTGTATTAGGAAAGAGGATTTACTGTTTTTATGTACACTTTTATGATCTACGTTTCTAAATCAGATCAAATAAAGTTTAATGAATTCTATGGCAGGACGGAGGCGAGGATTATGCATATCTTTCCTCACTTTATTTGCATAGCAGTTCAAAGAAAACGTAACACAACAATCATTAAACAAAAGTCTACACAACCCATGAACCATTAGGGGGGTAGTCTCCAAGGCAACTATAGTCCAATCATATCACAGTCCATCGTATATAATATCGTGACGTCCCTTCCGCTTCCTCTTTCTTCACTGCTCGTCAGTTAAGTGCATTCCTTACATTCTTGGCTTAATCTGACGTTGTTGCTGTTTGTATAGCGGTTTCTTGTGCACGTTATTAGCATTATTGCCTTGGTATTGTTTCATATTCCCTGCGCAGCAGGCTCTTGCCCGAGCGCGTTCTCCCCCTCGCAGTTTCTCCCGCTGTGTGCTCTGCACGCGGTGAGATCCTGTCAGGCGCGTCTGGTCCGAGCGAGGCAGCTCCGTCAAGCGCTCCTGCTGGTCTTTTCGCACGTTTGGGAATCCGGTCACTCCTTTAGTGTCCGCTTGATTCCCGACCAACCCTTGCCTAATTTTGACACCGCTATGCGGTGATTTCCCCACACGGCCACGTTAGTGACCAGCGCCACCTGGTGGTGGTAATTGGTATTGCGCCTCAGTCTATTCTTATAACAGCTTCGGGGAAAGCCCAGCTGTTGGAGCACCGGCGAGGGGGCTGTCTTAAGGATTTTAAGGGCATTTGTTCTGTGCTCACACCCTCTGCTATCAAGTCTTCTCCAGAAGACCATTTTTACTCCTCCTACAAGGAAGTGGAGGAGGAATGGCCCCCCAACTTCTCCCTCCAGCAGTGGACCAAGCCCTCTCTCTGGCTATGTCTAGGGCGCTGGCTCCTCTTAGGGATCAGGTTGATAAGCTGGCGAAAAGCATCCCTGGGGTGTTCAGTGACCCAGATCTGGTGGTGGCGGGTCCAAGTAGCTCCCAGATGGGGAATAAAAGGGCCGTTAAGCATAACGCGGGGCACTTGGAAGGATTTGATAAACTTACAGAGACCTTCCTCAAGAGTGCGCGAGCGCTAAAACATGCACCCTGCCGGGAGGAGGAGGGGCCGGAGAAAATTGCGACACTGTCACCACTATTGTAGACCCCGACGGCGGGTTTCCCTTAGAGGGAGAGGGTGTATCGGAGGACGATTTCTCCTCCGATGAGGATA